>OY992880.1:103544732-104192232 GCA_963921405.1 Cepaea hortensis
CAGACAGACAGACAGACAGGCAGTCAGTCGGTAACGGGAACGAGAACTGATATGACTACTTATATGAATTAAATGAGATGCTCCCCACCAGGGTCTGGCGAAGCCGGGCAGGGTCAGCTAGTTAGCATATAAAAATGGCCGCTAATTAGTAGTTATATTAATTAATTACCACGAGCATTCTTTATATTAGCTTTAAACCCTGGCAAGTTGTATCTTGTATTCTGCGGAATTGTGCAACGCACGATATGTGTTATATCCTGTTTAGATAGTATGCAATGTTACCTAATTAGCATATAAAAATGGCCGCTAATTAGTAGTTATATTAATTAATTACCACGAGCATTCTTTATATTAGCTTTAAACCCTGGCAAGTTGTATCTTGTATTCTGCGGAATTGTGCAACGCACGATATGTGTTATATCCTGTTTAGATAGTATGCAATGTTACCTAATTAGCATATAAAAATGGCCGCTAATTAGTAGTTATATTAATTAATTTCTGCGTTTACGATCACGACACACAAAGTTGCATATCTTCGCTTCTAATTGACATACATGCAACATCTTGGTACCATTAGATTCGGTTTCTCAAAGCCTATCTTTCGGTGGTGGTCCCATTAGTAAATACTCAAATTTAAAATCTGATGGTACATGCTAAAATAGATATCTTTATATAATGAGAGGAGGAGCGGCTGGCCGAGAGGCTAGAACGCCGGACTCTCATTCGGGAGGCCCGGGTTCGATCCCTCGGTAAGGTGTCGGATTTTTCCTGTCGGGGGCAAAAAGAAAATCCTAATCTGCACAGTTCGCGGCGACTGCACTAGCCAGGCGGCCCCTATTCCTCAGGCTCAAAGACCCACTGCCATACACCGCAAGGTACTATATTGGCAGTAAATGACAGTTTTTATATAATGAGAAATTATATTTTTCTAAAACAAGATTTCTCCTTTATGCAAACATTTAAACATTTGTCATTAATTAAAGAGATTGGCTCACAAGGTAGTAGTTCGAATTGCACGTTTCCGGGAAGGTTAACCCGGTCAACAAATGCCCGCAGAAGTCGGATGTGTCGGCCTAACAGCGCAAGAACGCAGCTCTGCTGTAAACGGGCACAACGCAATCACATACGAAAAAAACTCCGGATGAACGCAGAAGAAGAAGAAGAATTGCACGTTTTAAAAAGTGAAACGCATGCCGACATTTTGGATTTCCAAAGGCAAAGTCAAAGAGGAATTTAATATGTCGGCAAAAATATGTTTTTCTACCAAAGTTGAGCTTGTATTTCAATAAAACTTTCCAAATATACTTAGAATTGGATGCAGAATGTGAAAATCCAACTACAATTAATGTCTGTCTATTACCTGCACTAAAAACAGTTAATTTTGTACACAGACGTGTGCCGATATTTTGGATTTCCAAAGCCAAAGGCAAAGTCAAAGAGGGATTTAATATGTCGGCAAAAATATGTCTTTCCCTGGATCATTTGTCGCCACAATGGTTTGGACTTTTCCTAACACATCAGGTACAGAACAATTGTCCACAACCAGCAGCCGGGCAATGTATCCTGTACTTATAGGATATCCTCCTTCGAATGCAGATAGATGGGATCTGAGATCATCAGCAGTCCTTGCCATGATAGTCAGTCAAATTCTAAATAAATCTATGTAAAATTAATATTTAATAATTACATGCATTCATATAATAATAAGAGATGATATCTTTATATAATTAGAAAGTACATATATTTTTATAAAAAGGATTTATTAATTTTTCCAATCGCAAAGAGAATTTAATCACGTCCGCAAAAATAATTATTATAATTTTTTTCTACCAGAAATTACCCATATATTTAAATGAAACTTTCCAAATTTATGTATCTTTGCATGCAAAATTCGAAAATGCAACTAAAATTAACGAATATCTATAATTTGTACTAAAAAATTTTTATTGCGTGCCGACAATGTGGATTTACAATCACAAAGAGGAATTTATCATGTCCGCAAAACTTATTAATTTTTTTTTCTACCAGAAAAGAGAAATTATCCATATATTTAAATGAAACTTTCCACATTTATGTATCTTTGCATGCACAATTCGAAAATGCAACTAAAATTAACGAATATCTATAAGTTGAACTAAAAATATTATTAATTATTTATGGTATGCCAAATAGTGAAATTATCTCAAAGACAATTTCAAATCTAACCACCGGCTACATGCACAATGATTAGACTGGCCATTTTACCGGAAGCGGAGATGGTAATTCGTTATTGTCACGAGTTATTTAAATATATCCAATGAGATATACAAAGGGTATGTAAATAGTCAATGATGTGTTGACATGACGAAACCCTTCTGCGCAAGCGCGGAAAAATGGCTTTTGGTTAAAGTATGCTTACAGTACTGATGGTTCACGAAGTTCTTTTATGGTTAGGTGTGCACCACATCCCCCAACCACACACACATACCCCTCCAACACACATCCCGCACCAACCCACACACCCATTCCTCACCCACTAACACATCACCCACCCATACCCATATAATCTTCCCATCCACACACACACATATCCCCACACACACACATTTCCCTGCCCACCCACGAGAGGAGTGGGAGAGAAGATGAGTGGGTCACAATGCTAGAGGAAAAGTCAGACCAGTGCAGGATCATAATAACATTGGATCAGGGATGCAGGGATTGGCCGGCAGGCTGCACTGAATAGAAGGTGCAAGAATTTATCAGCGACATTTCGCGACCAGGTGATGTAATCATCTACACGGATGGCTCTGTACTTAAAGGTAAAATAAGTGCCTGGGGTTTCGTGGCGAAGGATGGTGGACGGTATTCGATGCAGGAGATCCTGGCATATGATTTTGTGTGATATTCACTGGCACAGGAATGGAGCATAATGGGAACGACCTGTTGCTGTGAAGTTGGAACTGCGACTAACTAACTAACTAACTAACCACAACATATAGCCTGAGAATGAAGGTGGAGGCAGTCGACTGCATGTCGTAACCGTAGCAGTCTTACAATTTACGATAAGAAAGCTGACAGACATGCAGAGTGGCAGGCTTCAATTCAACAATCAAAGATTGCCAGCATCTGTTGGATTTCTCGAGGACATTTTGGTGTCGTGGAAAACAATCATGCGGACAGATGGGCTGGGTCTGCACACCTTG
The DNA here is from genome assembly GCA_963921405.1 of Cepaea hortensis. Taxonomy (NCBI): domain Eukaryota; kingdom Metazoa; phylum Mollusca; class Gastropoda; order Stylommatophora; family Helicidae; genus Cepaea; species Cepaea hortensis. The sequence goes on from OY992880.1 coordinate 103,547,915, forward strand.
GTGAGATCGGTGTGCACGATGAGGCACATTTGGTCGTGGCCGTTTGGTGTCATGTGACTGGTGCAGAAGAACACAGATTATCACAGCTGAGAAAGAATGGTGCTGCATGGAGTGACCAGGTCTTCAGACTGACACTCCGAGGAAAGGCCAAATGGACAAATAATCAGGCTGCTATTGGTACCATTAGTATTGGTACTCTTCGCTGGCTATTGCAGATGAGGACGGAGCACGTATGGGAACGTCACGAGTGCTGTGATGTTGATTCTTGACTCATATCAAGTCACCTGAGTGTTGACTGTGTGTGTGAGACGGGCCTGCGTGCCCTGAGTGTTTACTGTGTGTGAGAGACGGGCCTGCGTGCCCAATTCTTAACCCTTTGAAAATAAAGTTGCTTCATTAGTTTTGTTCGTTTTTGTCCGAATGTGGATTTATTGTTGCTTCTCCTAAATTCGGTCTCGTTTAGTAATTCTCGTTAATCCTAATTTAATTCAGACGACCGTATGTGCGATATTGTATGTTAGTGATATTCCTCCTCTGTGTGTGTGTGTGTGTGTGTGTGTGTGTGTGTGTGTGTGTGTGTGTGTGTGTTTAGAAGAGAGACACAGGAAAACAGCGATTACTGGTATGATGGGTGGGGACAGACAGACAGACAGACAGACAGACAGACAGACAGACAGACAGACAGACAGACAGACAGACGAGTCAGAGGCACAGCGAGAGAAATGTTGCTGAATAAATTGAGAGATATATGAGACAGTGAGGAGCATTTTGTGTGATGTTCACTGGCACATGAACTTTGTATTATGGCATGTACATATTATACGTTAGTTGCGGATCTAACTTAACGGCTAAGGGTGAACCCATAATGTTCCGTTCCTGTTTTGGCATAGACCAAAATAAAATCAAGATGCATAAGAGAACTACTTTTTGCAGATGATGCAGCACTGACTACACATACAGCAGAAGATCTCCAGCCGCCTGCAAAGACTTTGGGCTCACCATCAGCCTAAATAAAACACAGGTGATGGAACAAGATACTGGTGCGTCTCCGTCAATCAAAATGTCTAATTGAAAGTTGTCTATGAGTTTGCGTATTTGGAGTCGACAATATCGGATAATCTTTCCTTAGAGACAAAAATCGACAGACGCATTGGAAAGGCAGCCACAACATTTTCCAGGCTAAAAGAGTGTACAAAAGCTCAAGTATATAAAGCTTGTGTTGTTGGCACACTACGCTATGGGTCTGAATCCTGGACTTTGTACTCAATATAGGAAAGAAAGTTGAATTCCTTCCATATGAGATGTCTGAGACGTATCCTGGGCATATCGTGGAAAGACCACATAACAAACAAAGATGTACTTGAAAGAGCAGATATTACCACAGTGTACTCCCTCCTCAAGCAGAGACGCCTCCGGTGGCTGGGCCATGTATCTCGACTGGAGGATGCACGTATTCCCAGAGATCTCCTATACGGAGAACTAGCCACAGGAAAGAGGCCAACCGGAAGACCCCAAATGCGATATAGGGATGTGTGTAAACAAGATATGAACACCCTTGGCATAGATCCAGATACGTGGGAAAGAGTTGCAACAGACAGATGTTCATAGAGAAGAGATGTACGAAACGGACTGGTGGTCTTTGAGCGCAAAGTGATCCAACCAACTGAGGATAGGAGGCACAGACATAAAATGCAGTCACATACTGCGGGACCTGCCTCGTCTTACAGATGAGGAAACTGTGACAGAGACTGTCACTCTCGCATTGGACCGTACAGTCACCAACGGCGTTGTGAGGGACCTTCCCAGCGGCACAACTCTATACTCCTACAGGACTGAAGGAGGCCGTATATACACATAGATTGCGCTCTATATGCCAACTCAGAGGTAGACACACAACACAATGTTTCAGCTTTTTTATATGCCTGTGCCAACTTTGGGCTCAATATCAATTTGGAGAAGACTGTAGTTACGTACCAGTCACCTCCAGGGAATAATCACACCGTGACGAATATCAAGGTGAACGGACATAGACTAAGTGTTGTGGACAAATTCACCTATCTTGGCAGCACTTTTTCACAAGCTGCCACAATTGATGATGAAGTGAATGCAAAATCTCCAAGGCCAGCGTGGCCGTTGGCAGACTGTACAAGCATGTATGGGACAGAAATGGAATAAGCCTGCAAACAAAGCTAAAAGTCTACAAAGCAGTTGTATTATCCACACTGCTATATGCTTGTGAAACCTGGACTGTTTATCAGCGAAATGCTAGGAAATTAAACCACTTCCACACAGTCTGCATTAGGAAGCTATTAAAGATTAAATGGCAAGACAAGATCCCAGACAATGAAGTTCCAGAAAGAGCATCCATGCTCAGTATCCACACTCTACTAATAAAAAATCAGATTCGCTGGGCTGGTCACTTAACTCGTAAGCCAGATCACAGGCTCCCTAAAAATTTTTTTAACGGCAAGCTGCGTTGCGGTAAACGCCCCCAAGGCGGCCAGAGGAAACGCTTTAAAGACACTCTGAAAATCTCACTTAAAGCTTTTGGAATTCATCTTGTCACCTGGGAGACTGATGCTAAAGACCGTAATTCGTGGCGTACATCATTACACAAAGGTGCAGTCACCTGTGAAGCAACCAGGACTGCAAGAGCTGTGAAGAAAAGGTTGGACAGAAAAACCACTGCAGGAGATCCTCCTTCTGGAACTTCAAGCATTCTTTGCCCACATTATCAAAGAACATTTCTAGCCAAAATAGGCCTTATCAGCCATCTTAGAACGCACGGCTCCATACTTTTAACCCCACTGGATGAAATGAATGGTCATCATCATTCTTGATGGACACACAATATATATATATACTAGCTGACCCGGCCCGGCTTCGCCCAGTCCCTGGTGGGGAGCATCTCATTTAATTCATATAAGTAGTCATATAAGTTCTCGTTCCCGTTACCGACTGTCTGTCTGTCTGTCTGTCTGTCTGTCTGTCTGTCTGTCTGTCTGTCTGTCTGTCTGTCTGTCTGTCTTTCTGTCTGTCTGTCTGTCTGACCCGGCCCGGCATCGCCCAATTCCTGGTGTGGAGCATCTCATTTAATTCATATAAGTAGTCATATAAGCTCCCGTTCCCGTTCCCGACTATCTATCTGTCTGTCTGTCTGTCTATATGTCTGTCTGTCTGTCTGTCTGTCTGTCTGTCTGTCTGTCTGTCTGTCTGTCTGTCTGCCTGCCTGCCTGCCTGTCCGTCCCTCCCTCCCTCTCTGTCTGTCTGTCTGTCTGTCTGTCTGCCTGTCTGTCTAATCATTTATTGGTTGCAGTTAGAACAACCTTAGATAAACGAAGACCAACTTACAAAAAGCATTAGAAAGAGCACTTGAAAGATCTTTACATCTTCCCCAACAATTAACTTGGGTAAATCGAGCGGCGGCAGCAGCATAAGCAGAAGAAGGAAAAGGAGGAGTAGGAGCTGGGAGGAGGAAGAGGGAGGTGGAGGAGGGAGGAGTAGGAGGGAGGAAGAGATAGGCAGAGAGAGGAGGAGGAGGGAAGAGGAGGGAGGAGGAAGGAGGAGGAGGAGTAGGGAGGAATAGGAGGGACGAGGAGGGATTAGGAGGAGGAGAGAGGAGGAGGAGGTAGGAGAAGGGAGGAGGAGGGAGGAGGAAGGAGGAGGGAGGAGGAGGGAGGAGGAGGGATTAGGAGGAGGAGAGAGGAGGAGGAGGTAGGAGAAGGGAGGAGGGAGGAGGAAAGAGGAGGAAGGATGAGGATGCAGGAGGAGGAGGCAGGAGGAGCGAGGAGGAGGAGGAGGGTAGGAGGAGGAAGAGGGAGGGGAGGAGGAGGGAGGAGGAAGGAGAAGGAGGAGGAGGGAGAAGGAGGGAGGAGAAGAATGCAGGGGAGGAGGAGGAGGGAGGAGGAGGAGGGAGGAGGTGGAGGGAGGCGGAGGGAGGAGGAAGAGGGAGGAGAAGGAGGGGAGGGAGGAGGAGGGAGGAGGATGAAGAGGGAGGAGGAGGAGGGAGGAGGAAGAGGGAGGAGGAGGGAGGTGGAGAGAGGAGGAGGGGGAGGAGGAGGGATGAGGGGGAGGACGTAGGAGGAGGGGGGAGGAGGGAGTAGGAGGAGAGAGGAGGAGAAGGGAGGAGGGAGGAGGAAGGAAGAGGAGTGATTAGAAGGAGGGAGGAGGAGGGAGGAGGAAGAGGGAGAAGGAGGAGGAAGGAGGGAGGAGGAGGGATGTGGAGGGAGGAGGAGGTAGAGGGAGGAGGAGGGAGGAGGAGAGGATGAGAAGGGAGGAGGAGGGATGAGGAGGATGGATGAGGAGAGGGAGGAGGAGGGGGAGGGGGAGGGAGGAGGAGGGATGAGGGGGAGGACGTAGAATTAGAAGGTGGGAGGAGAGAGGAGGAGAAGGGAGGAGGAAGGAAGAGGAGTGATTAGGAGGAGGGAGGAGGGTGAGGAGGTAGGAGGAAGAGGGAGGAGGAGGAGGAAGGAGGAGGAGGAGAAAGAGGGAGGAGGAGGAGGGAGAGGGAGGAGGGGGAGGGGAAGAGGGTAGGAGGAGGAGGAGAGAGGAGGAGGAGAATTTTAACGCATATGCCTGTAGACAACTGCAGCGAAAAGGTGGGTCTGTCTATCTATCTGACCCGGCGTGGCTTTGCCCAGCTCCTGGCGGGTAGCGTCTCATTAAATTCATACAACAAAAAAAGTAACTTAAAAGAATGTCCTTCCACACACCATCCATTATTTTTAATGAAAACTCTTTCTAATCACCTACATGACTACAGTAACTTCTTAAGCATAAAAAGATGAGTTACAATGTTATGCATTGTGAATTATTGTTATGAAAACTTTGAAAATGCCTTAAAGATTGTATCATTATTTATTATAACTCATATGCCGGTACATAACTATAGACACAGAGTTTATAAATCTTTGAAAACGATGCAACAATATGACTACAAGTTATACAGAAAAGTTATTAAAAGTTATGCCCCTTGAAATAACTTTTACAGAGTTAAGTCCCCTTGCTGTATAGAAATTATAATGAAAAATGGAAAATTAAATAATATTCAGTAAGCAGCCGATTTCACACTAAAAAAATATCACAGTTGGCTGCGCTGGAATGAAAGGAAGACGTGTAGAAAATTTCATCTCAATCGGATGGGCCGTTCGCGAACGCATAAAGGACATACGGACGGAGATTGCCTTTTATATATAAGATATATATATATATATATATATATATATATATATATATATATATATATATATATTCTTCTTCTTCTTCTTCTTCTTCTTCTTCTTCAGCGTTCCGAGCCATTGAGGTTCTTTGCTGCAGATACAATCCGTCTCCATTCGTCTCTCTGGTGGACCTTCTCTTGCCAGTCGTTGATTCCAAGTGCTTGTAGGTCTGTATATGTATACCGTAGACCGTAGCTTTAGGAAGGGAAAATTCCCAACTGCACCTCCACGTGGTAGAGGATGGAAATACACCACGGTGTGGCTAACACAGCTCTGGGGACCGAGTATCCACCGGAATAAGTGGACGACTCTGCAGCTGAGCAGAGCAGGGCACTCACTTGTCCTGATAGCCAGAAATGGCCGTCAAAGACAGTGGTATAAGACCCCCGTGTGGATGTGGAAGGTAAGGGAAAACACCACATTATCTTCCCAAAATTGCATATCACATATCAGAGGCAGTGAATGACGTCAATGGCTCTCTTATGATATCCTCGTCCGGTAGGGGAATTCATGAGCCACAGGTGTCACCGGACCGTCACGCAGCTACTAACGGCAAAATCATAACAAATAAATTTAAAATAGTAAAATAGAATGTTATGACATTAAATGAGTTAGGAAAGTTGAACAATATGTTAAGAGAAATGAACAGCAAGAAAATGAATATTGTAGGCATAAGTGAGATGAGATGGAAAGTATCGGAACAGTTTTCTACAACACTTTTAAGATGAAGAAGAAATGTCGATGTCTCAAATTAAATCACAAAAACTACAAATAATACTAGGAGATTTTAAAGCAAAAATAGGAAAAGACAAAATGTAAGGTGGGGAATTATGGTTTAGTTACAAGAAATGAAAGAGTAGAGAAACTGATAGAATGGGCAAATATCAATTATATGATAAGTGGAAACACATGGTTTAAACATAATAAAAGACGACTTAACGCATGGAAAAGACCTGATAAGAAAATACTTAACCTAATTGACTACATACTTATTAATAAAGTATTTAAAAATGCGTTAATTAATGTTAAAACGATGGCTGGTGCTCAATTTAATAGTAATCATGTACCACTATGTGGACAAATAAAAGTAAGGTTAAAGAGAGGGGGGAAATGGGTAAGAACATGAGACCTAATAAAGATGTTCTGAAGCAGATAAAGAAATTCAAGAACCATACAGAGTGACTTTGAAAAATAGGTATAATACAATATCTAAAATACAGAGTATAAATGAACAATGGGAAATGTTAAGGGACTCCATGCATCAAACAAGCATTGAAATATTACCGGAGAGAAGCCAAAAAGCTATGAAATAATAGATGGCTGAAGAATTCTTAAGGTTGGTGGGCAAAAGAAAACAGAGTAAAAATTACAAACAAGAGTATGATAAGATAAATAAATAACTAAGAGATAAATGTGTGAAGGCTAAAAAAAAACAAAGTTGCTTAAACGAGCAGTGTAATAAAATTGCATTACATTTTATTAAAAATACAAAACGTATGCAATGAAAAATCAGTAAGGTCACGGGAAGAAAAATAAGAGTAAATACGAGGTGTTTGAAATCAAAAACATACAAGATTTTATTGGAGGAAGAGGATATAATGAAGTGGTGGAATGAGTATATAATAAAATGATATGATGGAGAAAGTGAAGAATTATCAAAAGAAAGTAACTTAGAAGGTCCATATATTCTAAAAGAAGAAGTCGCTGCCGTTGTCAAAAATATGAAGAAAGGAAAAACAGCTTGGCTAGATGGAAGCACAATAGAAGAATTAGAAGTACTGGGAGAATTTGGAGTAGAGATATTAAACACAATGTTGAATGATATTAACAGCAGTGGATATTTACCGAGTTATATGCTGGAATCTGTATTTATAGTTATATCAAAAAGACCAAGAGTAATTGAATACGAAGACTTTCGTATAATTAACCTCACTAACCATGCCACTAAGCTACTACTCAGAATTATGAGAAGAACAAGAAAAAAAAAGTAAACATCAAAATATATTTGTGGCCGGAAAGGGTACAAATAATCAAAATATACATTACGAACACTAAAAGGCAGATCAAAAGAGACACAGAAAGATATATATTTGAGCTTCATAGATTACACAAAGTAAAAAACGATGAACTAATTAAAATGTTGGAAGATATCAACATTAATGGGAATGATCTCAGAATAATAAAAAAAAAACAATATTGTTATTTACCGGATCCAAGTAGCAACAATTAAACTCTATATCTATAAAAGACGATGTGTGTATGTATGTATGTAGGGATGTATTTGATGTGTTCGATAACGGTCCATCCGATTGAGATGAAATTTTCTATATGTATTCTTTTCATTCCCGTGCAGCCAACTGTCATAGTTTGTTAGTGTACAATCAGCTATTTACTTACTAAAATTTTATATTTAATTTTACATTATCATTTATATATAGCGAGAGGACTTAACTTAAGAAAAGTTATTTCAAGGGGCATAACTTTTAATAGCATTGCTATATATTTTATACACAGATTGTTGCATTGTTTTCAAAGATTTATAAACTCTTTGTCTACAGTTATTTACAGGCATATGAGTTATAATAAATAATGATATAATCTTTAAGGCATTTTCAAAGTTTTCATGAAAATAATGCATCTATTTAAATAGTGAAAATTTTCTAACTCATCTTTTTTATTTGTCTTCAACAGCACATTAATTTGTTTTAACATTCTCATATGTATGGCGCGTTACACCCATGTTGGGTATTTATGATGCCCATGTTAAACATTTCCTCAACGAGTTACTTTTCATGCATTTTAATGCTTATTGTTCTTTTGTTGTCAAAGAATTGCTTCATAAGAGATGTTGAATGAAAGAATGTATGAGAGGAAATAGAGAGGAAGGGCAGAATGTAGGACGGGCCTGCGAAAGATTTTCGTTCGTTAAAAAAAAAAAGTAATTTTTTGTGAAATAAAGTTAGTTGCATATCGTTTGCAGTACTCTGCAGTCAACCCACCGCCCACCATTTATTGGCTGTTCGTGATATCTTGGTAAGTTTACTTTAGATAGATCTCTTCCAATCATATGTTCTACTATCAATCTATCTATTCTTCTATTCTATCTATATTTTTAAGGGAACGGGCCGAACACAGACAGACAGACAGACAGACAGACAGACAGACAGACAGACAGACAGACAGACAGACAGAGCTAGCTAGCTAGAGGGATAGATAGATAGATAGATAGATAGATAGATAGATAGATAGATAGATAGATAGATAGATAGATAGATAGATAGATAGATAGATAGATAGATAGATAGATAGATAGATAGATAGATAGATAGATAGATAGATAGATAGATAGATAGATAGATAGATAGATCCCCGCCAGGGCATGGGCGAAGACGGGCCGGGTCAGCTAGTGGAAAATAAAGAGGGCAGTTATGAACAAATAAAGCTAGGGGAACGACAGGGATGTGTTTTGTCACCGGATCTATTCTTACTCAATAGCGAACTAATAATTAGAGAGATCAAAGCGAAGCCTGGAATACTAATCTGAGGTTATAATCCATCCATCATGTGCCATGCCAGTAAGCGTGGGCGGTCGTGTTCTGCCATCTCACTCGATCATCAGAGTCGTGGATCAGCTCCGTGTTTCTGTCTCGACCATGCCACAAGGCCAAGCCATCCAGGTACTTGCTTCTAGGATTTCCCCTTGGTCTGTTCCCCTTGGTCTGTTCCCCTCGATCTTACCAGTTGTCATCAAGTTCTCCAAATAATTTCTTCTCATAACATGCCCAAAAAATTTTGACTGTCTACGTCTAATGTCTCTAATCAGTTTACGATCTTCATTTGTTTCTTGAAGGATTTGTTCATTGGTCTTTCTGGCTGTCCATGGTATTCTTTGAATTTTCCTCAGAAACAACATTTCTACAGCCATCAGATGTTTTTCAGCCAGACTGCTCATTGTCCAAGCTTCACATCTATATAAAAGTACAGGTTCTATGTAGCATCTCAACACTCTTTTTCTCGTTTCTATTGACATCTTTTTATTGGTCAATATGTTTTTCATCTTGCTAAAGGCTACTTTTGCCATGGCGATTCTTGTTCTAATCTCTTCAAGGCATCTCCCATCAGATGTTATTACTGTTCCGAGATAATTGTACCTATTCATTTGTTGAAGAATATTCCCATTTACTTGTATATTACATTGTGGTATTTCGTTCTTCCTACTGACCACCATAATCTGTGTCTTTTTACAATTTAATTCTAACCTTAGTTGTTCACTGTGTGTAACAATCGCATCTACTAAAGTTTGCAGGTCCTGTTCATTGTCTGCAATCAAGACTGTATCATCTGCATATCTAATGTTATTGATGCATCGTCCCCCAATGTTGATTCCTTCCATATCTTCAATATTTCTGAAAATACTTCCACTGTACATGGAAAACAGATCTGGAGACATTACACATCCCTGTCTCACACCTCTCTTAATTGGCTTACTTCATTATCAACTCTTATGGCCGCTTGTTGTTTCCAATATATGTTTTTTACAAGTCTAAGATCTTTTCCATTAATTTGTAGATCTTCAAGCATCATTATCATGTTGACATGTCTCACTTTATCGAAAGCCTTTGTGTAGTCGATAAAGCAAAGGTGTAGATCTTTTTTTACTTCTATAGAACGTTCGATTACGGTTCTCAGTTTATACACAGCATTTATTGTACCTTTGCCTTCTACAAACCCACATTGTTATTCTCCTATTTCAGGTTGTATTTTCCATATAACTCTTTGCATGATAATTCTTAGCAAAATCTTCGTGATGTGACTCATTATAGTAATTGTTAGATGTTGATCACATTCCAAGGCTCCTGATTTCTTTGGGATTGCAATAAATACAGAATTACATAACTTCTTAGGTATATTTCCAGTATCATATAGTGTATTAAGCAGACTGGTAACTTTATATATTCCATATTCTTCTAAAGCATTAATCATTTCTGTTGTGACGCTGTCTGAACCGGGGGCCTTGCCAGATTTCATATGGTTAAAAGCATTCTGAACCTCCATCTTCAAAATTGCTGGGCCTTCATTATTATTTTGAACATCATACTGTTCGTCTCTGTTATCGTCAAAAGGTTTTTCACATAATCTGACCATACATGTAAGATCTGATGTTTTTCTATTTTGACTCTTCCATCTTTTGTCTTTAGGCAGCCTGCTGATGTACTTGTTCTTTGATTAGTAAGCTCCTGAATTCTTTTGTGCATTAGTTTCACATTGTTACTGTTGTGATATTTTTCAATTTCTCTGCAATTTTTCTCAAGCCATGTTTCTTTTACCTCCTTAATAAGGTTCTGACTTTTCTGTGAATTTCTTCATATTTGGCAGGATTATTTTTGTTCTGTCTTCTTGTTTCCATTAGTTGTAAAAAAATTTCAGTCATCCATGTCTTACGGCCCACTTTCTTTTCTTTTGGAATAGTTTTTTTCTGCTGCACAACTGATTGAATTCTTCAGCATTTCCCATTGATCATCTACATCTTGAAATAGGATCTCTAGATCAGACAATATATCAAATTTGTTCTTTACTTCTATGTTAAAATTATCTTGTATATCTTTGTCAATTTTAAATTTGCACAAGTCATATTTAGGGTTTCCCGCTGTATACTTGACTTTCTTTAACTTTACCCTCAATGTGCCTGTAATTAATCTGTGATCACTGAAACAGTCTGCATTTGGAACTGTTTTTACGACTGTTAACGCATCACTCTTATCGATGAGTCCACACAACATGATTTTCTTGGCATTTGTAAAGAAGGTAGTTTCCATTGCTTTCCTTCCTAGCAGTGACCATACTGGTCTGTGACAGTAGCCATTGTCTCATCAATAAAAAAGATCCTCTGCCTTCCGTCGTGACGGTGGAGACCATAACCTACACCCATCTGTCGGCTGCTCCACAACTTCATCCACCACCTGCACCCATGGCTTCACGTAACCCTGATCGGGGGCTAAACGGGTACTCCACCTTGCCCAAGGGTGTCCCGTGGGCTAGCGGAGGGAAGGGGGCGTCTTACTTCTCCTTTGATAGGGGATACCCCTACCCCCGCTACCCAGAGGTTATAATATAAACAATATACGCTATTCAGATGACAGTATTGGTGGCGAAAAATGCAAAAGATCTGCAATAATTGTTGGACAATGTAGTAACAGAGAGTGTAAATAAAGGACTCTCCTTGAATATCAAGAAAGCAGTAACAATGGTGATATCAAAGAAAAATGTTACACCAAAATGTGAAATGGAAATAGAAAGCAACATTCTTAACCAGTGGATAATATTAAATTCATAGCGGCATTTATAGAATCAGACGGAAGGTGCACAACAGAGATTAAGAACAGAATAGAGCAAGCAAAAGCTGCATTCCAGAAAATGAAAAGTATATTACGCAATAAGTCATTATTTTTGAATGTAAAAAAAAAAAAAAAGAGTGCTCAAGTGCTATATAGAACCTGTTTTGCTGTATGGCAGTGAATCTTAGAATGTAAATGAACAAAGTAGGAAGAACTTGGAAGCAACAGAGATGTGTTTCCTAAGACGAATGTTGCGAATTCCTTGGACTGCCAGAGTAACAAACAACGATTGCCTGAAAGAGGCTAATGAAACTAGAACACTATATACAACAAAAAGAAAGAGACAAACACATTTATTTGGTTATGTGATGAGAAGAGAGGCATAGGAGGACATTGTGGCAATTGGAAAGATCGACGGGAAGAGAGAAAGAGGCCGACCAAGAGAATTGATGCTGGATGGATTGAGACGGTAGCAGGGAAGAATATCAGCAAAAAAGTTGATCCAGAAAACCAAAGACCGAGATCTGTGGTTATACATGAACGCTTCCTTTAGTTCTCTGTTAGGGTAGAAATTGAGTCATACTGGGTAAAACCCGGTACCACGAAGCTGATAACCTTGATTTAAAATGTCCTTCCCAGATTAAGCCCTTTAAACTCACAAAAAGCAGTAACGGCTTGTATCATTCTGGACTCTTTCTAGTGCTAGGAAGCTTCTGAAGAATGTGAAGATTCTCCGTATGTGATTTATACGAGGAGACTGATACACTTGAGTGTGCAATGGAAGGTTGTCCTTTTAAAACCAACACGGGATGGCGGTAATGATGCTATCTTGAGTGTCTCCTTAGATCTTGACGGCACATTTCAACATCACTCACAACACTCACTAATACTCAATAATACAAAGTTGTATTCAATAGCACGAAATAGCACTGATTTTGCACTCATTAACACTCATTAGCATCCGTTAATACTCATTAGCACATATTAACATGCATTAGCACTCAATAGCACTCATTAGCACTTATTAACATTCAGTAGCACATATTAACAACTCAATAACACTTATTAACAACTCATTAGCACCCATTAGCACTTATTAACACTCATTGGCACTCATTAAAACTCATTAGCACTTATTAACACTTATTAGCACTTATTAACACTCATTAGCACTCATTAACAATTAACAAATCATTAGCACTCATTAACATTCATTAGCACTTTAACACTTATTAACACTCATTAGCACTCAATAGCACTCATTAGCAATTATTAACAACTCATTTGCAATTATTAACAACTCATTAGCAATTATTAACACTTATTAACACTCATTTTCACTCATTGACACTTATCAGCACTCAATAACACTCATTAGCAATTATTAACAGCTCATTAGCAATTATTAACAACTCATTGGCACTTATTAACACTCATTAATACTTATTAACACGCACTAACACCCAGTAACACCCATTAGCACAAATTTGCACTCAGTAGCACTCACTGGCACACATTAGCCTCAATAAAACTCATTAGTACACAGTAACACGCAACAACATTTAATAACACACAGTAGACCACAATAACACAGCTGCTAGTTTTTTTTAAAAGAAAACAAAAACAACAGTAGTACACATGGGGATATCGTTAATGACGACAGAAAGTGTTTTAAACAAACAACCATGACATTTGTCCATACATCACCGACATACAAGCCCTGCGATCCATCATTCACAGATCCGGTATGAACAGATCCGGTTTAAAAAAAAATAAATTATCCAGTAATGACCAGATCCGACACAAAACCAGTTTAGTATTTAACTCACAGTTCGTTGTCTGCCGAGCCTCAACACGTTGAAATTCACGTTTGGCTAAAATTGTGGGAATTGGAACAGGTCGATGGCCGTGTCAGGGTCCCCCGGTCTCATTGCTAACCCGTCCCGTCATTTAGACAGACATCTATCTCAAGCAAGGCCTCAGCAAGAGCAGAACCCTGCCTGTTCTCTCCCGACCTGTCCTTGGCGCGGGCGTTGAAATCACCACATATCAGATACCTGGTATCTGGGGTGTACACTGAATCTTTCAACCAGTCCAAACTCTCTCTCTGCTTATGCAAGATTCCCCACTTACATATATATTTATCAGATTCCAGCTGTATCGGCCGATTTGTATCCTCATTCCTTGCACCTCTTTACTCTTCTGACCCCACCTACTCATATTCAGTATTGAATGCTGTAAACCGTCCTTGACCACCAGAGCCTGCCCATGTCTTCCCTGCCCAGTTGGGTTGATGTAACATGTATAGCTAGGGCACTTAAAAGAGTTCGTATTCAGTTCTCGTAACATCAGGACGTCAAAATCATAGACCAGTTTCTCCAGTATTGGTCCTCGTTGCTTTGCACTACGGCAATTTCAATACCCAAACCCCTACATTTTTGAGTCCCAAACGATCCGTTTTCCTTCTACCCCTTCTGGCTCCAGCCCCCTTCTTCCTTTTCCTTCCCCCCTCTCCCCCCTCTCCCCTACCTCTTCTTCGCCGCTTCATTCTCTCTCCGCTGGCTGCTGTCAAAGGTATAGAACACAAAGCACGCACTCCGTTGCTTCGGCGATAATTCTTTGTATTATTCATAGTTGGTTAGATATGACGGCAGGATATAATCGGTCACCCACGTAGAGCCTGCCTGCTAGGGAAGGGGTAGGGGAAGTCCCTCAGGAGTCCATACGCCTGGCGTCACCCCGCCCGCATACCAGACGTTCCACGTTCACGACCAGCTCACCCATTCAGTCCTCGACACGTCGGTCCACCTTAAACTTGGGGGTTTATAATCGGAGTTTTTCATCTCCTAGATTGGCCGCTGTAATAGCTAACGGGCCCAATCTACCCGGGGGCAAGAGGTTCCAGCGCCTCATTCCTGGCGAACACAGTAGATACATGAATACGGGGAAGCTGGTGAATGTGGCGAACGGGTTACAGAAGCAATTCGTAATCCCTCATACCCGAGTTAGAAACACAGCTGCTCACGATTTGGCAGCAGACCGCCTTGCGTTGGTTTTTTATGAAAATGGTATGGGTGCACGTCGTTCAGAAATCAATGGGAAACTTCTGAACGTAAACTAGCCAGGAAATTACAAACAACTAAACAAGAAATTCTGGGGTTGACTGCGACATTCTGTAAAGGACTAACTGTTACTAATTGTTTACGCCCGTAGCATGATTTATGGCATAATTCAATTAAAACATCAAGAATAGGGAGCATCCTTTGAATCTTTCACCCAGGGTATGCTGGTGTGTTGGGAAACTATCAAACGGACATACTGGCTGAGTCTGCACAGCCAGGTGGGGTATTGGTGCACGGTACGGCAAATGTGTTTAAGGTCTTTTGGGATCATAGTCATAGTTTGAAAGAACAGCACCATGGCCAGGAGAGAATGATGCTAGAAGTGACCAGAAGATCTGGCCGACGTTCAGTATACCGAAGAAAGGAAAGGCAGACACATATTCAGACTGCAGTTGATACTATCTATATTGGAAATCTTCGCTGGTTGTTGAAGATGGAGATAGAGAAGAAATTGTCATATTGTTGTACGCTGCTTTTAACATTTCTATTCTTATCACTATGTTAACTTTTGTCTGTGGTGCAGTGAGAAGCATTTTTTGTGTTATTCACTGGCATGGGAACGGAGCAAAATAGGGAGATCATTGGCCATGAAGTTGGAACCGCGACAAACTAACTACCTACCTAACGTGTGTCAACGATAAATATTCTGGGCAGAAGTGATGTTTTACTCATTTTAAATCGATGTGCCAGAAAGTTCAGAATGAATAGCTATAGCATGGGTGGTTATCACTTGTAAAGACCTAAACATGTATGGGAACTTGTGTGGATCTATTGTTCTGTTCATGGTGGACTCAAAAGCACGTTGCACTAGGATAAAAAGGTCTACAGAGGGGAAATACTACTGGAAATACAGTTCTGTACTTGGTGATATATCTCTTGATGGCTTTTCTCGATCATGATTTCCAGATTGGAGAAGTGAGCTAGAGATCGTCGCAGCGACCATAGAGGATGATGATCCCAATGTGTATCTAACCATTACAGCCAGCATTCACAAATGTTGGTTTCTGCTGAGGTAGACCAAGCTCTTAGAGGCTTGGTCCGAACGCAGTGATATCAATTCTTCGTCACAATCATCATTAAATCATATCTAGTATATGGAGGTTAAGGTTGTGATTCATACTGTAGAAAATACGCATAATCAAATTAAAAATGAACAGAAAAGATGTTAGGAGCTACATCATCATCATCATAAAGTGCCCTGCCAGCTGGCGTAGGCATTCATGGCTCTCCACAGATCTCGGTCTTTCGTTTTCTGGATCAACTCTGCTGCTGATATTCCTCCATGCCACCGTCTCAATCCATCCAGCATCATTTCTCTTGGTCTGCCTCTGCCTCTCTTCCCCTTGATCTTTCCAGTTGTTATGATGTTCTCCAATGTTCTTCTTATCACATGACCAAAGAAAGATGTTTGTCTCTTTCTTATTGTTGTATATAATGTTCTACTTTCATTAGCCTGTTTCTAGCAGTCCAAGGAATTCTAACATTCGTCCCAGTAACCACATCTCTGTTGATTCTAACTTCGGTTAGGAGCTTAAATAACGTAATTTTATTGTTATTGTGATAACATTTAATTTTGATTGGTTCACCACTCCACTCAAAAGCACAACAAATGGAAGCATCTGACAATTGAAGGCATTTTCTAGTCAGGATAGATACGTTTAAGAGTTTGTACATGTCCAGGTTGTTTTGATGGCATATGCAAGTAACGATTGCTGTGTTATGAATCACAGGAAGCAGTTTGTACAAGAATGTTAACACAAAATATTGTATTCTTATTTGTGTGAATTAAGTGAAAATTAACAGATACATTTGAAATAAACACAAGAGTAAGACAGTGATGCCTTTTGTCATCTTTATTATTCTTACCAACTATAGGTTGGGTTATATAGACAATCAATAGCTACAACCAGAAAAGGGAATTCAGTGGACTCTTGCAGAGCGGCTCGATGATCTGGACTTCGGTGAGGACATTGCTTTCCTATCCCACACACGCAGGTTAATCTAAATACATCCGATGTCAGAACATTTAGGTCTAAGGATTCACAGGGAAATGACAAAGATAATTAGATGAAACCAAGCAGATAGTCCAATCTCCCTTGGTTAAACTTCATTCCAAGAGGCGGAATCATACATCTATTTATGTAGCAATTGAAATAAAGATAGTGGATAGATTTGGAGGCTCCAAGTTCGAATTCGAGTGTCTATAACTTCAACTGGTATATTGTATAGTGTGTGTTCAGATCTATCTTGTTTCTTCTACTCGCACTGAGTACCTGTCAACAAGGAAGTCTCCGTGGTGAACTAGTCAATCGATGTGCCTCGCTTTCTGAGGGTCGTTGGTTTCTTTTGGGATTGCGCCGTTGAGACCAATGACTGAAGATTTCCGGAAACACGAGGAGGTCATCTCTGAAGCTGCTGAATGTGTGCTGTGTACAAGGTTCAGGCAACTTACTGCTCTTCGGAGACAGACTGAAAAGTATGGGTAAACCTGGTGCAATGAAATAAATATCTTCCCCCAACCCACAATAACCATATACAATGTATGTGCGTGAATGTATTTCAATATTTCATTATTTCAATATTATCAAGGATTCCAAATAAATTTATATGTATATATTTTACAGGCAGAAAAAAAAGTATTGGAAATTCAATGAACTGAAGGGAGTGCAAATAAATCTATACAGCAAGAGCCAAAAATGGAAGAAGACTGGTTATTAAGGCCCAAACAAAATGAAAACAACCTAATATTTTGGACATGTAAAAGATCGTGCAGGTAAAGATAATTATGGAGCGGAGACCACAAAGTATGTGCATTTAAGATGTCTCATCTCATCTCATCATGTTCTTCTTGTACCTAGCGGTGTCGAAGTGAAGTATAAACAGCGGGAAAGTGCAAGATAAATTACCCATGACAGCAACATAGACGGGACATCTGGCTTATGGCAAAGATAAATTTTGAAAGACTGTTATTGTGCAGACGTTCTGCGTAAAACAGGCCGCTGGACGATGATAGATTTCAAAAATAATATTTGAATTATCATTTCGATGCTCCACGTGGATTATATATACTGAGGATGTTATATTAGCTAACCCATGTGTTGTCTTCAAATCTTCTTCTCCTGCAGTGTTTTAAAAGAACCTCCATCAACAATGTTTATAGTCGCCGATTATATTATCATTAGGCTACTTTTGGAAATGACGATTTTTCTGTGGTCACGGGACAGTTGCTGCTGACAGTGCCAGAGACACTGTGCATCTTCTGACCCGATGTTGATCGCGTTTCCGACAATAGACTAGCATTTGTGAATTTGTCGAAGCGCAGCAAGCGTAGCACGCACACCCGGAAATTTCTGTTGCAGAAGATGTACACGCAGAAGTTAACACTGGAATGAAGATGCGCCAACATGGTAACAAACAGATGCAAAGACACGGGCATAGCGTCCTTAACGTCAGCTGCAATGACAACAGCGTACGGCGACCACAGCATGACGAAAATGATAAAAATAATAAACAGCATACGAGATGATTTCATAGTTTCACTCCACACTTTCTTCATGTAGTCAGGATCATCGGAGTCCATCTTGTATAGGTTAGCCTTGGTGCTGTGGGATAATAAGTAATATTTATAGTTAAAACAACGTTTATGTAGTTGTAAATAATATTAATGACAATGTTTAGAAATGTCAAACACAATGGAACCGACCCTTGCAATTTTAAATGCTGTTTGAAATGGAGGGCAACCAAATTCAGGTGGATGTTGAAGATAAGGGAAAACTATTTTAATGGAGGTTAGCGTGGCCGAATATATAATAGCGCTCGTTCTGAAACATCCGGTGTGCCGATACAGAGATAGCAACTCCTACACCAGTCGTATGGACTAAAATGTTGACATCTCGTTCTTGACTTGGGGAACTTGATCTCCTTGACTATATGTTGTGTTTATGAATTTGTTTGTTTGCTGATGAAGGCTAATCGCCGCAACGTCCTGTATGTGTCGTAATTATGTACAGCTGCACTACTTTGTGTCATTTTATATTGATTACAAGTATCTCTGAAGTCCCAGTGGGTTTACCCGATGGCGAGGGACACTGGTAATAGGGAAAGCCAATCACGTAAACATCACTCCAGTGGGCTAGAAGTAGTAGTACATGAATATACTACACTTGAGTTCAAAATGAGCAAAAAAAAAAAAAAAAAAACCGATCACACTATCTACAAATATTGAAGCAATTGACATGACGCTGAAGTATATACATATAGGGTGTATTTTTAATGACTGTGGGGTTTTTGAAAATATTGCCGTTCCACGTTTTGTATTCACCCTCTGTGGAGTTCATGCAACATAAAAGGTAAATACAAAATTTGGAACGGCAATATTTTCAAAACTGTTATTAAATGTACATGTACTTGACGATGATATGTTAATGTACAAATTACAACTCACAGCATCAAATAACATTTAAATGTCTTAGCTCCCTTTGGGCATTGGGTTGTGTCTATGAACTAATTAAGTGCCATGGGATGATTAATCGTCTTCAGCTACTTCACGTATCTGCCATGGACCTATATATCACCGAAATGTTGTCACTGCGTTATAATACAACATGCTTGCTATCATATTTGCAACTTTTAAGTCATAACTGCGACACACCTCTACTTCGAATTTTCTGCCATCCATTTTTGTTTGGTCCTAACCATTTTGTGCGTGCGTGTGTGCGTGCGTGCGTGCGTGTGTGTGTGTGTGTGGGGGGGAGGGGAGGGGTGGTACTGAAACTGTTAACAATGAACTATCTAGACGCCGTTCTGGAAACATGACCAGCTTCAGCAGAATCCCAGCCAGTCCGTATCTGCCGCGCTAGATCATGACCTGGTTACATCCTTACACGCCTCCCCCCACAGCTGTGAAGTTCTAGTACCAGTTCTGCACACGCCGCTGGTTTCTGAGCTCGGGGGGGGGGGGGGGAAGATAGATCTGTAACACAATCTCTTTGGGGGAGTTGTTTAGTTTATATGGTCGACCTCTTCTTCTGGTCGCATTTAGTCTGTACATTGTTGCTTGTTGTGGGTATACTTAGTCAACTTGACGCCTAGTTATATGGCCCAACCATTTCACTTAACTGTTTTCTAATTAATCGGGGGTGGGGGGGGAGGGGCTGATTGGTCTCGAGGTATGTGTCCGCCTCGAGTGCTGGAGGTCCCGTGTTCAAGCCCCGGTGAGGCCTGGGGTTTTTCACGTGGATTTCTAATAACAAAATGTACTCTGGTCTCTGGGTAGTGAGATCGGACGTCCGTGTGTATTTTTGTGCACGTAAAAAAATCCCTTGGCAGTTGGTAATCGAAAAAGAGTAGCCTAACCTCACTGCCCGGGCACAATTTCGAGTTAAAAATCTACCCAAATTATTTCAGGATCCTCGCCAGTGCTACGGAGTTCGAGCACTGAGGTAAGATTATCCTGACTCAGGCGTGAGCTAGGAGTAGAACGGGGCACTTATGGGTTACACCCGTGTGCCGAGATGTTGATCCGTCGACTTAACTAACCTTCTTCTTTCTAATTAAATCTAGCGCTACAATTACCACCATTATAGTCTTGGTATCATAATTTCTGATTTTCTCTCTTCTTGATACGTTGAGTATTCTTCTCAGGAATCTCATTTCCGTTGTTGTAATTTTTCTTTTCTCTCTTTCTGCTAGCTTGCTTGTGTTCGCTGGCTGTTAACTCCAGCGTGAAGTCCTGTACGTCGGTTGAAGACATCCTGTTGTCCAACACCAGTGTGATGTCATACAGGACCTGAGGTTTGCGTGAGTATCCGTTGTCCTATGTCTGACTTATTGGTGTGCAGACTGGTGGTTCCTCACCGTGCAGGCAGACACTCTCCGACTTCGGAGGAATTCTCTCTTTCTATCACTGTCCAGGTTTGGCATTGGCAGCTAGCATAGAGTTGGTAGTAATATCGTGTTCTAGAATGTGTGTGTGTGTGTATGTGTGTGCGCGTGCGTGCGTGCGTGCGAGCGTGCACGCGCGCGCGTGTGTGTATGTGTGTGTGTAGTATCTACTGATACAATCTTTAGTATTGGTGAGATTTGTCCAATGAGTTGGTTTGCATCTATTATCGATCTCGCCTTCTGATTTGCCATTTGATGATATTATACTTCCTAAGAACTTGAATCTCTGTACTTGTTTTAGATGATGTTATTTTAGATTAATCTTTGTTTTGATTATGGTTGTTACCTCTTTTTAACTGAGATACGCGTCAATGGGAGTAAAATGTAAACTTTAAATATATACGGCTGTTCCAAAATATTCACCTATTGTCTATACATTAATCTACAATCTGCATCTAATATTTATGTATTTAAATGCTGGAAGAAATGTCATTTTATAAAACAAATACTATGTGTATTTCTAATTACTGTGAGGTGTTTGAAAACATTTCGATTCCAAGTTTTATATTTACCTTTCATGCTGCATGAGTTTACAGAGGGTAAAAACAAAACTTGGAACTGCATTATAAAAAAAAAAACCCAGTCATTAAAAATACACCCTATATTTAAAATGTTTATGTTATAGTCAGAAAACAAAAGTCAAGAAAAACTGCATATTCAAGCCACATATAAGAATAAAGATTAGTAAATAAAAATTATTGAAACATATGTTTGTATATTGGAAACTGATATACCTGTAAATTTTCTTGAAAATCAAAATGTAGCACATTGACATGGTGACCAGTGGGCCACCAATTAGGCAGACAGAAACAATCACTGTATAAGACAAACTGGCAGTTCGATCCCAGATACATTGATGGCTCTTTCTATCAAAGGCGTGATCACCCCAACCTGTTAGAAAGGCGCGATATTTAATCAGCATGAAACTTAAATCTGACTAACATACACACATTTCTCAACTGTCTGTCTGCCTGCCTGCCTGCCTGACTGCCTGCCTGCCAGCCTGCCAGCCTGCCTGCCTGCCTGCCTGTCTGTCTGTCTGTCTGTCTGTCTGTCTGTCTATCTGTCTGTCTGCATACCCACGTTCGAAACAAAGCTGTGGGCAATTTGGCAGCAGACAGCCTTCCGTTGTTTTTTTTTTGGGGAAGTCTTGAAAGTCGAGATGATCGATTACATTGCACCGGGTTTTATCCCACGAGGCTCGGTCTCTTTCCGTAAGGTGACCAGCCGAAAGCGTCGCACGAAGCACGAACTCCGTAGCTCCAGCGACGGCCCCCAGGAGTCTACGAAATAAATGCAATCGTGAACCGATAGACGTAGCCCGGAATCGAACCCACAACCTTTAGACGCGGGGCAGACGGCTTGACCACTTCGCCACGGAGACTCTAAACGGTATGGGCGCCGGTCGTCCAGAAAGCATTGGCAAACCACAGAACGTAAACTTGCACAGGAAACACGAACAGCCAAAAAATGCTGGAGTTGACTGCTGCGTCCTGTAAAGGATACGCAACAACTTTTTTTTTTATAATATCCTTTACAGGACGTCGTAATCAATCCCAAAATTTCGGCTGTTTATGATTTACTAGGCAATTTTACGTTCAGTAGTTTGCCAGTTCCCTCTGAACCATTGCTGCTTATATTATCGGCATCAACGCAAAGTGGTCTGCTTCCAATTCGCCTGCGGCTGTTTTGATTCGGTATATCGGGAAATTGCGTTCACTGTCTATAAGCCACAGTACCGGCTACCTAAATACACTAACTGATAAAGCCAATGACTGATAAACATGAAGCAAAACTCACAACGCCAAAATGCAAATAAAACCAGTGATGTGTTTATTCTCCTCTCATATAACCCAAAAAATTCAGTGCTATTAATTACCTACAGATAACAAATGTCGCTGTAGTAAATGATTATTAACAATGCGACCGCCGAGTGAATAATGCTCTCAGTCGGGAACAAACTTGAAAGATATTAGAAATTGCAAGAAATAACACTGGAGCTGGCACTGGCTGGTTATTTCTAGATTACTGTTGATAATGATGATAATGCTAGTTTGGCTAATTATAACATCATCTCCATCAAGTGACTTGTCCGTCACCCAACTTAACCCTCATAATAGACCATTTGAAATTTCTATTTATCATAAGAATCATGACCTGAGATAGAGTGCCGGTCGCTCAGAAAGCAATGGCAAACTACTCATCGTAACCTGGCCAAGAGATCACAAACAGCCAAAAATGCTGGGGCTGACTGCGACTTCCTATAAAGCATATGCAACTAACTTAACTTTCTGTTCCAATTCATACAAAATAGTTTTAGTTTTTGCAAAACAACGTTTTTGCTTCTTGTAATTTATGTCATCGCATTTCAATCACCAGTCAGTAGTGAACTCAGATATTTAACACTGCCCACTGTTCATACAAAATAGTTTTAGTGTTTGCAAAGCAAAGTTTGTGCTTCTTGTAATTTATGTCATCGCATTTCAATCACCCGTCAGTAGTGAACTCAGATATTTAACACTGCCCACTTCTTGTACTTTTTTGCCATTTATAATGATATCTCTTAACATATTTATTGTATCGGATGTTATTATTTCTGTTGTTATTTCGTTGAGATAATTAAAGTAATCAAACAAGCGAAAACTTGTACGGCTTGGTCACACCCTAAGACACGAAGAGCCATCAAAGAGAGTGCTGGCAGGCACAATATTGGGGAGACGATGAAGGGGTAGACCAAGGACAGCATTTACAAAACAGACATGCATGTAGCTATTTATGCAGACATACGGGGAATTATGAGAGCGGCGCAAGTCGGTGAACCATGGAATGGGGGGATCATTAACCATGACGACCAGCCTATGGGCTGAAATAGGTGATGATTTTTGTGACTTGATTTAACGAGGTCTTTGCTACTGTCAGGGAGTTAGTTAGTTAGTTAGTTAGTTATGTTAGTTAGCTAGTTAGTTAGTTAGTTAGTTAGTTAGTTACTTAGTTAGTTAGTCGACAGATCATCCTCATTGCAAATCGAACCATTCAGTCCATAAGTGCTCTGATCTCCTCCTCAGCAAATCACGCAGCGTGTAGCGTCTCACGACACCAGTTCTGTGTTGGTTTATTACTCTTCTTTAGCTTCCTGCGAAGTGTTCTTGTTTGGATATACCTCTTTTAACTTGCTGTTCTCGCAGCCTGACCATGGTTGTAGATTCCCAGTCATCGTTTGGTTCTCATAAACGACTTACATCTCGTAGAGTATTCAGAATGTCTGCCTGGTCCATGGCTCGTTCGCCTTCCGCAGTATACCTGCAGGCCTGTCCGCCTGTTCATTCCCTTGTACACCGGCATGCCCTGGCACGAAGATGAAACTAATCTTTGTTAGCCGAGACCGCTCCAGAGACAGCAGCCACTCTCTTCGGACCCACCCCATCTCTATCCTCCTGAGCACACTCATTGAGTCACTAAGGGCACATGTCCGATTGAATGTTTGTGTCTCGAGCCATGTTATTGCTTTACTTACTGCCATGACTTCCATAGTCAGGCTGCTTGTGGTCAAAAGCAAACGCGCCAGACTCTTCCTTCACAATTTTCCCTCCGACCTGAGCCCTAAATGCCCATGAACTTTTCACTCGTTAAACGAGCGACCCATCTGTGTAAATGACAGCATCACCGTCTAACAGATTCTCGAAAATCAACGCTTGTACTTCCTCCCCCACAGTAATTGAATTTTCTTGTCTGCATTTCCTGTCTAGTTGGATGCACGCTGAAATGGATGTACAGAACTCAGTTGGCACTTGTACACACTCCTCGCCAGGTTCTAAGTCCTCAAGTGAACACACTTGCTGAGGAATGTCTTCGGCTTGACCCATCCACGACTTTCCTCTTTTTAACCTGCGGCCCTTTACCTTCAGGGAGTCTCCATAACGAAGTGGTTACACGAATGCCTCTCTCCGAAAGTTTTTGGTTCCATTCCGGTCTACGGAATTTTCTCGGAGACGCCTGGGGTTCGTCGCAGGAAGCTACAGAGTTCGTGCTAAGATCGATGCGTTCAGCAGGCAGGCCGCCATGCGGAAAGAGACCGGGCCATATGAGACCAAAAATAAAAACTAAAAATCGTGCAATGAAGTCGATCCCCTTGCCTTTAAAAAAAAAACAAAAAAAAAAAAACAACTCTGTTTGTTGGTTAATATATCCACTCTCTTCGGACCCACCCCATCTCTATCCCCCTGAGCTACTCATTGAGTCACTAAGGGCACATGCCCGATTGAATGTCTGTGTCTCGAGCCATGTTATTGCTTTACTTACTGCCATGACTTCCATAGTCAGGCTGCTTGTGGTCAAAAGCAAAAGCTTACTATAACTGGTAAAGGTATAAGGTTATTTAGTATGAACACTTACCAACAAAATTAGGAAACTCAAACGTGAACGCCATCAGCCATGCCGAGATGCACATGATGACACACATTTTCTTCGTGAATAGTTTGGTATACAGCATGTTGTGACATACAAACACGTACCTGTAATAATGGTAGATAAATATAGTATATCTTGCGTGTATACACACACATACCTGTAGTAATGGTAGATGACTGGCACCTTGCCGTCTTGACATACGATAGTTTGTAAAATAGGGCTATCTCTCCATAACACAAAGCCTGGACTGAATTTAGAGACCATGTGCTGCCAATTCAGCATGATCCCTCTTCCGGCCTGTCTAGTTTACTCCAGAGGAAAGGTGTCACCAATACGTCTGGAACAAGACAAGCTGCAGAAGTTGCTGGATCAGCAAAGCAATGCTCTAACTGTCCGCCTGTCAGAGCTTTGATCCTAGACCAGCTACCAACAAAGGCTTAAGGCCTGGCCTGCCCTGCCATGACATTTAGTCTTTAGGTTGCATTTCCTCGCACCAGGGAGTGCTTGTACCCTCCCAATTGCGCTCTTCCGCCCGAAGCCGTTGGCACAATGTGGAGTGTCGGCTTTGGTAAGCGCCGCCCACAATTCGGCGCTAACAGAAACCAGGTAGTACCGTCTACTGTTATACGGTAGCTCAGTCATATCTGACTAAGACCTGACCTTTAATGGTAGATATATACAGTACAACTTGCATGTACATACCCACACATGCCTGTAATGATAGTAGATATATACAGCACACCGTATTGTAACACATAAACACATACCTGCAATCATGGAATATACATATGGTATAAGCAGTGACGGACTGGGTCTAACAATACTGGTTGCCAGGACTATAAGGTCATTAATATTTTTAAGATATTGTCTAATGTTTAAGAGGGCCCACTCCATCAGGGGCCGAGAGCGTCCACTTGCCGTCGGGCAAGCTGACACCCCGGTCAGTCCGCCACTGACTACGAAGTGCTAGTACTACTAACACACACTGTAATCATGGTATAATACAGTATAGTATGTTGTAACATTTGCATGCTCTTAAGCTGCTGGGTCTTAAAGGAACAGCCGAGAACAAAGATGGCTGGGCAAGGCTGCGTAGAAGGCCTAGTGCTAAATATGGAGAAAAAAAAACGGAACAAAGAATGGAAAAACAACAATGAAAGAAATAAAAAGAGTCAAGTGAAATATTTCTGCCACATTAAAAGACATAACATTCTTATAAAAACTGTACTGGAGAGTAAGGTTGAAAGGCAGGCGAGCAAGAGGTAGACAACAATACAAGTGGGAAGATAACATCAAGTGATGGACTAACGGCAGTCTGACATAATATACAATCAAGGCGAGAGGCGGAGAGTGTTGGAGATCCATTGCAGCCAACCTTTACTGTGGAGACGGCACCTGATTGATTGATTGACCACTCACTTTAATGGGCATGGTACATAATGATGGTGATTAATGTGATGTATACAATAACAGTACCAGTTGACGCTGGCCGGAGTATGGCTAAGAAATGTTCAGATTAATCGATCGATTGATCGATCGATCGATCGATCGATCGATTGATTGATTGCTTGATTGATTGATTGATTGATTGATTAATTAATTGACTGACAACCCACTATTATGGGCATGGTACATAATTATGGTGATTAGTGTAATTGTTACAATATAAATACCTGTTGACGCTAGCCAGGGTGAGACTAAGAAACGCACAGAAGCAGGCTGTGAGGCACATGGCGGCAACCGTCTCGCACAACCATTCCTTGTCGTTGAACCAGGCCTCGCCTTTGAGAACAGCTGATGTAAACAGAGGTTTCATAAACGAATAACTAATGTCAGCAAAGTTATAATAAACAAACAACTAATGACAGCAAAGACATCAACAATATCCAATCAAGCTCGCTATACATTACTGTACAGCAGATAAGTCATTAAAGAAAATAATGATAAAATACTTAACATGCCTTCATCATCATCATCATCATCATCATCATCATCATCATCATCATCATCATCATCATCATCATCATCATCATCATCATCATCATCATCATCATCATCTTCATCATCACCATCATCATCATCATCATCATCATCATCATTATCATTATCATTATCATCATCATCATCATAATTCTCATTATCCAGCGTTTCCTGTGAATAAATATATACTGTTGATTTGAATTTCTGAAATGTCGCCTCTCATTACCAACTTTGAAGTGATTTGTTCGATTACTCAAGCTGAAATGTAAAATAGTCATACAGGATTGCCGATTAAGATTTAATAAGGAATGCCCCACCACTAGAATATTTCCTCAGCGGTATTTCAGATCTCTGAGAGTCGGCAGAATATGCCCAACGAAAAAAAAAATGTGAAACGACTGACAAATTGCCAATCTGAAGCGATTATACGGCTACTTAAAGTTCACTCTGGAGGTTGTCGCTGGATCTACGGAGTTCGTGCTCTGTGCGACGTTTTCGGCGTCGCAAGGCAGAAAGAGAGACCGAGCACGATCGGATAAAACCCGACGCACAGTAGTGGATACGCTAGGCTGTATAGTGTGTATATACTTTTCAGGGCTCAGATTACCTGAATGCCAATGCGACAAACTTACCAGATAATATTCAGTCTTCAGGAGGATTCACAACTAAAAAACAACCATCAATCTGGACTGGTGGAGGTTCAAGTACTACTTGTGTAATGTTTTTCTATGTAGTTAATGGATGTGCCACTTCTTTCTGTTTCTCTCTCTTTTTTTTTTCACAATACTGATAATGCTGTCTACACTCTCATGAAAGAGCTGCGCTGTGTGTGTATTATATATGTAGTTTACTGTTAATATGTTCAGTATAGGATCAATCCTGATAGGTTCTTTTTTTTTTTTTTTGACAGATGGATAAAAGATCTCGGGGTCGCTTCTGCTACGATACAAAGATGTGTATTAGCGAGACATGAATTGATGCTCGCATTGATATTGCACCTTGGGAGCAAGTGACCACTGATCGCGTTGCATGGAGGGAAAAGACTAGGAATAGAATAAAAACAAAGGAGAACATGTTTGCAGATATGTCACACAGTGAGCGTGTGAGACGTCAAATGGTGTTTGACGCTGGAATTGACCATGTATTCACATGCTTTCATATTGACGAACATTTACTGTGCTACCGCAATGGATTATAGTTACAATGCCTTTTCTTGAAGCACAACCTTTAAAAAACTATCGTCTGTAAAGACGTCAAGCTTCCAGTACCATGATCATGTCTTTAGCCAGTTCCAGAAAATCGCACCGTCTTAATCCACCATTTCCAAATAACTTTAATTTACATTTAAAACAAAAATCTCTTACGTATAGAATAAGCCACAATGTAAGAAAAACACTATACATATAGATACTCGGCTAGTCTTGAGTCCTCACCAATGACGCACATAGGGTCAGCAATACCGGCAACACACAGGTCAGCAACTGCAAGGTTGATGACGAACACAAACCCGTGCCTGCGCAGTCCTCTAAAGACGAGACTGCAGATCAGGATTAGCATATTCCCCACCGTCCCTATTGATAATGCCGCCACCATCAGGATGATGTAGATGATTGCCATGGCAAAGTTTGACTGGATCAGAGGCGGCTCCTGTAATGTAGTTTTATGACCGATACTTTAGAAAAGGCATTAACTGATTCAGTGCCAAACAAAAAAGTAGGTTTCGAACAAACATGGAACACAATCACATAAACGAGTATTATAAAGTAAATTTCTATTCAGTGAGCATTGAAATTGCCGAAGATACACCGAAACAAAACAAATGACACGATGACCCTAGTATGGAGATATATCGTCCGTCTGTCCAAATGGGAAGTGACATGTGACGAAATATTATCCTTCGGTGCTGAATCGGTTAATGTAAATTGATATTTCTGGCATGTACAAAGACATAAACCTGGAAAAGATAACTATGGGTGGACGTATACCGGGGAAGTGAATAACTGGAAGACCACAGCGTAATTGGATTCCAGATGTCATATAATTTACAAATGACAGCAACAACGACAGGGCATCTGGCTAATGATAGAAAGCCATTTCAAAAGACTGTTATGGGGGAAAGGTTTTGTAAGGTCAAGCCAACGGATGATAATGATTAATGTGAAAGTATTTATCGTACATTTATTTCCGTATTCCAAACAGCTGACTTTTCCTGACTATTCTATACCCCCAAAAATGGTTTCAATTTGTTTGCTGATTCCTTGAATCACACAAGACTCTTCAAAGTACGAATACTTCACAAAAGTGTTTATGTAGTTATCTGTTGGGGTATCATCCTTGCACTCCGGGAGTGTCCATAACTGCTCAGATCCTTCTTCTCCACCCCGACCCCCTAACACATGCATCAGAGTCCTGTGGCTAATGGAGCGAATTCTGTGTAGGTTGACAAGGCCCTTCATTCTTCCGTGCCTCTCGTGTCTGGCCGTGCCAATTCTTACTCCCATGTCTGTCATTCTAGTAATCTAGACAAAGATTTGGATTCACTGGCGTCAAAGTTCTCGCTACGGGCATCTCTCTGAAGTGTCGTGAAATACTGAGAGTTAATGATTCCCAGATGGACGACGGTATACAGCGAATACCCAGGTAGGAGAAGAGTTAATGAAACAGAAGGATAACCACAAAGGATTGACCAGCGCATGTGTATGTAGGTCAAGGCGGGAGAGTCGACTACAACACAGGTGACATGTAAAGTGGAAAAATTGGTTTGCTACAAAGACAGACAGTATCATGGACCAGCCTATTGCGTTCTGGAGGTAGGAATATACGGAAAAGCCCCAGATCTGGAATTTTCCACAAACTAGGACAATGAAGTCTGAATTTGCTTTGTCCAGCAATGTCAAGGACGATGGGACAAAGATGTTATAGAGAGAGTGGCGACTTCTTTGTGTCAGTTGAGTGTGTGTGCCCCAACTGGACGGGAAGATAGAATTATGTGTCCTGTAATGAATAGAAATATCCTCCCTTATAATGGGATAAAGTGCTTGGCTACGGATTAATTTCAATTCGTGGACCTACATTAATTCTATAAAGGAACAGCGATGTGTATAAGGTATATTAAAATATAGTGTTAGGATATGAATATAGATGTGCGTGAATAGCATTTATCATTGCTTGCTATGAGTAGGAATAGTATAGACGATTAGGTGAATCTTCTATCCTATGTCAGAGTGGGTTTTTTCGGAAGCCTTTTCATTTCGGCTGGAGGAAAAGACACTCACATAGGAGAGAAGAGGAAGCAGACACAGATCTCATTATTAAATGTATATCACACAGGTTTCCATACCAGTGCGGGACTTATCAACTAAGAGATTACACAGAGGGCTGTGGTCAAGATTACCCAGTGTTGATAACCCACGAGAAAGCACTTTAAAGTCATAACGCACGACACTTGTGCATAAGAAAGGAAGGAAAAGAAGTGTCATCTTAATAAGTCAGGAGGACAGAGAATGGAAAATAGACATCATACAAACTAAAGGAAAAAGACCCAAATTACTCAGTATCAAAGAGTTGCAAAGTGCGTACCAAGTGCATATATCAATTACCAAATATCAAGTGTAGAACTTTTTACAGAACACTAATAGAACATTCTAGAAACTCGATGTGTTTTCCAGAATGGATTAAAGAACGCTATAAGAAAGCAACGAACATTCATTTTTAGCGGACAGCAAATAGTGAGCAGGTTAAGTACATTTAATACAGTGGTGAACATTTTCATTACAAAGAACGGATTTATCTACAGACTCAAGCAGACGGAGCCGTCAGGGTGAGATCGTTCTGTGGTGTCTATATATCGTCCTGTACTTTAGCCGAGAGAAGAGACGAGAGAAAGACACGAAGACTATCTATCAACATCTTATCTAGCAGCCACACCAGAAGAACACTAGCAACTACACCGACCATACCCACCCATACACCAGACATAGTTTTAAATTAAATCTTTTATTTAATGTGGAAAAGAACTGTTGTCGAAGTATGTGTTGAGAGAATAATAGAGAGAGAGTGAAAGAAAGAGATATATGGAAGGGAAGACAGAAGAGAAGAGTGTAGACGAAAAGTCAGTCAATAATCCCAACAGATAATCAGTTTAAAGATGTGCATGTTGATCCCAATCTCTTCTTGGGGAAACAACATCACATAATTGGTGGAGCGAGCGGGGTAGGAAAAATACCCATATGACCTGGAGGCATAACAGGGCATATGAATAAAGGGGTACTTGCATATTGGCACAGGCATAGCGGAGTACCTACATGTTGGGACATACTGATTGGAATAAGAAGAAGTATATATTGATGACTTTTAATGGAAGGACGTCCATTGGATATATGGTGCCATTACATTTATGGTGGAAACAGTTCATTAATGCTGGTGACTTTACAGTGAGAAAGTTCCAGACAGAGTGAATGTGGATAGGTGGTAAGACATTACATACCTAGTCACACGGTCACACGTCTACATAAGTCTTTATCCTATATCTCCTCTTGTGGATGAGAGAGTGGTTGTGATGTACTGTGTGGGGTTGGAGATTTATAATAATTAATAGATACAGATAAATGATATAGGTTCTAGGTAGATTATCTGTTTATAGTGAGTACTCTTTTCTGCCTTGAGGTGTCTTTACTCAACGTGCTGACTTACCTGCTTTAACTATGGCCAATCCCAAACTAACTACAGCCGAACTGAGGGCAAACGGAGAGGAAATTGGGTTGGCTGGTTCAGACTTAACTGATTACATCCAAGAAAGAGAGCGAGAGATTCGTCAGGCGGAACGAGAGGAGCGTAAGACCCAGTTGGAAGCAGAAGAAGCCCACAAGATAAGGGAACATGAATACCGCATGCGAGAACTGGAGCTCAAGACACAAACTAAGGGAGAAATAGATGGAGTGGAAGGAAATTCTTCTTCACCGGGTGCAACCCATATGAGTGGACATGGTTACCATGCCATGAAGTTTCCCTTAGCTGTCTACGATCAGTCTAAAGAAAGATTTGATCAATACGCATCTCGTTTCGAAGCAATGTCAATCGCTATGGGGCTGGATCGGACCAGATGGGCTCTTAAACTATCACAGGGATTAGTCGGTTCGGGATTTGACGTGTACACACGCTTACCACCAGGACAGGAAAATAATTACCAGGAATTAAAAGCCGCTTTGTTGAAACATTTTGACATCACAGCACAAACGTATAGGAAGAAGTTTAGATCGGCTAGACGAGAGCCGGGAGAATTATTCGCCGCCTATAGTCTAAGGCTGAAATCCTATCTCCAGAAATGGATGGACTTGGCAGAATTCAAGAGGGATTATGAGAGTCTCGAAGAGATGATGGTGGTCGACCAGATGCGAAAGCAAATGTCGAA
This sequence comes from Cepaea hortensis, assembly GCA_963921405.1. Lineage (NCBI taxonomy): Eukaryota > Metazoa > Mollusca > Gastropoda > Stylommatophora > Helicidae > Cepaea > Cepaea hortensis. Next base: position 103,580,331 of record OY992880.1, read on the forward strand.
ACCTCTCAGAACCTTCTTGGGAGAACAAGGGGCGGAACGGATTGATGTTGTGAATAAGCTGGCGGAACGATTCGTGGAAGTACATGGTGAAACGGCGGAACTAAGTACTGAAACCAAAGGTCAGGAAAAACAAGAGAAAAAGAAACCTAAAAACTGGGAAGGAGAAAAAGTGGAACCTTATATAAAGCACACAGAGGAGAGTTCAGAGAAGGTGAAGGTAGGAACCCAGAGCACCTCGAATTCTCAAGCGAAACGACAGTGGTCCGAGAAGTGGTGTTCATTTTGTAGGGCGGCCTCCCACCACACCAAAGACTGCAGATCGAAACCTAAAAGTTCTCACTTCGCAGCATGCAAAGTGATTCCTACATCGGTGATCACAGACAAGGCTGAGGTCGGCGAAGGAGAAAGGAACAAAAAGGACACACGGAAACCTAGGAAGGGAACAGGGTACACTCACTGCCAGTCGATAACACATAATACTGTGGACTGCAGATGCAAGGCAAGCGACGCCAATTGCATAACCAACCTCGAGGAATCAAAAGAGGAAGGCAAGGAAACGGTCAAGGAGATGAAAGACACTCAGGACCAAGAGAGACCACCTGTGGTTGAACTGATTGAAGTCAATGGCCAGCAGGTTGCTTGTCTCTACGATACAGGTTTGGATGGGGAAGCGGTGATAGACGCCAGCTTGGTAAGCCCAGATCAACTTACAGGGGAGACCATAGAGCTAAAGCCGGCAATGAGGAGTGCGGTTACCATGACGCTGCCAATCGCCAAGGTGGAGATTAAATCCAGGTACGTCACGGGCATTATTCCTGCGGCTGTATTAGCTGACTCCCTATTCCCAATGATCATTGGCACGAAATATGTCTTTTTGGGGATGCCCAAACAGCCAACCCACAAGGGAACAGTAGTCAGTGGATCTAAAGGGAAGGAAAACGAGGCAGAGACACTATGCGACAACTCAGGGATAGGAGAATTGCATACGGCCCAGAGGAAGGATACTACGTTGCATCCTTGCTACAGGAAGCTGCAAAGGAGTGCTGAGCCACCAGAACGGGGACAGTACTTTCTGAAGAATCGACTACTCTATCGGAGAGCTGGGAGGGGAGATAACCTGCATGAGCAGTGGGTGGTTCCAGAGACCCACCGTCCTCACATTCTTCAGAGTGGACACATCATAGGCGAGAATCGACATATGGGTGTCAGAGAGACCTTGCAGCAAATATCCGGCCATTATTGCTGGCCAGGAATGACCGGAGATGTACGCCGGTGGGTGAAGTCTTGTTCGGAGTGCCAGAAAGCACCACCCAACAAGCGAATTAAGAGGAAACTAGCTCTTAAAGTGGAAGATAAAGTGGAAGTGTGGAGTCCAGCAGAGACCAATATACTCCAAGTAGGATGGAAAGGACCTTATCCTGTGGAAAAGGTGGTGTCCAAGAACATCTACAAAATACGGATCGGGGAAGAGAAGAAAAATCTCCCTAGACATCTCATTAGGAAATATGAAGAGAGATCCGGGAGTAAAGCTTCGCACTTTATGGTGATGGCAGCCATTGGGACAAAGGTTACCAGTCCAGACGAAGACCAGAGATCGCCAGTACAACATAGGAGGGCCTATGGGACAGTACGTGATAGGTCAGATTTACCCAACGACAGGAGGAGGGAAATCACAAGTCAGGGAAAGGACAAGAGTGAAAGTTTCACCGGTAACCAAGTTCAGAAGGAGTGGGTAACGTCGGGAAAAGCGAGAATTACCCAGGACTCAAACCGAAGATTGGCTGACCAGATACAATATCGCCCAAGATGGTCCTGGAAGCAAAAGCCCAGGAGGTTTGGGAAAGACGACTCGGTCCGACGAGGACGAGGCGGAACATCCCCAGAGGAAAAACCGGGGGAAACCAAGAGGACATGGAAGCAGTGTTACACTCAAGATGGGACAATCCGTCTGTATTGTGAGCCGTCGCTGACGCAAGTCGAAAGGAGGTCGACTGAACGTACAGGAGCGAGGAGCCAACACTAGTTTCAGTCGTTAGTAGTATAGTAGGGTGTCAATTAGAGCGCCTACTGGATAATGAGATGAGCCATGTGAGGATCCAATCATATCATCAACACGTGATGTTAATAGCGACTTAGCAGAAGCTCAACGCACGGTGGATGTGATGGACGTTGTTGCTACAACTGGACTTCACAATGGAATACATCCTTGGTAAGGAGAATGTAGGAGCGGATTTGATATCCAGACATCTAGCTCCGGAGGAAGTAGATTAGGGTTGTGGATCATGGGAATCAAACCTACAGTGAGAAAGATTCGACGCGGTCTAATCTCTTAAGAGGGGGCCTATGTCGTGAAATACTGAGAGTTAATGATTCCCAGATGGACGACGGTATACAGCGAATACCCAGGTAGGAGAAGAGTTAATGAAACAGAAGGATAACCACAAAGGATTGACCAGCGCATGTGTATGTAGGTCAAGGCGGGAGAGTCGACTACAACACAGGTGACATGTAAAGTGGAAAAATTGGTTTGCTACAAAGACAGACAGTATCATGGACCAGCCTATTGCGTTCTGGAGGTAGGAATATACGGAAAAGCCCCAGATCTGGAATTTTCCACAAACTAGGACAATGAAGTCTGAATTTGCTTTGTCCAGCAATGTCAAGGACGATGGGACAAAGATGTTATAGAGAGAGTGGCGACTTCTTTGTGTCAGTTGAGTGTGTGTGCCCCAACTGGACGGGAAGATAGAATTATGTGTCCTGTAATGAATAGAAATATCCTCCCTTATAATGGGATAAAGTGCTTGGCTACGGATTAATTTCAATTCGTGGACCTACATTAATTCTATAAAGGAACAGCGATGTGTATAAGGTATATTAAAATATAGTGTTAGGATATGAATATAGATGTGCGTGAATAGCATTTATCATTGCTTGCTATGAGTAGGAATAGTATAGACGATTAGGTGAATCTTCTATCCTATGTCAGAGTGGGTTTTTTCGGAAGCCTTTTCATTTCGGCTGGAGGAAAAGACACTCACATAGGAGAGAAGAGGAAGCAGACACAGATCTCATTATTAAATGTATATCACACAGGTTTCCATACCAGTGCGGGACTTATCAACTAAGAGATTACACAGAGGGCTGTGGTCAAGATTACCCAGTGTTGATAACCCACGAGAAAGCACTTTAAAGTCATAACGCACGACACTTGTGCATAAGAAAGGAAGGAAAAGAAGTGTCATCTTAATAAGTCAGGAGGACAGAGAATGGAAAATAGACATCATACAAACTAAAGGAAAAAGACCCAAATTACTCAGTATCAAAGAGTTGCAAAGTGCGTACCAAGTGCATATATCAATTACCAAATATCAAGTGTAGAACTTTTTACAGAACACTAATAGAACATTCTAGAAACTCGATGTGTTTTCCAGAATGGATTAAAGAACGCTATAAGAAAGCAACGAACATTCATTTTTAGCGGACAGCAAATAGTGAGCAGGTTAAGTACATTTAATACAGTGGTGAACATTTTCATTACAAAGAACGGATTTATCTACAGACTCAAGCAGACGGAGCCGTCAGGGTGAGATCGTTCTGTGGTGTCTATATATCGTCCTGTACTTTAGCCGAGAGAAGAGACGAGAGAAAGACACGAAGACTATCTATCAACATCTTATCTAGCAGCCACACCAGAAGAACACTAGCAACTACACCGACCATACCCACCCATACACCAGACATAGTTTTAAATTAAATCTTTTATTTAATGTGGAAAAGAACTGTTGTCGAAGTATGTGTTGAGAGAATAATAGAGAGAGAGTGAAAGAAAGAGATATATGGAAGGGAAGACAGAAGAGAAGAGTGTAGACGAAAAGTCAGTCAATAATCCCAACAGATAATCAGTTTAAAGATGTGCATGTTGATCCCAATCTCTTCTTGGGGAAACAACATCACATGAAGACATTAATAATATCAGCACGATCGGTCGGCTGGTCAACTACAGGGGTTTGTGTTTTATTTTGTTGAAAGTACATGAGTGCATTTCTTGTGATTTATTTTGTACGACGTGAATTATACTGTATTGATATTCTTATATACGCAGAGCAGAGAATACTATGTTGGCCTACATTCGCACCATTTGAAGACAAACTCCACGGAGGTGTCAGCAAGCTCAATATGACTGATGCCTTCATTGGATATATTCATGTTGACGTGTAAAGGTGTACGAAGAAAGAGAATATCCTTACTGCGTATATTGATGAACTTATCAATGCCGAGGAACAACTCATACTATCTGGAATGGGAGGGGTGATTGCTAAACTATCGCTATATTTATTGTATTAAAAAGTAAATTTAGCATTAAACAACGTTAGTTGCATGTCCTTTACATGATGTTGCTACCAACCCTGGCATATGTTGGCTGTTTGTGACTTATTAGATGATTTTAATTCTGTAGTTTGCCATTACTTTCTGAACAGCCGACGCCGTGTTATTGTGAACATGTATCCCGGTCCATTTCGATCTTCCTTATCCTACTCATAAGGTGTCAGGTCTTAGTCAGATATGACTGAGCTACCGTATAACAGTAGACGGTACTACCTGCTTTCTGTTAGCGCCGCACGTTGGGCGACGCTTACCAAACCCGACACCCCACATTGTGCCAACGGCTTCGGGCGGAAGAGCGCAATTGGGAGGGTACAAACCTTACCCTGGTGCGAGGAAATGCATCCTAAAGACAAAATGTCATGGCAAGGCAGTCCAGGCCCTAAGCCATGGTTGGCCGCTGGTCTAGGATCAAAGCTCCGACAGGCGGACAGTTAGAGCATTGCTTTGCTGATCCGGCAGCTTCTGCAGCTTGTCTTGTTCCAGATGTAGAGGTGTTACCTTTCATCTGGAGCGAACTAGGCAGGCCGAGAGAGGGATCATGCTGCATGGGCAATACATGATCTCTATATTTTAGCCCAGGCTTTGTGCTATGGAGAGGCAATAACTCCATCCCTGGTCTTAACCGGTCTCGGAATCAAAGCGAGAGGCAACTGTTACGGGTTATAAGTCCCTGTCAGTTGGCGTAGACATGGGGCGCCACGCGTTGCCTCTAACGGTGGGAGACACCTACATGTGTCACTGATCAGCTACCGCCCGCCTCAAGCTGGGCAGCCCCCGGCCAATTGGGTGCTGATCCGCCACAGCCTGCCTGCTTCAATGGGTACTTGGGGCTAGGACAAAATATGATTAGCAGGCTGTTAAACCAATGCATCAGGTACTAATAAAAAGAAAAATAGAAACCTCAAGCTACGGCTTGCAACCTGGAACGTGAGAACCATGTGTCCATGATTTTCCACTGACTTGACCAATATTGACGATGTGAGAACAACGGCTGTGATTGATGCTGAACTCATTCGTCTTAACATTGATATTGCTGGCCTGCTTGAGACTCGCTGAGTAAGGGTCACCCAGGGAAAACAATTACACCTTTTTTGAAAGGGTAAAGGGCAGGCAGAAAAAAAAGCAACACGGTGTGGGCTTTGCAGTGAAGGATTCGCTACTGGGAATGATTGAAATTCCAGCAGGAGGAAATGAAAGACTATTATCCCTGCGCTTGGCAACCTCTTGTGGTTTTGCCACCATTATTACTGCATATGCACCGAAATTCGATTCCTCTGATGATGTGAAGGATCCGTTCTATGAGGAGTTAGACTCCGTGATCAAGGCAGTTCCAAAATCTGACTACATTTATATGCTCGGTGATTTCAATACTCGTGTGGGCAAGGACTCTAGTTCATGGCCAGTGTGCCTTGGAAAATACAACATCGGTCGCATGAATGAAAATGGGCAAAGGCTGCAGGAGCATTGTACCAGAAATGACCTATGTATTAAAAACTCCTTTTTTAAAACAAAAGAGCTGCATAAGGTCACATGGAAACATCCAAGATCTGGCCATTGGCACCAGCTGGACTTCATCATCACACGGAGACAACATCTGAACCATATATCATTGACTCGAAGTTACCACAGTGCTGACTGCGATACGGATCATTCTTTGGTTGTTGCAAGGGTTAGACTGAGACCAAAGAGAATCTACACCGCTAAACATAAATCTAGCCCCAGGATTAATATTATTAACACTCACGATCCTGAAAAGTGCTTTCAGTTTCAACAGGAACTTGAAGACGCTTTCACTGATACACCAGAAAATTGAACAGTAAATGAAAAGTGGGGTCAACTTAAGGAAACTCTTTAGAAAACTGCCGTAGTGGTTTATGGCACTGTGGATCATAAGAGGCAGGACTGGTTTGCGGCAAACAGCCAGACTCTGCAGCCCTTGATTGAAAAGAAGAAAATCGCTCTCTTAAGAAACAAGGAAAGACCAACGCGTAACACTCTGAGTGAGCTAAAGCAAGCTAGGAAGGGTGTGCAAAAGGCTGCCAGGCAGTGCGCAAATGATTATTGGATCAAGTTATGTGAGTCCATTCAAATCGCAAGTGATAAGGGAAACATAAGAAGCATGTATGAAGGAATAAAGAAAGCCTGTGGTCCAATGATCACAAGAAGTGCACCATTGAAAACCATGACTGGAGAAATAATAACTGATAAGAACCAGCAGATGGACAGATGGGTAGAGCACTATTTGGAGCTTTACTCAAGTGAGACCAAACTAGCGGATGTTGCCCTCAACGCCATAGAGGCTCTACCAACTCTTGACCACCTGAACACACTTCCCACCATAACAGAAGTTAAGTGTGCTATAAATGAACTTGCATCTGGCAAGGCTCCAGATAAGGATGGGATTCCAATAGAGGTAATCAGGAGTGGGCAAGGCACACTCACTCTACATATCCACCAGCTAATAGAGCTATGCTGGCGAGAAGGACAAGTCCCACAGGATTTCAAAGATTCAAACATCATAACGCTGTACAAGAACAAGGGCGATCGGAGCGACTGCAACAACTATAGGGGTATCTCACTTCCGTATATTGTTGGAAAAGTATTTGCCAGAATTGTTATGCGCAGACTTAAAGTCCTAGGAGATCAAGTCTACCCCGAATCACAGTGTGGCTTTCGACAGAACCGGTCTACCATTGATATGATATTCTCATTGCGACAAATGCAAGAAAAATGCCGTGAACAGAATCAACCACTGTTTATTGGCTTCATCGACCTCACAAAGGCATTTGATTTGGTCAGTCGTCAGGGTCTGTTCAAGGCACTAAAGAAGATTGGCTGCCCACCAACTCTTCTGTCCATTGTGGAATCGTTCCACACAGGCATGAAGGGTATAGTCACGTTTGATGGTGCAACTTCTGAAGAGTTTGAAATCAAGAGTGGAGTTAAGCAAGGTTGTGTACTAGCTTCCAGCCTCTTTGGAATATACTTATCACTTCTACTGAAATATGCCTTTCGTGATCAGGATGGTGGTATATACATTCACTCACGCTCAGATGGCGGCCTCTACAATGCTCAGAGATTGAAGGCCAAGACCAAAATTAAGAGGGTACTGATCAGAGAGTTGCTTTTTGCAGATGATGTTGCAGTTACGACCCACTCTGAGGAAGAATTGCAATGTCTACTATCTGCATTCTCCAATGCTTGTTCTGAAATTGGTTTAACAATTAGCAAAAAGAAGACACGGATTATGTCATAAGGTGCACATGGGGTACCATCAATCTGTATTGACGACGCCGAACTAGAGATGTTAAACCATTTTACATATCTAGGATCAGTGGTAAATAGCAAATTATCTCTAGATCAGGAAATCAACATCCGGATTGGTAAGGCAGCAACAACAATGAACACGTTAAGAAAAAGAGTCTGGGAGAACAGGAAGCTTAATGCCAAAACAAAAGTCCCTGTCTATCAAGCCTGTGTCCTTAGTACTCTTCTTTATGGCAGTGAAACCTGGACAACTTACTCACACCAAGAGAAACGTTAAAACAGCTTTCATGTGCGGTGTCTACGAAGAATCTTAATATTAAGTGGCAAGACAAAATCACAAATACTGAAGTATTGGAAAGATCAGGTTGTGTGACGGTTTATTCTATGCTCAGTCTTCGTAGACTTAGATGGATAGGACATCTTAGGAGGATGGATGATGGTAGAATACTAAAGGACATCTTTTTTGGTGAATTACAGATGGGTAAAAGATCTCTGGGTCGGCCTCTACTACGATACAAAGATGTGTGTAAGCGGGACATGATCAATGCCTACAGGCATTGATAATGCACAGTGGGAGCAAGTCGCCGCTGAACGTGTTGCGTGGAGGCAAACATCAGAAATGGAATAAAGACAAAAGAGAAAATTATTGCAGATAAGTCACACACCTAGCGTGTGAGACGTAAGATGGTGCATGCTGGTGGAAATGACCATGTGTTCACATGCACCCACTGTGAACGAACATTTACAGCGTGAATTGGCCTTATCAGTCACATTCGCTACCGCCATAGGTAAAAGTTATTATATTATGCCTTTTTAAAGCACAAACTATCGTCTGTCAAGACGGCAAGGTGCCAATGTGTGTGTATCCTACTAACGGAGTCACTAAGAAAACAAGCATTTGATGAATGACTGTATCATCAGCCACCTACTGCATTTGTTACTACCATGACCCCCATGTTTAAACTGCTCGTGGTCACGGCAAAAGCTACAATGTCTTTCTTAACAGTCCTCCCGCCAACATTGGCCGTGACCTCCCATGAGCTACTCGTGTGCTGTACAACAGAGCCATCTGTGTAGATTATTATATCACCTTGGGAAGAATGTTCAATAATTAGGTCCTGCACTTCTATCTTAACGACGATCTGGTTTTGTGGCTTGCATTCTCTGTTCAGTCTAATGCAGATTGAAAGAAATACGTTCCTCACCATTTTGGCGCTGGTGCCGATTCTTCGCGATGTTCTATGTCCTCTAGTGAACACACTTGATGAATAATGTCTTCAACGTGACCCATCACAGATTCTCCTCTGTTTAACTTGCAAACATTCTTTTTCTCCGAATCTCATTGTGCAGTGGATGTTGTATTACGACGTTGATTCGAAGGTTTGTATGTACACTTCACGTCCTCCGTGGTGAGAAAATTTAAACAGAAAGAGCATCGCAGACATGCCGTTATCTTTTGCACGCCCAAATATGATGCGTATGACTTCATTCTGCACCCTGTCCAGTCTCTCTGTCAGTGAATGGCTGAGAGTCAGGACCATCAAAGCATACTCAGTTGCTGAAAGAACCAGACTCTGGTGTAAAAGACAGAGTATGTTCACAGTATTCCACAGCCATCTCTTTCATCGTAGTCAAAACTTTTCAAGCTCTCATGATCACGTGGTCTGTGTGTCTGGTAAAGGCAAGACTTCGATCAAATTGTTGTCGGTCAGCTGCACAACCTCAAAGCAAATTTCATAGGTGGCGCTGGGGTGTCAACGACTGGGTTATTTAATGAGATTCCCGTCACAGCCACCTCCGTTGGACTGACTAGTGCTCCGTCTATCCTGAAATATCTACTTTTGTTGTCGAGTTCTGTCTGAAGGTCTTCAGCGACCAGGAGTCGGTCTGTCCTTTGACCATACAGCAAAACGTCGTGGGTACCGAGATATGTTCTGGAAAGTACAGGTTGCCTGTATTCATTGGCCATGTCAACCCTCAAGTCCTGATTGGTCTATACAAATGTGAGGCTAGCACCATATACCCAAAACGCCTTAATCCATGGGAAAAGTCCATTACCTTTACTTCCAGCGACTGTGACATATCAAGTCTATGGCGCTAAATGATAAAAAGTTTGTTGCATATCCTTTTACAAGACGTCGCAGTCAACCTATCATTTTTGGCTGCTTGTGATATCTTGGCATGTTTACTCTCTGTAGTTTGCCATTGATTTCTGAACGACCGGCATTCATACCATTTTATAAAAACCAACGCAAGTCGATGTGATGTCAAATCGCCCGCAGCTGTGTTTCTAACGCGGTATGCGGGATTATGAACTGCGTCCGAAAATCCTTTACCACAGAGCCATTATAGCATTAAAAGAGTAGATAAAAAAACAAGAAATTGTCATACAACAGAATGGCTTATGTGTTAGTAAGTCTTTGGACATACCTGCATTTTAAGAATAGCATATTCAGAGTCCCGCGAGATGGCGTGGTCATCGTGAACACTGTTGTTGAAACTGCTGGCGTTTGAAGTCTGAAACATTATCACAATCAAATGTTTACTTTATGCTACAGCGTTTATTCTCATCAAACTTTTACATTTCTTTATTAGTGAGTTGGGTTCACACGTGGCCGTTTAATAATACTTCGTGAAATCTGTGCATTTTGCAGGGAAATTATCACACTACCTCTTTCATAGTACTAATTTGTAAACAAAACACACGCCCTCTTTCAACAAAATAACCTGTAGGCCTACCAAGGAAACAAAAGCACAGTTATTATTTGCAGCAAAGTAATGTGTATCATACAAAGCAATTCAAACACAGGCGTGAAATCACGTCATATGTAATAAGATGCAAAATAAACCCAGCTGGAAAAACAAAAATAGATCGAGAGACAAATGAGAAACTAAGAACAACTGTAGGGATAACACCCATAACTGACTTTATAGAACACCACAGAATTAAATGGTTCGGGCAATAAGAGTTATTCAAGATTAACCAGCTGCTAGAGTTTTACATGAGAACATCGGAATACAAAGCAGTATGCCGACCGAAGAAATGTTGGCTAGATGGAGTAACAAAGACATTGTAGAAATCAAATATGACATTAGCATAAGCACCAAAATTAGCGAAGAAAAATATAACCGAGTATCGATTTGTCGGTTGTGCATGCTCTGGAAAACTGGGGCTTAACCCTGAAGTCCAGTTCATTAACGTTCAGATCTTCTTAGGCCCAGAAAGGCTTGCGCTTATCACAGTGAGCCTGGTGTAGAGACTTTTCTGTAAATTCCGTCCCAGTGCTGTGATAGCCCAGACTGTTTAGACCATTCGGCACTCTATGCGCGGTGTGATAAATAGCCTTTCCATCTCGGGAAAATTACTGGTACCTATTGTAAATGGTTCAACCAAAGTGCCATGGAATTTATTTTTTTTAAATCCCGCCTCGGAGGGATTAGTTAGAACTCATGACGATTGAGCCGAAGGACTAGAAAGAGATTGAGAATCAGATACAGTAGTAGCTTCTATGTGGAACCTCAGATGAAGAATGCATAAGGTACAGTCAAAAGTAGTTCCATGGGAGATACTTGTTACGGAGTGTGAAGTGTTAGGCATCTAAACTAGCCCTAAGCATAATGAAGTTTCTTTACCAGCCACAAGATCCAAAGAAGATATCTGATTTTAAACGTAAGGTATGCATTTCCCACTTGAAACAGTAAAGGAGTCTTGTGGCCTCAAAAAATACAAAAGCTGCATTGGCCCTAGCGTTGCTACTGAAAGATTCTCCAAACTGACAGTTAGAAAGATAGGAACTACGCACAGAGAGAAACAAACCCCCACCTTTGCAAGGCAGGCTGAGGACAGTCAACTACTATGAACGGCAGATCCAACAGTGACGCATTGTTTTCTAAAACTTCATGAAATCTGTGCATTTTGCTGGGAAATTATGGCACTACATCTGTTTAGTGGGTCCAATACAGCTGATAAGTGAGCAATCCGTCCGTCTGTCTATCTGTGTATCTGTCCTCATGTATGTGTATATTTGTGTTTTATTCAACTATATTCTAATCCGATTACTCCCTACTTCAGTTACATTTCTGCTTTATAGCAGGGGCTCGTTAAGACACTACTGCATGCAACACTAACATTAAATTAGATCTATTCAAGTTACTTCTACGTGATTGTGGATTCAATACATTGCATGTGATCATGGAAAGGAAAACTTCAGTCGGCCCCTCTACAATATCAACAATAATAATTTTGTACAGGCCCCTTGGTGTCTTAAAAGACGAGAGTTTGTTACATTGTGCTGCCCATAGCACAAAGCCTGGGCTGAATTGTAGAGACCACGTGTTGCCCATGCAGCATGATCCCTCTCTAGGCCTGCCTAGCTTACTCCAGAGGAAAGGTAACACTAATACATCTGGAACAAGAAGCTCGCTACAGTAAAGCAATGCTCTCACTGTCCGCCTGTCGGAGCTTCGATCCTAGACCAGTTGCCAACCAAAGATTAGGGCTTGGTCTGTCCTACTGAGGTTCCACTTCTTCGCACCAGGATACGGTTTGCACCCTCCCAGTTGCGCTCCTCAGCCTGAATTCGTTGGCTCAATGTGGAGTGTCGGGTTCGGAAAGCGCCGCCCACCATTCGGCGCTTAACAGAAATTAAATAGTACCTTCTACTGCAATACGGTAGCTCAGTCATATCTGATCAGGCCTGACACGTCAACAATAACGGATGTAAAAGAAAAATACGGTTATCAATCATGCAAGGAAAATCATTAGGTAGATAGATTATAGACATACGAGGGGTAGTCAATAAGTAAGTCACAAATGACTGTAGAAAATTAAAATAATTAACCATGATAACTTAAAACCGTTTTTTTTTTTTTTTTTTTACATACATTGTCCCTTTATTTCTCAACATAATTTCCTCCAACATTGATGCACTTATCCCATCGTTTTATCAGTCCTCCCAAACCGGCTGCATGCGTGCTCTGTTTTCTAAACTACGTTTTCACTTCACATCCAACTTCGGCGTCATTCCCGAAATGTCAACCGCCAAGGTGAGTTTTCAATGGACCAAACAGGTGGAAATCGTTAGGGGCTAAGTCGGGGCTGTAACGTGGATGTTCCAGAACTTTGTTGGTTAATTTTCTCCTGAGCTAATCGAGCCGTATGTGGTATGGCATTGTCATGAAGAAGCAACATTCCTCTATTCAGCAGTCCTGGACGTTTTCTTCGAATTTCATTATGAAGCACCCTATTGCAAATGCTACAGAGTCTATCGTTACTCGCCTGTCACCTCTAATCATCTCCTCCACCCGACCAGATCGAATTTCATCAATAATTTTAGAGCGTCCTTGGGAAAATTTTTCTACCAGCTATGCACCGCTTTACGGGACAAAGATTTGTCAGCATAAACAGGAAGCATTTCCTTATTAATGTCCTTTGCAGGCAGTCCTTTTGCTCCCCCTCCCCCCCCCCCCCAAAAAAAAAAAAACTCACACCAACACGTTGCTATTTGGTTGTACACTCCGTAGGTATAGTCGCCATTGTGTTTATGCGCTGCGCTTGCGCATGAGACACCTAGCGCCACCTGACGAACGGGAATATAAAGTTCGATGTTGCTGTCACCTAATGACACCTGTAGAAAACACCAACTACATATACCTGCCATCCCACAGAACAGTGTGACTTACTTATTGACACGCCCTCGTACTTATCTGATGTCACAAACAAATATATCTAAATTCTCAGTTTCTCACACACCGATGGTTCCGATATACACATTGACCAAGCATGAGTTTCAGGATTGTTAGTTTAGTTATAATCGCCATGTTGCAATGGTCCATAACGGGAGTAAAGAATAATAACACGCAACCAATCAACAATCAACTGAAAGATGATGATGTTGACAGCGATGTCCTGTAAATGATATGCGAACAAAACGAAACAAAACTTTCAAGCGTGTAGTAAGGAGCACTAAGGAAGTTTGGGTTGGGACTGATGACCTGATTCCTTAGAAAAGTTAGTTACATATCCTTTGCAGGACGTGGCAGTCAACAGAGGCATGTTTGGCTCTTTGTGATTTCTTGGCAAGTTTACGTTTAGTAGTTTGCCGTTGCTTTCTGAACTACCGCCACTCGTACCATTGTTTGAAAACCAGCGCAAGACGACCTGCTTCCAAATCAATCGCAGCTGTGTTTCGAAAGCGGTATACGGGATTATAGGTTGCATTTGTAACCCCTTCGCCAGACCCCCAGCTTCCTTAGACAACGTAGCAGCAATAACCAGTCAATCGTCGGTACGTTTTCAGAAACAAAATAATTCAGTCTGCTATGATGACCTGTGACTCTTCCCTTAGAATGATGACACAGTATGGAAAAGAGACACTAGTGTCTAATCCAGGAAAGACAGGAGGAACTATACGATACAGCTTAGCAAAGTATAGGAGGGCTTGGTGTGAAATTGTTGAGAACCTTTGCTCCATTGCGCGGTAAAAGTCAAAACAAGAAGAAGAAGAAGAAGGAGAAGAAGAAGAAGAAGAAGAAGAAGAAGAAGAAGAAGAAGAAGAAGAAGAAGAAGAAGAAGAAGAAGAAGAAGAACAAGAACAAGAACAAGAACAAGAACAAGAACAAGAAGAACAAGAAGAACAAGAAGGGAAATCCAGGTACAATTAAACACTCATATCTTTATCGTCACGTAATTTAAATACTGATATGCTTGCATTTTAGCAGAAAATAATTTAAAATAGAAAAGAAATGACCAGCTCAGATAGTTCAATAATTATGTGGTGCATATGATTCGGTCTCTGGTTATTTGCTCCAATGGGACATGCATCAATTCAAACGTCGATCACTGTAATCAGTGATGTTTACTTTCCAGACACGCAAGAATTCGCAGCTGGCGATAAACGATGTATAGTAAAGTACATCGCGATAAAACGTTCAACGAATTTCTAGAGTAATCTATGTCGGGGACGAAATGTTGGTTATATCAAACAGCCGAATTAACTGAAGGCATTTGGTTTCATGGAGATACCGTCGTTATTAACGATTTTCTTTTAATAACATGAGCGAATTTAAGATAAATGCCAATCATTGCAATCGTCGGGCGTGTATAAGAATGGATCAACTTTACCGTTAATGATAATTGTTGTCGGAAATGTCCTGTCCATATTGCTTTGAGGTTTTTCAGATTGTGGCCAGAGATTTGTAAATTCTGCTGAAGGTACATTAAGGATAGGCAATCAGTATGTCTCGTTCTACTGTCTTTCATCTCTTAATGGGGCGTAGGTCTTCACTAACCTATGCCAATCCCTTTGTAGACTTATGATTGGCTGAAATTTGCAGCTAGATTTCTACGAGATACGGTATCCCGCTTCAAGTCACCCATCCGTAGTCCCCTCTAGCGACATATGTGATAAATTACAGTGCTTCTATTTTATGCATATATTATGGGCCCTGAGTGCACTTAATATTTACTGTAACATAAATAACCACAAAGATAATGCTACAGCGTGAAACAAATTAACAGTTTAAATGTAGAAGCCATAAATATAAAATTGCATGATTTATTGCCTGGTATATTTCGTTGAAGAATACCATGGACAGGCAGAAAAATTAATGACCAGGTCTCACAAGAAATAAATGAAAACCGAAAACTGATTAGAGAAATTAGACGTAAACAGTCACAATTTTTGGCGACGTTATGAGAAGAAATAAGTTGAAGAACTTGATGACAACTTGCAATATCGAAGGGAAGAGAACAAGGTTAAGGCAGAAAATTAAATATCTGGATGGCTTGGCCACATAGCTTGGTCGAAACAAGAACACTGAGCTAATCCACGACTCTGTGATCGCGTGAGATGGCGAGACATGACCGCCCACGCTTATCGGCATGGCACATGAGATGATGATATTTCGCTGAATCCAGTCAGCTGCATACTGCAGAGCTATATAGCATATGACGTGGATAGATTAATCATATTTTGGCTGCAATAAACACGGATAGTCATCGATGCTGTTCGAATGTGCAATCTCAAAGTGACTATGAAATCTTTCTATCTGTTTAGTCACGATTGAATATCTTGTACGTGGCATTCTTTTTAAGTCGACTTAGGCTTTTGGCTGTAGGACAGAAAGGTACAAATTAGAACTTTCGCATGCGACAAACCCAGACGTCGACCGCGTGCCCGACCGTGCTCACGACATCATCAGCGCAGTTTGCTATCAATTTCGCTAACGCGCTCCCAATATGGTTGGTTGGTTGGTTGAAAATCCTCTGGAAAACTGTTAGTTTTAGCTTTTAAGTAAGACTGGTCCATTGTGGTTTATCTCGTCCAAATTGTGTTTAAAAGCAGTTTCCTTTTATTAGTTTGTAATGTGCAAGTAGCCGGGCTTCCTGGTCTAGGGGTTACACGACTTTCTCTGTAATCCCGTATACTCTCGTGAGTAACGTGACGTGTGCGAGAATTAGTAGCGGTTCTCTCCGCGTCAGTAACTTACGGGGTATGTGAGCCGGTCGCTCAGAAATCAATGGCAAACTACTGAGCGTAATCTTGCCAAGAAATCAACAATCAGCTGAAAGATGCTGATGTTGACAGCGATGTCCTGTAAAGGATATGCAAACAAAACAACAACAACAAAAAACATGTGCAAAAAAGCCGTCTCCGTGGCCAAAGGATTGCGAACGCGGTTCGTGAGCCGCTTACCAGGCGTTCGAAACGCAGCCGCGACCGACTTGTGCAGCAGACTGTGTCGCGTTGTGTTATAACGTGTTGGTATGGGATCCGGTCGTTCAGAAAGCAATGGCAAATTACTGAACGTAAAAAACTTGCCTAGTACATCAACAGCAGCTGAAAATTCTGGTGTTGACTGCAACGTTCTGTAAGGGATATGCAACATTTAAAAAAAAATGTGCAATGTGCCGGTCTCCATGGCGGAGGTGTTATGGACGCTGTTTGTAATCCCGTATACCCACGTACGAAACACAGCTGCGCGAGATTCGGCATCGGATCGCGTCGCGCTGGTTACTTACGGAGGTATGTGAGAAAGCAATGGCAAACTACTAAACATAAGACTTGCCAAGACATCATCAAAGGCATTAAACATGCTGGTGTTGACTACAACGTCCTGTAAAGGATATGCAACTATAAAACAAAATGTGCAAAGGGCCCACACCTTTTGTATACCTGAGTGAAGATAGGACTAGATGGCCGGTCTTTACATCACTTGGCGTGGCCATAAACTCGTCCGACCGTGGCCAGGACATTATCAGCGCAGCTCTCAATCATCTACATTAACGCGCCCACTTAGGTCGTATAGATAACGGTTTGCATATATCGAAAAGAGGTTGATAAAGAAACTTTTCTCTCGACTCAGTTTCAAAGTACCAAATTCATGGGGACTGTGTCGTGAATCTTTTCTTCCCCTCTCCAAGCTCGGAAATAAGCAGGATGTGCCAGGCTGGTACTGGAACTTCTCATTCGCGGAGAGGTATCTATTAGAATTAAACAGTTCATGATTCAGCAAAACACATACATAATGGCTGGGATGTAGGTATTCAACTATCAGTAGACTACAATTCGCCGGTCTCTCTGGCCGAGGGGTTACACCACTTTCTCCGTAATCCCGTTTATCACGCAGAGTCTCGTAGCGGGCGAGAACTGGAAGCGGTTCTACCCCCGCTGGTGACTTGCGGGATAACTGAGCCGGCCGCTCAGAAAGCAATGGCAAACTACTGAGTGTAATCTTGCCAAGAAATCAACAGACAGCTGAAAGATGCTGCTGTTGACAGCGATGCCCTGTAAAGGATATGCGAATTTTAAAAAAAAAGAAAAAGACTACAATTCAATGTCCAGAGGATCGCAATCTTTAAGTTGACCTTTCTCTACCCTGAAATTGTTGTTATTAATCATTGTTCATACGCTAAGGTTAATTTGTCACGTAGAAAGCTTTTATAGAAGTGTTTGCTGTTTCAAATGCGTGCCTAAATTTTTTTTTTGTAGAGATCTGCCCAGATGAGCAACTCAGTCCGCTTCATGGTTGCCGTTATGGGTCGTGCTTTTGTCGAAACCTTTGGGACTGTTTTCAAGGGAGATAATAATATTAATTAGCCCCTTGTTCTAGTTTCATGTTTCAATGCGGTTATAACTATTATTGGTAGCGCACCAATAAAAATTGTCTTGTACCTCAAAGCATTCTTTTGTTTTTGCTGAATATGTGTATCTGCTGCTCATTCAAAACGTCTACTTCATCTTCGAAGTCGGGCAAAAATGTGTCAGTGGCGATTAGAGCAATATCAATAACCGATGGGCTCCGTTACACGCATAAAGACGTACGGGGAATACGGTGCTAGAGGCCCCTATTTATATAGATCAATCGGCGGGTAATGTGGACAGTATCACATCGGCCGCCATTACTTCCTAAGATATTTCTTGATACATATTTTAGGCTGAGTCGACCTGGGTGCCCATGTGAATTTCAAAATGCGGATTGATCCCATGACCACCTGACCGGAGGCAAGGGTCTAGCCATTAACTACCGCGGCACCCATTGGTGCAATATGGGTGCCTTTAGTGCATTTGATATGAAGGCTGGAGCCACCGTTTTCTGATGTGTTAATGAATGAGAAATCAGTGTAGTACCAGATGTATCTTCTTCTTCTTCTAGACTACATGGTGGCCTCTGGCGTAAGATGTGACACAGACAGAAAGAAACGAATCCTCATAACCGAAGATTCTGTAACAATACCCAGCAAGGTCATAACAAACAAGAGATCTCTCGTTTTTTTTTTTAAAGTCTGAAATGACGTAATGTTTTGGCAAAGGGGTTTTAGTTGTGATTTAACATTTATGTTAAAAGATTCATTAATTCATGCATTCAGTAGCATGCCCTTTACAGAACCTCGCTCCCATAAGCAATATGTCCTACGTCCTATACACCCATCTGAAGATCATCCGGCACATCCTGCACCCATCTTCTCTTTGGCCTTCTTCTTCCTCTCATCCCAGGCATATACCATTCCGTTATTGTTCTCTCGAAATTTTCGTGACGTTTCAGTGACCAAGACATTTCAATTTTCTTTGTTTTATCGCCTTTAATAACCGATCTTCTTCAATATTCAGCTCTTGAAGTATGGAAGCATTTGTTCTTTTCTTTATCCAAAATATTCGTAGTACTCGTCTATAACATTTATATTCAAAGGCATTTATGCGCTGTTAAGCTTGTTTAATAAGTGTCCAGGTCTCACTGGCGTATGTTGAAACGGGGAAAATGCATGCGCCTAAAAATCTAATTTTTGTAGTTCTGTCTGTCATTCTATACAACTTATTCAGTTGATTTATTTGGTTGTTTCGGGATTTGAGATTTAAATATTGAGCACAACCCAATACTGGCAACGCTGATCCGGTGTTTGTTTCCGGGTCCGGTCAAGGATATGCACTACTGATGAGCTCAAATGAGAGCGAGAGTCTAGTGATTCCACATTGACGTGGATGGGCCTTAGGTTCATACCAGAATACGATCAGCGTTGCCAGTAGTGGGTTGTGCTCAATATTTAAATTTATTCAGTTGTTTTAGTCTTTGAACGTGTCTGATGTAATCCATGACTTATGTTGCATTTTCTTGGTCGGAATTAAATCTTTGGCTGCAGTTATCAAGATATCTCTAGCTTGTACTGTCAATTCACCAGGTGTCAATTCCTCCTGTATAGACATCAAGACCCCCAAACGATTCTTCACTTCTACGTGTACGTTATATGCATCTGGTATTTTTGTAAGATCAAAACCAAGTGGCTTTGGTCCTCGGGTAAGCCTTTTGAGTTTTACTTTCATATCTGCTTCTAATAACTGATGATCTGTAAGGTTTTTGCCAATGTTATGCTTTATCTCCATCTTCTTTGTATTAAAATATAATATATCTTGGTTTTGGTAGTACTGACAGGAGACTTCCACATGAAGAGTCTTCTTGGGTGTTGTTTAAAAAGTGTTTTGGCCATCGTTAGCTCATTTTCTGTGCAAAATTCAATTAATTTGTCACCTGCATCATTTCTATTTCTCAATCCAAATTTTCCTAAAACGTGTCTCTCATGTTCAGCTCTTCCTGTACCCACTTTTGCATTAAAATCTCCCATTATTATTGTTATGTCATTATGACCAATCTTATGTAATGTGTCTTGCATTAAATGCTGTAAAAATCTTCAATTTCGTCTTCCTCTGCTGTTGAAGTAGGTGCATAAATCTGTTTGATAGTTGTGTTTGTTTTTTGGATGACAGTGTGGATTCTATCACTAACCGGATGATATCCAATTAAAGCTTTTGCAGTTATTTTATCTAAACAAAATGCCACTCCACTCTGGCCTCCGACATATCTACCAGAATATATAAACAGACTTCATTTTCAGTTATAAAATGCCCCTTGCTACTCCAGCGATGTTCACTAATTCCTCAATTGTTAATATTTAACCTCTCAATCTCATCACATACTATCTTAGGCTTTCCCTCATACAGACTTCTCACATTCCACATTCCTAGTCTCCATCTCCTTCTTAGTCTGACACAGGGGATTTCCGTGGTAACACCGTCAGGAATAACTCCATCATCACGATTACTAGTACTGGCACCTGTGCCACACTCTTCCCCAGTGTTATCTGATATGCCTGGCCTGGAGGTCTCACCACCAGATCTCTTTCTTATTAGGTTTTCTATCATGGTTGTTAAGGTCTTTTGGTAAGTTTTGCAGAAAGTAGTTTGCCATTGCTTTCCTTCTTGGCAGTGACTGTACTAATCGGTGGCCATAGCCATTGTCTCAACTGATGAGATTATCTGCTTATCGCCGCAGAGTGCAGACCATAACCAACATAACCAACAACAATCTGTCGGCAGCTCTCACACTCCATCCACCACCTGATGCCATGGCTTCACGTAACCCTGATTTTTTTTTTTTTAATTTTTAAAATTGTTTTGTGTGTGTGTGTGTGTGTGTGGGGGGGGGGGGGGGCTATACGTGTACTCCATCTTTCCCAAGCGTGTCCCGTAGACTAACGGAGGAAACGAGGTGTCTTACATCTCCTTTGATAGGGGATACCCCTACCCCGATAACCGGTTTAAAAGATTAAGGGTTAATATTTCCACTTTTCAAATGTGCTGTACAGGATATATCTAAAAATTATAACCAAGCTAAAGCGAAAAAAAAAATATTGGTGTTATCCAATCATGATCTTAAGAAAATAAAGTTAGCTGCATGTCCTTTACCCGATGTTGCAGTCAACCCGAGTAGTTATTGGCTAATTGCAATTTCCTTGGGAATGTTATTTTCAGTAGTTTACCATCGCTCTCTGAAGGACCGATACTTATACCATTGTAAAAATCAACGCAAAGCGACCTGCGCCCAAATTGCTTGCGTCTGACTTCTAACACCCAACATTTGGAAATTGTGAAAGTGTGCTCACTATCCTTAAGCCACAGAGGCCGACACTCAAGGAAATATTAGCCCCGAATACTGCTCGATCAGTCTTAAGCGTTCCATAGTTTGTGCCCAAATGCAGTGAGTGTGAGTCGGGATAGTTTTCCCTGTTCTACATATGTTGGTACTCCTGCAAGAAATTTGTAGTTGTCATTTTGCCAGTTCCACGGTTACATTCATCAGTACCTGCTATATGACCAAGGGAGATCAGGAGACAAATGAAAATCGTAAATTGATTAGAGAAATTAGACGTAGACAGTGAAAATATTTTGGACATGTTATGAGAAGAAATGGATTGGAGAACTTAGTGACAACTGGCAAGATCGAAGGGAACAGACCAAGAGGAAGACCCAGAGGAAAATACTTGGATGGCTTGGCCACATGGCATGGACGAGACAGGAACACTGAGCTGATCCACGACGCTGGTGATCCAGTGAAATGGCGAGTCATGACCGCCCACGCTTTCCGGCATGGCACATGATTGATTGATATGTAGGCACAGAAGCACAAACATTATGTTGCACGGTTTATTGCCTAACTCTGCAGTATGCATTTCGTCAGGTGCATACTGAGAAAATATGCATCATTCCACGTGAGTAGATGAATAAACCTTTAGGTGAAACACTTAAAATACAAAACCACAGGTTTTGTTCAAATGTGGAGCATTTGTTAGGAATATATTTTTGTGTGTACCTGTTATGTTTAGCTTATTGACTCCGGGTATTTCAGCCCGCTGTGTTCTGTGTGACATGGAGGTTCTGATTTCCACTTCTTTCTATAGCTGCTTTTATAAGGGGGCTGACTGGTCTTCGAGGTATGGTGTCCGCCTCGAGTGCTGGAAGTTCCGGGGATTTTTTCACGCGAACTTCTAGTAACAAAACTTTCCCCTGGTCTCTGGGTAGTGAGATCGGACGCCAGTGTGTATTGTTGCGCACGTAAAAAAATCTCTTGGCAGTTGGAAATCGAAAAAGAGTAGCCTAACGGCGCTGCCCTGGCAAAATTTCGAGTTAAAAATCTACCCAAAGTATTTCAGGATCCTCACCGGTGCTACGGAGTTCGTGCACTGAGCTGAGTTTCTCCGGACTCAGGCTTGACTTAAAAGTAGAACTGAGCACGTATGGGTTACACCCGTGTGCTGTGATGTTGATCCGTCGACTAAACTAAACAAAACTGCTTTTTATAAATCTATTAGCCTTTAAAAGATGAGCACTTTATGACCACTACTATTATCCAACCCATTTTGTCGCATGGTAGTTCTCATATATTTTCATTATCTATATCTATAAAACAAAGTGTATGTATGTAAATATGTATGTCCTTTATTTGTTCGCGAACGGCCCATCCGATTGAGATGAAATTTTCTACACACCTTCCTTTCATTCCAGAGCTGTCAACTGTCATAGTTTTTTTTTCTTCTTCCTCCTCCTCCCTCCTCCCCTCCCAAAATACGTACGTAAATATATGATGATGATGATGAAAGAATCCCCGAACCAAAACGCTAGGGAAAGGGAAGAAAATGACGTGACTACACAGAATCGTCACACGGCAATCATCATCATCAAGTGCCGTGCCGGCTGGCGTAGGCGTTCATGGCTCTCCGTAGATCTCAGTCTTTGGTTTTTTGGATCAACTCTGCTGCTGATATTCCTCCATGCCACGGCAATATCAATAACAATTCATCTTTTTATGTGTAAGGAAGTTATCTACAGTCGTGTAGAAGGGAAGAACTAGACGAGTATGAATTCGGAATGGCGAACTCTCTCCTCCTCTCTTCTCCTCCCTCCTCCTCCCTCTACCTCCTCCCTCCACCTCTCCTCCTCTTCTTCCTCCCTCTCATCCCTCTCCCGACTCCCTCCTCCTACTCCCTCTCCTCTCCCCTCCTCCCTCTCCCTCCTCCTCCTCCTCCTCTACCTCCCTCCACTCCTCCTGCCTCCTTCTCCCTCTCCTCTCCTCCTCTCCCTCTCTCTCTCCCTCTTCCTCCTCCTCCTACCTCCTCCCTCCTCCTCCTCTCCTCTCCTCCTCCTCCTCCTCCACACCTCCTCCTCCTTCTCCTCCTCTTCCTCCTCCTTTCCTCCTCCTCCTCCTCCCTCTACCTCCTCCTCCCCTACCTCTTTCCTCCTCCCTCCTCCTCCTCTTCCACCTCCCTTTCCTTCCTCCCCTCCTCATTCTCCCTCCTTCCTCTCCCTCCTTCCTCCTCCTCCTTCCTTCTTCTCCCTCTGCCTCCTCCCTCCTCCTATCCCCCTCCTCCTCCCTCCTCCTCCTTCTCCTTCTCCCTCCTTCTCCTCCTCTCCCCTCCTCCTCCTCCTACCCTCTTCCTCTTTCCCTCCTCCCTCTCCCTCCTCCTCCTCCCTCTTCCTCCTTCCTCCTCCTCCCTCTTCCTCCCTCTCCTCTCCATCCTCCTCCTCCTCTTCTCCTCCTTCTTCCTCCTCCTTCCTTCTCCTCCCTCCTCCTCCCTCTTCCTCCTCCTCCTACCTCCTCCCTCCTCCTCCTCTCTCCTCCTCCCTCCTCCCTTTCCTCCCTCCTCCTCCCTCTACATCCTCCCTCCTCCTCTCCACTCTTCCTCCTACCCTCTTCCTCTTCCCCTCCTCCCTATCCCTCCTCCTCCCTTCACATTCCTCCTCCCTCTACATCCTCCCTCCTCCTCTCCACTCTTCCTCCTACCCTCTTCCTCTTCCCCTCCTCCCTATCCCTCCTCCTCCCTTCACATTCCTCCTCCTCCCTCTTCCTCCTCCTCCCTCCTCCTCCTCATCCCTCCTTCTCCCTCCTCCTCCTTCTTCCTCCCTCTTCCTCCCTCCTCCCACTCCTCCTTCCTCCTCCTCCCTCTCCTCCTCCTCCTCCCTCTACCTCCTCCCTCCTCCTCCCTCTTCCTCCTCCTCATCCCTCCTCCTCCCTTCTCCTCCTCCCTCCTCCTCCTCCCTCTACCTCCTCCTCCCTTCACATTCCTCCTCCTCCCTCTTCCTCCTCCTCCCTCCTCCTCCTCATCCCTCCTTCTCCCTCCTCCTCCTTCTTCCTCCCTCCTCCCCCTCCTTCTTCCTCCTCCTCCCTCTCCTCCTCCTCACTCCTCCTCCTCCCTCCTCCTCCCTCTACCTCCTCCCTCCTCCTCCCTTCACATTCCTCCTCCTCCCTCTTCCTCCTCCCTCCTCCTCCCTCCTCCTCCTCTCTCCTCCTCCCTCCTCCTCATCACTCCTCCTCCCTCCTCCTCCTCCTCCTCCCTCCTCCCCCTCCTCCCTCTCCGCCTCCTCCCTCCTCCTCCTCCCTCTACCTCCTCTCCTCCCTCCTCCTCCCTCTACCTCCTCCCTCCTCCTCCCTTCACATTCCTCCTCCTCCCTCTTCCTCCCTCCTCCTCCTCTCTCCGCCTACCTCCTCCTCCTCCTCCCTCTACCTCCTCCCTCCTCCCTCCTCCTCCCTTCACATTCCTCCTCCTCCCCTCCTCCCCCTCCCCTCCTCCCCCTCCTTCTCCTCCTTCTCCCTCCTCATTCTCCCTCTTCCTCCTCCCTCTTCCTTCTCCCTCCGCCTCCTCCATCCTCCTACTCTCTCCTCCTCCTCCCTCCTCCTCCCTCCTCCTCCCTCTCCTCCTCCTGCTCCCTTCTCCTCCTGCGTTCTCCTCCTCCCTCCTTCTCCCTCCTCCTCCCTCTTCCTCCTCCCTCCTCCTCGCCTCCTCCTCCACACTACTCCTCCCTCCTCCTCCTAATCCCTCCTCCTCCCTCCTATTCCTCCCTACTCCTCCTGTCTCCTCCCTCCTCCTTCCTCCTCTTCCCTCCTCCACCTCCCTCTTCCTCCTCCCTCCTCCATTTACCCAAGACAGACAGACAGTCAGACAGATAGTCGGGAACGGGATCTTATATGACTACTTATATAATTTAAATGAGATGCTCTCCACCATGGGCTGGGCCGGGTCAGACAGACAGACAGACAGATAGATAGACAGACAGACAGACAGACAGACAGACAGACAGACAGACAGACAGACAGACAGACAGACAGACAGACAGACAGACAGTCGGGAACGGGAACTTATATGACTACTTATATGAATTAAATGAGATTCTCCCCACCAGGATTTGGGCGATGCCGGGCCGGGTCAGACAGACAGACAGATAGATAGTCGGAACGGGAACTTATATGACTACTTATATGAATTAAATGAGATTCTCCCCATCAGGGTCTGGGCGAAGACGGGCCGGGTCAGACAGACAGACAGACAGATAGACAGACAGACAGACAGACAGATAGTCGGTAACGGGAACGAGAACTTATATGACTACTTATATGAATTAAATGAGATGCTCCCCATCAGGGTCTGGGCGAAGCCGGGCCGGGTCAGCTAGTATAAAAATAAATCAAAAAGTAAATAATCAAAGACACGACATGAACGCTGAAAACTAAACAGCAATTCCTGCTAGCCCGATATTATTGCATATTGAATAAATAAATGAATGAATGAATGAATGAATGAACCAATGAATGAACCAATGAATGAATTAATACGATTTGTACCTCTCCACGTGGCATCTCCGCGTCATTAATGCACAGAATATCAATGTTGACTATACTCGAGTTTATGTATTTAATATCTTTGAAGATTCTATACGCTTGGGAGATACTGAAGAGGGGATCCGAGCACGTATGGACTGAATGGTTCGATGTCTTCTTCTTTCATCCGTTATCTCTCAATGGATCATAGGCCCTCAACCAACTTACACGAAGAGCTCAAATTCTTATCTATCCCCTATCCCATCCAGTTCCATTCATGCCCTCCCCATATAATTTATGTTTGTTTCTCCTGTTGGTTGCTTGATTATTATTTTTACTTAAACGTTGGACTTGTTCGTGATTAGATGGATTTGTCAGCTAAAGTTTGTACTGAGCGGGAAAGCCAGCCCCACTCCCAACCCTCCTTCGTCGCCCTTTACGACCTGTATGGTAGCCTACATTGTTTATTTTCATTGCTTTTCATTGGGGCCCAGTTAACACACATGCGACGTGGTTCGATGTGCAGTGAGGATAATGAAGACGCCTAAGTAACTAACTAACTAACTAACTAACTAACTAACTAACTAACTAACGAACTAACTAACGAACTAACTAACTAACGAACTAACTAACTAACTAACGAACGAACTAACTTCCTAACTAACTCACGACCGACTAACTAACTAACTAACTAACTAACTAACTAACTAACTAACTAACTAACTAACTAACTAACCAACTAACTAACTAACTAACTAACTAACTAACTAACTAACTAACTTCCTAACTAACTAAACGACTAACTAACTAACTAATTAACTAACTTCCTAACTAACTAACTAACTAACTAACTAACTAACTAACTAGCTAACTAAATAACTCTCTAACTAACTACACGACTAACTAACTAACTGGCTAATAGATTAACTAACTGGCTAATTGACTGACTGACTGACTGACTGACTGACTGACTGACTGACTGACTGACTGACTGACTGGCACCTTGCCGTCTTGATAGTCTGTAAAATGGAATTATACCTCTCCATAACACAAAGTCTGGGCTTAATTTAGAGACCATGTGTTGTCCGTGCAGCATGATACTTCCCTCGGCCTGTCTAGTGTACTCTAGAGGAAAGGTCACACCAATACATCTGGAGCAAGACAAGCTGCAGAAGCTACCAGATCAGCAAAGCAATGCTCTAACTGTCCACCTGTCGGAGCTTCATTCCTAGACCAGTTGCCAACCAAGGTTTAGGGCCTGGTCTGCCCTGCCATGACATTTAGTATTTAGGTTGCATTTCCTGGCACTAGGATAACGCTTGTACCCTCCCAATTGCGCTCCTCCGCTCGAAGCCGTTGGCACAATGTCAGGTGTCGGGTTTGGTAAGTGTCGCCCAACACTCGGCGCTAACAGAAGCAGGCAGTACCGACTACTGTCATACGGTAGCTCAGTCATATCTAACTAAGACCTGACACTGATTATTTAACTACTAATTAATTGACTGACTGACTGACTGACTGACTGACTGACTACTAATTAACTAACTGGCTAACTGATTAATTAACTGGCTAACTGACTGACTGACAAACTAACTACTAATTAATTAACTGGCTTACTGATTAATTAACTGGTTGACTGACTGCCTGACTGACTAATTAACTAATTGGATAACTGATTAATCAACCGGATGACTGACTTACTGACTGACTAATTAACTAACTGGCTAACTGATTAATTAACTGGTTGACTGACTGCCTGACTGACTAATTAACTAACTGGATAACTGATTAATCAACCGGATGACTGACTGACTGATTGACTACTAATTAACTAACCGGCTAACTGATTAATTAACTGGCTAACTGACTGACTGACAAACTAACTACTAATTAATTAACTGGCTTACTGATTAATTAACTGGTTGACTGACTGCCTGACTGACTAATTAACTAACTGGATAACTGATTAATCAACCGAATGACTGACTGACTGCCTGACTGACTGATTAACTAACTGGCTAACTGATTAATTAACTGGCTAACTGACTGACTGACAAACTAACTACTAATTAATTAACTGGCTTACTGATTAATTAACTGGCTAACTGACTGACTGACAAACTAACTACTAATTAATTAACTGGCTTACTGATTAATTAACTGGTTGACTGACTGCCTGACTGACTAATTAACTAACTGGATAACTGATTAATCAACCGGATGACTGACTGACTGCCTGACTGACTGATTAACTAAATCAATCAATCATGTGCCATGCCGGAAAGCGTGGGCGGTCATGTCTCGCCATTTCACTCGATCACCAGTGTCGTGGATCAGCTCAGTGTTCCTGTCTCGTCCATGCCATGTGGCCAAGCCATCCAGGTATTTTCCTCTCGGTCTTCCTCTTGGTCTGTTCCCTTCAATCTTGCCAGTTGTCACTAAGTTCTCCAATCCATTTCTTCTCATAACATGTCCAAAAAATTTTGACTGTCTACGTCTAATTTCTCTAATCAGTTTACGATGTTCATTTGTCTCCTGTAGTACTTGGTCATTGGTTTTTCTGTCTGTCCATGGTATTCTTTGCATTTTCCGCAGAAACCACATTTCTGCAGCCATCAGATGCTTTTCAGCTTGACTGCTCATTGTCCAAGTTTCACATCCATACAAAAGAACAGGCTCTATGTATCCCCTCAACACTTTTTTTCTCGTTTCAATTGACATCTTTTTATTGGTCAGAATGTTTTTCATCTTGCTAAAGGATACTTTCGCCATGGTGATTCTTGTTCTAATCTCTTCAAGGCTATCTCCCATCAGATGTTATGACTGTCCCAAGATAATTGTACCGATTCACTTGTTGAAGAATATTTCCATTTACTTGTATATTACATTGTGGCACTTCTTCCTTCCTAGTGACGACCATAACCTGAGTCTTTTTACAATTTAATTCTAACCCCAGTTGCTCACTGTGTACAACAACAGCATCCACTAATTGTTGCAGGTCCTGCGCATTGTCTGTAATTAATACTGTATCATCTGCATATCTAATGTTATTGATGTTTCGTCCTCCAATGCTGATTCCATTTATATCCTCTACATTTCTGAAAATATTTTCACTGTATAGGGAAAAAAGATCTGGAGACATCACACATCCCTGCCTAACACCTCACTTAATTGGCTGATACTGTCCCACTTCATTTGCAGTTTGTTGTTTCCAATATATGTTTTTTTTTATAAGTCTAATGTCCTTGTCTTGCGATGATCAGTCTTTAAGCGAATCATGATATACTAGGCACTTTTAAAGAGGTAGTTTGCCGTTGCTTTCCTCTATGGCAGTGACCTTACTGGTCGGATACCGCAGCCATTGGCTCAAGAAGAGTTCCTCTGCCTGCCGTCGTGAAGCTCGAGGCCATGACCCACAATATCTGTCGGCTGCCCTCAAAATTTCATCCACCACCTGCCTTCTGTGGCTTCTAACTAACTATTAGATTAACTAACTACTAATTAATTAACTAGCTAACTGATTAATTGACTAGCTAACTAACTCACTGGCTCACTGAATAACTGACTAACTACTAATTAATTAATTGGCTAACTGATTAATTAACTGGCTAACTGGCTGACTGACTGACTTTCTAACTAACCTTGTATCTCATTTCAAATCGTTGCTGTCAAATAAGTTTAGTGTTAATTTTTTTTTCTTTTCACAATGTGTTTCTATCCCAAAGTCACAGTTACTCTGTTCTCAATGTTACAATGTTATTCATGGCGTAATTCGAAACAATAGCTATGGCATAATTCGAAACAAATGCTGACGAACATTAAAGTGGTACTTACACAGTTGCTACAGCCTTGTGGATTCATCTTTCGGCCGAGTATCTAGGTATATACTGTGTCTTTCTCTATTGCTTGCACAGATTTACTTACGGGCAGTCGAAAAATTTATCAGGGAGAAAAGGAATATATTAGCTTATCAAGCGACTCTGTAAGTGTGACTTACTGTATGAAATGAAATAATGTATAGCTATTTGTTAATTGCGCATACTTTAGTTATAAGGTTGTTTTTTTTATTGTTTTTTTTTTTTTTAATGGTATGGGGTTGTTTTTTTTTTTAAAAAGCCGACTGCGAACAGAACCTATAAAATTTTAATCAGTATACGTTCAAAATTAGTTGTTTAAAATTGTATTTAGAATACACGAGGCATATAAGTAAACATTTAAAAATGTGTCTGTTCAATAATAGAATATGTATTTCCTTCACGTAACTGTATTTAAAATTTTTATTTTTTTTTTAAATGTAATGTCCTTTGGTTTGATTTATGTGTAATAAAAACGAATGGGAAATGTTAAAATTGTGGGTGCTGCAAGTAATTACTGGTGTTTTATTGTCTGGACTCGATTGCTGTTCACGCGCTTCACCATAACCCAGACACGACAACCAGAGAACGTCGGCGAGGGGTGATTCACGTCCACTTGATTTCTGCGCATTACATATTTAAAACAAGAACTGCTGTTGCGAAGTGGTTAGTATGCCTGCGTTACGGTTCGGTAGTCAAGTGTTTGTGTCCCTATCGAGGTGGGTTTTAAAACTTAACCTGGAATCCCTGGTTGACATCGTGTAAAATAGGTACCAGGAAATGTACTGGAAGTAAAGAAGACCGGCGTGATATTGCCCACATAACCCCTAGGTGCCTATTGGTACAGGGTGTATTTTTAATGACTGTGCAGTGTTTGAAAATATTGCCGTCCAAGTTTTGTATTTACCTATTATGCCGCATGAACTTTACAGAAGGTGAATACAAAACTTGGACGGGCAATATTTTCAACCACTGCTCAGTCATTAAAAATACACGCTACATATTAAAAGTAAGGGATTATCACCAAACGCCCAATACGCAATGAGTGTAAAAGGGCCCATTACTTATATACATATATACATATATACGGGATGTGTCGGACAATAGCTGGGGAGAAGGGTATAGATGGAATTACTTATATACACATATACGGGATGTGTCGAACAATAGCGGGGGAGAAGGGTATAGTTGGAATTACTTATATACATAAATACGGGATGTGTCGAACAATAGCGGGGGAGAAGGGTATAGTTGGAATTACTTATATACATAAATACGGGATGTGTCGAACAATAGCGGGGGAGAATGGTATAGTTGTAATCCTCCCTTCATTAATTTATCCAATGATCAGACCATGGTGGCATTTCGCAGTACCAAATTTAGGCTGAGTCGATCAACTAGCCCAGGTCGATTTTCTTTTTCTTTTTTGGGCGCTGGCTGGCCATGAACTCTCAAGCGTAGTCCGTACACATTACTTCTGTTAGTTAGTTATTCGACAGATCATCCTCATTGCACATCAAACCATTCATTCCATAAGTGCTCGGATCCCCTCCTCAGTCAATCCAGCAGCATGTAGCGACTAACGACACCAGTTCTGCGTTGGTTTACTGCCCAATGTTCTTGTTTGGCCACACCTCTTTTAACTTGCTGTTCTCGCAATATGACCATGTTTTTAGTTTCACAGTCATCACTAGGCTCTCGCACACGTCTTACTTCTCGTAGAGCAGGGGTTACCAAACTCTTTTCACGGCGGCCGGGTAACTGACAAAATGACGAGCGCTGGCCGGATACTCAATCTGTACAATAATTGCTCCTGTTTCGTGGCAAAGGTCTTACGGACACGGTTCGAAATCCTGTATACCCGCATTCGACACATAGCTGTGCACGATTTGGCAGCAGACCGCGTTGGGCTGGTTTTTTACGCTATGGTATGGGTGTCGGTCGTTCAGAAGGCAATGGCAAACTACTGAACGTAAACTTGCCAAGACATCAACAACAGCAAAAGATGCTGGTGTTGACTGCAAACGTTCTGTAAAGGATATGCAACTAACTTTAACAATACTTGCAAGCCAGAACGAATGCTCTGGGAAAAAAGACGAAAAACTAAGTTAATCATGGGTGAGTGGCGTGCAATGCACAAAAAGCAAAGACAACCAACATATTTATTTACTTAACAAAGTAATCAAAGAAACTTAAAAAAAAGTAATCAAAGAATTCAGAATCAATTTCTTCCAGAAAAGCCCGGAACTGACGGTGATTGAGTGCATGTCCCCGAACATAGTTCACAACAGAAATGACTGGTTTCAGTACACAAGAAATATCTAAGTCCACAGAGTGTTTGCTGATGTATGATACAGTGTAAGAACAGAGCGCCCGGGATTTGCAGATCTTCCAACTGAGTCCTGATCTGCCCCATCAGACCCATTCTCACTCGAGCCATGTTTTTTCCGTTCATCAACTGTAACACCACTAACACATCAAACCTGATTCCACTGAAGGTTATAGTCTTGCAACAATTTTTGCACTTCCATGAAAATGTCTTTTCCAGTTGTTGTTCCATGCATGCTGCAAACGGATGCCACCTCTTCCGTTATCTGAAAGTCCACATTAATATCACGAATGAACACGAGAAATTGTGACTTAATCGAGAGATCAGTAGGCTCACCGAGCGCCAGAGAATGCCACAACCAGTTCCTAGTTTTTATCTGTAGCACTATGTTCTCTCCCAGTTCATCTGTTCTTCGCACAACTGAACTTGCCGACAGGCTGATAGTATCAAGCATATTGGCTTTCTCAGGACACATGTCATTTGCTGCTTCCATTATACACTCTTTGATAAAGTTACCATCAGTAAACGGTTTTCTTCGTTCTGCCATCTTATGCACTATTTTGTAACTTGTACGAATGACAGATTCTTTTTCAGCAAACTTTCTCGTAAAGAGATTTCTTTGTGTTTCTAAACCACGTTTCAAGGACTCATATTTCTCAGAGCGTAACTTTCAGAAAACTTTGAATATGTTGATATATGTTTTGTTTCCTAGTGACGCCGAAGACTGTACTCTTTTAAAACAGCAACACTTTCGCTGCATACTACGCAATTGGTTTTCTGTTCCTTTATTTCCACAAAGAAGTACTTTACTCCCCATTCTTTATTGAAATCGCGACACTCAACGTCCACTTTTCTTTTCTTAGTAGCCATAATGAAGGGTGAAGTACACGGGATCTGAAACTGAAAAGGACATTCAATTAGAAACATAATTAAAGACATATTGAAACACAAGAAAAGCAGAGGACAAGGGGTCACTGGTGAAGTTACGGCTCACCAAAGATAAATATAAAGTTTATAGATACCTTTGGTAGTAGAATAATTCTTATAATAAGGTTTGCAAAATATATAAATAGGGCCGGCCTAAATAAACAGCCTAGAGCAGTGTTTTTCAACCGGGATTCCGCGCGTGGCAGCGAGGGGACCGCCGAAACAGACCGAAATCGCATAAATGCAACATGTCTGCCCATCTGGTTTATTACATAAAGTAGGACAGACACTTGGATCATCACACAGAGTTCCTTGAGGAAAGTTAACATTTACGTAAGGATCTGCTCCAGCAAAAATGTTGAAAAACACGGGCCTAGAGACCAGCTCGATTAACACCTTGACCGGGGAATTCTTCTGGGATTATATTTTCGTAATAACACGAGGGTTCTAAGGCATTTTTATGCTATGTTTGATACTTTATTGCCTCTATTCACACTTGTAGTTCACTTATCTATCACTGTCAAACAAATAAATCCTTGTTACATACCTATACAATGGATGACTCGCAAAAAGAAGTAAATATTTCTAGAGCATCGGACCTGTGTTGATAGACGGCCGCATCTGGGGTGGGGAAGAGGGTGTGTGTGTGTGTGTGTGTGTGTGTGTGTGTGTGATGCCATGGAAACCATCGTAACGTCAGAGCGTAGGTGGCTCTACCACGAGCGGGGAAAGGACCTGGGATGGCGCGACATGAGCAAACATTACAATAAATAAGAAAATCCAGTTGAAGATTGTACCCAGGTATTTGTATGTTTCCGTTCTTTTAATGGTCATATTATCTATTTGTATGTGGCCAGAGTTTTTAGCCATTTCTTCTCTTGAAATTACCATATATTCTGTCTTATCTTGGTTGATAACCAGCCCCATCTGTTGGGCTTTTTCCTTTAAGTGAGTCAATATTTCCAATGTCTTTTGTTCACTTTGCCCTATAATATCTATATCATCTGCATAACCAAGCAGCTTGGATGTTCCTCCAATATCACATTCTTCCTTTACCTTCCTTACAACTTTCTCTAGAGCCAGATTGAAGAGTAGCGGCGATAGTGCATCACCCTGTTTCAAGCCAGATGTTATTTGGAAGGGGTCTGATTTCCTGCCTTTATATGTTACTATATTATAAGTATCTTCCATGCATAGTCTGGTCATGGTGATTAACTTCCTTGGTATTCCAAATTCCTGCATAGCATTCCATAGACTATTCCTATGGACACTATCATAAGCCTTTTTAAAATCCACAAAAATGTTATGGAGATCTCTTTTATATTCCCAATTTTTCTCGGCTATTTGTCGTAAGATAAATATCTGATCTATTGTTGATCTGTTTTGTCTAAAACCCGCCTGGTAGTCACCTAATATGTCTTCTGAATATGGTTTTAGTCTATTTAGTAATACTGCGGATAGTATCTTATAGCTTGTGGACAGTAGTGATATTCCTCTATAATTTCCACATTGGAACTTGTCTCCTTTCTTAAAGATAGGTATCAATAATGACTCTTTCCAGTCATGGGGTAATTCTTCTGTCCTCCAGATTTTTATTATTAGTTCGTATAGCTTTAGATGTAATGCATGGCCACCTGCCTTTATAAATTCAGCAGCAATTCCATCAGTCCCAGTTGCCTTATTGTTTTTAAGTCGTGTGATTACATATAGGATTTCTTCAAATGTAGGTCCTTCAATTTGTGGTTCGCATGTTAGAACCTCTTCCTGTGGGAAAGTGTTACTTGGAGCTTCACAATTTAGTAATTCAACAAAATATTCTTTCCATGTGTTGCACATTTCCTCATTGGTATTTATCATATTCACATCTTTGTCTTTTAAACCATATGTGTTTTGTTGGTGCCCTCGTTTCATTGACTTCAGTTCTTTAAAAAATTTTCTGGATTAATTTTTTTGGTGATTAGTTTCCATATCTTTGATTATATTACTCATATATTCTCGCTTCTGCTGTCGGACTATTTTTGTAGCCTCTTTACATTCATTTCTATAATGCTCTTCCTTTTGGATGTTGTTGATGTCATTTAACCATAAATGTCTGACATTCTTTTTCCTAATGACTGCTTCTTCACATTTTTGATTGAACCATCTGTTCTTTCTATGCGTGGTTAACACACCGAGACATTCTTCTGCGGTAGATTGAATTGTATTCTTGATGTTCAACCAAGTTTGGTCAACGCTTTCCTCCAAAGGGTTTTGCAGAGTTTCAAGTTTACATTTGATTTCATCTGTAAATTTCTATTTGACTGTAATTTCTTGTAGTTTTTCTCTGTTATATGTTGGGTGTAATCTTTGTAATTTAGTATATAAAGCTCTCTTAAGTTTTATTTTAAATTTTGCTCCAACGAGGAAGTGGTCACTGTGGCACTCAGCTCCTCTATAACTTCTAACTTGCTGTATGTTTGATGCATTTCTGTTGTTAAATAAAATGTGATCTATTTGATTATAGGTTCTCTTGTCACAAGATTTCCAAGTTTGTTTGTGTATATCCTTTCTTTGTAGTCTGGTACTGCTAATCTGCAGTCCTTTGGCTTCTGCCAGGTTGATGACTCTCCATCCATTATCATTTGAAGTTGTATGTAGGCTGTCCATACCGGCCACTTTTTTTATTAGTTTGCTCTCTACCTATTTTTGCATTGAAGTCTCCCAGCACAATCAGGATGTCCTGTTTGGGGGTTTCTTCTATGACATCTTCCAGATCATTATAAAAGTCTTCTTTAATATCATCTTCTTTCTCTTCAGTAGGTGCATGTACATTAATCATCGTTATATTTTTCCATTTACCTTTTATTCGTAATTTACTAATCCTGTCATTAACAGCTTTAAAGTTTAAAACGTTCCCCCATAACTCTTTTTTGATGACATCCTGTTCCTAATTCATGTTTATTTTGGGTGTTTCCTCCATATATTATAATCATTCCATTTTGCTCTAAAGTACCCTCTCCTGGCCACCTTATTTCTTGAATTGCTGTTATATCCATTTGATATTCACCCAGCTCCCGGGTTAGTTCTTCGGCCGCTCCAGCTCGATATAGTGTCCGTACATTCCATGTTCCAAATCTCAAAAGTCCTTTAACGTTCCAAGATCGTTGTCCAGATAAGTCAGTCCGAAATCGAGGCTCATGTATCTGTTTCGTAACAAAAAAGGTTTTTACAAAGGTGGGGATGTTAACCCCACGCTTCAACCCCCAACCTGGAGGACCAGGGTGTTTCTCTCTGTCTGTTCTCTACCCTTTGACCTTGGGAGGCCCTGCTGGTAGCTACGCTACCGCCGGCATAGCTCTCAGGGTCATTGAGAAACTCAAGCTTCCACACCACGACAAGGTGGTATACGATATATATATATATATATATATATATATATATATATATATATATATATATATATATATTAGTTAGTTAGTTAGTTAGTCACAGTTCCAACTTCACAGCAACGGGTCGTCCCCATTATGCTCCGTTCCTGTGCCAGTGAATATCACACAAAACGCTCCCCACTGCAAAAAGTGGAAAAGACAGGAGTCTCGACAAACAACAGCCCGCACAGATACACTGTGCATAATGCTGCCGCCAGAATGTCAACACAATAGTCCCCCACGAAACACCCAATTTATCTCTGATGGAATCGGCAGTCATTTTCCCATCTGGATGTTTCCTAGATGTTCACCCACACAGTCCACAAAATACAGTTCATCGTCGATGGCAGTGGCAGTCAACCAGAAGCCCAGCAGCCACGCATTTCTGCATAAGGCAAAAAACCGGTCAACTCTGGGACATAGCCATCTGCCATCACTCCGAATATGCAGTCACATTCCAAAAAACCTCGGGCAGATTCAAAAGCATTTCACACGAAACTCACAGCTCACAGTGTCGCGCCACGCACTCACTCAGTAGCAGGGCGACGGAAC
Organism: Cepaea hortensis; assembly: GCA_963921405.1. Lineage (NCBI taxonomy): Eukaryota > Metazoa > Mollusca > Gastropoda > Stylommatophora > Helicidae > Cepaea > Cepaea hortensis. The sequence continues at coordinate 103,616,978 of OY992880.1, forward strand.
CATCAATATATATATATATATATAAAAGACGATGTATGTATGTATGTATGTTTGTATGTATATATGTGTGTGTGTTTGTGTGTGTGTGTGTGTGTGTGTGTGTGTGTGTGTGTGTGTGTGTAGGGATGTATTTGATGCGTTCGATAATGGTCCATCCGATTTAGATGAAATTTTTTACATGTATTCTTTTCATTCCCGTGCAGCTAACTGTCATAGTTTGTTAGTGTACAATCAGCTATTTACTTACTAAAATGTAATATTTAAATTTACATTATCATTTATATATAGCGAGGGGACTTAACTTAAGACAAGTTATTTCAAGGGGCATAACTTTTAATATCATTGCTATATATTTTATATATAGATTGTTGCATTGTTGTCAAAGATTTATAAACTCTTTGTCTATAGTTATTTACAGGCATATGACTTATAATAAATAATGATATAATCGTTAAGGCATTTTCAAAGTTTTTATACAAATAATGCATCTATTTAAATAGTGAAAATTTTCTAACTCATCTTTTTATTTTTCTTCAAAAGCACATTAATTTTTTTTTAACATTCTCATATGTATGGCGCGTTACACCCACGTTGGGTATTTATGATTCCCATGTTAATATGACTGCGAATGAACCCAAACAGGAAGAATAAAACATTTTTTGTTACTGGCCTCCTAATGCCACAATTTAAAAACAAAAACAAAAAACCCATGTTAAACATATCCTCAACGAGTTACTTTTCATGCATTTTAATGTTTATTGTTCTTTTGTTGTCAAAGAATTGCTTCATAAGTGATGTTGAATGAAAGAATGTATTAGAGGAAATAGAGAAGAATGGCAGAATGTAGGACAGGCCTGCGAAAGATTTTCGTCCGTTAAAAAAAAAAGTAATTTTTTGTGAGAGAAAGTTAGTTGCATATCGTTTGCAGTACTCTGCAGTCAACCCACCGCCCACCATTTATTGGCTGTTCGTGATATCTTGGTAAGTTTACTTTAGATAGATCTCTTCCAATCATATTTTCTACTATCAATCCATCTATTCTTCTATTCTATCTATATTTTTAACGGGAACGGGCCGAACATAGACAGACAGACAGACAGACAGACAGACAGACAGACAGACAGACAGACAGACAGACAGACAGACAGACAGACAGACAGACAGACAGACAGACAGACAGACAGACAGACAGACAGACGGGAACTGGAACGGGAGCTTATATGACTACTTATATGAATTAAATGAGATGCTCCCCACCAGGGTCTGGGCGAAGTCGGGCCGGGTCTGACAGACAGATAGACAGACAGACAGATAGATAGACAGACAGATAGTCGGAAACGGGAGCTTATATGACTAAATAAATGTTATCATATCCTTTACAGGACATCGCTGTCAACATCAGCATCTTTCAGCTGATTGTTGATTTCTTGGCAAGTTTACGCTCATTAGTTTGCCATTGCTTTCTGAGCGACCGGCTCACATACGCCGTAAGTTACCGACGCGATTCGAACCACTGCTGATTCTCACCGTCTTCACGTTACTTACGAGAGTATACGAGATTACGGAGAAAAGTCGCTAACCTCTAGGCCATATGATTACTTATATGAATTAAATGAGATTCTCCCCACCAGTGACTGGGCGAAGCCGGGCCGCGTCAGACAGACAGACAGACAGACAGATCCCCGCCAGGACCTGGGCGAAGCCGGGCCGGGTCAGCTAGTATATATATATATATATATATATATATATATATATATATATATATATATATATATATATATATATATATATATATATATATATTGTCACAGTCTCACATGAGGGCGGTATTAACATAAAGATAATAGGGAGTGGAGAAGGGATAGAACTCCAGCTAAAGGGAAAGAACCGAGTCACTCGAAGGCTCGAATAATCCAGAGCCTTCTCGAAGGACCGGTCAGCGTGTCCACAGCCCCGTGGACACCGACGGAGCCCGCCGATTGCGGGGTCCACGAGAAACTCGGAGAGAGTTACCACCCGTGTCGGATTGCGACACGTGTGGAAAGGCAGACACGGACTGGACATCGAAGAAGCAACAGGGCTTACCTTAAGGGGGACTTGATAGCTTAAAACCCAAGTGTATTTAGGGGTCTTACGCATACGTTAGATAGCTGATAGAGTTGTTGTACTGATCATGTATTATTGGTTTATTGTAAACTCTTGTGATACGCAATTCGAGGGTTGCTGGCTGCGAAAACCTTTCTTCGCCAGCTTAATGTAACATTATATAAATAAATGATGTTAGATTGTATCTGAACGGAGTTTGTTGCCTGTATGAGCCCGGGTTTCATTCCCCTAGGTATCTAGGACGGTGACATATATATATATATATATATATAAATGTATATATAAATACATCGTATACACATACATACATACATCGTCTTGATATATATATATATGTATATATATATATATATATATATATATATATATATATACATATATATATATATCAAGACGATGTATGTATGTATGTGTATACGATGTATTTGATGCGTTCGATAACGGTCCATCCGATTGAGACGATATTTTCTACATGTATTCTTTTCATTCCCGTGCAGCTAACTGTCATTGTTTGTTAGTGTACAATAAGCTATTTACTTACTAAAATTTAATATTTAAATTTACATTATCATTTATATATAGCGAGGGGACTTAACTTAAGACAAGTTATTTCAAGGAGCATAACTTTTAATATCATTGCTATATATTTTATATATAGATTGTTGCATTGTTTTCAAAGATTTATAAACTCTTTGTCTATAGTAATTTACAGGCATATGAGTTATAATAAATAATGATATAATCTTTAAGGCATTTTCAAAGTTTTCATAAAAATAATGCATTTAGTTAAATAGTGAAAATTTTCTAACTCATCTTTTTATGTTTAAAGAAGTTATCTACAGTCATGTAGGTGATTAAAAACAGTTTTCATTAAAAATAATTGATGGTGTGTGGAAAGACATTCTTAAGTTAATTTCTTTGGGTTATATGAATTTAATGAGACGCTCCCCGCCAGGAGCTGGGCGAAGCCGCGCCGGGTCAGATAGACAGACAGACAGACAGACAGATAGTCGGGAACGGGAGCTTATATGACTACTTATATGAATTAAATGAGATGCTCCCCACCAGAGGCTGGGCGAAGCCGGGCCAGGTCAGACAGACAGACAGACAGACAGACAGATAGTCGGGAACGGGAGCTTATATGACTACTTATATGAATTAAATGAGATGCTCCCCACCAGAGGCTGGGCGAAGCCGGGACGGGTCAGACAGACAGACAGCCAGACAAGACAGATAGTCGGGAACGGGAGCTTATATTACTACTTATATGAATTAAATGAGATGCTCCCCACCAGAGGCTGGGTGAAGCCGGGCCGGGTCAGACAGACAGACAGACAGACAGACAGACAGACAAACAGACAGTCGGGAACGGGATCTTATATGACAACTTATATGAATTAAATGAGATTCTCCCCACCAGGGACTGGGTGAAGCCGGGCCGGGTCAGACAGACAGACAGACAGACAGACAGACAGACAGACAGTTGGGAACGGGAACGAGAGCTTATATGATTAATTATATGAATTATATGAGATGCTCCCCACCAGAGGCTGGGCGAAGCCGGGCCGGGTCAGACAGACAGACGGGAACGGGAGCTTATATAACTACTTATATGAATTAAATGAGATGCTCTCCACCAAGGTCTGGGTGAAGCCGGGCCGGGTCAGACAGACAGACAGACAGACATATAGTCGGGAACGGGAGCTTATATGACTACTTATATGAATTAAATGAGATGCTCCCCACCACGAGCTGGGCGAAGCCGGGCCGAGACAGACAGACAGACAGACAGACAGACAGACAGACAGACATATACAAGTATATGTACCAACAACAAACAGTAGTGATGAAGGGATACAACACTTCTACGATTAAGTACAAATGGCGATAGCTCAAATTGGATCACAAGAAACAAAAATAATACTGGGAGATTTTAATGCAATAGCAGGAAAAGGGAAATTGGAGGACGTAGTAGGGAATTATGGTTTAGGTACAAGAAATGAAAGATGAGAGAAACTAATAAAATTGGCAAATATCAATGATATGATAATTGGAAACACGTGGTTTAATCACCATAAAAGACGTCTATACACGTGGAAAAGTCCTAATAAGAAAACAAGTAACCAAATTGACTATACACTTATTAATAAAAGATTTAGAAATGTTTAATTACTGTAAATACAATGACTAGTGCTGACTGTAATAGTATATGGTGAGCATGTACCACTATGTGGACAAATAAAAGTAAGATTAAAGAGAGGGGAAAATGGTTAAGAACGTGAGACTTAAGAAAGAGGTTCTGAAAGTAGATAAAGAAATTCAAGAATAGTACAGGGTGACTGTGAAAAATAGATACAATGCAATAGCTAAACTACGGAATATACATGAACAATAAGAAATCTTAAGGGACTCCATTCATCTAATTAGCAAAGAAATATTACCGGAGAGAAGCCAAAAAGCTAAGAAAAAGTGTATGAATGAAGAAATCTTAATGCTGTTGGACAAAGAAGAAAAAAACACAGTAAAAATGACAAACAAGAATGTGCTAAGATAATTAAAGAAATAAGAGATAAATGTGTGAAGGCAAAAGAAAGTTGGTTAAACGAGCAGTGCAGAAAAAAAAAACACTTAAAGATACAAAAGCATATGCGCAGACAAATCAGTGAGCCCACAGGAAGAAAAATAAGAATAAATACAGGGTGTCTGAAATCAAAAACAGGAAAGATATTATTGGAGGAAGGTACTATAATGAAGAGGTGGAATGAGTATATAAGAGAATTATATAATGGAAGAATTAACAGAATAAAGTAACTTAGAAGGTCCACCTATTCTAAAAGAAGAAGTCACTGACGCTGTAAAACATATGAAGAAATGAAAATCAGCTGGGCCAGATGAAATCACAATAGAAGAATTATAAATATTTGGAGAATTTGGAGTACATATATTAACCAAAATGTTGAATGATATTTACAGCAGTGGATATTTACCGAGAGATATGATGAAATATGTATTTATAGCTATACCTAAAATATCAGGAGCGATTGAATGCGAAGATTTTCGTACAATTAACCTCATAAGCCATGTCACTAAGCTTCTACTCAGAATTATAATGAGAAGAACAAGAAAGAAAATAAAAATGGAAATTAGTGAAGAACAGTATGGATTTGTGCAAGGAAAGGGTACAACGAATGCAATATATACATTACGGACACTTATTGAAATTTGAATAGAGACACAGAAAGACATATATTTGTGCCCCATAGATTATACTAGCCGGTCTTCCTGGTCTAGGTGTTACACGACTTTCTCCGTAATCTCGTAAACTGTCGTAAGTAACGTGACGTTGCGAGAGAATCGTTAGCGGTTCTCTCCGCGTCTGCAACTTACGGGGTATGTGAGACGGTCGCTCAGAAAGCAGTGGCAAACTACTGAGCGTAATCTTGCCAAGAAATCAAGTCAGCTGAAAGATGCTGATGTTGACAGCGATGTACTGTAAAGGATATGCGGAAAAAAAAAAATTATACTAAGGCATTTGATAATGTAAAACATGATGAACTGATTAAAATGTTGGAAGATATCAACATTGATGGGAAACATTTAAGAATAATAAAGAATATTTACTGGAACCAATTAGCAGCAATTAAAATGGGAAATAAAGAAGGCAGATACGAACAGATAAAGCTAGGAGTATGACATGGGGGTGTCTTGTCACCGGATCTCTTCTCCCTATACAGCAATATAAAGATCGAGGGGAAGAAAGAGAATTGTCAAATGTTAGGTATATTCAACACTATTGTATGGCACGGAAGCCTGGACGTTGAATAGGCAACTAAAAAGTCGAATAGAGACCTGGAGATGTGGATACTTAGAAGAATATGTCGTATTTCATGAAAACAAAAACAATCAAATACATATGTTCTTGACAAATTGGGAATGAAGAGAGAGAGAGAGAGAGAGAGAGAGAGAGAGAGAGAGAGAGAGAGAGAGAGAGAGAGAGAGAGAGAGAGAGAGATATGAAAAAAATAAAAGAGAGGCAAGTGAAATATTTCGGTCACGTTAAAAGACATATTACTCTTATGATGAAAAAATGGAGGGCAAGAGAGCAAGAGGCAGACAACGGTACAAGTATGAGGATAACATCAAGAGATGGCCTAACATCAATTTGACAGAATGTATGTATAGTCAGGGTGAGAGACAGTGTTGGGGATCCATTGCAGCCAACCTTCATTGTGGATATGGCACTTAATTGCTTGATTGATTGATTGATTGATGTAAGCCTAAGCATTCAAAGAGTATGCTTAGCAAGGTGGAGAAAGGAATGTTTCATGTGGAATGTCTCTCGTCGCTTCAGAGGTCACAGATCGTGAGAATTATATGGATATTTTGCCCTGGCCATGCGGGTGTACGAGGGAATGAACAGGCTGATAGGCTAGCAGGGAGGGCACTTCTTGGTGGTATTTTGCCTATGGACAAGGGGGAGGTGGTCGTGCGCTTGTGGGACCAGGTGGAGAAGGCGGAGGAACAGATTGAGAACCCATATGTGGAAAGAATGAGATTGCGGGGGATCGGCAGGGGTATCTCAAAACTGAGAGGGAAGACCAGGAGAACTTTTAATCAGATAGCGGTGGGAACGATTCGTAGTATGACTCTTCGCTGGCTGTTGAACGAGGGGACGGAGCGCGTATGGGAAGTCCTGAGTGCAGTGATGTCAGTTCTTAACTCAACTCAACGCAGCTCAACACATACATCATATCGTTCTGATGGAAATATCTCTTGTTGTTACACAAGAGATTACGGATGACTTCCACCTGGCAGTGATATGATCAGTATTGATAAGTGACTTCAAAAGCAATCTTCGGACTTGTTAGCTTGATGATAATAATTAATCATGTGTTATTGTTGTGTATTGTTGGTAATATAAAGTTATCACGATCAACATATTTCTGTGAGATTTTCGTGCCAATATTTCTTAGTTGCAGATATTTCTGTTGTCTTTCTTGTAATAACAATTGCGATAACACAAATAAACGAAAACACAACACTTGTATTTGATTGGTCAAGATTCCCTAGCAGCACAGCAAGCGTCAAAATGTCGGGCGAAGGAGGCTTTTGGAACGCTCCAAGAGTGGAATACAGTAAACAGACACATGATTTACTTAAAGGTTAGGCCTGTCAGTTGTAAATATAAGAATCGATATTATCATTACTATTGAAAGGATTAGCAGGTTACTTTTGATTTACCCACTGTGTTTCTTCTTCTTCTTAATAGAGTCTATCCTAAACTTAAACTAAAATAGAGCGGGTATGTATCTTTCTTTTCTTCTTCTTCAGCATTCCGAGCCATTGAGGTTCTTTGCTGCAGATACAATCTGTCTCCATTCGTCTCTCTGGTTGACCTTCTCTTGCCAGTCGCTGATTCCAAGTGCTTGTAGGTCTGGATGTATATTATCTCTCCACCGTCTTTTTGGTCTGCCTCAGGGTCTACGGTCATTTATTAATTATTTCTTGAGTGTAAGCGATTTTTGTTTCCCTATTAATTATCTTCCATTCTTTCTATACTATATGCCCCAGCCATTGCAGTCTATTAGCTTCATGATACCAGTGATTAGCGGGGACTTACACAGATCATAAATGTCTTTGTTGCTTTTTCTTTTCCACTCTCCACTTTGTGTATCCCTAATGGGTCCAAAGATGCTTCTTAAGACTTTGTTCTCAAAGGTTTGTAGCAAGGCTTCGTCTCCTTTCGTTGTACTCCAGGTTTCAGAGCCATACAGCACAACTGGTCTAATCAGTGTTTTGTATATTGTGATCTTGGTGTTACGAGATAGCACATTTGATCTTAGCAGATGTAGTGCATAGTATACTATATTATTTCCAGAGTTGATTCTAGCTTGTATTTCTTCCCTTATTATGTTGGAGCAGTTGAATATTGTAAAGGCCAAAATATTACTAGAAGGTTCCATCATGATTTTCAAATTGAGTATTTACTAATGAGACCACCACAGATAGATATTAGATTGGCCTCGAGAAACCAAATCTATTGGTACCCAAATGATGTCTGTTTGCCAATTCTAAGTGGAGATATTCACATTTTTGTGAAGATGCCTCCTGGTAAAATATTCACATGATTGCCATGACTTTGGAACTCTTCAGTGTGGCCATTACCTCCACGCTAACAGTCCTTGGGAGTTGTCTCAAACTGGTCATAGACTGATATGAAAACTGACCTCAAATATATGTTCCATCGTGTTAAATAATAAAAAAAATAGTAACAGTATACAAATAAATTATTAATAATCTTTAAACTTGTATTCTCTATAACTTTAGTAGTTCAAATTGCCTGTTTGAACCTGTCTGATCGATAATTCGCTTCGGCCACCATCTTGTCTTTCCATTCACAAAGACGAAACATGTGAGCAGAATTTTTTCTACCACCATAGTTGACCATAATCGATGAAACTTTCCACATAAATGTAAAACTGGGTGCAGATTTTGAATATACATCTAAAAATATCATTCAATATAAATACACAAGCTCTAGAAAATAAGATTACTTACTTTACGGCAAATAATTAAATTTATTAAAAAGCCATGATAATTTCAACCAATCGCTGTGCACGGAATATTAGACTAACCTTTTCTGCAGAAGATAAGATGGCGTCTGTTATTGTCACGTGATATTTGAATGAAGAATGACTTAGGAAGCATGAATGGTCTTTCAGCAGCCATTTTTGGGGACGCAATGGATAAATACGGGGTGGCGCGGTATATCACTTCCGGTTTCATTTTGGTTCACAGCATGAACAAAAATTCTAAAAATACTTTTCTTTGTTCTGAATATAATATTATAATTAAATATAATATATCAAACACTCTTGCATCAAATGTTTAGTTTTTTTGCCTTTTTTCACTTTTGCCTTTGATGTTTATGAGGGGTTCCAGAGTAGACAGGAAACGATGGCGGTAGCGCTTGAACTCGAGGATGCATACAATAGAGTTCGATATGATATTTTGATGACCGTACTGATGGAGAAGGGGGTCAATCCCTGGTTGGTGAACTGGATAGAAGCCGTCCTACATTCTCGGCGGGTTGCTCTCCGTCTGGGTGCATGGACCTCAGAGCCACATATTTTAACCCAGGGACTGCCACAGGGATCAGCAATCTCACCGGTGCTCTTTAATGTGTATACGAGCAAGATTGCAAACCTAGAAGCACCAGGGGTTGGAAGAATACTAACATTGGCAGATGATATTCTTGCATATAGGCAGGGGAGAGATAGGGAGCAAACAGCCCAGGAGCTACAGGCAACAGTAGACAATGTGATTGATTGGTGCACTGAAATGAGTGCTGTCATCCACCCAGAAAAGGCAGCTGTTTTGTGGTGCTCTCTGGACAACAGGATTGTGAGAGCTGATGTCCCAAGCCTCACGATAGATGGTAGAAGCGTCAACAGAGAGAACAAACTGAAGTATCTGGGAATCACATTTGACAGGAGCCTGTCCTTCAAGGACCATGTGGAGACGGTTGTGACAAGGTCTCAAAAGGGACTCAATGCACTTAAAACTATGGCTGCAATGGACACAAAGCAGAGAATGCTTTTCACACTATACCAGCACTTGATCCTCTCAGTAACTGATTATGGACTAGGACTGCTCACTGTCTCAAAGAGTCAGCTGGTGAAATTAGAGCGCATACAGAACGAAGTGATGCGAGTCATTCTGGGATGCACCAGAGACACCCCAGTTGTGTGTATGCATTACATCCTTTGTTTGCCGACTGTTGCAGGTAGGCTCAAGGTGATGCAGGCAAAGGCATACCTCAGAGTAGCCTGCAGACACAGATCACCCGTTGCATGAGGCGCTGGATGCCGTTAAGGGTCAGCGACTGATAAGAGGTAAATCATGGATGGTGGAGGATACGATCAGGCAGGTGTGCCCCTTGGAGAACATTAGGAGAGGAGAAGAGTGGGTCAGAGTGTCAGCGGAGCAGTCAGACTTGTGCAGAGTTATAATCACATTGAGCCGGGAGCAGGGAGTGGCCAGCAGGGGCCACGGAAGTGGAAATCCAGCAACTAATTCAGGATAATGCTCGCTCAGGTGATGTGATTATCTACACAGATGGGTCGGTGTTGAGAGGTAGGAGAAGTGCCTGGGGGTTCTTAGCAAAAGCCAATGGTAGACGTTTGGTGCAGGAGAGCCTGGCATATGATACCACAACATCTAGCTTAAGAATGGAGGTTGAGGCGGTCAGTGCAGCTTTCCGCTGGATGGAGAATACGATACACACACACATCGTGATTGTAACTGACTCAGAAAGCATGCTGAGTAGGGTGAAGACAGGCAAGCTTCGTGCAGAGTGGCTTGCTTTGCTTCGGCAGTCACGGGAGACAAGCATCATCTGGATCTTTTCTCCGGGGCATGCTGGTGTGCTGGGGAATGAACAGGCGGACAGATTGGCTGGCTCGGCAAAACTTGGTGGAGTATTGGTGCATGATAAGGCAGATGTGGTTGCGGCCTTGAGGGGGCACGTGTACACCTCAGAGGAGCAAATGGATCACCATGGTCTGGCAAGAATGTGACAGCGAGGGGTCACGAGGGAATCTGGTCGACGATCAACGCTCAGAGAAAAGGCGAGATGGACATATAATCAGATTGCTACTGGTACTATTAGTGTTGGAACTCTTCGCTGGCCGCTAAGGATGGGGACGGAGCGCTTATGGGAATGCCCCGAATGCTGTGATGTCAATTCCTCAATCAATCAATCATGTTTAGTTTACATTTTACCAGTTCCACAGTTACATTCATCATTATCTGCTATCTTTAGTTTATTTAACATGTGATATTTCAGCCTGTTGTGGCCTGTTCTTAAGTTGAAGATTGTAACATTTTCTAAATTGCTGTTTTATTATGCAACCTGCATAGTTGGATACCCCTTGAAACAAGAAATCCATTGGTACCTTATTCAAGTCTGTAGGTCACTTCTAAGCCGAGATATTAATGTTTGTGTGTCAGTTTATCATTTAATATGAACAAAGAGGAAAATACGACTTTGACCCTTTGGAAAAGTGTGACCAAAAACATACGCTAAGGGCAGATAACTCATGTTGTTATTTTGATGGCCACCGTGAGAAATCAAACTTGAAATGAAAACCTAAACGTCCTCTTCCTCCTGCCTCTTCCTCCACTCGAGCCCCCTTCTTCGCCTACAGCTTCTTCTGAAACACAGCTGTTGTCAATTTGGCAGCAGACCACCTTGCATTGTTTTTTTCAAAATGGTATGGGTGCCAGTCATTCAGAAAGCAATGACAAACTATTGAACGTAACCTTGCCAAGAGATCACATCATCAAAAAATGCTGGTGTTGACTGCGACATCCTGCAAAGGATATGCAACTAACTAACAGTATTAAATCTTTCACTGATTCAAATCATGTGATATTAATCAAATAGTGACACCAACCATCCATCATGTTCCATGCAGATAAGCATAGGCAGTCATTTTTTGCTAAGGTATCCAGGTACCTTTATCCAGGTATTTACTTCTCGGTCTTCTCCTTGGTCTCTTCCCTTCGATCTTGCCAGTTGTCACCAAGTTATCCAAGTAATTTCTTCTCATATCAATCAATCAATCATGTGCCATGCCGGAAAGCGTGGGCGGTCATGACTCGCCATTTCACTCGATCACCAGTGTCGTGGATCAGCTCAGTGTTCCTGTTTCGTCCATGCCATGTGGCCAAGCCATCCAGGTATTTTCCTCTCGGTCTTCCTCTTGGTCTGTTCCCCTCAATCTTGCCAGTTGTCACTAAGTTCTCCAATCCATTTCTTCTCATAACATGCCCAAAAAATTTTGACTGTCTACATCTAATGACTCTAATCAGTTTACGATGTTCATTTGTTTCTTGAAGTACTTGGTCATTGGTTTTTCTGTCTGTCCATGGTATTCTTTGCATTTTCCTCAGAAACCACATTTCCACAGCCATCAGATGTTTTTCAGCTTGACTGCTCATTGTCCATGCTTCACATCCATACAAAAGTACAGGTTCTATGTAGCACTTAAACACTCTTTTTCTCGTTTCAATTGATATTTTTTAATCGGTCAGTATGTTTTTCAACTTTTGTTGTTGATGTCTTGGTAAGTTTACATTCAGTAGTTTGCCATTGATTTTTGAACTATTATATACAAACTCACACCCACAGATATATGATATATACACGCTGTGATGACGTCAGTCTGCATGCCATATCTGCTGTCTACTGGTGCTTGTAGATCTGAGTGAAAGTTACCCAAATGTAAATGTTACTGACCGTGTAGATTGATGACAATTTACACATAAATACTACAATGGGTGTTGAATGCAAACATGCATTTATTATCATTTCCGTCGCTCTGAATAATCCATAAGAATATTACATGGTCATCGCTGGATTATGACACGGAAAACTGCTATTTTCCCGCCATTGAAATATCCCACTACAGCATCATAGCATGCGATCTTCATCATTTAAATTTGGGATGCTACCTCTGACTTAAATAGTCGAAAATTACACGATACGCATAAAAATGGATGCTCAATTTAATTATTCATACTAAATCACTTCTCAAAGTCTATATAAAACAGAATTTATGAGTCAACTTACATCTTAAAAAGACAGTCTCTTTATCTCCGTAAGAAGAAAAATTAGTGAAGCCAAGATATATAGATTCGTAGACAATGGAGGGAACTACAATACTCAGTAATAGATTTCTGTTTTAATGTGATCTTGAAATAATTATCAAATTTAACATCACGAGTACTCTAAATCTCCTTAAATCGGAGACACAAAAAATAGTTGCCGAACACATCCGCAAATATATTTCCGGTTAAAGTCGGCAATCTGAATTGTAGTGGCTAATTGTAACTTGTTCTTTTCGGACCATCTTTCTTCTTAGTGACCTGGATGCTCTGATTTCCACTCGGTTCTATAATTGTAATTGCTCCTTACAAATCTCTTGTCCTCATCATAGGTTCAGTCTATAGCAGTCTTATGTAGTCTTCCACTTTGCTTTCCTCATCTGTTCATCATTTCCAGGTATGATGCAATGAGAAGGAATCCATTGTAATACAACCCCTTTAGATTTCTGGCATAGTTCATGTTTAATTATATTGTGTTTAGTTATCCTGGGTTTTGAGATATCAGCTTGGATTATGATTATTTTTGTTTCTAGACTCCCCATCTTCATCATAATGTCCCCAGCCAACAGGCATAGGCATTCATGTCTCTCCACAGATCTTGATCCTTGATGTTCTGAATTGACTCTGTTGATGATATTTCTCCTTGCTACTGTCTCAGTCCATCCAGCATCATTTCACTTCATCAGCTTCTGCATCTTGTCCCACTGATCTTTCCAGCCGTCACGATGTTTTCCAATGTCTTTGTATTCTTTCTTACATGATTTTTGTCTCTCTCTCCACCGTAGAAGCCTTTCCTCTATTCCTCTATGTGAACAAACAAAAGAAGCCCCTAAGCAAGAACCTGCTGTGGGGATATGAAGCGTAAGGACTATCTCATTTTATCAGGCCTGAGTGCATGGAGGACTGGGTGATCAGTCTTTCCCTCCCATAGTAAGTTTCAAGAGCTGGCATCAAACCCTCGTCCAACCACACTCATGCCATTGACAGCTAATGTCGTAACTGCTGCACCAACCTGCCCTGTCTGTATAAGATGATATTTTTGTGTCTTCACTAGTGCATGGTGGGGTGAAAAATTACTAAGATAACACTTATTTTGTTTGTTTGTGAAAAATCTGTATGTGACTTTAGAAAGACAGAATAACTAATGCTGAAGTGCACTTACACACTGATCAAATGACCATGTGTACACTGTTTAGACAGTTCAGAAGTTGATAGCTGTGTCATGTATACCAGAATCAATATGGACATATTTGAAAGGATATTCTCTATGAGTGATGCCAAACAAAAGAAAAACTGGATGTCCATAGTAACGATCAACAAGATAGCGAGCGAGGCATGAACATTTTATGGATAGAAGTCAAAACCTGAATGGGTAGGCTTCTGACCATAAAACATTGATATGCACTATCAGCAATCATCTTTAATTCAGTGAGAGGAGACTCAATTGAATTCAGAATTAAAGGACTCACCAAAAGGAATGCCAGGCTGTTCAGCCGGAAGCTTCCAGCTGCTAGTTCACATCAATCCATAGTTAGGTATGACTTAAGGAGGCTATTATATTATATGTATATGGACAGCTTGCAGCCTTGACAAACAGTAGTTTGATACATTGTGCTTTAAAAAAAGGCATAATAACTACAGCCCATGGCGAGGACCACGTAAGAGGTTATACCACTCTATAGCGCAAAGCCTGGACTGAATTGTAGAGACCATGTGTTGCCCATACAGTATGATCCCTCTCTCAGCTTGCCTATTTACTCCAGAGGAAAAGTAGCACCATACATCTGGAACAAAACAAGCTGCAGAAGCTGCTGGATCAGCAAAGCAATGCTTAACTGTCCACCTGTCGAAACTTTTATCCTAGACCAGGTGCCGTATTATATGTATATGACTTTATGAAGTCGTTATACGCTATATCTACTGCATAGTAATCAGCATAACTACATGAGAGATTATTTGTCTTTTGCTTTGAAGAAATGATGAGGGAATCAAAGCTAACAAACTTTCAACAAAGACACATTGAGAGGACATTAAAAGGTATGTCATTTCAATCTTTATGTTGTTTATATGAGAAATTTTGGCTTTCATTTGTATTTTTTCCAACCAGTTTTTCTCCCCCGAGCATTGGACTTTAATCTTTTGACAATGAAATATCTAAAACATGTGAAGGAAACATTGCTAGCCAAGGCAATGTGTATATACTACTCCTGAGTTCAAATTGAGGGAGTGGAAAACAAAGATCAATATTTCTATTTCACTAGGAAATTTGTCACCAACTGAAGAAGCAAACAAACAGATTCCATTACACAACCAAACAATTCTAAGCCAGCTTTAAATTACTTTGTTAAGAATTCTACAGGGACTTGAACATTAGCTCAACATACTTTGTTTGAAAGGTTGCTTTATATTACGTCCCTTGTCACATGAGATTGAATTGTTTGAACTTATGGACAACAAATGTCCAAGTAAATTTTACTTGATGCTTGTGGTAACCATTATAGATGTTGACTCAAATAAAATATGGTTTTCTTCAGTCTGATGATGAAATAGCGTGTTACTTAATTTATTATCTTTTGTAAATACTTAACAGAAGATCAAAGAGCTTTATTTAGTTGTGACTTTTAACACAGGTTTATTTGAAAGTAGCAGTGTTTACATACATGCAATAGTGTTCTTTAACTGAGGATAGCTGTAATATAGTTGCTATGTAACCACAGTGGTTTGTTCACAGGCTTCATAACAGTGTTGTCTGGGGTCACTAGTCTGGGAGTAGCAAGATTTCCATTTACTGTGGCTATAGGATTGAGCCAGGTAGATGCTATATATTAAAAAAGGTATAGGAGCCGGTTGTTCAGAAAGCAATTGCAAGCTTAATTAATTAATTAATTGTTTGCTTATCCTTTACAGGACATTGCTGTCAACATCAGCATCTTTCAACTGATTGTTGATTTATTGGCAAGATTACGCTCAGTAGTTTGCCATTGCTTTCTGAGCGGCCGGCTCACATACCCTGTAAGTTACCGACACGATTTGAACCACTGCTGATTCTCACCGTCATCACGTTACTTACGAGAGTATACGAGATTACGGAGAAAAGTCGCTAGCCTCTAGGCCAGGAAGCCGGTAATGGCAAACTACTGAACATAAAATTTTCCCAGGAATCATTAACAGTGAACATGCTGGGGTTGACTGCTACGTCCTGTGAAGGACACACAACTTAATTTTTATCTGATCCAACAAACTGAGGATAGGCAGGACAGGCTTAAAACTCAGTCACTTACTGCGGGACTTGCCTCGTCTTACAGATGCGGAAACTGTGACAGGGATTGTCACTCTCGCATTGGACTGTACAGTCACCAATGGTGCTGCCAGGTACCTCCCAAGCGGCACAACTCTATTGTCCTTCAGGACTGAAAGAGGCCTACTATATATATATATATAGCTGTGCCAGAAACTATAACCTGGACTATAACCTAGAACCCACTCTGTCCTAGATTGTTATGTTATGTTTCTATTATCGTCCATGCATATGTTTGGCATACATGGAGCAATAACTTGCTACTTCAAGCAAAGAATAGAATGATCATTAGAAATTGTTTTATTGTTTTAATACATCAATAAATGCTTCCAGTTGCAAACTTCCTGAAGTGTCTTATGGTATTTTCTTATCCAGAAATATAATATATCTACATTAAACTACTTTCATTCGCTTGAAATATGTCTATAACTGCAATGTTGTCTCTTGTATGAATACAAGTAATTTAATATATCTACATTAAATTACTTGTATTCATACAAGAGACAACATTGCAGTTACAGACATATTTCAAGCGAACGAAAGAAGAAGAAGAAGAAGAAGAAGAAGAAGAAGAAGAAGAAGAAGAAGAAGAAGAAAAATGACTTGTGATAATGCTAAGCATTAATAATTCCTTCAGCTCAACAAAGATTTGAAATCTAAATATCAAACTAAACATATCTCAACAGGAGAAAAGGCTGTATGCAGGGCACAATCAGTTTTGCTCTCTGATGTGGCAAAGTCCTAGATTGGCCTGAACATATTATATTCTTTAGGAACATAAATGTTTCCATGATGCTCTAAATTTTTAAAAATTTAATTGGATAAAATATACATATTTTATTGCAGTATTATTATTCTTATTTGCTGTATCTTCTTTTCATAGAGGGAGGTAACCTACCCACTACTGTGCTACCTACTTCCTCCAAGTCTGACAGCTTCAAGTGCAAGCCCCTAGCTCCTCTACCTAAAGTCCTCAACCCAAAGTAAGTCAGTGATTGGTTTTGTTTAGAGAGTACTGTGGTATCATTTATATGAGTGGTTCCCAAACTGTTTGGGCTACTACACACTTGGCTTCTAGGCCACATGACTTGTGACCTCACACATATATTCAAGCATGTGCCTCTAGGTATTAATGAAAATAATATTAAATTACACAAGCCTGGGGTATCACTCAAATATATATTGTCTATGGTCATCTCTACCCTACACTGGATGGTGAAATGGCTTGCCGAAATTCTCTCAGTACTAAAATCATTCGCTCCCATGGTATTTAATAATTAATTTGAACTAGTTGAACTACTGGACACTACCAATCTTAACAAAAGCAGATGAATCAATGGATATAGTCTCTCTTTTAACAAACGTACCCCTTCAAGAAACAGTAAAGATTGTCTGCGATCATATAAAAGAGAAGAAACTAAAGATAGGCCTGCCAACACCCAAACTCGAGAAATTTCTACTGCTGAGCACATTTAACATTAAATTTAATTTTCTTAAAAATCCTGCCGCTAAATTTGTGAAGTGGCCATGGGAAGTGCTCTCGGTCCCATTCTAGCAAACAAACATCTTGATGGTGCACTTAGAAGAACAAAGAGCTTCAAATTTCAAGAACCTGGTTCTATACCATCAGTATATGGGTGACATATTAATCATCACCACAACCAAACAAGTAGAATCATTCTACTCCACCATGAATCCAAAGATCAATTTATCGAAAAGAAAATGGACAGGCCAATGCCTGAACTTCAATAGCTTTGCACCATCTAATATAAGCGTAATCTGGTATGGACCCTGTTTAATTGAGCTAGAAAGGTTTGACCCAATGACCCACTAGCAGAAGAATTGGACACTCTTAACCAGACCCTGCAGTCTAATGGATATCCAGTCGGCTTCATCAAGTGTCACTGCGATCCACGCAAACCTACTCCCACAGAATCATCGGTCCTCAAACTTCAAGTGTTCATTCAGCCAGCCTTTTGAGGGGATGATTTAATTAAACAAATACACAGTTGATTTAAAACAGCAGTAAACCAAACATTCTTTGCTGCTGAACCATTTATCAGATATAAAATCACCCCGATACTTACTCTGTTTGTTAACAAATTATTTTCTCCATGCACAAAATCAACCTGCATTGATCAATTCCAGTGTGAGTGCCAAGCAACTTACATAGGTAGAATGTAATGGCAGTTAGCAGTCGAGCGACTAAACATAGACTGGTATGGATGGAAAAGAGAGTTAATTAATCTTTGGGAAACCCTGTGCAGTCGACAGACTATTAAAACCAAAACTCAGCCATCCTCAACTCCTACTAACTTGTGGCTGTAATGTTAACAAAGAAAAGGCATTTTGAATACTGTATTTGACTAACAGTAAACTATTACTATAAACTACCACAATGTGATATACGAGTAGATGGGCATAGTCTTAAACAAGTGAATCGATACTGTTATCTCGGCACAGTCATAACATCTGATGGGAGATGCCTTACCTTAAAGTGATTAGAACAAGAATTGCCATTGCGAAGGTAGCCTTTTGCAAGATGAAAAACATACTGACCAATAAAAAGATATCAATTGAAACGAGAAAAAGAGTGTTGAGTTGCTACATAGAACCTATACTTTTGTATGGATGTGAAGCGTGGACAATAAGCAGTCAAGCAGAAAAACAGCTGATGGCTGTGGAAATGTGGTTTCTGAGGAAAATGCAAAGAATACAATGGACAGACAGAAAAACCATGATCAAGTCCTTCAAGAAACAAATGAAGATTGTAAACTGATTAGAGACATTAGACGTAGACAGTCAAAATTTTTTGGGCATGTTATGAGAAGAAATGAATTGGAGAATTTGGTGACAACTGGCAAGATCGAAGGGAAGAGACCAAGGGGAAGACCGAGAAGTAAATACCTGGGTGGCTTGGCCACATGGCATGGCCGAGACAGGAACACGGAGCTGATCCACGACTGGTGATTGAGTGAGATGGCAGAATATGACCGCCCACGCTTACCGGCATGGCACATGATGGGTGGATGGAAACTATTACTAAAATACATCAAAGCCACAGCAGTTAGTCATCTAAAATCAGGGTTGTGCCGACAAAAAGATTTCACAGTAATGTTATAATTACTGTGGGGATAACATTACTCCACATGCAGTCAGTGTCAGAGACTATGTGTGTTATGAATTTAAGCCAAAATATGTTTAATCTATTCACTTTATGTGATATATAGTTCTGGAGTATGCACCTGACAAGATACAATGAAATATGCCAGGCAATAAATTATGCTACCTATTGTCGGTGTTTAAATTCTTGAAGGGAATCCATAGTTTTGAATCTTACCAGTTGTTAGAATTTGTTTAAGCTTGCCTTATCTAATGAAGTAACCACATGATGTCTACACATCCTTGTAATATTTGCAACAGTAGACTGAGCACTAATGAGTCTGCCCATGTGCACTTGTTTTTGGCTCTGTCAATGAATGACAGACTGTTTTTCTACTAACACCTGCATAATCAAGACACCCTCATGTAAAAAAGAAAAAAGTAAAAGACCATTTTACACATCCAGAGGTGCATTGGGCATTTGGTGCTACACCTATATTGTTTTTAGGCCAATTGGCACTCGGTGGGTGATGGGGTATGTATCACGCCAGCTGCCTTTATTTCCCAAGACATTTCCTGGTGCCAATTTTAGGCTGGGTCAACCTGGGTCCAGGTCAGATTTTAGAACTATGAATCCACCTAGTTGATGGTCCACCCCGAGGCCACCAGACTGGCAGACAGGGCTCTAGCCACCATGCTTTCATGGCTCCCACATCCTCATGCAGTAACACATATTGTTAGTGTTCAAAACAAATGTTTTCCCATTGGGAATTTGAATAAGGAAGACACAAACAATATATTGCAAAATGTATTGCCTAGTACGAGGGGGAAAACCTTGAAAGTTTGATAGAAATTACAATAACCCAGCCAGTGTCTTGTAACTTGTCAATATTGTTGTTAAGGATGTCAAAAGTGTTAAGCATGTGACATCACAGTGCAGATGATCACAGTGGCATCATAAGGACAGTTTAAAGATGGCTGCCCCACTTTTGACATGCACCAAAGAGGAGCGGCGTTCTGTTATCCGTTTTTGATCAATGAAGGGGTGAAAGCTATAGAAATTCATCGACAAAAGAAGGTCCAGTTTGGGGATGCATGCCTCTTAGCCCAGCAAGTGTATGAGTGGAGTTGGAAGTTTCAAAACTTTTAAATCTGATGAAGAGTTACAGCAGGTGGTGCACAAGTGGTTACATACATGACCAAGAGAATTTTTTTTCTATAGGAATCCAAGCATTTAATCAGCACTGGAGGCCTTGTATTGAATGCAGTGGTGACTACATCAAAAAATGATACATTTGTTCTTTACTTTTTCAGAATATATTCACACACACATACACACACAAAACATTTAAGGTTTTCATTTGAAGTCCCCTCATATATTTCACTATATCTCAACAGGTGTATACTGCAGAAAATCAGCAACATATATTAAACAACACAATGAATCCTTACAGTTGAAACACACAACACACTGTCATATGCTATTTAATGTTGCAGTGTTTCTGTAGTATCCACCCAATGATGTACGGCAAAATGTGCCCGGCAATAAATTGTACAGTATAGTTTTTGTGTCTTCATTATTCAGATTGTTAATATTATAATGTTTGTTTTGTTAAACAGAATTTGTACTGGTGGCATTAGAAGTAAAGACACAATGCAAGCAATGGGAGCATTTGAGAAACCAGAATACACGCCGTCTGTTGTGTGTAAGTGATAGTTTTGCTGGGTGCTTGTTCTGGTGTTTCTCCTTGAGTTTACAAAGTGGGAGATGTTATTTATCACTTTAAACTTATCTTATTCTTTGAATTTGAGTCTGTAATAAAGTTTTAAGTAGCCATCATCATTATCATGTGTCATGGCAATAAGCATTTCCAATAATGTAAATGATTTTTGGTTATTGTGAAGTACGAGTAACAATTTCCCAATACAGTGAAATCTTGAGAAATTTAGAGGGTATGAGAGGAATCACAAATGGAGGACATAGTATCAATAATGTAAGATATGCACATGATACATTATGCCAGCTGTGTGACGATGGGGTTACAGATGCAGTTCGTAATCCCGCTTACCTGCGTTCAAAACATAGCTGCAGATGATTTGGCAGCAAACCGTCTTTCGTGGGTTTTTTTACAAAATGGTGTGAGTGCCGGTTGTTCAGAAAGCAACGATAAATTATTGAACGTAAACCTGCCAAGAGATCACAACAGCACAAAATGCTGGTGTTGACTGTGACGTCCTGTAAAGGATATGCAACTAACTTGAACAGGATCTGCAACAATTTGTAGTTGTGGTTATTGTATACAGTAAGCTATTATGGTTAGAATAACATTTTAAGAAAATAGAGATTATGGTCATCTCTAAGAAGAAAGAAATAATACCACAATGTAACATCTAAGTGAATAGGAACATTCTTACACAGGTGAATCAGTACAACTGTCTTATAACAGTCATAACATCTGATGGGAGGTGTCTTGAAGAGATTAGAACAAGAATCTCCATGTCAAAGGTACACTTTTGCAAGATGGAAAGCAAGATGACCAATAGAAAGCTGTCAATTGTTATGAGATAAACAGCGTTGAAATCCTTTATAGAACCTGTACTGTTATATAAGTGTAGTGAATGGACAATTAGAAGATAAGCTGAGAAACATAAAATGGCTGTGTAAATATGGTTTTTGAGGAAAACGCAAAGAATACCAAGGATGGACAGAAAAACCAAATTCCTGCTAGAAATAAATGAAAACTGTAAATTGATTAGAGAAATTAGGCATAGACAATCAAGGTGTTTTGGGCACATTGTGAGAGATAAAAAACTTAATGACAGCGGGCAAAATTGAGGGAAAAGAGCAAGAGGAAGGCAGAGAGATCAATATCTGGATGGCTTGGCCACATAGTGTACTCAAAACAAGAACACAGAACTGATCCAGGACTCTGGTGATCATGTGAGATGGCAAACCATGACTGTCCAGACATGTTGGCATGGAACATGATGATGATGACAGTAAAGCAACATGGCTTCTGCACTGCATGTTGTATTATGTATATCTGGTCAGTTGTTGTTGTACGAATCTCATCAGTCGAGTTGTTCACTCTAATACGACATGAAGAATATGGGAGTGATGACGACTTTGTGTTCATTCTGGTTGGTAAACACCACACTCTTGTTGACCGTGCATGTGAGGTCTCCAAGCATGGGTGCAAGACTTGGGTGCTGAATGTCTGCCATCACAGTAGAGACTGAATCTTGGGGAGTTGATGACAAATGAACTTATCCCAACTCCATCTGTCAATTATTATGACATTTGAAAGATGTTATGGCCCTGCTACCTTTCATTGGCTGGGAAGACCCATTTTTAGGAAATTCCACAGGCAGCCTTTTGAGACAAAGTGACGCCAGCACCAACATCTGGTCTATAATAAGAAGACAAAAGTAATGGTGATATCAAAGAAACAGTTTTGGTTTGTAAGGAATCACAGTCATTGCTCCAGTCTCCTCCCATAGATAATTACATGAAGTATGTCAATATGCAATATGTCAGTGTCCAGTATATTCAGAAACCAGTCATTTAAAAAATAAAGGATCATTTTACACACCTTAAAGAGCATTGGGCATACAATGCTAGACCCATATTTTTTTAATAGACCAATCATCCCTCAGTTGGTGTTGTGGCCAATTTTGTTCCAGTCACCTGTACTTCCCAAGATGGTACCCATTTTAGTCTTGGTTGAACTGGGAGTCCAAATTAATTGTTACAAATCTGAATCCGCCCAGCTCCGGATCAAATCCATACCAAAGTGTGGGCAGGCAAGTGTCTAGTCACTATGCTACTGCTGCTCCTTCAACTAGACATACTGCATATAATAATTCTGGATACTGTTTGCCGGCTCCGTGGTGAAGGTGTTACGGATGCAGTTCGTAATCTCACATACCCACATTCGAAACACAGCTGCGCGCAATTTGGCAGCAGACTGTGTTGCGTTGGTTTCTTATGTACATGGTATGAATGCCGGTCTTTCAGACAGCAATGGCAAACTACTGAACGTAAACTTATCAAGAGATCAAGATGGTAAAAAATGCTGGTGTTGAGTGTAACGTCCTGTAAATGATATGCAGCTAACTTTTAACTGTTCATTTAATTGTCAGTAATCTGCCTTTGTCAGTTTGCCTCCTATAGCACATGACGTGTCATCCTTCACTCAACAGTAAGATTATCAGCACTTTTTCTAAGGAGCCATCATTCAATATCTTCTCCTTCTTTTCTAATGGGAGTCTCAATGGCAAGTGGGAACGCAGCCTGCCTTGCGTTTCAAAGGTCATGGGTTGCATTTTGGTCTATGTCATTCGGTTGCCGAGTTTTCTTAGAGACTCCTGTGGGTCAGCGCTGGAGCTACAGAGTTTGTGCAATGTTTACAGCCTGCAGAAAGAGACCGAACCAAATTGGGTAAAACCCAGTTAATGAAGTAGTTTTTTATCCTTCTTTTCTAATGTTACTATTGAGTGTTCATGATTTCACCTGCTTTTTAAAATTAATGAGAGTATCCTGTGTGTGTCCAGGTACTAGGTCCACCAGAGAGAAGGAGAAACTGGCAAACATCATGGCTTATGGGGAGGATAAACCACAAATCCAAGTCAGGAGCAACAAAGTTGTGAAGTTAGAAACACCACCACCTCTCCCTGACAGATTTGATGAATGTAAGTAAATATTTGCAAGTAAAAACTATTGTATCAAACAAGGAGCATCCTTCTAAGTCTTTGTTATTGGAAGTTAGAAAAAGAATTCTTGTATGTTACATAGAACCAGTTCTAGAATTTGACTGTGAGTCCTGGATGACTGGTAAACACGTACAAAAAAATTCCCAAAAGAATTAGAGATGTGGACTGAAAGAAGAAAGCTGAAAATTTCTTAGACAGCCAAGATGAGTAATCTAAACATTTTGTGGGAGAAGAAAAGACACAAAGATAACTTAATAAAAAAACTTCAGAAACAACAGTAAAAATTTTTTGGCCTGATTATGAGAAGACAAAAACTAGAACATGGCAGCTGGAAAGATTTGTGGAAAAAGATATAGGAAGGCAACGAGAGAAAATTATTGACATTCTTGTGTCAGGGCACTGAAGAGTGTCAGCATATGAATTTATACAAGCCATTGGAAATCACAAGATGTGAATCAATAGCAAGATATACTTTGATGTATTCTAAGATAGATTTCTGTTAACTGATTTGGGATTCATGGTAGCATAGTGGCTAGACACTTGCCTGCTGGCTCATTGATCATGAGTTTGATCCTCATCAGGGTGGATTCAAATTGTTAAGACTGACCTAAAATAAGTACCAGAATATGTCTTGTGAAGAAAAGTGACCATCCTGAGACTGACCACATCACCCATCATGCATCTATTGGTCTATACAAATCTGGGGGTAGAACTATATGTCCAGTGCACCTTAAGTGCATACAAGTGCCCTTTGCTTGACTTAATTTGGCTTTATTGACAATGACATGTTTATGAAATGATGTAGGTTTTAGACAGTTAAATATGTAGATGATTTCATTGTCTTCTAGTCAGAGCCCAGAGACTACATATACTTCATAGTTCTGAAGTCATTTATTGTCAGTTGTGGTGAGATATCCCAAATTGTGGAACAATTGACAAGATGTTTTTGTTGAATGTAAGATTATCTTCAAGTAGTAGGTTCTTTGTCAAACTTCGCTCTCATCACAGCCAGCCAAAAGTCTCCTGATCACCTTTCCAGTTCTCCTACCTCATGCACCCTCATGTTCAAGGTGACTTCAGCATCCTGTATCCATCTTCATATTTGTTGACCCTTGTCTCTTCTCCCAGAAATCATAGCCCTCCATCATGGTTTTATTCCAAGCCGTTCTGATGTTCAATGTGTTCAAAGTATTTCAGTTTTCAAGACACAATACTATTTACGAGCCGGTTTAGAGGTCAGCATGGCCAAATGGATAAGAGCATTTCCTCTTAAACTTCCGGTATTCTGATGCTGAGTAAAGGGTTCAACCCCTACACTAGCCAATTAGACTGAAATGTTGACTTCACGTCCTTGGCTTGGGGAAGTAAATTACAAGTACCTCTAAAGTCGGAATTGGTTTGCCTGATGACAAGGGACACTGGTAATAAGGAAAGCTAATCCACAATCAAAAATCAGTCTAGTGCACTAGAAATAGTAACACATGTATGGTCTATGCTTGAGTTCAAAGCGAGCGACCGGGGTGAAAAAATGAGCTGGATTTCTTCAATGCTCAGAACCTGTAGAATGTCAGTATGTTTCTTCTTCTTGGTCTATGATATTCTAAGAACTGTTCTGCAACATTCTAACTTAAAAGCCCTGGTTTTCTTCTGTAATGATTCCAAAATGGTCCATGGCCCGTATCCATATGTTGCCATAGGAAAATTGCAGGTTCTCAACAACATTACTTTAAGTTGTTTGCTAGTGATGTATTTTACTGTATATGAGAATTGTAGAAGAGCTTTCCTCTCTGTCTCCCAATGGAGCATTGGTTCACAACCAGCTCACACCAAACCTTTTGTAAACTTGTTCATGATTGGTGGGATTTTGCAGATAAAGTTTTCTACAGGATTAAATAACCAATAACTTCCCTTATGGGCATGGTAACATACAAGTGAGCTTTCCTATAGGAAGTGTTTAGTTTTAGCCTGTTGCTCAATGTCTCATGTGTCAGGATTCAGGGTTTATCATGAGTTAAAGAAGGGAAATCAAGAGTTAAGACAGTTATATAATACCTTAGCTGAAACAGACTATAGCTAAACTAAAATACACAATAAGACCTAGAAAAGCAGTCAAGTGACTAACCCTTGAACGGAGGTTGGATGCGCTGTGAGTTTATGTGAGTGAAACTTGTGACAGTATCTGATGAGCTCATCGAGACCAAATAGATTTAATTCAGGCACAGGGTCTGCTTGAACGAGTCAAGGTGAATGAGCCAGTGTTATATAAATCATACCTCAGTGAAAGAATGTCTCTGGAAAGTGTTTAATGTTAGCCTGGTGCTCAGTTTCTCATGTTATTTTCTTAGTAAGTGCATCAACATGGGATTTATATGTGAAATTAACAAGATACCATTTGTTATGCTCAGTGAAGTTCAATATAGGCAATGTACTAGTGTTGAACTCAAGATGTCTTCATTGAATCTAATGTCTGTAATGTTTGAAGACAGCTGGAGAAAGCGGGAGAGAGATACAGAGTGATACTGATAGACAGATAGAGGGGGAGAGAGATATAGAGAAAGAGTGGGGAGAGAAATATTGTAGTAGAAGCTCACTGATTAGATTTTGTATAACAAGAGCAATTGGGGATGGAATGAAAAAGAGAGAGAGAGATACAGATAAAACAAGAAAGATAAACAGAGATAGAGAGAGAGAGAGAGAGAGGCAGGGACACATATTGAGCAAGAGAGAGACACAGACATGGAGACACAGTGAGATAGACATTGAGAGATAGATGCAGAAACACAGAGACAGTCACACAGAGATAGAAACAGAGACACATATAGAGATAGAGAGTGAAAGAGAGAGAAAGACAGAGAAATAGAAGCAGAGAGGGAGAGATAAACAAATAGTGAGAAAGAGGTAGAAACATACAATGAGAGAGAAACAGAGATAAAGATATACACTGAAAAAAAAAACAAGACATAGATCAAGAAAGAGATACACACAAGGAGATATGAAGTCAGAAACACAGAGGGAGAGAGCTCTTGTTGTGTACTTTTGTATATCTTGAAGAACTGGAGAGAGAGAGAGAAGAGAGAGAGCGAGAGAGAGTGTGTGTGTATGTGCATGCATGCCTGTCTGCGTGCATGTGTGCGTGCATGCGTGCGTGTGGGGGAGAGAGAGAGAGAGTGAGTGAGTGAGTGAGTGGGTGAATGAATGAGTGAGTGAATGAGAGAGAGAGAGAGAGAGAGAGAGAGAGAGAGAGAGAGAGAGAGAGAGAGAGAGAGAGAGAGAGAGAAACAGAAACAGAAACAGAGAGTAAAAGGCGAGAGGGAAGAATAATTGCTGTGTAAACTATTAGAAATAGTACTGTATTTCATGTCTGTAAATAAGATTAATTATTTGCCAATCTTAGTAGTTCCACTGCATGCTTTTTTTTGAGTAACTTCTTCATGCTCACATGATTTCCTGTCATGCAGAATTGTGTGCAGCCTTAAGAAGGCTTAGTGTCTACTCACTTCAGCGCATTTGATAATACGAATTTGTGTTATTAATTGAACATTTCAGCCATCATCTTGGTCATAGCTTTCAGTTCAAGAATCTGAAAGCTTATTTACACACTTTTTTAATTAAACATCGGCTTGAATATGAAGACATCCGAAGCGTAATTATTCACACAATCACGTTATGTACTTTTTACCGAGTCTACACAGCCAATTATCTGGTAAAATAATGTGAAATCCTGCTTAGTCTACAGATGACAACTTGTTGAAGTGCTTGTCTGATGATTAGCATTATTTATTTATGCTCGTGTAAGAGGATTTGTGCCCTACTGTAGTTAGAGACGATGCTAAAATCTTGACAGTCAATTGATTTTACTGTGTATACCCCATCTTGTCTGCATCCACTTCTGGGGTAACTGTCAATCAAATATTGTCTTAAATGTTAGATCAGTCTCTTAGGTGAGAGTGAAAAGGTAACTTGAAGGAGGTTAATACTCGTGAACGTAAACATGTACTAATGCCTCTTTCTGTTCTAATCTTCTTTTCTAAGGCGTTCACACTTGGCAGAGATTCTTAATTAAAAATGTGTCAACAATATTCTCTATTAAAATCAGAAATAAATTTGTTTAAAAGCTCTTTAAGGTCTTCCTTTTAGCCAATTGTAAGAATAGTACCAGTTGGCTGACAATACATTAAATAAAAATATTAAAGTTATAAAGTACTTTGTTTATTTAGAATAAGCTGTAATGGTTTCTTCTACCTCATCCAATAGAAAACCTTAGCTGCAAAATCCAACCAATCATAAACAAGTCTATGAAAGGCAGATAGAGAAGAACAAGAAAAATAGCTCCTGACTTTTCTTCTTCTGCTGCCTTTAATCTGCCAATGAAGCATAGGCCCTTAACCAACTCACACCAATCCTTTTGTAGACCTGTTCATGACTGGTTGCATTTTTCAGCTTAAGTTTTCCATGGGATGAGATAACCGGTCTCACACTAACCCTCCTTAGTCACCTCTTATGTCATGCTTGGTATATCAGTGTTACTGTTCTTTGCTTCCTGTTTGGCCTCTTACACAGAAGTGAGTTTCTTCAGTATTCACTAAGTATTTGTTATTTTTATCATGGTGTCATGTGGTTTTGTAGTTTTATTTCAAAATAAAGTATGAAGCTACAAGGAGTTAGTGACACAGACATAATTTTTAGGATAATAAAGAGGCATAATCACTTACTGTTCCTAGGGTAAGAGCCTGTACTGCAACTAGGTGTGTCCACTGGGTGGTGGATGGTGTACATTGGAATTTTATTATACCTTCTAGGTATAGAGGTTAGCTGTGAATATGTTGAATAAGTGGTCTTTGACTAATGTAGGTGGTGGTCATTGAGAAGAGGTGTGTTAGCTGGGAATATATTCAATAAGTGACCATGGATCAAGACAGGCGGTGATCACTGAGAGGAGGCAGGTTAGCTGGGAATATATTCAATAAGTGACCATGGATCAAGACAGGCGGTGGTCACTGAGAGGAGGCAGGTTAGCTGGGAATATATTCAATAAGTGACCATGGATCAAGACAGGCGGTGGTCACTGAGAGGAGGCAGGTTAGCTGGGAATATATTCAATAAGTGACCATGGATCAAGACAGGCGGTGGTCACTGAGAGGAGGCAGGTTAGCTGGGAATATATTCAATAAGTGACCATGGATCAAGACAGGCGGTGGTCACTGAGAGGAGGCAGGTTAGCTGGGAATATATTCAATAAGTGACCATGGATCAAGACAGGCGGTGGTCACTGAGAGGAGGCAGGTTAGCTGGGAATATATTCAATAAGTGACCATGGATCAAGACAGGCGGTGGTCACTGAGAGGAGGCAGGTTAGCTGGGAATATATTCAATAAGTGACCATGGATCAAGACAGGCGGTGGTCACTGAGAGGAGGCAGGTTAGCTGGGAATATATTCAATAAGTGACCATGGATCAAGACAGGCGGTGGTCACTGAGAGGAGGCAGGTTAGCTGGGAATATATTCAATAAGTGACCATGGATCAAGACAGGCGGTGGTCACTGAGAGGAGGCAGGTTAGCTGGGAATATATTCAATAAGTGACCATGGATCAAGACAGGCGGTGGTCACTGAGAGGAGGCAGGTTAGCTGGGAATATATTCAATAAGTGACCATGGATCAAGACAGGCGGTGGTCACTGAGAGGAGGCAGGTTAGCTGGGAATATATTCAATAAGTGACCATGGATCAAGACAGGCGGTGGTCACTGAGAGGAGGCAGGTTAGCTGGGAATATATTCAATAAGTGACCATGGATCAAGACAGGCAGTGGTCACTGAGAGGAGGCAGGTTAGCTGGGAATATATTCAATAAGTGACCATGGATCAAGACAGGCGGTGGTCACTGAGAGGAGGCAGGTTAGCTGGGAATATATTCAA
The DNA here is from genome assembly GCA_963921405.1 of Cepaea hortensis. Classification (NCBI taxonomy): domain Eukaryota; kingdom Metazoa; phylum Mollusca; class Gastropoda; order Stylommatophora; family Helicidae; genus Cepaea; species Cepaea hortensis. The sequence continues at coordinate 103,646,784 of OY992880.1, forward strand.
TAAGTGACCATGGATCAAGACAGGCGGTGGTCACTGAGAGGAGGCAGGTTAGCTGGGAATATATTCAATAAGTGACCATGGATCAAGACAGGCGGTGGTCACTGAGAGGAGGCAGGTTAGCTGGGAATATATTCAATAAGTGACCATGGATCAAGACAGGCGGTGGTCACTGAGAGGAGGCAGGTTAGCTGGGAATATATTCAATAAGTGACCATGGATCAAGACAGGCGGTGGTCACTGAGAGGAGGCAGGTTAGCTGGGAATATATTCAATAAGTGACCATGGATCAAGACAGGCAGTGGTCACTGAGAGGAGGCAGGTTAGCTGGGAATATATTCAATAAGTGACCATGGATCAAGACAGGCGGTGGTCACTGAGAGGAGGCAGGTTAGCTGGCGAGGCAGCTCTCTCTATAAAATAACTCAAACCTCTTTGACATGGCCATCTTAAGCAAATCTCTCTGCTGCTTTGCAGGATCTGTCTTTTTAAACAAAGGGAGCAAAACCATACACAAATTAATGGAAGGCAAGGGAAAACCATCATTGTATTCATTGCTTATAAAACATACTTCTTAGCAAATTGGATCTAGTTAGTTAGTTAGTTAGTTAGTTAGTTAGTCGACAGATCATCCTCGTTGCACATCGAACCATTCAGTCCATAAGTGCTCGGATCCCCTCCTCAGCAGCGTGTAGCGGCTAACGACGCCAGTTCTGTGTTGGTTTATCAATATTCTTTGGCTTCCTGCGTAGTGTTCTTGTTTGGCCACCCCTCTTTTAATTTGCTGCTCTCGCAGTCTGGCCATTGTTGTAGATTCACAGTCATCACTTGGTTCTCGCAAAAGTCTCACTTCTCGTAGAGCATTCAGAATGTCAGCCTGGTCCATGGCGCGTCCGCCCTCCACAGGAGCCTCACCTGCGAGCTTGTCAGCCCGCTCATTTCCTTGTACTCCCGCATGCCCTGGCACGAAGATGAAACTAATCTTTGCCAGCCGAGACCGCTTCAGAGGCAGCAACCATTCTCTTCGGATCGACCCCTCCTCTATCCTCTTGATCATGTTCATTGAGTCGCTAAGGAAACAAGCCCTAGTGAATGTCTGTGTCTCGAGCCATGTTATTGCTTTACTTACTGCCATGACTTCCATGGTCAGGCTACTTGTGGTTTCAGTGAAAGCACCAGAGTCCTCCTTCACAATTCTCCCTCCGGCCCGAGCTGTAAAGGCCCATGAGCTTCTCACATATCGGACGACCGACCCATCTGTGTAGATGACCGCGTCACCGTCTAGCGAATTCTCGAAAATCAACGCTTGGACTTCAGCCTCAACAGCAGCCGGATTTTCTTGTCTGCATTTTCTATCTAGTTGGATGCAAACTGAAAAGGATGTGCAGAAGTCTGTTGGCACTTGCACCCACTCCTCGCCAGGTTCTAAGTCCTCAAGTGAACACACCTGTTGAAGAATGTCTTCGGCTTGACCCATCCACGACCGTCCTCTTTTTAACCTGATGCCCTTCACCTTCCTAATTTCACTATGCAGTGGATGTTGTGTGTTTGCGTTAATTCTGAGGTAGGCGCGTGCCCTGCAAACTTGTATTCTCTCTTCAATGGTTGGAAAATCAAGAAGGTAGCGCATCGCCCTGCATGCTGTATCTCTTGTACATCCAAGAATAATGCGCATAGCTTCATTCTGTATCCTTTCCATCCTTTCTATCTGCTTATGGCTGAGAGTCAGGATTGCCATTGCATACTCCAAAACAGACATGACCAGCCCCTCGTACAGAAGACATAGATGGCGCTGCTCACAGTTTGCTGCCGCCATCACCCGCATCGCTGCCAAACCCCGCTTGGCCTTTGTTATCACCTGGTCTATGTGCACATTATAAGCAAGGCTTCGATCAAACCGTATCCCCAGGTAATTCATTGCCTGAGTTCTTTCCACCGTCTCTGAACACAGCATTACAGTTGGTGTTGGATTGTTGACAATATGATTATTCAACGAGAACCAAGTCACTGTTGCCTTTGTTGGCTTGACCATTGCCCCAGCTTCATCACACCAAGTACTTATGCGATTGAGTTCGGTTTGTAGTTCCACAGCAACCTCCTCTCTATCCTTACCCTGACGATACACTAAAACATCATCGGCATATGACAATGTCCTGCCAGGTCCAGTGATCTGCTCACTGGTGATTCTCACTGTGTAGGCGTTCAACAGTACCGGAGATAATGGTGATCCCTGTGGTAGGCCAGGATATATTGTTGTTGGTTCCGAAGTCCAACTGCCACCTCTAAAAACTACTTTCCGTTGGAAGAGGGCTGCAGCGATCCAACTAAGGAGGAATGGACTTACGTTTAGTTCAAGAAGCTGAAACATTAAAAAATCCAGTGGTACTCTGTTGTATGCGTCCTCAAGATCAATCGCTGCAGCAACGGTTTCAGTGCCTGAGTGGAAACCTTCATAGACATCATGGGCAAAGACTGCTGCATTGGTCCAGGTTTCTCTTTTTGGACGGTACCCACCCAGGGTAAGTGGGAAAACACCTTGCCTCTCTAGTTGGCTTGATATTTTTCTGGCAATTACCTTCTCCAGCAGCTTGCCTATTGTATTCTGCATGGTTATAATTCAATATCCCTGAATTTTTGTGTGGTCTTTGTCAGGCTTCGGCAAGGGAATCAGATAGCTGTGTAACCATTCCTCCTTGATGCTAGCACTCCCTATACTGTTGTTGTACATGTCTGCTAGTTTCTCTAGCTCATTGTCGGTACACCTATTTATGTCGTCGTATCTTATGCCATCAGGACCTGGAGCACTGATTTTTGATCGTCGAAGCACAGCCTTGATTTCTTTCACTGTCACTGTGTCTTCATCCGAAGTGTTCTGGGCCTTGCATCTGTCTGAGGTGACCTCCTTGGCCAGAGTCTGGTTGCTCTGCTCAAGGTAGCGTTCAAAGAGGGCTTTGCCCTTGTCCTCGTCAGTCCTCTGCCAGATGAGGTCAGCACCTTGGAAGTCAGAAATGCTCTTATTCTTGACTACACCACTCATGCTTTTATGTAGTCGCCAGAACAATTTCAGTGACTTGTCTGTGCTTACTCTTTGACACACCTCTGCCCATTTTTCGCTTTTAACCACCTTGACCAGTTTTTTTAAATAGCTTACTTTTGTGTGCATCTCTCTTTCTAAGTGCAAGCAGGGACTAGGATGACCAGCTCTGTTCTTCTTGGCATTTTGCCATCTCCTTACAGCACTATGCTTATCCACCCAAGCCTTCTCCACCTCGAAACTCCACCACGGTGGCTGCTCCCAGCTTTTTTTCCTGCCCTGAAACGTTCTACGCTTCTCACGTCTTATTTTACTCACCACATCTTGCCCTGTACTGTCATACTGGAACGTCTTTACCTTTAGCTTGTGCTGTCTGGTTCTGCCTTTCTCCACCAATATGCTGCAAGGGTGGTGGTCGCTGCCATGGTGTCCTAGGACACCCCATCTACACACTGTAGTGAGTGAAGGTGAAACTAGCACCAGATCAATAGCACTGTCCTCATCGCCTGGACGGCTTGCTGTCCTGGTGACACAGCCACTGTTCATACAACCAGGTCGATGGTTTCCAGTGCAGTCTCGAGCTCCTCCCCTTGTGTATTGGAGGAAGTGTTTCCCCATGATCTGCCTTTAGCGTTGAAGTCACCACAGAAAATAACATTTCTCTCGTGGCCTAATATGCCACTTAAGCACTGCCACTTCTGGGCGTCCACACTCGCATTGCGGGCATAAACATTAACCAACACGAATGGTATACTGGAATGAACTCTCAACGCATGTATTTGTATATCGTCACTGTCCCAACTGGACATGTCTAGCTCTGACGCCACCATGCTGTCGCGAACGAGAATCGCCGTTCCCAGATGTCGTCTGTTGTAGAAACATTTGAAGCCGGCAATTCGGAGTAGCTGATCGCCCAGTCTCGTCTCCTGGAGTGCTACAATGTGGTTCCTGTAAACTAGGGTTTCTAAAATAGAGCCCCGTTGTTTTACACTGGCACAGTTCCAATATAGAATACGGATGTTCCTGAGTCCTAGACGGTGACACTTGAGTCTAAAACGTCTCAAACCACCGCGCTTACCTTGCTTCTTTCTCCCTGCGCGGCTACCATGCCGCTTCGTTATGTTGACTGCTGACCGCTCGGAGAACACACATTCCGCCATGTTGAAAAAACGTAAACACAGACTGCTGAGAACCACACACGCTGCTCAAAATTCACTCAAGGATGGCTTCGCTCGATGCACGAACTCCGTAGCACCCGCGCAGATCTTGAGTAGAAACTCCTGGTTTTACATCCTGGCACACCAATTACACGCAAGAGATGAATAAATCCATCCCCTACGCGAAAAAGTTAACGAACACAAAACAACACGACCGTCCGTCGCCATCTTGAAACTGGAAGTCTGGATCTAGTTAATGTTAATAGGGTTTCCAATGGAATCACCTTGCTCATTTGTGAGCATCACATACTACGAGTGATACCCAATTGTCATCATTCTACTTGATTAAATGTTAAAAATAGCTTATATATTGATAAATGAAATATCAGAAAGTTTATACAAAATAGAAAGCTGGAAAACATCAAGAATTAAATAGATAGAATGGATGCCAATATATTAGATCATACTAAAATGTCATGGTCAGGTGCGTGGAAAAGATTTTAAATAGAATTATTTATTCAGGAGGAAAGGAATACTTAAGAGGAGTGTGTATAATTTTGGATCAACAGTGCAAAAACAGTTAAACTATTTTGGACAGTATCAGGTATGAGAAACCATCTAAAGAAGAAATTAGAAAAACTATCAAGCTGCTGAAGGATGGGAAAGCTGCTGGTCTAGACAGAATCCCATCAGAAAGTATTAAAACCAATATACCTCAGCTGAACTACTTCACAAATTATTTAGCAGAATCTTGGACTGGCAGACTGGAGAGAAGAACAATTGGTGAAGATGCCAAAGAAAAAAAACCGCAGGAGTGTGAAAATTATAGAGGAATAGTGTTATTGTCAGTTCTTTAGAAAATATTAAGCAGGATTATTCAGGAGAAATGAAGAGATGCTGTTGACAAACAGTTGAGTTGAGATGAGATTAGTCAAGAACCGACATCACTGCACTCAGAACATTCCATATGTGCTCCGTCCCCTCGTTCAACAGCCAGCGAAGAGTCATACTACTAATCGTTTCCACCGCTATCTGATTAAAAGTTCTCCTGGTCTTCCCTCTCAGTTTTGAGATTCTTCCAGAACCTCTGCCGATCCCACGCAATCTTATTCTTTCCACATATGGGTTCTTAATCTGTTGACAAACAACTAAGAGATAAACAGACAGGCTTCCAATCAAACAGATCCTACAGTGAATATTCAGCCACATTAGGCATAATAATAGAGCAAAGCATTGAAATGCATTTGCCACTTTATGTTAGGTTTGTGGATTATCAAAACCCCATTGACAACACTGTTAGGGATTCTCTCTGGAGGTTTTCATTACCAATGATATAAAAATAGTTGTCATGATCATCAGGTTAGTCAGCCCAAAGGCTGGTATTGAAGTTGTGTCACTCCACTATCCCTGTTTCTTAGCAGGTGTCTTCAGTTTATCTCAGTCTGAACACTGATGTCCTTGCATGTCTGTGGGATGGAAATTTTTTTTTTTTTGGACATCACTCTTTCTAATCTGTATTTTGGCCTCCAATATTTTAAGCAATATTCTCTGTCTCTCATACTGTGATCAAGACAAATTAGCTGACTTTTTTCTGTATTCTTAATAATTGTTTATTTTATTGTGTCTTTACATATGTTGTTATTTGATCTCTTTTCTATAGAGTCCACTATTTACTCCCTATGATAACACCACATCTCATAAGTTTCTAATTTCTGTTCATATTCATTGTTTTAGAGTCCGTGTTTCAGAGGCATGTAGTGTTATCACTAGATAAGCATTGTGGTTATTCTTTTTTCTGCAGCTCATTAGACATAATTGAGCAAAGTTGTCTCACAAGTTATTACATTTCTCTGATTTTATACATTATTATTAGTTCATTTCCATGTTGTTACCCATTTTTACAAACAACATATTTTTCTTTAGTTTTTCTTATTTCTTAAATTTCAGTGCAAAGTGAAATCAAAGAAAGGCAAGATTTTCTGAAGGACATGGAGACACTAGGCCAAGGAGAAAAATATCGTACTATCATTGCAACAGAAATTTCTCAGGTATCTTGCTGCAAGTTGTTTAAGATGTTTAACGTAGTGAATGAAGAGAATCATCGTTGTTATTATCATCATTATCATGTGTCTTGCTGCAAACTTAGTCACAGCCCAGATATCAGTTCTGAATCCTCTTGATGAAGTTTGTTGGTTTATCCCCTTATAGGGGAGCCATGTAATGTAGTGGCTAAACTCTCGCCTACCAGCTCGGTGGTCATAGGTTCCTACCCGCATTAAGGCATATTTTAGATTGACTTATGCTGTACCATGTTGACCCATGGAATCTCTTGGGAAGTGAAAGGGGACTTGTGATACTGTCTACATCTCCCACAGAGTGTGGATTGATCTATACAAATGTGGGTCTAGCGCCAGATGACTAATGCGGCCAAAGGTGTGCAAAGGGGTCCTCTATTTTACTTTTACTTATCCCCATTCAGTCATGGTGACACTGTGGCTATGTGTGGCAGAGGATGAGAAAATACACCGTGCTGTGGCAAACAGCTCTTGGGACCAAGTATCAACTGAGGTAAGAGGGCATTCCTGGAGTGTCAGTTACTTTAAGCTAGAGTACCACAGAGTAGGGTACTCACCCTAGCATCTGAAAAGGATGCTAATGGCTGAGTCGCTTGAAAAGTCGCTTAAAAGTCGACAGGGTCGACTTCATTGCACCAGGTTTTATCCCATATGGCTCGGTCTCTTTCCGCAGCAAGGAAAGCGTTGCACAAAGCACTAACTCCGTAGCTCTAGCGACGACCCACAGGAGTCTCCGCTAATTGCTAATGGCTGAGTATGTAGTCCAAACCATGGAGATGTAGAAAGACAGGGAAAACTATCACATTATTCATCCTAAGACACTCAGCAGTTAAGTGGCCTATATACAGCATCATATCTCAGAAACTGGATTGCTTTGGATATATTCAACATCACAAGGGCTTTGAAATAACAGTAATGGAAGGCCTAGTTCCTGGCAGAAAAGGTAGGGGTCAGCCAACACGAAGGTGGACACAAGACATTAAAGACACTATGGGCATGACGATGCAAGAGGCCGGAGAACTAATGAAGGATTGAGAATCTTTCTAGCAGACTATGATGAGAGTTATGTTCTCCTAAGGGCTTGGTACCAGTCTTCTATGTCTCTATTTGTCTGGTTTGCAAAGTATTGTCTATTTGTGTGGCCTGCAAAGTATTGCCTATTTGTCTGGCTTGCAAAATATTCTCTATTTGTCTGGCCGGCAAAGTTTTGGATTTGGTCACTCTACAGATAACACTTCTGTCTCCTTGATGAATTGCTGGTGACTCTTGCCCATGCTGTGGTAGCGATTTTTGGGGTCTACATTTTCCTTATTCTTCATTCTCACAACACGTTGGTTAGTTGGACTTAATTGTTGACTTGAGGACATAAATTACATGTATTTCTGAAGTCGGGGAAGGGTTTCCCTGATGGCAAGGAACATTGGTTATAAGGAAAGCGAACCCTCATTCAAAAATCAGTCTGGTGTGCTCACTAGTAGTAGCAACTATGAGCAGTAGTAACACTTGTGTGGAAAGAGAGATGGAGAGAGAGAGAGACAGACAGAGACACAGAGAGAGAGAGAGAGAGAGAGAGAGAGAGAGAGAGAGAGAGAGAGAGCTGTTGTTGTAGAAGCTCATTGACTTGAGTTGTTTACTTTGTACGACTTTTAGAACTGGAGATCGAGATCCTGTGCACTTTCTAGGAGTAGCAACTATGAGCAGTAGTAACACTTGTGTGGAAAGAGAGATGGAGAGAGAGAGAGACAGGCAAAGACACAGAAAGAGAGAGAGAGAGAGAGAGAGAGAGAGAGAGAGAGAGAGAGAGAGAGAGCTAGCTGTTGTTGTAGAAGCTCATTGACTTGAGTTGTTTACTTTGTACGACTTTTAGAACTGGAGATCGAGATCCTGTGCACTTTCTAGGAGTAGCAACTATGAGCAGTAGTAACACTTGTGTGGAAAGAGAGATGGAGAGAGAGAGAGAGACAGGCAAAGACACAGAAGAGAGAGAGAGAGAGAGAGAGAGAGAGAGAGAGAGAGAGAGAGAGAGAGAGAGAGAGAGAGCTGTTGTTGTAGAAGCTCATTGACTTGAGTTGTTTACTTTGTACGACTTTTAGAACTGGAGATCGAGATGCTGTGCACTCACTAGGACTAGCAACTATGAGCAGTTTTAGCATGTGTGTAGACTATGCTTAAGTTAAAAAAGAGTGAAAGTTAAAATAATTTTTAAATGATTAATAAAGATAAGTCAGCGCTCAATGTGCTATTATTTTTTTAATACCATAAAGCTTTATAATGCCCTTATTTATTTATTTGTAAAATGTCACCTAGTTAATATTTCAAATAACTTATTTTTTTTTAAATATTAAAATCGTACATACTTCTTTCATAAAATATTAACTCAAATGAAAGCTCGCATATTCAGATTCTGTCAAACTTTGCTGCTTTCAGAAAATTCGAGAGATGGAAATCATTGATAGAAAGAGATCTCTGGAGCTTCAGAAAAGGATTGAGCAAGAGGAGAAACAAAAGCTGCAGGTCCACAACTCTTGATGCTCCGTGAACATAGACTAATCTGCTTGTGACTTTCAAAATGTTGGTTTGATCTTAAACATATCCTGGATTACGAATGCTGATGATATTTATAGTATCAACACCTGTCAACATCTGTTTGATCTGTGTAAGGGATTCATACAGAAATAAATGGAGATCATGGAAATTAATTTTATTCACTGCTATTCTATTAGAGATTCTTTCTGATTGGATGGCCATTTTATTAGCTGTTTAAAGAATCCTGTTTTGAAAAGAGTGTGTAAATGTTTTTTTTTTCTCACTTACATGATCTTTCATGCCATTGATATTCTTCTTCTTTCGTCCCTTTGAAATAGATTGTCTGTATCTGCAATGTTGTCTGTTACATAAAATTCATAATTATTTTTAAGTTCACTCAGTGGCCCATAAAAGTTAGTTACCACTGTGGTGTTTCTAGGCCAGAAGGTTAGCATTCATATTCAGGGCAGCTTGGATATTTATTTCTTCTTTTGTTCACTTGAAATTTATCTACAACTGCAATGTTGTCTCTTGTATGAATTTCACTGTCTTTTTTGGTTCACTCAGTGAGAGTTTATCTTCCACTGTTGTTTCTCTAGGCCATAATGTTTGCCTAGCTATGTTGTGCCTTGGATATATCACCTGGGGCACAAGTCCACATGTGGCCGATTTTCTAATCTGAAATTGTGTATGCATGTGGCTGAGTAATCGACTGTATCTTATACTTAGGCCACAGATATTATGTTTATACAATGCCAGAAAACATCACCACAAGACAACAAGAACTGGTTTGTTTTAACTTTGGTTAAGCATCAATTTCCTTGCACACAGATATCTCCATAAGTGTTTCAATCTCCTCCTATAGATTCCACCAGGAGGATCTCAATACAGTGCCTGAACTGCACAGCCCTAGCGAGCATCTAAATGTATTTACCAGAATCATGTGCTATAAATATCCTTTGTGTGAAAATCTTTCCTGTTTGAAATTTATCCTTGGCAGCAGTCTATTAAGCTCTTTTCGATTTCCAATTTCCAATGGATTTTGTGTGTGCACAACCTGCACACAGATCCTCAAAATTGTGGCCTTGTCTGAGAAGGATACATGTCTGGTCCACAGGATCAGGTGGGAGTATGCCACTCTTTTCTTTTTGTGTAAAAATTCACACTCCACACTGTGAACTGAACTAAGTCTGCACAGGCCAGAGGTGAAAGTCGTAACTTCTAAACCACTTTGCCCTCAATGACAATAAGGAGAAACTATCAGTTATAAAAAAATATACACATTATCAGTAAATGAGGTGTCTGTATTATGAGATAAGACCGTTCAGTATACTTGCGAACTTCCATTTTACCTACAAATCTGACTACAATTAAAGCCTGCACACTATACGCCTGTGTGAATTATATGCGGGGAATTCAATAAGTAAGTCACAAATGGCTGTCGAAAAATAACTAAATAATATAACAATTTGAAACCAGTTTATTTTTATACATACATTTTCCCTTTATTTCTCAACATAATGTCCACCAACATTGATGCACTTATCCCATCATTTTATCAGTGCTCCCAAACCGGTTGCATATAACTGCATGCTCTGTTTTCTAAACCACGTTTTCACTTCACTTTCAACTTCGGCGTCATTCGCGAAATTTCTCCCGCCAAGGTGTGTTTTCAGTGGACCAAACAGGTGGAAATCACTAGGGGCTAAGTCAGGGCTGTAAGGTGGATGGTCCAGAACTTCCCACCTTTGTTGGTTAATTTTCTCCTGAGTTAATTGAGTCGTATATGGTCTGGAATTTTCAAGAAGAAGCAACACTCCTCTAGTCAGCAGTCCTGGAAATTTCAATCGATCATGCATTAAGCTGTATGCTGAATCATATGAGCACCCTAATGCAGATGCTACAGTCTATTGTTACTCGCCTGTCACCTCTAACCATCTCCTCCACCCGCTGCACGGATGCTTCTGTTGCAATCTCAACAGGACGACCAGATCCGATTCCATCAACAATTTTAGAGCGTAATTGAGAAAATTTTTATACCCAGCTATGCACCGCTTTACGGGACAAACATTTGTCAGCATAAACATGAAGCATTTCCTTATGTCCTTTGCAGGCAGTCCTCTTGCCCACAAAACACGCACAACAGCAGTTGCTCTTTGGTTGTACACTCCGTAAGTTCAATAGCCATTTTGTTTATGCGCTGTGCATGCGCATGAGAACCTAGCGCTACCTGACGAATGGGAATATAAAGTTTGATGTCGCTGTCACCTAATGACACATGTTGAAAACACCAAATACATTTACCTGCCATCCCACAGAACTGTGTGACATACTTACTGACTAAGATTATATGGTAATTTATTTACATTTTTCAACAAGAGGTGTTTCTACCATTTCAAATGTGATCTATATATTTCTGACATACTGTTTTCTTATGATACATGACAACTTTAGATGAGGTATTGTTTATTTTGTGTGTGTGAATGCATGAATTATTGCAATGGCAGTGGCTTTTGGTAGTTAATGAATAAACTAGCCTGCTGGGTTACACATGCAGTGACAGAATTATCTTCATATTTATCAACTGTGGGTGTTTCTATGTCAGCCATGCTTTTGCTCATTTTAAACATGTTTTGTGAATGATACACCATTGTAAAGATACAAGAATGTGCTATTTAAATGTCTAAAGATCATGCAATATATTTATTCAAAATTCCGGAATGTTTTTCTCATGAAATTCTAGAAATAAAATCCCCCCTGGTCTCTGGGTAGTGAGATTGAACGCTCGTGTGTATTGTTGCGCACATAATAAATCCCTTGGCAGTTGGGAATAAAAAAAGAGTAGTCTAACGGTGCTGTCCTGGCAAAATTTTGAGTTAAAAATCTACCCAAAGTATTTCAGAATCCTCGCCGGCGCTACAGAATTTGTGCACTGAGCTGAATTTCTCAGACTCAGGTTTGAGTTAGGAGGAGAACAGAGCAACTTATGGGTTGCACCCGTGTGCAGTGATATTGATCCATCGACTAAACTAAACATTTATTCAAAATGAAATTGGAAAGATAATTTGATAACCTGTGTAGAAAACAGCAAGCTTGTTTCTCTGCAGAATCTCATGCTTTAGTGTTTCATGTTATATTCCCATATTTTGCTGCAGCAGGCATGCAGATATAATGGTTAAGATGTTATATTGATACTGGCAGACAAATGTTCGATGTTGGCTCTTATCATTCACTATGGGAGGGAAAAATTTGTTTCCTATTCCTCCCTGCACTCAGGCCTACACTTAACATAGCCACCGCAGATTTCTGCTACGGGACTTGTGTTTCAACATCCTGTTACATTCAGCATCTCTCTCATTTGCAATATGGTTACAGTTGTTTACATGTTGTAATCATGATTTTATTATATTTGTGTCTTGATTTAATTATATTTTTGTCTTATAATAATTCTCTTATTTTTGTCATACCCTCACATTCTAAGAAAAATAAAAAGAATTCTGATACAAACACACACACAAAAAACATACACATATTGCAACAAAGAATGAGACAGATACCATAATCACCTTTACAGCATTTTATTTTTGCTATATATTAACAGATTTCAACAGTTTTACTGCTGCATGATCATAATAAATATCAAAAGTAAGTGTCAAAATTAAAATGCAGACATGGGATTCAATGATATGGTGTTATAATCATATTTTCCATAACTGCTGAATGGAACACAAGAGGCAAGTAACAAAATCAGTATTACACCAGTCAACTTTATTCTGGCAGATAAAATCTCTGGTACCCAGTTTATGAGACTGGGTGGATCCCAGAGTAAAACTGGTGAAAGAAATGTCCAACTACTACTGGTATTAAACCAGGACTTCTTTGTTGATCGGCACAAGCACTAACCAAGGAAGACAATTCATGGATTTTTTTCTGGTAGCCATTTTATTTTTTTTTATAAAAACTCATTAATTGCTTAATTATGTAGCATGTGGCAAAATTAACTGATTAAAAATTTTGTGGCCAGAGGTGTGGCTATAACTTCAGCTGTAGCTTGTCAACTCATATTGTCTTGTGAGATATGAACAATGTGAATGAGTTCCTGCATATTTGTTAGTCTTTATCATGAAATTCAACACAGTTTATGAGTTAATTTCAACAAATAATGATAAAGTTTATATCAAAATGTGTAGAAATATGACAGCTATTCAATGAATCTAGAAAATATTCAATACACTCAAAAGGTAAACTGCACATGACCATCAATTCAGGAAACCTGCTGTATGCTAAGAAATAACTTACACTTGAAGTGGCTCAAAATTCATACCAAATTGACCAAAGTCCATATATTATATTGCATTAACATATTGCCTACTGTTAATATTCACTTCATAGTAATCATACATGCTGATTCTTTAAAAGACTTGTCCAGCCCACAACAAGGATGTAGATAAAAAACTCAAAATTCATACCAAATTGACCAAAGTCTGCATATTATATTGCGTTAACATATTGCCTACTGAGTGAGTGCGTGGCGCGACTCTGTGAGCTGTGAGTTTCGTGTGAAATGCTTTTGAATCTGCCTGAGGTTTTTTTTGGAACGTGACTGCATGTTCGGAGCGATGGCAGCTGGCTATGTCCCAGAGTTGACCGGTTTTTGCCGTATGCAGAAATGCGTGGCTGCTGGGCTTCTGGTTGACTGCCACTGCCATCGACGATGAACTGTATTTTCGAGGACTGTGTGGGTGAACATCTAGGAAACATCCAGATGGGAAAATGACTGCCGATTCCATCAGAGATAAACTGGATGTTTCGTTGGGGACTATTGTGTTGACATTCTGGCAGCGGCATTATGCACAGTGTATCTGTGCGGGCTGTTGTTTGTCAAGACTCCTGTCTTTTTCACTTTTCACATTGGGCAGTGGGGAGCGTTTTATGTGATATTCACTGGCACAGGAACGGAGCATAATGGGGAAGACCCGTTGCTGTGAAGTTGGAACCGTGACTAACTAACTAACTAACTAACTAATATTCACTTCATAGTAATCATACACACTGATTCTTTGAAAGACGTGCCCAGCCCACAACAAGGATGCAGATAAATAACTTTTACATTTATATTTTCATGTAGTGGTTTTCATGTCGTTGAATCAGTTTGTGTTTGTTTATTCTGTGCTGATGAAGACTTTGGCCGCAACTTCCATTTTGTAACTTGTGGTCATGTTCTAGGAAAGTACATTGTCTACTTATCATTATTTTGTGATTCATTCAAAGTCCACGTAGAGTGGCTAAATGAGTTGAGAATTTACGAGCCCAGGTTAAATGAAATATATGGCTAGAGTTATGTCCCAGTATTTCCACAAACCATTTCTGGTCATCTGTGTGCTGCCATGTGGTGGAATGTTCAGTTATAAGATGATTTGAAGCCATGAGCTTCAAATTAATATTATCAAACATGCCCCCAAAAACTACTCCCAAGAACGGTCTTTTAAAAAGGCAGAGTAGGTACATTAAGAGTTAAGCATTGTACATTACAACATGTAATAAATATATCCTGAAATGTATCAATTACATTGTGCTGGTTTACTCACAATCATATTCTGCTGTCTGCCAATAAATACAGTATATTGATTAAATTCATAATTAAAAGATTTAAGATTTCATAGTTATAAGACTTAAAATGTCATAGTTATAAGATTTCAAATTTCATAGTTATAAGATTTGGGATTTTATAGTTATAAGATATCAAGAGAGGACTGACAACTATGAATTGAAAAAATCAGGAAGCATTATGACAAGTCTAAGGGCTTAAATACTTAATGATGATGATTATGATGATGATTTTTTAAAGGCAGTATTACATGAACCCTCGGGTAGTCACAACCAAACAGTGTGCGTGCAACATCAAAGCCAACAACAATGCAGCAATCATTTGGACATGTATCAAATATACACCAATTTTTGGTTTGGAAAAATTCAGGTAAAAACAACAGTGTATTAACCATCACCATAAGCTTAGCTACAATTTTCATAAGTAAATTAAAAACAAACAGCAAGTTTGTTTACACACAAAATTTCCTGCAATGAATTGTTGGCAGGGTGGAAGGCTGAAGAGGAGGAGAACAGATTATACATACATACATGTGGATGCTTGCAGTTCGTAGGAAAACTGCCCTGGATTAAGACCATTCTCATGTGATCTATGAGAGTTACCCTTGTTTACAATGAAGGGGATTGATTGATTGATTGATTTAGGAATCGACATCACAGCATTCAGGGCATTCCCATAAGTGCTCTGTCCCCATCCTCAGCAGCCAGCGAAGAGTTCCAACACTAATAGTACCAGTAGCAATCTGATTATATGTCCGTCTCGCCTTTCCTCTGAGCGTTGATCGTCGGCCAGATCCCCTCGTCACCCCTCGCTGTCGCATTCTTGCCAGACCATGGTGATCCATTTGCTCCTCCGAGGTGTACACATGCTCCCACAAGGTCGCAACCACATCTGCTTTGTCATGCATCAATACTCCACCAAGTTTTGCCGAGCCAGCCAATCTGTCCGCCTGTTCATTCCCCAGCACACCAGCATGCCCCGGAGAAAAGATCCAGACGATGCTTGTCACCTGTGACTTCCGAAACGAAGCAAGCCACTCTGCACGAAGCTTTCCTGTCTTCACCCTACTCAGCATGCTTTCTGAAGGGGATCATGTCAGCATGGCTGATAAGAACGCACGTTCTTTAACATCTGATGTGCTGGTGCCGTGGTAAGGGTTTCAACCCCTACACTGGACTGCTGGACTAAAACGTTGACTTCTCATCCTTGACTTGATGGTGTAAATTACAAGTACCTCGGAGTTAAGTCAGAGTGGGTTCACCTGATGGCGAGGGACATTGGTAATAGGGAAAGCTAATCAATGCACAAAATTCAGTCCTGTGCTGCTAGAAATAGTGTTTATGGACTAGGCTTGAGTTCAAAGTGAGCAAGTGAAGAAAAACATGTCTCAACCCAAGCAAACTATATAGCCCACAGTAAAACAGTCAAAGGTTCTTCTACACATCTTAAGGTGGGTTGGGTTTCTGGTGCTAGACCCATATCTTCATAGACCAACTGGCACTGGGTGGGTGGTGTGGTCTGTATCATGTCTGGGTGGGTGGTGTGGTCTGTATCTAGACCCATATCTTCATAGACCAACTGGCACTGGGTGGGTGGTGTGGTCTGTATCATGTCTGGGTGGGTGGTGTGGTCTGTATCTAGACCCATATCTTCATAGACCAACTGGCACTGGGTGGGTGGTGTGGTCTGTATCTAGACCCATATCTTTATAGACCAACTGGCACTGGGTGGGTGGTGTGGTCTGTATCTAGACCCATATCGTCAAAGACCAACTGGCACTGGGTGGATGGTGTGGTCTGTATCATGTCTGGGTGGGTGGTGTGGTCTGTATCATGTCTGGGTGGATGGTGTGGTCTGTATCATGTCTGGGTGGATGGTGTGGTCTGTATCATGTCTGGGTGGGTGGTGTGGTCTGTATCTAGACCCATATCTTTATAGACCAACTGGCACTGGGTGGGTGGTGTGGTCTGTATCTAGACCCATATCTTTATAGACCAACTGGCACTGGGTTGGTGGTGTGGTCTGTATCATGCCAGCCACATTCACTTCCCAGGAAATATGTTGGCACCCATTTTAGGCTGGGTTAACCTGAGAGCCCAGGTGAATGTTAGAAATCAAAACTCACCTGATATAAATTGATAAGACTGTCAGGCTGGCAACAAGCATCTGGCCACTACAGTACTGTGACTCCCAAACCATACAGCTTTATCAGGCCATAGTTAGTTAGTTAGTTAGTTGACAGATCATCCTCATTGCATATGGAACCATTCAGTCCATATGGTAACTAACTAACTATGGCCTGATAAAGCTGTATGGTTTGGGAGTCACAGTACTGTAGTGGCCAGATGCTTGTTGCCAGCCCAACAGTCTTATCAATCCACATCAAGTGAGTTCGGATTTCTAACATTCACCTGAGCAAATCTTGCAGCATGTAGCGGGTAACGACACCAGTTCTGAGTTGGTTTATCGATCTTCTTTGGCTTCCTGCGTAGTGTTATTTGTTTGGCCACACCTCTTTTAATTTGCTGTTCTCGCAGTCTGACCATGGTTGTAGATTCGCAGTCATCACTTGGTTCTCGCAAGTCTTACTTCTCGTAGAGCATTCAGAATGTCAGCCTGGTCAATGGCGCGTCCGCCCTCCACATTAGCCTTACCTGCAAGCTTGTCAGCCCGCTCATTTCCTTGTACTTTCGCATGCTATCTATCATTCTCACATATACATATATTTACAGAGGTTATCATACATACTATGGGACTGTCATACATTTCTTCTTCTTCCTATAGTCTATGCCATGTTGTGGTGTTGGTGATCATGTCTTTCCACAGCCCTCTCTTGTGTGATGTCAATCATTTCTGATACTGATGGTACTCTATGCCAAGATGTCAAACTGTCCAGCATCTTCTCTCTTGGTCTCTCCTGCCTCTCCTCCTCTCTAACTTTGCTACTGTGATGACATACTCCAGTTTTCCCTTTCTTATGGCCTTTGTATAGAGGCAATCATGCATCACTATGTGAATATTGTACAGTTATAAAGAGAGAGTATCTGTTATCACCATGGGGCTTTCGTACATTTACATGGGTAATTATACATTATTATGGGATGATCATACATGTACATATCCAAATTCACTACTATCATACATTTACATACCTAATTCACCTTTATCTTTTGTTTTAATAATAGAGGTGAGTCCCTTGGAAGAGATTGCCATATGGGTGTGAGTCAGGCCCTCACATATTCTAGGTAATCATGAAGGACACTTTCACATGCTTTCAGACATATTGGGTAAATGGAGCTAGCTGTATGATTTTTTTTTTAGAGTAATCAACACTCAATGGGTTATATGGTAAATATCATGATGCTCGCCTTAACACGTCAGGACATGTTAAGCTGGTTCAACTTGGAATGTCAATTTTAACTAAAAATCCACTTGATGGAGATTTGAACACATAACCACCAGATTGACAGGTAAGCATGCTGCCACTGCAGCTCCCCTTTCACGCATTCTAGGTTATGGCATAGTGAGGTAGGGTGACTAGTTTCCTTCCTCAATACCTTTCCTTCCCAGACAATTACGATGATTATTTGGTAACCATTTTATATGGCTGGTTCCACCCCAGAGCTGTAACAGTTATAAAAAAAAGAATCCTTCTACCATTGGAGGATTGAAACCGAACCCCTTTCTTGTTAGGCTGCATACTAACCACAATGCTACTGCGGCTACTGTTATTACAGTCATTCTGTTAAATAGAATCAGAATTTAGCAGTTAATTTAAAATATGATTTCATGAGACATAAGAGAAAACAGCAGGCAAAATGTATTTCATTACCAGAAGCGGATCAGCAAATTCACTTTAATCAATGTAATCAATCAATCAATATTACACTAATCAGTGTAATCAATAAACGCAAAACAACTCACAAATATTGTGTATAAAGCAGCCTTCACTTATGTACATACAAACACAACTTAAATATAAGTCAAAGAGTAGATTATACAGGTTAAAAATAAAAAAAATTTGACCAACAGGAATGGATATCCATAGAAACAATGTCAAAAAGCCCTGGTCAATGCTGAAGTGTTTAATTCGTAACTGCCTGGTAGCGTAGTGGCTAGCTCGACTGCCATACGGGTCATCTTGTTTCAATCTGCATCAGGGTGGTTTACATTTGTAAAAATTGACCCAGGCTCCGAGGTCAACCCAGCCCAAAATGGCATTAGAAAATGTCTTGGGAAGTACAGGCAGCCAGTGTGGTACCAACCACATCAGCCACTGAGTCTATTCTATTGGTCTATTCAATTATGGGTCTAGCTCCATACGGCCATTGCAGCTTGGCCGTGTAAAAGGGTCCTGTAACCTACTTTACTGTTCAAATACTAACTCAATGCAGCCCAAACCACACATTTGGTTCTATATCTAGAATAGCAAATGTGGATCAAAATGTTCTCATTAATCTTGGGATACATAACATAGTGGCATGTGATCTCCATGGTGAAGTGGATTTTTTGACTCCGTCATTTGGTTCAGGGGTGCAATTTCTTTTTAGACCTTGTGGGGGGTCATTGCCGGAATACAGAGTTTGTTCTTTGTGCGATGTATTTGGCAGGCTACGCTGTGGAAATAGAAAGAGTAATGTGGGGCAGAACCAGGTGCAATGAAGTTGACCATCTTACATTTAAACTCCTTTTGCCTTCCAACAGACTGGTCAGATTTCTATTTTTAATTATCTGATGAACTGGAGGGAGAGGCAAGGGGAAAATTACCACCAAAACCCAGGCACAAATATCTAATCTCTTTCAATGAAGCTATTCTGAATCTTTTGAAATCAATATGACTCTAATCTCTGTTTCTAAATTCACAATAATTGTTTGCACACTGAAATACCTGTAATTTAAATAATAATAGACTTTAACCAACACAGATATCACTGGCATCTGTCTAATTCTGTCCATCAGCTCCACATTGGTGATTCTGTCTTCCCATTCTATTCCTTCTATTTTGTGCAGGCACCAGCTATAAATATTTGTAGTTTATTTGTAATCATGTTTGTTGTTCTCCATGTTTCTTATCCATACAGTAGTACTGATTTAACCATAGAATTAGAAACTGAATTACTTAGAATTCAAATAACATTTGAATTGTTTCATTGCAAACACACATTTAGTGCAGATTAATAGAGGGATTATAATAAGATATCTTGGCACTATAATACATCATTTTGGAAGTATTATTCACTCACAAAGAGGCTATTATACACCACTATGGGAATATCATACATTTATTTACACTAGCCTGCTTGACATTATGGAAATGTACATTTATACAGAGACACTCGGGCATCACTATAGGATTATCATAAATTTATAAAGGTGATCATACATTACCATGGACTGTCATACATATCTACAGGTTATCTATCACACATTACCATGGGACTGTCATACATTTCTATGGGTTATCATACACTACCATGGGACTGTCAGACTTTTCTACTGGTTATCTGTCATACATTACCATGGTACTTTCATACATTTCTACAGGTTTTTTTTATCATACATTACTATGAGACTGTCATACATTTCTAATGATTAGCATACACTACCATGGGACTGTCATACATTTCTACAGGTTATCATACATTACAATGGGACTGTCATATATTTCTAAAGATTATCATATGCTACAATGTGAATGTCATACATTTCTACGGGTTATCATACATTACAATGGAACTGTTATACATATCTACAAGTTATCTATCATACATTACCATGGGACTGTAATACATTTCAATGGGTTATCTACCATACACTACCATAGTACTGTCATACATTTCTACAGATTATCTATCACACATTACTATGGGACTGTCATACATTTCTACAGGTTATCATACACCACCATGAGACTGTCAAACATTTATACAATGGCTATTATGTAGCTGACTGATGTCATAGCATATCATACACCACTGTGAGACTATCATACATTTACACAGCTTATTTTACATTATCATGTGACTGTAATACATTTACACAGATTATTTTACATTACATTGGTACTGTAATACATTTATACAGGTTATTATAAATCACCACTGAATTATCATACATTTCAACAGGAGATTATACATCACCATTGGACTCATACACTAACATAGACTATTATACATTGCCATGAGACTATCACATACATTGGCTATTAAGTAACTAACTGATGCTAAAGCATATAACATATTACTATGAGACTATCATAAATTACTATGACACTATTATGGCACATTTACACAGTGGCTATCACACATTATGGGTCTATCATACATTACTATAAGACTATCATAAATAACTATGAGACTATCATACATTACTATGGGACTATCATGCATTTACACAGTGGCTGTTAAGCAGCTGACTGATGCTACAGCATATAATCAATCACCTTTTTACCATTAGATGTGTGTCCAACCAGTGCAGCACAAGTAGTTGGCATCCACACACTTCTATATCCTCTGAGGGAGACTAAGTACTCAAGGGTGGGCCCTGAGTGCCACATTGTAGTATCATTTAATCAGTAACCATTTATAATCTTTTACATTTAATGTAATGCCTTTCTGCATCCACATACTCCTGTACACTTTATTTGTCACTGGTCACAATCATGCTTATTATCTGTCGGTTATCTAATTTATTTATCATAGGCTCCGTGACAAAGGGGTTACGGACGCAGTTCGTAAGCCTGCATACCGCGTTTCAAACACAGCTGCGGGCGTCATGGCAGCAGACCACCTCGGCAAACTACTGAATGTAAATTTGCCAAGAGATCACAAAGAGCCAAAAAAATGCTGGGGTTGACTGTGATGTACTGTAAAGGATATGCAAGTAACTTTAAATCCATTTATCAGCCAAACATTGAGAGCACTGTGTGAGCAGGTGCTTTAGGGTCCTTTATTACTATCATCAGGTTTATCACTGATGCATTTTCTTCATCCTTGGCAATGAAGATGTTGTTCAGTCACTGACTCACAATTTGTTTTAGGATGCCACTGGAAATCCCAGTTTCATCACCAGCAACAACTGTGTCTACAATGTGAATTTGGTTTTACCATAGACGACTGTTGTGAAACTACTCTACATAACAATGGAACTATCATACATCACCATGGAACTTCTGTACATTTATATAGTGGCCGCCGTACATTATCAGGAGATTTGTATGTAGCCAGCCATCCAGCGTAACCAAAAGTAAGCATACATAGGGAAGTATAATATATAGTTACAGTATAATACATGGTTTTTAACCATGCAAAAGCACAAGGTGAAGTCTACCACCTGTGCTGTGATGTTGGTTTTCTTAGTTGTGTTAACTAATAACAACAATGTTGCAACCATGATTTCACTAATGTTACTACACTGCAGAAGTTCCAGTCTGAAAGTTTGTCAACCATTAGAACACAGGTTGAGGAATCATTTGAAAGACTTGCTTTCAATCCTATAATTTCCATGTCTTGTGCGATACATTTATTGTGCTCAAGCCCAACTGAAAAAATGTCTGCAAACTGTTGGAAGCAGCAGTAGAGTCCGGTTCCCATATGTGTGCGTCTGACACTACACACACACACAATAAACAATTCTCTTTAATAAGATACCAACATGCTAGTGTGTGTAAATACACCTTAGAGAGAGCCTCTCTCAATATGAAGTATATAACAACAACAACAACAAAAACCCTGAAATGCAATATTATATATAATTATTTTAAAGACATTTTCCAGACTAATGCAGCTCTGTGATCAACACAGTCAAAATATGTAAAATTGAAAGAAGGAAAAAGTTGGAATCTGTTAAACGAGGTGAGGGGTATTGGGTAAATGGTGGTAGCCTCATTTTTATAGACCAACTGGCAATCAAGAAATAAACGATATTGTCACTATTTAAGCTAGCTACCTTTCTATAACATTTCCTGGTACCATTGTAGGTTGGATCGAGCTGGGAGTCCAGATCCATTTAAAAAAAGAAATCGACCTTGACAGGGATTCGAATGTATGACCACAAGGCTGGCAGGCATGTATGCTAGTCACCAGATAACTGTAAAAATGTTCTGGAAACTGAGAAGGAAAGGCAGTGAGGATAGGAACCTGTCACCTATCTCTAGTATATGTGAGGGCCTGACACCTCATGCCCTTATGGCAGTATCTGATATGAAACAATCTCCTACATCACATGTAGATGTACCTCAGTATACCAAATCTAATTGCATTTATCAATTTCAATGTAAAAGCCAGTCCATTTACATATGACAGAAAATAGAATAATAGAACGCATCCATAAATGGATAAGGAAACAAACAAAGGAAAATTCTGGCAACCCGACTACCAACTGGAAGGAACCAAAATCTTCCATAGCATGCCACTTATTAGTATTTGAACATGTGGCAAAGGTTTTCAATGTACTGTTCTCTACACATAACCAACAGTTATTAAGATATGCAGAGGCATCTGCTATACATTTCAGTAAACCCCAATTATGGCGAACCCACACCAACTTCTGAGGTACTTGTAATTTATGCACCCAAGTATAGGACGAAAAGTCACCATTTTAGTTTAACTAACCGGTGTAGGGGTTGAACCCACTACCTCGGCACCAGCACACCGAAAGTTTAAGAGTGTGTGCTCTAATCCATTCGGCCATGCTCACCTCCAAATACAACATATGTGTGGAACACTGTCTGAGAATGTTTTCCTGTAATGAGTTTATAGAATCTAACATGCCAAGCAGATAATCATATAACTCTTGTACTAGCAAACATAAGGATGCTTCTTACCAAAGTCTGAACACAACAACCGAGTTAAAGATCATTATCATCATCATGTGCCATGTCAACTGGCAAAGGCAGTCATGCATATCCCCAATATCTCGCTCCTTGATGTTCAGAAATAACTCTATTGATGATATGCCCTCTATGCCACCATTTTAGGTCTGACTGCCTCACCTGCTTTGGATCTTTCCATGCACCATCACATGGCCAAAGAGCATTGTAAAATATACACAACTTAATGTTATAAATTCGGAATGTTTGCAACATAGGTCAGTTAAGAACATATTTGTTTAATTCTGAAAGAACTGTAGAGCACCTGAGATTTGTCTGGAAAAAGAAATAACAGGCTAAAGAGCACCTGAGACTTCTCTGGACAGTAAAGTGAAGGTGACATAAAGGTAGTTGGACATTTACCTATTAATTCAGTGATCTAGTATATATGAATTCTGATAACTTCATACCTTTATGTCATAATCTGTGATGGGATAACCATTACATTAATCATAATTAAAGACTGCTTGTGAATTTACATAATACATCAACAGAGTTAAACAGTATCAGTAAACATCATTTTCTCTGATGGTCAAGAAGAATTGTAAAGAGTCAAGAAAGCAGATGAAGCCCCTGGCACTAGTCCTCATTGTCACAGCTTTAAAACAGTTTATGTACA
Source organism: Cepaea hortensis (assembly GCA_963921405.1). Lineage (NCBI taxonomy): Eukaryota > Metazoa > Mollusca > Gastropoda > Stylommatophora > Helicidae > Cepaea > Cepaea hortensis. Next base: position 103,670,669 of record OY992880.1, read on the forward strand.
CAAGCAACAACACTTCTGCAAGCATTTGGTGTATTTACATCAGCACATGAATGTGTTGCATGTAACATGAATGAATGGTTTAGTTAATGTTTTTAAAGTTACAAAGGACTCAGGAAGCCACCTGGACGGAGATGAATAATAAAGGATTCAAGATTATTTAGAAATAGATAAAGGTATTTAACAGTTTGTAAACATGTGATAGAAAACAAGCTGCTAAAAATCTGGCAAAGACAGTAAGAAGAAAATTATGACAAGAAACAAGAGTCATGTCCCTTTAGTGGGACACAGTACATGATGATGATGATTGTGAAAATAGTATGATTTTAAGCAACCTTCTTGCCTGACTAAGTTACACAATAAAGTGAATGTATAAGGCACTTTCACAGATGTAAAATGGTCAAAGTAAAAAAAGACCATCAATTAAGCAGTCTTGGAATGTTTAGCTTTATCATCAGCATATAAAGAAAGTGATGCAAGGGTAAACAAATGCAACCTTTCTTTGGCTAGGTTAGAAATAACTATTTTAAAACAAATAATTAACAAGTTTTGTGCTTTTCTTGTCAACCATTTTCAATATTCCTATTAAGATAGAAAAAAAAAGAAGTAGTACAATTGTTTCAAAAAGTGCAGTTACATCTAGTCCACTCAGTCAGTCCATGATGTTAAGCGAAGAACATAGAATTGCCCACTTTCTTCCCCTTCAGGGCCTTCAGTGTCCCAGTAGAGTCTTTCCAATAACCTGGGAATTGAATATTCAACAAGTCACGTGACAAAGCTTGGAAGTAAAATTAGAATTGTTTTCTATAGCTGTGAGTTTATGTCAATAACTGACCTTATAGGTTTCTCAAATCACTATTAATTAATATGTATGCAAATGACTACTAGTCAGATATGACTGAGCTCCGTATGACAGTAGATGGTACTATCTGCTTTCTGTTAGCACCGAATGTTATGTGGCATTCACCATACCCGACACCCCACATTGTGCCAACGGCTTCGGGCAGAGGAGTGCAATTGGGAGGGTACAAGTTAGTTAGTTAGTTAGTCGTGGTGTCCAACTTCATGGCAACGGGTCATCCCCATTGTGCTCCGTTATGGGAGGGTATAAGTCTTACCCTAGTGCATTTGTTATTGGTGTTTCTGAAAAGCTGATCTTTCCACTTTCTTGTTTTCCTTGCTTTCATTTTAATAACTCTATGACCACAAGGATTTCAATCGCTATAAACAGGAACAACTTCTACAATTAGAATAGGTGTCTCTGTAAAAACTGTCTGAAGAAAGCTGCCCACTGCAGTGAGAAAAAGTGCTAAGTGCTATATACAGCCTATACTTTTGTATGCTTGTGATTCCCAAGAATAAAAAACATGAAATGAGAAACATTTGATAGCAGGATAAATGTGGTTTCTGAGCAAAATGCCAAAAATACCTTCAACAAAGACATACAGACAAGGCAGTTTGTCAAGAAGCAAGTAAAGTCTGCGAACGTATTACAGAAATTTCAATGTGGACAATGAAGATATTTTCCATATGTTGTTATGAGGAGAAATAAACTTGAACAAAATAGTGACTAATGGTGAGTTTTATGGCAAATAAAAAAAAAAGAGAGAGACAAAAATATAAATACCTAAATGGCTTGACCAAATGACAAAATCTGAATTAGTACCTTGACCTAATCCACCTCTAGTGGTGATGTGACATAGCAAACCATGATAACCCACGCTATGAGCATGACACAAGGTGATGTAGAAACTTGTAACACTCACATTTTCATATTCACATGAACCACCATCAAGACTTAATTATACATACGTTTGTGTACTAAGCAATTCAATGAGCATGATCCGAACAGGTCGAGGCGGGCTATGTTCATAGACGGTGTATTGAATCACTGTAGAAGTCTGCTGTATGTAGAGTCACCTTCATCTTCATTCAAGGACATGCAGGAGTTGAGGGAAATTAACAAGATGATAAACTTGCTGGCTCTGCATCCCCTACAGATGGCCAGCCCATGGATCGCTCCAATGTTATTATTGCCCTTAGAGAGATATCATTAGTGGAGGACTTTGATGTCAGTAAATCCACTTTGTTGTCCAGAATGATAGACTTGGAAGTTAGAATTGGTATGTCTAAACACATTGGGAGAATGGGGGGTCTTGTCAACCAACACAGAACTGGCACTATTAGCCGCAGGATGCTGATGCATATGTTGGGGGAGGATCTGAGCACATATGGACGTGTTCAGAGTGTAAGGATGATACCCCAACAGATAACTAACAATCTAACTAATTAACTAACTAATTAGCTAAATAACTAATTAATTCATTCATTCAGTTGCATGTCCTTTGCAGAACCTCGCTACCATAACAACCTTCCGGAAAACCTCTCGATTTTCTTTCATAGCTGTTAAGGTTTCTTGGCAAGTTTTGCAGAAGGTAGTTTGCTGTTGCTTTACTAATTAACTAACTACAGTAAAAGAAAACAATCAGCTTGGTGTGGTTTCATTCACTTTTAATATATAATATCTCCTTCTTACCTTTATCTTTCAATGTCACTTCAATATTTTTGTCTTCGGCCTCATACCTGAAAATATTAAAAGTTGCAAAAGCAATAAACTAATTAGATAAGACTTCATAAACATTCAATAGAGATTAAACTTTATCTCCTCAAACAGAGTGCAAAACATTTGCACATTGAACTATTAGTCCATAAGTGTTCAGATTCTTGTCTCAATATCTTCCTCAGAGGATAGTGATTCACAACACCATTTCTGTGTTTGTTAGCTGTTCTTCTTTAGCTGTGATGTGTCAGAAACAAAAACACAAATATATAACTACATTATTAATTTCTTCAGCTGTTGCTTCTTCTTATGCTTCTAATTGTCGCGACATCCCAACAAGCGTGTTTCATATATCTTGCACACCATTTTGTGTGGGGCAGGAGGATGGTCCCCGGTCATCAAGATGCTCTGTCAAGACTTCATTGAATTCCATTTATGGTGGTGTTATTGTTTTCATAATCCAGTTATAGTCAGTAATAATAATAAAGGTGACAAAAGGCATCCCTGTTGCACTATGTTTTTTTTTCCCCAAACATGTCAGTTTCTTTTCTTTGGTCTCTTCTCAAATACTATTTCAGAACATAATATATGTCCCGCTAAAAAGCAAAAATAATTTAAAGGACAAGTAGTGTAATAAACATTCTTCTAACTATGGTACGATACATCTATAACTAGTATAAGAAACATTCTCCTAACTGTGGTATGATACATCTACAACTAATATAATAAACATTCTTCAAACTGTGGTATGATACATCTACGACTAGTATATTAAACATTCTCCTAACTGTGGTACGATACATGTACAACAACTATAATAAACATTCTCCTAACTGTGGTACGATACATCTGCAACTTGTATAATAAACATTCTCCTAACTGTGGTACGATACATGTACAACAACTATAATAAACATTCTCCTAACTGTGGTATGATACATCTGCAACTTGTATAATAAACATTCTCCTAACTGTGGTATGATACATGTACAACTAATATAATAAACATTCCTCAAACTGTGGTATGATACATCTGCAACTTGTATAATAAACATTCTCCTAACTGTGGTATGATACATCTACAACTAATATAATAAACATTCCTCAAACTGTGGTATGATACATCTGCAACTTGTATAATAAACATTCTCCTAACTGTGGTATGATACATCTACAACTAGTATAATAAACATTCTTCTAACTGTGGTATGATACATCTACAACTAGTATAATAAACATTCTTCTAACTGTGGTATGATAATCTACAACTAATATAATAAACATATTCCTAACTGTGGTATGATACATCTACAACTAATATAATAAACATATTCCTAACTGTGGTATGATAATCTACAACTAATATAATAAACATATTCCTAACTGTGGTATGATACATCTACAACTAGTATAATAAACATTCTCCTAACTGTGGTATGATACATCTGCAACTTGTATAATAAACATTCTCCTAACTGTGGTATGATAATCTACAACTAATATAATAAACATATTCCTAACTGTGGTATGATACATCTACAACTAATATAATAAACATATTCCTAACTGTGGTATGATAATCTACAACTAATATAATAAACATATTCCTAACTGTGGTATGATACATCTACAACTAATATAATAAACATATTCCTAACTGTGGTATGATAATCTACAACTAATGTAATAAACATATTCCTAACTGTGGTATGATACATCTACAACTAATATAATAAACATTCTTCTAACTGTGGTATGATACATCTATATTAGCTAATTATAATAGTCATGTCAAAAATTAGTTTTAGTGAGTCATGTAACATTGATTATTGTACATTTTCCAAGCATTTATAATGCATATTGATTCTGTTGTTGTTGTTAGCCTCTAAGTGAAGTATGAATGAAATAATTATCCGAGCAGAAAGATATGAAGTGCAGAATGTCAGACGGGCCTGCATGCCATATTCTTAACTCTTTGAAAATAAAGTTTGTAAGTTCATTTATTCTTTCTCTGTTTAGCCTTTCAGTGTCACGTAACAGACAAATGATGAGAATTCTGATGATTTCATAATTAATATGCCAGGTGACAATAGTAAGAAAGCTGAAACTCAGACAAATCCCATGTATTATATGCTTAACAGGCATGAAAAGGCTGGAAGTAAAATGATCCATACCGAATTCTGTCTTCATCCATGCTATCTATAATCTTGTTTCGCTGTTCAACCAATGCTATCTTGCGATTGATGAGATAGTCTTCTTCCTCCTTCTCTTCTGGAGACTTGCATTCATCTAACATAAAAATAATACTAAATTTATTTATGAGGTAAATGCTTATGTACATGCATACCTACACACACACACACATGTGAGAGAGAGAGAGAGAGAGAGAGAGAGAGAGGGACAGACAGACGGAGAGAGACAGAAAAAGAGAGAGGGGGAGACTGGATAAAGATAGAGAAATGAGAGAGAGAGAAACTTTTAAGAGTTGAAAATTGAGCACACAGGCTCATATAAAATATTCTACTTATTGCCTGGCGAAATTTAAACACTTTCATTGTCACATCTTTTACAGGCTGCTGTTGAATAGTCATTGTACATATACAGATATTAAAAGCTCTCATGAAAAATATATAAAAATAAAATACTAAGTGATCAAAATAATAATCAACTTCATCATAAACAAAATAAAAAGAAACATATCACACTACAATAATTCCGGATGTATTTTAATATATGTTAACAATATAAGTTTAACATAAAAGCATGCACTAAGATTTATAAACATATATACAGGGTGTATTTTTAATGACCGTGCAGTGTTTGAAAATATTGCCTGTCCAAGTTTTGTATTTACCTGTTATGTTGCATGAACTTTACATAGGGTGAATACAAAACTTGGACCGGAAATATTTTCATTAAAAATACTTCCTATATAAACAGAGGCTGGCGAAACTAGAACATTATATACAACAATAAGAAACAGACAAACAGCTTTTTTTGGTCATGTGATGAGAAGAGAGGCACTGGAGAACATTGTGACAACTGGAAAGATCGAGGGGAAAAGAGGCAGACCATGAGAAATGATGCTGGATGGATTGTGACGGTGGCATGGAGGAATATCAACGGCAGAGTTGATCAAGAAAACCAAAGACCAAGATCTGTGAAGAGTCATGAACGCCTACGCCAGTCGGCACGGCACTTGATGATGATGATATCAACAGACACTATAAGTAATCATTATAATCCTCTGAGGTGTGAAAACAGCTCATTAATTTAGTTCATAGAGAATAGATTTATAGCTTCTTTCTAAACCATTTTAAACAATATGGGTATAGTTTCTTTTTATATAGGGGAATCAGTCAATTTCATTTTTGAATTGTGAACTTAGGAAATAGAAGAGTTGTCTTATACAATCAATATGGGCTAAACACACGGGATATAGTTTGAAAATAGGACTCTTTTGCAAACAGTCATCTTACATGCTGGTATATACCAAATGTAGAATTGAAACAACATACATAATTACGAGAGAATCAAGCCACCAAAGGAAAATTAATTCATAAAAGAATTTCAAGGATGTCACATGACTCTATGTAAACATTCATATATCATCATTATCAGGCCATTCGATAAACATGGGCCGTCATGTTATGCCATCTCACGCGATCACCAGAGTCGTGGATCAGGTCTGTGCTCTTGTCTCGACCCTGCCATGTGGCCAAGCCATCCAGATATTTACTTTTCTCCCTTCCCCTTGTTCTTTTCCCCTCAATCTTGCCAGTTGTTGCCAGGTTCTCTAGTTTATTTCTTCTTTCAGCATGCCCAAATAATTTGGACTGTCTACGTCTAATTTCTCTAATCAGTTTATGGTTTTCATTTGCTTCTTGCAGGACTTGCTCATTAGTTTTTCTGTCTGTCCATGGTATTCTTTGCATTTTCCTCAGAAACCACATTTTCACTGCCATTAGATGTTTTTCAGTTTGTCCATGTTTCACGTCCATACAAAAGAACAGGTTTTATGAAGCACTTCAACACTCCTTTTCTCATTGCTATTGACATCGTTTTATATATACATAGTTAAAACACAGTATACCTGCCACTTACGAGCTTCATGTATCGATATTCCCATGGACTCTTAGTTTTTCTACGAGGAGTATGAAGATCCCCTGCCGGCTTGCTAAGCCAGTCTCAGGTTTAAGACAAAAATCTGACCATAGGGAGTCCATCCACTATGGAGAGCCATCATAGCCCCATTAGCCCATGGTTTCCCAGTCTACACCATGTGGGGGTGGGGGTTGACTTGTGTAGTCTGCAGGTCATTGGCAGGCTACTAATTTTCACTTTTCATCCCTCCTGAGAGAGGCTAGCCGATGCTAACCCTGGTCATGGATTTCAATCTGAATTTGGGTGGATTTTTGAAATTCACCTAGGCTCCCAGATCTACTCAGCCTAAAATGAGTACCAGGAAATATGCTGGCCAGTAAAGGCAGCAGGAGTTTTAATGACCACATCACCCACTGTGTGCCCCTGGTTTATACAAATGAGTCTAGCACCATATGCCATCTACCTTAGGCATGTCATACTCCTTGAGGGGTATGCTTTGTAGAGTGGAGAAAGGAATGCTTCGTGTGGAATGGCTCACCTCGCTTCAGAGGTCACAGATTGTAAGAATTGAATGGATGTTTTGCCCTGGTCACGTGGAAGTGCGGGGGAAAGAACAGGCTGATAGGCTCGCAGGGAATGCACCTCTTGGTGGTCGATTACCTATGGACATGGGGGAGGTGGTCGGGCACCTGTGGGACCAGGTGGAGAAGGTGGAGGAACAGATTGAGAACCTGCACATGGAAAGGATGAGATTGCAGGGGATTGGTAGGGGTTCTGATAGAATCTCAAAACTGAGAGGGAAAACCAGGAGAACTTTCAATCAGATAACGGTGGGAATGATTAGTAGTGTGACTCTTTGCTGGCTGTTGAACAAGGGGACGGAGGGCATATGAGAATGTCCTGAGTGCACTGATGTCAGTTCTTAGCTCAACTCAACTCAACAGACATGTCAACGGTTCTTTCACTTACTCATAACTGAGAGCCATGATAGTGCAGTGTTTGTAAATATAAAAGGGTCCTTCCTTTATTAATTTTTACCACATACCCAATGCACCTCAAAGCACAGAAAAAGGTCATTTACTATAGTGTTGTTATACCTGGCTTGGTTATCAAATAATGCAACTGGGCCTCAATCTGCTCTTGCTCATCCTCCAGTTCCTGTTCCTTTGAGCTGAATAAATTAAATTGATTTGTTACTTATAGTGTACACTGCATATTATTATAGATAAAACAGGCAGTGGTCAAAATAAAACAGACGAGAAAAGTCAAAATGGCTAAAGTTGTATTCGGTAACATACATAATATTTGAACAAGTAAAGAATGACAGGGACCTAAGCCTTGGTCTGCAACTGGTCTAGAATCAAAGCTTCGACAGGTGGACAGTTAGAGCATTGCTTTGCTGATATGACAGCTTCTGCAGCTTGTCTTGTTCCAGGTGTATTGGTGTTACCTTTCCTCTGGAGTAAACTACACAGAACGATTGAGGGATCATACTGCATGGGCAACAATTGGTCTCCACAATTCAGCCCATGCTTTGTGTTATGGAGAAGTATAACATTCACTACTGCCATGGGTTATAGTTACTATGCCTTGTAAGAAGCACAATGTAATAAAGTATCGTCTGTCAAGACAGCAATGTGGCAGTGAAAGAACCACATTATGGACTAAATAATGCTTTACGTCTACATTATTTGTGTGGAGATGTGCACTTTGAACAGGCAGATGGATGAAAGAATTTTCTGTCATCAAAATGTGGATATACAGAAAAATGTGATGGATATCATGAAAAGACACAATGACACATTAAGAAGTCCCAAAGAAGCCGGGAGTTTAGTCATAGTTAGTTGTTATTCACAGTTCCAAATTCACGGCAAAGGGTCACCCCATAATGTTCTGTTCCTGTGCTGGTGAATATTGCACATAATGCTCCTCACTGCTCCATGTGAAAAGTGCAATACAGTCAGGACTTACCAAATGAGATCAAGATTAGATTAAATATTTTGGGCAACTAAAATGACATAAAACCTTAATGAAGATCATACATAAAGGAAAAATGCCAAACATGCAAGGTGAAGACGAGGGTGTAATTGGGGAGACCAAAACATAATAAATTGGACTGGACAGATTATAGATTGTTTCATCATGTCAAGAGATAGTGCTGCAAGTCCACTGATATATAGAATTACAAACTAAATGTGCTAAAAATTAAAACAAACATACAAATGCATATATTCACGCAAGCATGGTCTAAAGAGACAGAGAAAGCACTAATAGAGAGGGAAGCATTGAGTTCTATCATCACAAAGGAAATATTTCAAACCAAGTAACTTGAATGTGACATGATCCTGTGTTACAAACCAACAAATAATAAGGATAATACAGTTAAAAGGGAATTTTAGAATTTTACATGAAAAGTAATATAGGTGATCAAATGAACTGAAATGTCAAAATTTTGATGGGTTACCTGGATGCAAAGATAGGATTGGAAAACAAATTTTGAAAAGATCATAGAGAAACACGAACTTGGGGAAATGAACGCAAATGGAGAATTATTCCCCCATTTTTGCACAGTGGGTCAGTATGTCATAGAAGGAAGTATTTTTCCACATAAAAGAATAGATAAACAAAGTGAATATCATCAGACCAAGATACAAAATCAAATTTAACAAACCTATATTAACAAGACATTTAAATAATCTCTACATGTTTTAGAGCAGTTGTGTTCAACCTTTTTTGGCCCATGCACCCTTTACTATGTGTTCAGAATGTCATTCCCCCACCCCTCCTTTCATATTTCCTCTGTATAAATTCCCCCCCCCCCCCCACATAGTATGCATAAAATTGGAAGCTAAATTCAATAACACATACTAGAACATGTCTTGATGTCATGATTTACGGGTCTACTTACATTATAAAACAAATTTCAGAAAGGCGAAAAGTACTGAACCATAAAGTATGGAGGGAAAAACAATTTCACGTAATCGGTTCTTATATTAACACGATCTTGAAATAATCTTATTCCCCCCCCCCCCCCCCCCCAGTTGAGGACCACTGTTTTAGAGGTTCAGATCATCATCTGCTGATAAATAAAATTAATTGAAAACTCAAGAGATGCATAACATACTGTAATCATGGAAATCAACATTATGTAAAATAACTTTGAAATCAATAAAGTAAGGAACCGTTTATGGACAGTCTCAGGTCAAACTATCAAACTTATATCTTTAACACCCTCTAGGTCTTCAGATGTCATTTCCCCCTCCACTACGGATTTTCGTAGATTGCTGTCACTTGATGTCTATCTCATGTTTATTTTATTCAGCAGCACTTTTTTATACTGAGTTGTTCTAGAACTTCCATTTTTGTTAGCTATCCAAGAAACTTGCTTCAGTTTTCTGAAGACTCACATTTCAAAAGCCTAAATTTTATGCTCCACCTTTTTAAATTTATTCATACCAAATTAATCAAGTCTAGACTACTACAGAAAATGAAAATATTACTGGATTCCCTGGAAGAATTTATCTGTTCTCATTTAACTCTTTTTTGCCCAGACAGTTGTTACATTAACCCACTCTACTCCAGTTATAAATTCCTGTTCTTGGTTTGGTATTTGGTTGTGTAAAGGATAATTTTAACTCCACACAGATCATGTCCAAAAGTGCTCCAGTCTCCTCTCACAGACCACACCAGGAGAATCTTAGCACAGTGCATACCCTCTTTAGCACCAGCGAGGCTCCAAAATGCGTTTATAGCAGAATCACACAAGCGGTCCAAATTTTGTGCACATCTTTCCTAGTTTAGAAATGTTGCCTGGGCTGTGGCATATCCATCCTACTTATTTTGATTTCCAACTGCCAGTGACATGCTTGATGTGCACGATACCTCAGAGGTTTCCTCTCCTTATCCAAGAAGGCTAGACATCCAATCCATAGAGGGAGGTATTAGAGGGAGTATACCATCCCTTTTCTTGTTTTATAAAAAATCCAAGCAGCCAACAAAGTGAGACGAACTAGATCAACTCGAGCCAGAGACAGACAATGTAAAATGTGATCTAATCCACCCTTGTCGAAGATATAAATAGATAGACAGCAATTTGGCCAGGATACAGTCTAGCATAATGTACAACAAAGACTCAGGATAGAAACTGCTGGAAATCCATTACCTCCAAACTTCACTGTGGATATGTCACTGAATGATAATGGAACACGATTAACAAGTTGCAGTGGCAATACTTACAGATAGATGAGGTCAGCTTCCTTCCTGACCAGGTCATTCTTCTCATTGATCAGCGAGAACCATTCAATCATCAATTTGTCATCATCATCATCCATGGTGTTTACTGAAAGACACAATGGAAAATCTGAATATTGTATGACCATAATATAGTTTAGTTTAGTCGATGGATCAACATCACGGCACACGGGTGTAACCCATAGGTGCTCCGTTCTCCTCCTAACTCAAACCTGAGTCTGAAGAAACTCAGCTTAGTGCACGAACTCTGTAGCACCGGCGAGGATCCTGAAATACTTTGGGTAGATTTTTACCTCAAAATTTTGCCCGGGCAGCACTGTTAGGCTACTCTTTTTCGATTTCCAACTGCCAAGGGATTTTTTTATGTGCGCAACAATACACACGGGTGTCCAATCTCACTACCCAGAGACCAGGGGAATTTTATTACTAGAAGTTCACGAGAAAAAATCCCGGTCATCACCGGGGCTTGAACCCGGGACCTCCAGCACTTGAGGCGGACACCATACCTCAAGACCACGCAGCCCCCCTCGAGATACATAATGTGATGACGCTATCATATCACAGACTTATAGAAGAAAACTGCTTTGGGACACAAACAATAAATTTAAATGTAACTCTACTGGCCGTTTTGTGTGTGTACTAGCGTAACTGTACTAGTTTAATGTACATACACATTCAATTCTACTCACTGTTTAATGAACATACAGATTCAATTCTACTAGTTGTTTAATTTACATACAGGCACAATTGTACTAGATGTGTACTGTACATGCAGATGCAACCCTATTAACTGATTAAAGTACATACAAATGCAATCCTACTAACTACGTATTGCACATATATGCCACATTGCTAATTGTTTAATGTGTGCAAACATGCAACCCTACAAAATACTGAGTTAATAAATGTTTTGTTATGTTTTTATTATGAACACTTTTCCTGAAATCAGTAAAACAAAATACACATTGGCACCTTGCCGTCTTGACAGATAGTTTGTGCTTCGAAAAGGCATAATAACTACTATCCATGGCGGTAGCGAATGTGACTGATAAGGCCAATTTGCGCTGTAAATATTCGTCCACAGTGGTTGCATGTGAACACATGGTCATTTTCACCATCATGCACCATCTTACATCTCACACGCTTGGTGTGTGACTTATCTGCAATAATTTTCTCCTTTGTCTTTATTCCATTTCTGATATTTGCCCTCCATGCAACACGTTGAGCGGTAACTTACTCCCAATGTGCATTATCAATGCCTGTATCATGTCCTGCTTACACACATCTTTGTATCGTAGTAGAGGCCGACCCTGAGATCTCTTACCCATCTGTAATTCACCAAAAAAGATGTCCTTTGGTATTCTACCATCATCCATCGATGGTGTCTATCCATCCTAAGATGTCCTATTCATCTAAGTCTACGAAGATTGAGCATGGAATAAACCGTCACACATCCTGATCATTCCAATACTTCAATATTTGTGATTTTTATCTTGCCACTTAATACCAAGCATTCTTCGCAGACACCGCATATGAAAGCTGTTTAAATGTTTCTCTTCGTGTGAGTAAGTTGTCCAGGCTTCACTGCCATAAAGAAGAGTACTAAGGACACAGGCTTGATAGACAAGGACTTTTGTTTTGGCAGTAAGCTTCCTGTTTTCACAAACTCTTTTTCTGTGACTCACATCCATTTGTTGCCCCTGGAAAGACATGTGTGCTTACAGACTATACTTTAATATGTTTACCAGTATTGTGGCACAGGTTCATAATATGGATTAACCTTTGAACTGCTATGGCCAGACTATGTCTAGCTTCTTTTGAAGAATCCCCATTGTTGTTGAATATGGATTCAAGAGATTCACAATTTATAACATTTTAAATTTCTTAATCGGTGATTGCTAGATTTTTGGCTGGCGTATAGTTTTGTCCATAGACATATCTTTTATAGTTCAGAAAAAGATTTTGATTTTCACTGTGTCTCTTGACAGACAGGATCAACTCTTCTAGTCCCTTAGCACTATTTGAAATCTGAATGGATCAATATTGTCTCTGGTCTCATCATTTTTGATGTTTCACATTACATTTTCAGCATAGGTAATACATAGATATGGGGAGAGAATGCAGTCAGACTTACTCTCCTTTGCACCAGTTTGATGTTTCACCAGCTACTCTGACAGCTGCTTGTTGTTCATGATGCAATGATTCAACTGAGTATTTTGTGTTACCTTGATTAAATGGGCATATTTTAAAGCGGTTTCCAAACTAGTATATCATCAAAACAAGACGACTAGCTATTAATCCGTCAGACATCCTGAAACATGTATACATGTGCAATACTGTAGCTAAGACCCTTTGCACATACATCTCTTACGCTGACTCTCTTGACTAGTATTTTCCCAGATAATGTTAATTTCTCTTTTCCACATCTACTGTTGATATGTCCCATAAATTTTATTTATTAACAGCAGGCTAAAATAAATGAAATCAATTGACAATGATAATAAATATAAAGACGGCTAGGCTCATCGCTTGTCAAAGTGAAGACAAGATTGGTCACTTATTCCTCCTTGCTCTCTCAAAATGTGATGGTTCTATCACATCATAGACCCATAGCACAAAAGCTGCTTCAGGACAATGTAAACATTCATTTTATTATTACTTCTAAGATAAAACCAGAGTCCATATCAAGATTGACCAGTGACATTCCAGCATATTGGGGGTTGTCCTGTCTACACAAATTCCATAAAATTGAGATGCCATAATTAATTATAACCTTAATTGGTTGGAAAGGGCAGACAATGTAATAATGGAAAAATAAGAACTCTTCAATTATGCATCAACAATTTGTGAATTTCACAGTGACAAAAAAGTATCTCATTTTCTTAGAGTCAAACCTCAACAATTTTTCTGCAAACATGCTCACTAAATTAAAACAACACTACTACAGCAAGTGACAAGTGATAAACATGAATGTGATTTAGAGGAAAAAAACAACACATTGACTTTCACATGTGCACTAATAACTGCAAATAAAAACCTCCTGAATTCAATAAATAGGTTCAACAAATTGAATTCCAAGAGAGTGTTTTGTTGTGCTTATACACACATTTTCGATGTAATACTGTTAAATCATCTAACAGGTTCAAAGATTTTGTAACGGATGTTTCACCCATGTAAATAATGATCAGGGCTGTGGTAGGGTATAGATCAGCACACTGGTTTATCATCAGCGGCCCAGGACTCCATCCACACTAGTTGTAGGAATGGATCATCATCATCATTTGCCCTGCCAGCTGGCGTAGACGTTCATGGCTCTCCACAGATCTCGGTCTTTGGTTTTCTGGATCAACTCTGCTGCTGATATTCCTCCATGCCACCATCTCAATCCATCCAGCATCATTTCTCTTGGTCTGCCTCTGCCTCTCTTTCCCTCGATCTTTCCAGTTGTCACGATGTTCTCCAATGCCTCTCTTCTCATCACATGACCAAAGAAAGATGTCTGTCTCTTTCTTATTGTTGTAAATATTGTTCTAGTTTCATTAGCCTGTTTCAGGCAGTCATTGTTATTTACTCTGGCAGTCCAAGGAATTCGCAACATTCGTCTCAGGAACCACATCTCTGTTGCTTCTAATGTCTTCTTAATTTGTTCATTTACATTCCAAGGAATGGTTACTTTTGTAAATTGTAGAATTTATGTAGTAAAATCATTAAGACATGTTTTACAACTTATCTCAATCTAAATCACAAAATGGGCAACAACAACACACTCTTAATGAGTAAAATCATGTATTTACAAAGTCTGCTGAAAACACACAACAGTCCAAAATACATTGTATAACAATAAATCAAGCAGTGGTAAAACTGGGTATCAGATTAAGGTATGGAGGCAAAGCCACTGAAGACTGGAAGCAAGAATGGGCACACAATTACAAAGCAGATGAGATAAATGCTATCTCTTTATTATCAACAATAAACAAATTCCTTTTTTGCTTTTCATATTACTAAAATGTAATATGAGCTATTCAACAGTTTAAAAAAAAACTACCATCAAAGCAAAACCTCTCAAATGCAAGAATGCTAAATGCAGAGACAGTTCTTTTATCTGTAAGAATAATTTATTTATGAGTAATTTTGTTCATGATTAATCACCACTGAATGGTAGTTCTTGAAGACTACTGTCTTTGATCTCCAATTACTGTGTCTGTTCTTGGAGAATGAGTAATTACTGTCCACCATCACTGAAAGATAGTTCTTGGTGAATGAATCACAACAGTCTATCATTATTAATTCAGACCATAGAGATGGACTTTCCTTTCTCTTTATCCATTCACAAACTCATTTCTTGGGAAATGAGCCACCATTGTCTGCAATTCAAGAAACTTGAGCAACTGCTATTGGTGAATGTGTCACAGCTGCTCACAGACCACTAATAACTGACTATCAGATCTTGATTAAAGCGTCTATATTAACTATATTTACAATCGCCATCACAACACGAGTCCACAGCAAAGAGCAAGCAAGCGACCAGATTTACAGACACAGAGTTTATGGAAGAAAAACAATATCGGAAGCAGCAAAATAAATACGAAGTGTGTCTAAATTATCAGGTTACCGGGGGTATACAACTTGGTATTAACAACTCAACTACAAATCAACATGATTTCCTTCAAAGCAGTTGCCTTTGGAAGCCAGACCTCCACCAGAAACACTGCCACAACTCCTGATAGAAATCTTCAACTCAAAGTGCCTTTAGCTAGTCTATTACAATCAACTGACACTAGCCACACTTCCAGAATGATGACCACCATCATTAACAGTTTCAGTACCAAACAAACAGTAGATTTAGACCAAACAAAAATAGATGGCGGAAAATGGCAAGCAGGGGTGTGTCACAGTTATGACTTAAATGTTGTTAACATGGTAGCAGACATGTTGTATTTTATATCAAATTAAAGGGGGTTGCACAAGAAAACTACTGTATATAAGCCCATGGCAGAAACGGGGAGTCGCTTACAACGATTAATCATCCCGTGGCAATTAATCATCCCGTGGCAATTAATCAGCTAAGTAGCAGGTCCTTTGCAGAATCTTGCTGTCATCACAGCCCACTGGAACCATCCCCTCCCTGGTCAATTCCCCTGTCTTATGTATTTTCATGCCCAAGGTGTCTTTAATGTCCTGTGTCTGCTTTAATGCTGGATGCTACCTGTTTCTGCTTTCAAGATTCATGCACTTGATTACTGTTCTGTCCAAATCACTGTGGCATTTAATAAGACTGAAGTATTTCAGTTTCTGAGACATGATGAAGTTTATGGTCATCTAGATGGAAACTGAGCTTGGAAAGGGGGACTGAGATTAGAGAGTGTAAAGACTGTGAAATTACTGGAGTACTCTTTTGGTGGAAAATGTGTCACAAATATGCTGTGAATAGGAGGGCAGTGCCAGACGGAAAAAAGTGGTCAGAAATATGCCTGTGACAAAGGGAGCATTGCCATAAAGAAAATGTGTCACAAATATGCTGTGACTAGGAGGGCAGTGCCAGACGGAAAAAAGTGGTCAGAAATATGCCTGTGACAAAGGGAGCATTGCCATAAAGAAAATGTGTCACAAATATGCTGTGACTAGGAGGGCAGTGCCAGATGGAAAAAAGTGGTCAGAAATATGCCTGTGACAAAGGGAGCATTGCCATAAAGAAAATGTGTCACAAATATGCTGTGACTAGGAGGGCAGTGCCAGACGGAAAAAAGTGGTCAGAAATATGCCTATGACAAAGGGAGCATTGCCATAAAGAAAATGTGGTCAGAAATATACCTTTACAAAGGGAGCAGTGTCATAAGGAAAATGTGGTCAGAAATATGCCTGTGTAACAGGCAACATTGTCATTAGGCAGGTCAAAGAGCGCCCTATCTCCAGACAGACAAAACATTTCCAGCAGTTTGGTGATTCAACTTTCATTCATGCCGCACAAGACTTCTGACTTTGATGATAATTTTTGTATTTAATGTGCAGTTTTCCAAAATGAAGTTAAAGTGTGTTCTTCAGAACACTGCTGAAATTTGTTTGCAACTTTTTCTTTTGTACTTTCATTAAATTTGACGCAAAATTAAACACAATGCTGCTCATGATTTTATTTTCCAATTCTCATAACATGTCATAGCATTCTCTCTCTTTCTCTCCATGCGTGCACGACCACATGTTCTATCTCTCAAGTCAAATCGTTAACACTATCCAGTTCAAACTTGCACTGAACATCAAGTAGAATGTCCATCATGTTTTATGTAAGAGATATGGGTCAAGTATCGCCAGTGTTCTCGCCGAGCAATACATTTCTGACATTTTAGACACACTTCGTATAACCGAGCAGGTAAAAGCACTCACAATTTGGGTTTTATATAAGTAGACACATTTGTCTGAATTCCCTCCAATAACATCTGTGCCTAAAACATGTCAGAACAAACTGCCAGAATGAAGTATATTATTATTTGTAGTGTTTGCTTGCTCTGAACTTAAGCGTAGTCCATACATGTGCTACTACTAGTACACAGAACTGATTTTTGAGTGGGAATTAACTTTTCCAACTACAGTACCCCTCGCCATCAGGCAAACCCACTCAGACTTCTGAGGTACTTGTAATTTACGTCCCCAAGTCAAGAACAAGAAGTCAACATTTTAGTCCAATTGACCAGTGTAGGTGTTGAACCCGCTACCTCAGCATCAGTACACCCAAAGTTTAAGAATGAGTGCTCTTATCCATTCGGCCATGCTGACATCCACACTCCAAACAATATTTCTGTTTTGTTTCTGTTTGTCTGTCTGTTTTATTGGTTTTGTTTCTGTTTGTCTTTGTTTTATTGGTTTTGTTTCTGTTTTATTGGTTTTGTTTCTGTTTTATTGGTTTTGTTTCTGTTTGTCTTTGTTTTATTGGTTTTGTTTCTGTTTTATTGGTTTTGTTTCTGTTTGTCTGTCTGTTTTATTGGTTTTGTTTCTGTTTGTCTTTGTTTTATTGGTTTTGTTTCTGTTTTATTGGTTTTGTTTCTGTTTGTCTTTCTGTCTTATTGGTTTTGTTTCTGTTTCTGTGTGTCTTATAAGGCTAATTTCTATATTCTTATGTCAACACCCCTGTTTAACACCACCGACACACGTCATGGTCACAAGCCAGCTTTTCATGAACGCTCTACAGACAGTATACTATTACCACATGACAACAAATGCAACTGCTTATGACGACAGTAATTGTTTTCACTTTACTTCTGCTTATATTTTCCCTCTTTTTATGACAACAATGTGCTATTTATTTTGTTTGCTACTTCACCTACTACTGATTTTATTGGTGTCTGTGGCTTAGGGGATAGTGAGATGGCCAAGTTCATAATTCTCTGACATACTGAGCCGAGAGTTTAAACTCAGGCACTGGTGATTTGGAAACAGACTGCTATGCATTGATTTCCATGGCATGAGATGTTGGTGGTTCAGAAAGCAATGGCAAACTACAGAATATTGCCTAGTAAATCACAAACAGCCAATAAATGCTGGGGTTCATTGCAACTAAGTTTAACTAACTTATTTTTTCACTGGTTTTTTAGATCAATATTTTAGTATTTTACTGTTTGTTTTTTTAATCCATCTGAATTTCTTCTCTTCAGGTGCACATTTTTAATCTCCAAAATGTTCAATTTGTCAACCTTGCCCCACAACTGTTTTCACCCTTGCATTGTTTATTAGTGATGCCTTTGACTGAACATTGATTTGGATTGTAAATGATGACTTTCATTGCACATGGATATCCCTAAGTGCTCCAGTCCCTCCCACATATTCCATAATGACAATTTCAGCACAGTGCATGAACTTTTTAGCTCTGGTGAGGATTCAAATGTGTGTATAGCAGAATCACACAGCATATACATTTTTGTGGTTAGATAGTTGCATATCCTTTACATGATGCTGCAGTCAATCTCAGTATTTTTTGGCTATTTGTGATTTTTTGGCAAGTTTATGTTCAGTAGTTTGCCATTGCTTTCTGAATGACCGGCACTCATACCTTTGTATGGAAAACCAACGCCAGGCAGTCTGCTGCTAAATCGCCCACAGCTGTGTTTCGAAAGCGGTATATGGGATTACAAATTGCATTTGTAGCTCCTTCGCCACGGAGCAAGAGGGTAGCTTTTATAATTGAGAAATGTTTCCTGGGCAGCAGGTGTAATTTTCCTGTTAAGTAGCTAATTAAGTCATGTAAAGATTCCTTTTACAGGCCTAAGATGCATAGGGCATATTGGGGTTACACCCATATTTGTATAGACCAAACGGTTCTAAGTGGATGATGTGGACGATAACCTGCTACCCATTTTAGGTTGGGTCGACTTGGGACCAGACCAATTTGAAAATTTTTTAATAACCCTGATATAGATCAAACCCAAAACCACCAGTACAGAAGGCAAGGAGATAGCCACTACACTACCGCAGCTGCCTCAGTGAAACTTTATTTTATTTTCTCTGCATTCTTTGTAATGAAAAGATATACAAGACAACAATTGGTTCTAAGTGGATGATGTGGTCGGTAGCATGCTGACTGCCTTTACTTCCCCAGACATTTCCTGGTACTCGTTTTAGGCTGCGTTGACCTGGAACCAGATCAATTTTGAAAAACAAAAATTTTTTTGCGCTCGTTCGCTTTGAACTCAAGCGTAGTCCAGACACGCTACTTTTAGTAATGCTGGACTGAATTTCAGAGGTACTTGTAATTTATGTGTTAGAGAGGGAGACAGTGGGAGAGTTGATGTGTTAGTGTGTGTGTGAGCGCGCGCATGCGTGTGAGTGTACAGAGAGAGAGAGAGAGAGAGAGAGAGAGAGAGAGAGAGAGAGAGAGAGAGAGAGAGAGAGAGAGAGCTGAGCAGATGCATGTCATGTAACATGCATGTTATGTAACACGCAAATCCATATGTTTGTGTATTCTCATCTGTCATATTATCAGTTAAATACCATTTGATTTTATCATGCATAATATAAACTCATGTTCATTACTGTAGTTTGAGTGAGTGAGTCAGTGAGTGTGAATGAGAGACAGAACGAGTGAGCGGGAGAGTGAATGAGTGAGCGGGAGAGTGAATGAGTGAGCGGGAGAGTGAATGAGTGAACGGGAGAGTGAATGAGTGAGCGGAAGAGTGAATGTGTGAGCGTGAGAGTGAATGTGTGTGTGTGTGTGTGTGTGAGAGAGAAAGAGAGAGAGAGAGATAGAGAGAGAGAGAGAGAGAGAGAGAGAGAGAGAGAGAGAGAGAGAGAGAGAGAGAGAGAGAGAGAGAGAGAGAGAGAGAGAGAGAGAGAGCATCACTATTTTTACGTCACATACATTTTATGTACACATTTTTCTCTATGTTTAACATTTTTATGAGACTGCTCATGACAAGTGTCAGTGTATGTGTGTGAGTAAAGTGTGGGAGTTTGTTCATACTAATTTCAATACTAACGTGAGACATTTTGTATGTGTCTAGATGTGAGGAAGTCTGAGTGTATGTGGAGGATGTGTGTGAGTGTGGGGATATGTGTGGGTGGGGGTATGCATTTGGATGGGTTGGGGTGTGTGGGTTTTGGTGGGTAGTGGTATTTGTGGGTGTTGGTGGGATGTGTGGATGGATGTGTAGGGGTGAAAGTAGGGGTGTTGGAATGGCTGTGGGGGATGTGTGTATGGGTGGAGGATATGTGTATGGGACGGATGCAGGGGATGTGTGTTTATGTGGGTGAAGATATGTGGATGGTTTGAGGAAGTATGTGTGGAAGGCGGGGTTGTGTAGGTAGGGGATTGTGTTGGGTGGATTTGGGATGGAAGGGCGGGTGGGGAGAAGTGTATGGTGTGTGGGTTTGAGATATGTGTGCGGTGTGTTGGTGGGGGATGTGTGAATGATGTGTGGGTGGAGGGTATGTTTGTGGTGGTATGGGTGGAGGATAGTGTGTGGTGTGGGGGATGTGTGTGATGGGTGCGGGGAATGTGCGTATGGGTGGGGTATATGTGTGGGTGAGCAGGGGATTGTGTGGGTGAGCAGGGGATTGTGGTGGTTGGGGGAAGTATGTGGGGGAGTGTGGGTGGGAGATGTGTGTGTGTGTGGGTGGGGAATGTGTGGGTGGGGGTGTGTGAGTGGCTTAGGGATGTGTAGGTGGGTGAGGGAGTTGTATGTGTCGAGGTGGGATGTGTGAGTGGGTGGAGGATGTGTGTGGGGGTAGGGGTCTTGTGATCGAGAGATGTTTGGTTGGGGGTGGGTGGGGGTGTGTGGGTGCGTAGTGGAGGATGTATGCGTGAGTGAGTGTGTGTTGGTGGACGGGTAGGGAATGCGTGAGTGGGTGGGGAGAGGTGTGTGGTGTGTTGGTTGGTGATATTGTGTGGGTGAGGTATGTGTGTGTGGGTGGGGGATTTTTGTGGTGTGTGAGTGGGGTGGATGGGTAAGGGTATCTGTGTGGGTGTGGGTGGGAATATTGTGTGGTATCTGGGTGGGGGATATGTGTGTGGTGTGTAAGTGGGGATGTGTTGGTGAGGGATATGTGTGTGTGTGGTGCGTGGGTTGGGAATAGTGCGTGGTAGGGGGTGTATGTGATGTGCGGGTGGGGGATTGTGTGGTGGGGGATTAGGTTAAGGCATGTGTGGGTGGGTGGAAGTTGTATGTGTGGGTGGTGGGGTGTGTGTGAGTGGATTGGGGATGTATGGGTGGTTAGGGAGATGTGTGTGTGTGGGGGGGGGGGGGGGTAGGGATATGTCAGTTGGTGTGTGAGTGGATGTGCGATGTGTGGGTTGGTGGGGGATTGTGTGTTTGGGTGGGGAATATGTTGTCGATGGAGATGTGGCTGGGGGATGGGTGGTTTGAGGTGTGGGTGGGGAGAGGATGTGTGGGGTAGGATGTGGATGGGCGTGGGATGTGTGGGTTGGTGGGGGAATGTTTGTGGGTGGCGAGTGTGTTTTGGTTGGGGGATCAGGTGAGGGCAGTGTGTGTGGGTGGAGGATGTGCGGGAGGGGGATGGGTCGGTTGGTGGGGTATGTATGTGTCCCTTGGTGTGCGTGTGTGTGGGTAGGTGGGGGTGTGTATGTGTCCCTTGGTGCGCGTGTGTGTGTGGGTAGGTGGGGGTGTTGTGTGGGTGGGGTGATGTACGGATAGGTGGGAGATGGGCTTCATAACATTGTAATTAGCCTTGTTTATGTTTACAACATTCATTTCACAATGTTTATTTTTCTTCCTATGTAAATGTATAATGCTCTTGATGAACGAAAGACGAGTGATTGGAAGGGCCGAATGTAAGACAGGCCTGCGCGCCCAATTTGTGACCCTAATAAAGTTGATTTGATTTGATTTGATTTGATTTGTCCCAAAGTCAAGGATGATAGGTCAACAATTTAGTCCAACTTTCCGGCGTAGGAGATGAACACCTTACCTTGGCCTCAGTACACCGGATGTTTAAGAACACGTTCTTATCCAGTCGGCCATGCTGACCTACTGTGAAATATGTTAAACTGTCCTGATATAGATCAAAGCCAAGATGACCAGTACAGCAATGAGGAGCTAGCCACTACACTACTGCGGCTGCCTAAGTGATACTCTTATTTTATTTTCTCTGTATTCTTTGTAATGAAAAGATTTACTAGAAAACAATTGTAAGTGACAGAGTGGATGCTGCAGTTACAAAACCTTCATCAGCGACCATAAGCCAACACCTTCCCTGACTTGTTTTCTCCCATATCATGAACTTAACAAGAACACAGAGGACAAATATTTGTGCGTCAAAATGATCACCTGTGCTACTCAGCATGGTACATGATGATGATACTCAGGTTGTTGTATTATCCCTTTTTCTGTATTTGATTTTATTTGCAGATGAAGGCTTCTGCAGTGTCAACTCTGGCACTTATAATTATATTTTTTTTAAAGGGCTGGCGGTTCCCCCAGAGAATAGAGCAACACGAGGCCCCCCACGTCACCTTGGTATTGTTGTGAGCCCTTTAGTCCCACTATGTGCCTTTTGGCCCTTAGTGGTCCACCAGTGTTAGTGGACGGTGAGTTAAGTTAGGTAGTTGGTGACCAAGCGCAGATAAATCAACACTTTGAATGTAATCATCTCTACCACAGTTCAAGCCCTTTCATTTAGTCTTTGTAATAGTATTGAATTCTTTCAGTCCCGATCAAAGGTGTGTGACTATTCTCCTTGAATCTCAGCCATCACGTAATGTGTTCTCTTTTCTACATTTGGTCAGAACAGACTAACAAAATCTGGCTTCCCAGGCGGCCACGGCTGCTGAATATTTGGCCTCTTTACAAGTAATACTAGAGTTTTCATTGTGGTTATTTCCCTTTTTGATGACACCCTTAGGAACTAAAAGAGTCAAAGACTGAAGTTCCAGTCCTAACTGAAGTAAACTGCTCATATCTCAACTAATGAATGTTCACTCAGATATGGCAGTACAGGAGAAAACACATCACGAAGGGCAGAGACAAGTTGACAAACAAAGTCATTAATGCTTTTAGTCCCAGGCAGTTTTTATGTAACATGTTTCCTTCTCAAACAATTGTTGCTTTCAAGCAGTAAATGTTTGGGTCTGAAGGAGTTAAAATAACATTACTATGGAAACCTGTGGAACCACGTGAAGAAGGTGGAGGAACAGATTGAGAACCTGTATGTGGAATGAATAAGATTGCGGGGGATCGGCAGGGATTCTGGAAGAATCTCAAAACTGAGTGTGAAGACCAGGAGAACTTTAAACCAGATAGCGGCGGGAACGATAAATAGTGTGACTCTTCACTGGCTGTTGAACGAGGGGACGGAGCACATATGGGAATGCCCTGAGTGCAGTGATGTCGGTTCTTAGCTCAATTCAACTACGGAACAGATGTAGCTCAAGTAATACCTGGAATACAGTGCATTGATGTAACTGACTGTATGTGTAGAAGGAGTTAACTCTTTTCATACCAAGCAACATTTAATGCCTTCATTATTTAACCCATACAACATAACGTCGCTGAACTCATTGCCTCGGGTAGTTGTTACTTTGAAGAAATAAATATTTAAGCCAGTAGACATGACAGTATAACTGCCTGGTGCTAATGTAGGCTAATAGTAACAACTGTTCAGGCCAATGGGAGTTTAATAACTAGGGCATTATCATCATTATGTAGCAGATCCTTTGCAGAACGTCACTAACACCACAGCCTGATAGGTCAGCATGGCTGAATGGATGAGAGCTTTTGTTCTTAAAACTTCCAGCGTGTTGATGCTCAGGTAGTGGTTTCAACCCCTGCATGGGTCAGTTGGGCTAAAATGTTCCCATCGTTGACTTGGGTATGTAAATTACAAGTACCTCAGAAGTCAGAGTGGATTCGCCTGACGGTGAGTGAGACTTTTTTTTAAATGTTGCATATCACTTACAGGACGTTGCAGTCAACACCAGCATTTTTCAGCTGCTGTTGATGTGCTAGGCAAGTTTCACTTTTAGTAGTTTGCCATTGCTTTCTGAACGACCGGCTCCCATATCAACATGTTATAACATAACGCGACACAGTCTGCTGTACAAATTGGTCGCAGCTGAGTTTTGAACGTCTGATAAGCGGCTCACGAACCGTGTTCGCAAGCCTTTGGCCACAGAGGCCGGCTGGTAATAGCTGGAGTAAGACTGGTAACAGGGAAAACTAATCCACATGCAAAAGTCAGCCCAGTGCACTAGATGAAGTAGCACTTGTATGGACTATACTTGAGTTCAAAGTAAGTGATCGCAAAAGCAACACACACACAAACATAAGCCTGTTGACAATTATCTTGATTCTTTACCAGTTCTCCTGCCTCAAGAACTTTCATGTCCACAATGATGACAATTGTCTGCAGTCTCCTGTGTCCATCTTCATGCTAGTTGATTCCTGCCTCTTTCTCTCCGAGCCATGTCTCCCAACACTGTTCTTTCCAAGTCACTGTTATATTTAATATGGCCAAAGTATTTCCGTTTCTGAAAAATGATGCTGTTTAAGAGCTAGTTTTCTTCAAGCTGTTTAAGAGCTAGTTTTCTTCAATGTTCAGATCTTGCAGAATGTAAGTATTTTTCATCTTCTTGGGCTAAAATATTCTAAGAAGTTTTCTATAACATTTAAGTTCAAAATTCTCAGTTTTCTTCTTTAATATTGTGAAATTGTCCATGACTCACATCTGTATGTTAAAAGCATATATTTAGCTAATATACTATCCAGGATGGAACACGTTTTCAAAGTCTACAAAGTATGGAATAACTCGTGAAGATACCGTGCAATGAGTTAAATATAGCCACCAACAGGAAATGGAGATGATGGGAAAAGTGGTCAGTTATGGAAGCGAAGGAGCACTGAACGAGATTCACCCGGCTTACGATGTCTCTGAGCTGCAATTGATAGTCCCTTGAGGCATGTTCCGCAATAACCAAACTGCAGGAAATGCAAACAACTACCTATGGATGTTGGCCGGTGTCCACCTTTGATGTGATAAAATTCAGAATGCTTCTGTTATCATGTGACGTATCAGATGAATTTAGGCTTGATTGCTTTATAGTAATACAAGGGAGAAAACTCTTAGAGAGAAGGTGTTTAGTTTCTGCATGGAAACCTTGACCTTTGTGGAGAATATGTACAAGGTTATCTTTACTATTTCAGTGTGAGAATACTGATATGTACACTTCACTGTTTAGCGTGAGAACAAAAAAGTGTGCATAATACGGTTTACTTGTACACAGTGTTATTTACTGTCTTAGTGTGAACAAAGATATGCTTACAATAATCTTGCCTCGATTTGAGAATAAATATGTGTACACAATACTGCTGACTGTCTCAGTGTGATAACAAATACATGTACACAATATTGCTGACTGTCTCGGTGTGATAACAAATATATGTACACAATATTGCTGACTGTCTCAGTGTGATAATATATGTACACAATCCTGCTGACAGTCTCAGTGTGATAATATATATATATATACACAACACATATAAGAACCAAAAAAATATGTACATTGCATCATTGTTTGCCCCAGAAATATGTACATAACACTGTTTTGACTACATGAGACTAAAGAAATGTGTATTAATTACTATTATCTGACTTGTAAATTCAAAGAAACACGTACACACTACTGTTATGATAAGACCAAACAAACATGTACATATTACTGTTGTCTGCCTCATTGTGATACCGAAGATATGTGCACACATTATTACTACTGTCGGTGTCATGGTGAGAACAACAAAATGTTTCAATCCACTGTTCCTGTCTTAAAGTAACAATACAGACAATTTTTAGCCACAACACATCACATGGCCATCGAAAACAGAGTTGCCAGATGAATCTCATATCACTGACCACAAATAATTACATGCTCCGCTAACATCTTAGATCAGGGTCCTCTGCTTGCTATCCATTTCAAATCAACAAGTCAATAGTTCCTCTAAAAAAGTGAGAAATTTTGCATGCTCATGCAGGATTTCTCTCAGACTTGGAGTTTTCACATATGATCAAACGTAACTCTTGAAGGATGGGAGGCCTATAGTTGGAGCTGATATCCCCTAGCAAAGAGAGCCTAGGTAGCGCACTCTTGTCTGAATCAGCCAGATGCTCACAGAAGTAACTTATGCTTTTATTTAATGTGTTCGTCTTTAGATGCTTAAATATTATTACACCTTAATACAATTGATTAAGTGTCCATCTTATTCTAGGTTTGTTGCTACTTTTGTTACCTGATGAAAGTCTTTTGATGAAACATCCCTCATTTTTTTCTGATCATGTTCTTACAAAGCTGACCATCTCCACTATTTTTCCATGTATTCATTACATTTTCACAACTTTATCACAAATAACCCCACTTCATTTTCCTCATGTAAATTGTTTGAACAAGCAAATGTAAAAAAACAAAACAAAAACAAAATACAAGACACACTACATCTATTCATTATTCACTTTCTCAAAGACAACACCAATGCTAATCATGCAGAAATGTGGGAAAAGTAGTGAGAGATTTCTGAAATCACTGCAAGCAACAATGAAGAAAGAGATGCACAATGACCTATAGTCAGAATAAATAAAGAATAATGACTATACCCATGAATGCAATACTTTGCACCTGCTGGGACATCTGAAATGTTTAAAGCACAAACATATAAGCAATTAGTCGTGCTGCAAAGGGAAACAAACATTATCCTGGACTGAAAATCAATGTTCTGTGACAATGTCATGTCAGGTTATTCAATCCACACATTACAATTAAGTTTCACATGCACATTTCACACCTATTCCAGCTTTGTCACATGCTCATGAACTTATTCTTGAGAAGACAATGTGGTGGTTTTCCCTTGTATTCCAAATCAACATGGGAAGTTTGAAATATCCACATTAGGCAGACATTTCTGATGCTCTGTTCCGGAATTGGAGCTGGATATCACCTAAACTGCATTTGTCATACACTTATACCTTGTCCACCTTCTAACACTGGGACATCTGCAATCTTTTATTTTTAATGTTGCATATCACTTACAGGACGTTGCAGTCAACACCAGCATTTTTCAGCTGCTGTCGATGTACTAGGCAAGTTTTACGTTCAGTAGTTTGCCATTGCTTTCTGAACGTCCGGCTCACATACCCACGTAAATTACCAGCACGGCGCGATCCGCTACCAAATCTGACGCAGCTGTGTTTTGTACGTGGATATACGGGATTACGAACAATGTTAACTCTTTGGCTAGCGAGTCTGGCATCTGCAATCTACATAAGCTGAAATACTTTCAACACTCCATTCATAAATGATTCTGCCATTCCCGTCAGTAATACTATTCTTAGAAGAAGATAATGGTAATCCTGCAGCAAATACTGCTGTAGGAATGTGAAGTATGCTACGTTTTCACATATGCTGGACCGTGATATATTAAAGTGGTTTGACAGTGCGCTGACAATGACATGAGTGCGACTTGATGAGGGTTTGATGCCACTCTTTGCTATGTGAGGGGAAGAATGGTCACCTATTCATCTGTGCACTCAGACATAACAGATTACTGTTATGGGACTTGTTATATTGAAGAGCAATGACCAGCTCCCTTTCTCATAACCTTTCTTCTTTGGCAAGCTTCATACAATTCTGAAATGTATCTGGTACACCAAACTGTGGCAAAGGGCTTACGAATGCAATTCATAATCCCACATACTGCATACGAAAGACTGCTGCGGGCGACTTGGAAGCAGACCGCCTTGTGCTAGTTATCAATCAATGGTATAAGTGCCGGTCACGCAGAAAGTAATGGCAAACTATTGAACGTAAACTTGCCAGGAAATCACTAACAACCAAAAACTGCTTCGGTTGACTGTAAAGAATATGCAACTAACTAACCTAACAACAGGACTAAAATGGTATGACAGAATCCCCAGTGTGACAGACCTAAACCAGTTCCAATGAATCACCAGGTGAGGAAAGATGGCTAGGTGTCTGTTATTCTGTTTTCCATATAATTTATAACTATCATTTATTTTTTTAAAAATAATTTACTGCAAAGATCAGTGGGAGAAGAGGCAGTGGCAGACTGAGGGAGATGATGCTGGATGGACTGAGATGGTGGCGAGGAGGAATATCACCAACAGAGTTGATCCAGATCACCAGGTACTGAGATCTCTGGAGGAAAATATATGTCTAGACCAGTTGGCCGGGCAGTTGATAACGATATGTCCACTGCCTACTGCCTTCCCACTATGGAGCAATATCATCAACAGAGATGATCCGGCACACCAGGGACTGAGATATCTGTAGGGAAATGAATGTCTAAGCTAGTTGACAGAGCAGTTGATAATGATATAAGTCTACTGCCTACTTTCATCACACAACCGTGGTGAAACAAATACCGTCTTGCCAGATTCACATACTACAATGTTTCCACATTGGGTATACTGGGAGAAATAAATAGAGTACAATCATTCTACTTGGCTTTCTATAGCAAAACAGCAGGAAATTTCGCATAGAACTGAACAAATGCAAAGTGAAAGACACAAGCATCTATGTTTAAAAATAAAAGGATAAAAGGGCAAGAGGGTTGACTTCATTGCATCCAGTTTGGTCTCTCTCTGCAAATCAGCTAAAAGCTTGTCAAAAGTGGCACTAAAGTAAATATTCCATAACTCCAGGAATGACCACCAGGGATCTGTGAAAAAAATGCACCTCTGAACCAAATGACGGAATTTGAAAACAAACTCATAATCTTTTGAGCACGAGGCAGATTACTTGTTCTCTTCACCGCAGTGACCCACAATCATGGTATACTACTGAATGTTCTTCATTTACATAAACATGGACATGTATAACAAATCAAATGCAGTTATAGATACTTGTTCTTCCTCTTCCTAATTTATCTGGTTTGAAACAGCAGACATCAGCAATTATAACTCTCTATGTTTTTGGTATTTTAATGAAGTTGCTTTCCATATAATCTTTCTCTGTATTCTTTACCATCTTTTGCTTAGCATTTTCCTACATTTTGTTTCCCAATTAAGGCTAATTTCTTTATTCCTTCTTTCTCTGTTGATATGCCCCTGTAAATTTCATGTCTTTCCCTTATGGTTTTAATGAGTGATCTAGTAATGGCTTCAGGTGTCAATATCTTGGTGTTTATTTTCTTTTCCGTTCAACATTTTGTTCATCATTGTGCTACTCACAATCCAGAATTCACATAGATGAACAGACCACCCAATAGATTTACATACTAATGATTTTAAATAGTAACTTCATGCAGGAAACGTAAAATAAAAATACCAAAACAAAATCAACAAAAAGATTCTGCCTTCATTCATTTATAACACCACTCCCTCATGTTAAAAGGATTGGAAGACACCAAAGTTATATGAACCATGCAAATGTCTTCACTTTAACACTTCCAGATAACTAAAACTATATACCATAATGTTAATAGGGTGAGAAGACACAAAAATCAGACCAAAAAATGCAGTCATATTTACAATAGCATCATAGCTACAAGATATATTTTGCAAACTGCAGTGATAATCTATCAATAAATTGTTATCACATCTGTTAATATGAATATGTTGTTCAAATCACATGATTGGCACTAAAAGCAATGCTGCTTTAAAGAAGTTCAGAATACTGTCTTTTTATTCTTAATCATTTGCAGAATATACAAAATCTTACAAATAATGTAACTATTAAAAAAAAAACAGTCTGTTATCATTTTGGGGGGAACATTTTAGAAAAAGTTAATTTAAAGAAGGAAAGCAGACAATTACCCTTTCTGATGGAGTCTTCAAGGTCCCGACCCTTGAGTTCTAATTCTGTCAGCCTGGTATCAATATTACGCAGCTGCTGTTGTAACTCTAAGGCAGATATGTGCTGCGGGCTCAGCTGAAACAGGATACACATGTTGACTGTGAATGACTGACTCTACTATTATTTACAGCAAAACAAAATTGCTACTTAGAAAAGTTTAAACTGCCCATGTGTTACTGGGGCTCATAAGAGAAAGCAAAGAATAGTAACATTGTAACTTGCCATGCATGATGTAAGAAGCGACTAAGGAGGGACTGGCTTCTTCATTCCATAGAAAACTCTAGCTGCAAAATGTATCCAACCATGAATAAGTCTACAGTAAACAACAAAGTCCCGAAATAGGAACCTGACATGGGTCAGCGATATGCTAGAACCATCACATTTTGTAGGCCTGAGTGCAGGGAGGGATAGGTGGCCAGTCTTTCCCTCCGATAGCAAGCGATGAGAACAGGACTCGAACCAATGGCTCATGCCACTGTCAGTGCAACTTCCTAACCATTACACAAATGTAGCAGTCTGAAGTAAAGGAAAGAAAAGCAACAAAATAAAAAGAGGCTCTTCTTGCAGAACTGAATGACCGTCTGACCTTTCATCTAGGAAAATTATCACAATTTAACACAGAATGTTGGAATTATGAATGAATTGGTAGAGGAAATGAAATATAAGACTAGCATTTTGGTATTATACAAAGCAAACAAGATGAAAGGGAGCAGGCAAGAAGCTTCTAAACACAGGTGAAACAGTGCTGTTCTCAGGTCATACAAGGAAAACATCCCTCACATTGAAGGAGTGGGTCTGATACTATCTGAAGAGGCAGAGAAAACACTTATAGAGTTGGAAGCAAGGAGTTCTAGAATAATAACAGCAATATTTAGAACTACAAAAAAGAGAGTAAACATGAATGTGATTCAGTGTTAAAAGAGCAAAAGACCATTTAACATGCCTTTATGTACCTTGGGCATACGGTGCTAGACTCAGATGTTAATAGAATAATCTTGTTGGGTGATGTGGTCATTATGTTGGCCACCTTTATTTTCCAAAATATATCCAGGTAGCCATTTTAGGCAGTGTTACTCACCAAAAAATGATACGCATGAGTCAGTTAAGGATGGATATCAGTCTGAATATTTTGATGGGTGACCTAAATGCCAGGATAGGATGGATAATATGAATTTTGAAGAAGTCATGGGGAAACATGGACTTGTGGTAATGAACAAAAATGGAGAATTATTCATACATTTGTGTGCAATGAATCAGTAAGTTATAGGAGGTGTTTTTCCACATAAAAGAATACATGAAGCAATGTGGATACCACCAGACCATAATGCAGGAAATCACATTAATCACACCTGGATTAACTAGAAATGTAGATGATCTCTACATGACAATAATTGATTTTTTTTAGAGGTTCAGGTGCAGCAGGAGTGTGAAAATTATAGAGTAATAAAAGTATGACCTATTCCTGGAAAATATTAAGCAGGATAATTCTGGAGAGTTTAAGAGATGCCACTGACAAAAAACATGGGACGAACAGACAAGATTTTGATCAAATATTCCACTGACCAGAAAGCCACATTATACATAATAATAGATCAGTTTGCCACGGAGGCACTACAGGATTCCACCAAAGATTATTAACTTAATAAAGGCAACATATAGAGACGTGACATGCAGAGTTCTTCAAAATGGAAAATTTAGATGTGTTTGAAATAAGGAGTGTGAAAGGGGATGGCTTTTGTCATCTCTATTATTCTTACTGACTACAAACTGGATTATGAAGACGGAAATAGCTACCATCAGAAATAGAATTCAATGGGGCTCTGTTAGAGCAAAGTGATGACTGGACTTTATTGACGACACAGCACTCCGAGACGCACATAAAATCAGACGTAAAGGAGAGAATAGATACAGATAGGAAAATAACAATACACAGGGAGCTTCCATAGCATTAGAAAATTTGCTGAAATTACACAAGAAATTAAATTTACCACCAATTTATAATATTTAACTCTAACGTCAAATCAAGACCGCTGTTTGGATCAAAAACATAGGGAATGACTAGAACAATTACTAATCTTATATATAAAAAAGGATGTATGTGTGTGTGTCCTTTATGCGTTCGCGAACGGTCCATCCGATTGAGATGAAATTTTCTACACGTCTTCCTTTCATTCCAGCGCAGCCAACTGTGATATTTTTTTAGTGTGAAATCGGCTGCTTACTTAATATTATTTAATTTTTCATTTTACATTGTAATTTATATACAGCAAGGGGACTTAACTCTAGAAACGTTATTTCAAGGGGCATAACTTTTAATAACATTACTGTATAACTTACTAATATTGTTGCATTGTTTTCAAAGATTTATAAACTCTTTGTCTATAGTTATGTACCGGCATATGAGTTATAATAAATAATGATACAATCTTTAAGGCATTTTTAAAGTTTTCATAAAAATAATGCATAATGCATAACATTGTAACTCATCTTTTATGCTTACGAAGTTATCTACAGTCATGCAGGTGATTAGAAACGGTTTTCATTAGAAATAATGGATGGTGTGTGGAAGGACATTCTTTTAAGTTACTTTATTTTGTTGTATGAATTTAATGAGACGCTACCCGCCAGGAGCTGGGCGAAGCCACGCCGGGTCAGATAGATAGACAGACCTACCTTTTCGCTGCAGTTATCTATAGGCATATGCGTTATAATCCTCCCCCCCTCTCCTCTTCCTCTTCTGCTCCCCCCTCTCCATCCTCCACCTCCCTCTCCTCCTCCTAATCACTCCTCTTCCTTCCTCCTCTCTCCTCCTACTCCCTCCTCCTACATCCTCCCCTGCATCCCTCCTCCTCCCTTTTTCTCCCTCCTCCTCCCTCCTCCCTCCTCATCCTTCTCCTCCCTCCTCTTCCTCCATCTCCCTCTCCTCCTCCCTCCTCCTCCTCCTGCGTTCTTCTCCTCCCTCCTCCTCCTCCCCCTCCTCCTTATCACTCCTCCTCCCTTCTCCTCCTCTCTTCTTCCTCCTCCATCCTTCCCCCTCCTCCTCCTCCGTCTTCCTCCCTCCTCCTTCTCCCTCCCCCTCCTCCTCTTAATCCCTCCTCCTCCATCCTATTCCTCCCTACTCCTACTCCTCCCTCCTCCTCCTCTTTCCGCCTATCTCTTCCTCCCTCCTCCACCTCCCTCTTCCTCCTCCCAGCTCCTACTCCTCCTTTTTCTTCTTCTGCTGCTGCTGCTGCCGCCGCTCCATTTACCCAAGTTAATTGTTGGGGAAGATGTAAAGACCTTTCAAGTGCTCTTTCTAATGCTTTTTGTAAGTTGGTCTTCGTTTATCTAGGTTGTTCTAACTGCAACCAATAAATGATTAGACAGACAGGCAGACAGACAGACAGACAGACAGAGAGGGAGGGACAGACAGACAGACAGACAGACAGACAGACAGATGGGAACGGGAACTTATATGACTACTTATATGAATTAAACGAGATGCTCCCCATCAGGGGCTGGGCGAAGCCGGGCAGGGTCAGGCAGACAGATAGACAGACAGATAGACAGTCGGGAACGGGAACTTATATGACTACTTATATGAATTAAATGAGATGCTCCACACCAGGAGCTGGGCGATGCCGGGCCGGGTCAGACAGACAGAGAGACAGGCAGGCAGGCAGACAGACAGACAGACAGACAGACAGATAGTCGGTAACGGGAACGAGAACTTATATGACTACTTATATGAATTAAATGAGATGCTCCCCACCAGGGACTGGGCGAAGCCGGGCCGGGTCAGACAGACAGACAGACAGACAGACAGGCAGACAGACAGACAGACAGACAGACAGACAGATAGTCGGTAACGGGAACGAGAACTTATATGACTACTTATATGAATTAAATGAGATGCTCCACACCAGGAGCTGGGCGATGCCGGGCCGGGTCAGACAGACAGACAGGCAGGCAGGCAGGCAGGCAGGCAGGCAGACAGACAGACAGACAGACAGATAGACAGATAGTCGGTAACGGGAACGAGAACTTATATGACTACTTATATGAATTAAATGAGATGCTCCCCACCAGGGACTGGGCGAAGCCGGGCCGGGTCAGACAGACAGACAGACAGACAGACAGACAGACAGATAGTCGGGAACGGGAGCTTTTATGACTACTTATATGAATTAAATGAGATGCTCCCGACCAGGGACTGGGTGAAGCCGGGCCGGGTCAGACAGACAGACAGATAGACAGTCGGGAACGGGAACGGGAGCTTATATGACTACTTATATGAATTAAATGAGATGCTCCCCACCAGGGACTGGGCGAAGCCGGGCCGGGTCTGCTAGTGTATTATAAATATTCATCAACAGCAGAATAGGACAATAATTGAATGACAGAATCACTAATGTAAAGCTTATGGAGAGAACTAAAACATGCCAGCAAATCTGGATTCAATATGACAAAAGAAATAGTGGCAGACTTAAAAACACACGGAGAATGGTATTGGCGGTATAGATGAATAATATGGAGAGGGCATTGAGGGAGCTGCAGAAGATGACAAAAGATAGAAGGATTTAGCATGAGTTGGTTAAAGATCTATGCTCCATTGGGGGATACAATTAGGAGGATGAAGAAGATGATGATGAAGAAGGAGGAAGAAGAGAAAGAAGAAGGAGAAGAAGAAATAGAGGAAGAAGAAAAAGAAGAAGAAGAAGAAGAAGAAGAAGAAGAAGAAGAAGAAGAAGAAGAAGAAGAAGAAGAAGAAGAAGAAGAAGAAGAAGAAGAAGAAGAAGGAGGAAGAATAAAAATAAGGAGGAAGAAGAAGGAGAAGAGGAAGCAGAAAAAGAAAGCTGAGTTGAGTTGGGTCAAGAACCACCATCACTGCCATTGGGAGATTCCTTTTCATGCTCCCTACTCATCTTCAACAACCAACAAACAGTCCTAATACTAATGATAGCAGCTACAGTCTGATTATGTATAGAAAGAAGGAGGAGGTGGAAGAAGAAGAAGTTTCAACATTTCCCCTTTGATTGTCATGGAATTAAATTTTATATAAACACACAAGTCTTATAACACACACACACACACACAAATAAGACACAAAGCAGAAAGACAAACAGAAATAGTATCTTGGGTGTCGAGGTCAGCATGGCTGAATGGATAAGAGTGCTTGCTCTTAAGCTTCTGGTGTGCTGATGCTGAGGTAATGGGTTCAACCCCAACACCAGACAGTTTGACTAACATGTTAACTTCTCGTCCTTGACTTTGGGATGTAAATTACAAGCACCTCTGAAGTCGGAGTGGGTTTTCCTGATGGTGAGGGACACAGATGATAGGGAATGCTAATTCACACGTAAAATCAGTCCAGTGCACTTGAAGTAGTAGTAGCATGTGTATGGACTATGCTTGAGTTAAAGCAAGCGATCCTCCAAAAAAGAATATCGGAAGTGTTAATAAATTGCAAATTGTTCTAATGATAGGACAATTTAATGAAGGATGCTGATCTACATGATTTGAAGTGAAAAATAAAGAGACCTGGCATGATTCTTCATCGACAAATATTCAGAAAGACAAGAACATTGCTGAAACAACAAACCTGTTCC
Source organism: Cepaea hortensis (assembly GCA_963921405.1). Classification (NCBI taxonomy): domain Eukaryota; kingdom Metazoa; phylum Mollusca; class Gastropoda; order Stylommatophora; family Helicidae; genus Cepaea; species Cepaea hortensis. The sequence goes on from OY992880.1 coordinate 103,706,466, forward strand.
TGGCCGGGAGGAGAAGACATCAGTTTTTCTGGAGTAGGATTCTCTTGGATGGTCAGTTTTGCTGTAGATAATGCTAGACTTTGCTCAAAATCTGAACTCTTCTCAAAGTCAAACTTGGAGATGACCTGAATTTTCTTTTTTTGTGTTGGGGATGAGGGTGCTGGCGTTTCACTAGCCTGTAAAAATGTCAGAACAGGCGGTAGTTACTGCAACTGAACCAGTAATTTCGTTTGTTTCTTTACAGCAGGAGCGGCCGGCCACAAGTTAGCATACAGAACTCATATCATGGAGCACATGACAAAATCCCCGGCAAGGCTAAGGTTTTTCAGAAGTACAATAAATAATCCTCACCTTACCAATGAGCTACCTAGGCACTCATCATAATCATGTGCCACTTTGGTAAGAGTGAATGGTGATGGTTTGCCATCTCACACAATCACCACAGTTCTGGATCAGGTCTGGTTCTTGTCCCGGTTATGCCATATCCTCTGGCTATCCAAATATTTACTCATTGCTTTCCCTTTCAAATCCCGAAATAACCAAATTAATCAATTTGATTATTGCTCATTGGATTTAGGAGGCCTGGTGTTCCTTGCCAGTGAGAAGTCCTGATCGTTTCGGGTCCACATCGATTGACGGACGTCAGTCGTGGCGATTGGGCAATCTTGAGCATAGCCTACGATGGGTGACGTTGTGGTGTTCTGTTATGATAGTTTGGCTGTGTGTCCAACGTGTGCCGCGTGGTTACACACCCGCTTCACACGCCAGTGATCCGGGGCTTGTTTCCGGATCCGGTCAGGGATATGCACTACTGACGAGCTCAAACGAGGGCGAAACTCGAGTATAGTGCTTCCATATTGACGTGGATAGGCCTTATGTTCATACCAGAATGCGATTAGCGTTGCCAGTAGTGGGTTGTGTTCAATATTTAAAATTCAAATCCCGAAATAACCAAATTAATCAATTTGATTATTGCTCATTGGATTTAGGAGGCCTGGTGTTCCTTGCCAGTGAGAAGTCCTGATCGTTTCGGGTCCACATCGATTGATGGACGTCAGTCGCGAGCGATTGGGCAATCTTGAGCATAGCCTACGATGGGTGACATTGTGGTATTCTGTTATGATAGTTTGGCTGTGTGTCCAACGTGTGCCGCGTGGTTACACACCCGCTTCACACGCCAGTGATCCGGGGCTTGTTTCCGGATCCGGTCAGGGATATGCACTACTGACGAGCTCAAACGAGGGCGAAACTCGAGTATAGTGCTTCCATATTGACGTGGATAGGCCTTATGTTCATACCAGAATGCGATTAGCGTTGCCAGTAGTGGGTTGTGCTCAATATTTAAAATTCAAATCCCGAAATAACCAAATTAATCAATTTGATTATTGCTCATTGGATTTAGGAGGCCTGGTGTTCCTTGCCAGTGAGAAGTCCTGATCGTTTCGGGTCCACATTGATTGACGGACGTCAGTCGCGGCGATTGGGCAATCTTGAGCATAGCCTACGATGGGTGATGTTGTGGTGTTCTGTTATGATAGTTTGGCTGTGTGTCCAACGTGTGCCGCGTGGTTACACACCCGCTTCACACGCCAGTGATCAGGGGCTTGTTTCCGGATCCGGTCAGGGATATGCACTACTGACGAGCTCAAACGAGGGCGAAACTCGAGTATAGTGCTTCCATATTGACGTGGATAGGCCTTATGTTCATACCAGAATGCGATTAGCTTTGCCAGTAGTGGGTTGTGCTCAATATTTAAAATTACACTTGTATTAACTGACCAAGATAACCATCACGTGAAGACATTCTTCCTCTGCCCTTTATCCTACCATTGGAATATAGGCCCTAAACTCATGCAAAGCCAACTCATCTTTTGCTATTTGCTGCAATTCCCTCTGTGTCCTCCCTATGTTATTAATTTATGTTTCCAATTCTTTTTGCTGTATGTTTTTATATCTCCCTCTATTTCATTAGCACTGTGGGTATCAGAGAAAGGACTTCTCTGGTTATACTATACTCAGGTTTCTCAGTTTGTGTACTATCCAATCAGCATCTTTTTCTCACCTCTTGATTTAGTCCCATTTTGTCAGAAAGTATCAATCACATGCGAATAATGAGTGAGTGCATTATCATGATGGAGCCGCCAATTTCCGTTACCCACAGGTCCGTTTGTTGGCATCCGATTCCGATTTTCTTGGCCAAACACAATATTCTTCTCGTTAATCAAGTTCCCTACTCTACTGAAATGGCTTCTTGCAATTTATGGCTGAGAATGCCACTGAAAGGAACCAGATTTGAGTCACAAGACATTATGCAGAATGCAACGACCATGTTGTACTTCATTCGTAAAGAGGCCTTCCTGAAATGTTTCCAACAATAACGAGACCACTGGGAGAAGTTTGAACGGAACTTTGAAGGGGATTAGAATTTCAGACCTCCAGGTGAGCAATTATATCTTTCCCGACTAAAGGCGCAATACTTTCTTTAACAGCCCTTGTATACACAGTTGGCTCTGTGGTGAAGGAGTTACAAAATGAAATTCGTAATCCCATATACCGCGTTTGAAACACAGCTGCGGGCGATAGGGACGCAGACCGTCTTGTGATGGTTTCCATACAATGGTATGAGTGCCGGTTGTTCAGAAATCAATGGCAAACTACAGAACGTAAACTTGGCCAGGAATCTCCAACAGCCAACAAAATGCTGGTGTTGACTGCTACGTCCGGTAAAGGATATGCAACTAACTTTTTTTGTATACACAACTTTGAAAAACAAGGTCTGCTATTTTCAGTGGCTGGATTTATTGAATAGTGATATCAACTAAGTTTTCTGTTGCCTATTTGAATTAGTAGTCCTAAAACTGTCTGAATCATAAGCTCCTTTACCTTTGAAGTTAAGTGGGTTCACCTAATGGCGAGTGACACTGGAAATAGGGAAAGCTAATCCACATGCAAAAATCAGTCTAGTGTACTAGAAGTAGTAGCACATGTAAGTACTAAGTTTGAGTTCAAAGCGAACCACCGCAAAAATAAAAAAGTAAACTTCTTCAACCCTTCGATTATCTCTGCCCTGCTTTAACCGTGAACTTGGCTCACTACTTCATGTCTGGATCTTCAGATCAGCTGTTTGCCTTGATAATTACCAACTGCAACACCCTTACTCAGAACTGACAATTCCATCATTAAGTGTACTTTCTAGTTCAGCTTCACTGCAAGTATTAAACTAGAATGCTTCAAGAATCGCTTTTCACTAAGTTCTTGCCGTTTCCAGGCACAATGATTTCAATTGCACTTTCCTTCTTTTGAAAGCCAATCTTTACATGCTAAAATGTAATGAAAATAAGTCAATGGATTGGATGCTGTTGAATGTTTCTGCCTCTAGAGTTAACGAAATGTACAAGGGGCGTTCATTTGAAATCCGTTCATGCCGCACTGCACGTAATTGTATACGTTGAACATGATCATGTCATAGTCATGTGATAAGTACTGACCAATGAATAAAAGAGCATGTGCTTGTCGTCCCATGATGCATAGGTTCTGTTTCTGACCGTTGAGAAAATGGTCATGTTGATCCAAAATCCGTCCAAAGAAGCTCAAAGAGCGGTGATTCAGTTTCTTTCATTTGAAGGATGTCGACCAGTGGACATTCATCGAAGAATGCAGGCAGCGTACGGTAACAAATGTGTGTCAAAGACAACAGTGACAGACTGAGCATGTATGTTTCGGAAAGGACGTCAGTTCACGACAGATCTTCGACGGCCGGGTCAAGCGCACATTGTGCAACAGAAAAAACCATCGCCAAAACTGATGCAGCAGTAGAGATGAACCATTGTTGAAGCATACGTTCACTAGTGAAAGAATTTGATGTGTCAATTGGGACAATTCAAAAGGTCATTCGTAAGAAACTGCAATATCAGAACATGTGTTCACAGTGGGTACCACGGATGTTGACCGACCACCAAAAAGAGAACGCATGGGATGGTGTTTGAACCACATGCTGCGTTACAGAGTGGAGGGTGATGCATTTCTCTTCAGCATAGTGGCTGGCGATGAATCATGATGTTACCACTTTGAGCAGAGCAGCAAAAGAAAGAGTATGCAATGGAACACCAAAAGCCAAAAAATTCAAGTTACAGGTGTCCCGCTGGTAAGGTTATGCTGAGCGCATCTTTTTACCATGAAGGGTTATTGTTGGCCAGCTTTAAAGAATCTCGTGTCAACATCAACTCTACCCTCTACTTGCAAACACTAGACAAGCTGCAAAAAGCCATCAAGAATAAACGACCCGGCATGCTTTCTCACGGTGTGATTTTGTTGCATGATAATGCTCGTCCGCATGTCGCAAAGATTGTGCAGGAAGCATTAGCTTGGAAGAAGTGGGAAATTCTGCAACATCCAGCCTATAATCCTGATTTGTCACCATGTGATTTTCATTTGTTCGGACCTCTAAAATAAGTTCTCAAGGGGCAACAATTTCACACAGATGCAGACGTAATGAACGCTGTAAACACTTGGTTCAGTGAGCACCCACAATCCTGTTTTTGCTGACGGCATTCGCCGCCTACCTAAGCACTGGGATACTTGCCTGAATGCCTATGGCGACTTCTTTTGGCCAACCCATGGTGCATAATTCATTCAAAATGAATGCTTTGTTTAATTCTACCACACCTGTTAATGTTTCTTTCAAGCTTTTGTAATAAAGCCATTGGAACAGGTTTCAAATGAACGTCCCTAATATATTATTTAGCACATGTTACAGTAAGAAACCGTACAACATATCATAAAACATAATCCAATTTATTATGCGCTCACACTTCTGTAAAACTGCATAATCTGATTCAACCAGCTTTCTGCAATTATTGGGTTAATCTTATTACTCACTAAAATTATTTTTATTATGACAAAAAACAATACAATTAGTTTTCAATTTACTGGAGCTTGCAACTGACATTCCTGTAGTTTCTGTTTATATATGACTGCTACTTGTAAACAATATTTGGAACTGAAGGAGAAATTATTCAAAAATATTTGTAATACAAGGAAAAATTACTCTGAAATATTTGTAACACTATAATAGTGAGAATTGTAATCTCCAATGTAAATAAATGAAACTCCTCAATGTGTTGCAAACATTTGCACAGAACAGCCAATTTTGCAGTCATACTGCTGTAGTAGGTAAATGTTGCATTTACAGTGTGGTCACAAGCAATGCACATTTCTTAAGGGCCAATAATTTGCAGTCACTTTAATTGGTAATGTAAGGTTATAGTTGTTCTTATCTTTTTGTTTCTTGTTTGCCACAGAGGATATGAACAGATCTCAAGTTTGAGCTTTAGTGAAGGTCAGTATGGCTGAATGGATAAGAGCACTTGCTCCTACACTTCCGGTGTGTTGATGCCGAGGTAGTGGGTTCAACTCCTACACCGGTCAGTTGGACTAAAATGTTGACTTCTCGTCCTTGACATTTGGACATAAATTAAAAGCATCTCAGACAGAAGTCGGAGTGGGTTCGCCTATTGGCAAGAGACACTAGTAATAGGGAAATCTAATCCACATGCAAAAATCAGTCACTAGAAGTGGAAGCACAAGTATGGACTACATTTGAGAACAACGTGAGCACATGTGCGCACGCGCATGCACCCACACAAAACAGTATGTGCCTCATACACTGTAGTGTTTTGTGCCTCAGCTATATCTTTTATCTGTGTTTTGTGGGAATAACTTTTTGGTATTTCCAGTTGTATTTAAGAAAAATTTCTTTTTGGGGAACAATCTGTTAGTAGTCATGATTGCACGGTCAAACCATTTTACCTGATGTCTTCTGGTGACATTCAGATGAGCTGGAAATCAACACTTCCTGAAGACATCTCATTGTTTGATAAACAATGTCTAACAGGCACACATGAATGCAACTTTATAAAGAAATCAAACGAACAACTATTACAACAGAACATTAGCTTCTATGAATAGTTAGTTACCTTATTGTCATGAATGGAGATCTTTTTCTTCATTTTGGGTGATGTGTATTTTGTAGTCTCCTTCTCAGCAACCCTGCTCACTTTTCCCACATTATACTTCTTCTCAGACTCTTTAAACATGTTATCTTTTCTTACATTTCCATTCTCATCTGCCACAAACTCCAAGTCAGGTGTTTTGATAGACAAACTTGTATTTTTATTTAACACCTTCATATTATCCTTGTCTGAAATGCGACTTTTTTCTGACTCGCTTTGCTTGTTGTTGTTGTTCTTGTTTGTAGTACTGTTTGGAATTGCCTTGTGTGCCGTTGTAGTATGTATATCATTTGTTGTTTGTTCATGGTGTAAATATGCTTCACTGCCTGGCTGTACTGAGTCTATCTTTTCACTGTCTGTTGTTGAAACATGCTTCAGCTGGTGCAAAACCTGTCTGAAATCTTCAGATTCTCCACCGTTGGTGTGCATTTTATTACTAACCTGTTCAATCTCCTTATCTGGTAAAGTACTAGTTTCTGGCACCAATGCCAATTTCGTTTTGTTTACAGTCATCTTCAGTTCTGTCTCTTTTGATTTCGCAACACTTTTATCTATTATGCTTACAATTATTTTGTCTTTAAGAATGCTGTGATTGCCTGTTACTGTCTCACCATTTAATCTAATATTGTCTTTCTCCTTAGAGGTATCTGTTTTATGTACTGCATTGTTTTTCTTTACTTGTTGAGACACATTTATTTCATGAGATGCAGTGCTTTTCTTGGCTTGCTGATTTCCGGAACTATCTGAAGAAGCTGTATTTGATTTATCAACCTCCTTTAATTTTCCAACTACTCTTGTATCAAAAGTAGCTATTGCAGCCATTCTCTTTTCTGCCTCAAGCTGCCAATCCAGTTTCTTGACCACACCTGGATCTTCAGCTGTGGGTAAGAGTTTGTTACCATACTTCTGTGTTACTAAAGGTTCTCTTTCTGATGGTGTAGTTTCACTGCGTGTTTTGAGAAGTGATGGTACACCCACAGAAACGTTTTCAATTTTAGTAGCTTTTCCACTGATAGCTTGGCCTGTTTTGTTGTCAGATTTGAAAGGTGTACTATTGTCACTGTTATGTTTTAATTGATTCCCATTGTCAGTTTTTTGTTCAGTATTGACTACATTCCCTCTTAACTTTCTCTGCCTTTCCTCAGCATCTTTCTTCCACTGAGGCATCTCTGATATATTTTTCTGTGATGTTGCTATATGTGAATTGGACACTACAGCAGACAAAGCAGGGACTTTTTGGTCCGTTCCTTTGCTTAATGAAAGGTGTTCTTTTACATCAGTTTTGTGCTCATGAGTAATCTCTGACACTTCTATTGATTTTGAGGGTTTTTGCTGACTACTACTGTCCCACCTGGTGTCACCTTTAATGGCATCTACCTTCTTTAACTTCTTCACATCATACATGTTGGCTTTGTGTTCATTCTGAATCTCTTTTTGTTCAGGTAAGACACGTTTCAGCTTAACATTGTTGATGTCCAGAATATCTTCCTTGCTACCAGAAATTGCACTATTCTTAACAGATGACAAGCCTTTTGATCCATGGCTATCTGACTGTTTGGAATCAGCCTTACCATTTTTGACTGCAGATTTCTGTTCGCTGTCTTTCAAGTTAAGTAGATTACTGCCAGCAGGTTTTGCTTGCCTATTTTGATTTATGATCCCTGATGGCACAGAAGGGTTAGCTTTTTCTTTGCTGTATGTGTCTTTAGATGAAATGTCATTCACTTTCTGAAGTTTGGTTACATTAACATCACCCTTAGCGCTCTTGCTTGTGAATGTGATGCCAATCTCAGAGCTCATGGGTTTCCCAGAGCTAAAAACACTTGATACTTCTTGCACTTTGTTTGTGGTCTGTAGCCTGGGTGTGTTGACAACTGATTTTGCTGAAATGGGTGAGTCTTTGGACACTTGAGTGACAATAGATTTTTCTATATTTTTAGTGGACTGAATTCCCTTTGTATTAGTGATAAGCTGTGTTGGGTTTTTTACATCGAGTGAAATGTGCACTGCTCCTGTCTGAGAAACTGAAGGACCTGTATAAGATGTTGGTGTGGCATTTACTGTCTTATTCATGGGATTTCTTGATGATGAGATGAATTTGTTTTCACTTTCTATTTGAGATAATGGCGTAGATGGTTGAAGTTTAGTAGGAGCTAATGTAGTATGAACAGTAGAGTTTGGGGTGATTGTCGAAAGTCCAGTGGTAGACCCACTAATATTGTCTTTTTTTGTTGATGTAATGCTTAATGGAGTTTGTTCCTTATCTACTGACCATTTCTGATTAGATCTGGTTCCAGTCATAGCCGCACTTCCAACTTCAGTTTGCTTTGTCACATTAGACAAATTCAAAACACTGGCATTTCCACTTTTGTTTGTTGATTTCACATCAATGCTGTGCTGACTAATAGCTTTATTTGCATCTATTTTCTGATGAAGTGACTGATTTGTCACAAGGACATTTCTAGGTTCGTCCAAATGTGTTACTGTAAAGGATACTTTAGTTTCTGCTAATGTCCTATTAACTGATGGCGTTTTGTCATTTTTGTCAAATGGTGAATAAGTGGCTGATGTTGAAAGGTGAGGGGGAGCATTTCTGGGAACAGATAAAGAGACACCAGGAGCAAGAGGTTTTGATGCTTCAGGTTTACCACTAGATTCTGTTTCCAAAGTGGATTTCTTAACCTGAGGAGACATCTCTGGCTGTTTAGGAACCGATGCTGCACCTGACATGCCAAATATATTTCTGCGTGGTACAGGTTTAGGTGTGCAAGTTTCATCTGGTTTTGTGGCCACAGCATCTTTGCTGAGTTCTTGATCTTCTGATATAACAGCACTAGTTCGAGGCTTAGCTCTAGGATAAACTGGTGTTGTGGACTCACTATTGTCTGAATTTGGTTTGTCTGAGAACAATTTCTGACGATTGTGTACATCTGGTAACAGATTTGATTTAGATGGAACAGTGTCTAGATTCTTCTGTTCTGAAGGCTTCAGAATACTCTTACCAATTGTATGCTTCTCCACTTCCTCTAAGAGCTTCTGACTATCTTTACCACCTGTATGCTTACTTTCAGATTGTGCACTTTCTGAAGGCTTCTTAATATTTTTACCAAATGAAAGTTTTCCCTCCTCTGATAGCTTCTGGCTCTCTTTACCAACTGTATGTTTATTTTGAGACTGGGCACTTTCTGAATGAGGCTGGATAGATAATGTAGCAGTAGAAATCTTAGTGGCCCCGGCAACATTGTCAGATTTAGTTTCGGATTTGCTTTTTGTTGGTACAGATGCAGCAGTTGGTGTCAGAATATCTTGCGCTGCTTTATCCTTCTGTTGAAAAAAGACAGACTTATTCACCTTCGTATTGCCAGATTTCTCTGTTAATGCTTTTTCAGATGCTAAAATGGCTTCTTGCCTTTTCTCCAATTTGTTTGCTTCTTTGCTGGAAAATGGAAGAAGTTTGTTAGACTCACTGCTTTTTTTACTAGAATATTCAGCAGACTTATCTTTTTCCACAGATATCTTTTTAGACTTTTCATCATCAAACAGATTTCTTGGCTGCATTTTGGATTTCTTAGTATCCTCTCTACCTGGCTCATCAGATGGATGCTTTGATCCAACAAAGTCCTGTTTTCTGGATACTTTTGTATCAAATTCAGTCTTTATTGGCTGATCCACATGTCTCTGAAGGTTAGTGACTTTGCCATCCTTGTCTGTATTAGTCAAAATACTGGATTTCTTATCTGTTTTTGAGACTGCTAACTGCTGCGCCTCAGAGCTAAGGGAAGGTGACATGAAAGGAGAACGTGTATAGACTTTGTTAGCAGGTGACAGTTCACTACGACGAAAGCAGGATCTGTGATACAGTTTGCCATCCTCCATATGCCGCTCTATAAGATAAACATGTTCGTGGCAGATTCCACATTTTTCTGTTCCAGCCGTTGCTGCTACTTTTGCCTGAAACACAAACACAAGTGAATAAAGAGTGTGGCATATAACAATGAAAACTATGTTTACAACAATAATCTCCTAGAAGGACATACATTAATAACTTTCAACTGTAAAATATAAAACCAAATACATCTCTTAACCTCCATTAAATTGGTTTAAAATGACTAAACAAATTCTGATAATCTAATATATTTGTGCGGTTAGAGTTGAGTTGAGTCAAGAACCAACATCACTGTACGCATGGTATTCCTATCAGCGCTCAGTTCTCATCTTCAACAGGTAGCGTAGAGTTCCAATACTAATGGTGCCCGTTACGACCTGATTATATTTATTTGTGTGGATAACTTTATAGTAAGTGCACATAACATGGGCATCTGCATTAGCGGGGTAGTTACAATGCTTGCCTGCTGGTCTGGTGTTCATGTGGTTGAATCCCCATTGAGGCAGATATTTTTAAAACTGATCAGGGTTTGTGTCTGTCTGTATGTGTGTGTGTGTGCCTCTCTCTCTCTCTCTCTCTCTCTCTCTCTCTCTCTCTCTCTCTCTCTCTCTCTCTCTCTCTCTCTCTCTCTCTCTCTCTCTCTCTTGTTGGTTGACGTGGGCGATCATGCTTCTCCACAAATTGCGATCTCCCACGGCATAGATCAATTTATGAGTTGACTCCTTTCCATGCCATGACACAAGACTGTCAATAATGTTCTCACATTGTCTTCCTCTATCTCTCTTTCCACAAATCCTTCTGGTTGTCACAACATGTCAGTTTCTGTCTTCTCATGTGGCCCAAAAATGATGACTGTTTCTTTCTGATGACTGTGATTAGTTGTCTTTGCAACTTAGCTTCCCTCAAAATGTCCACATCACTCATTTTGGTTGAGAGGCATGATTGTCTTGGGAAAATACAGTGGTGGTTTCCCCTTGTCTTCCGCCACACACACACACACACATATAATCTGCTTTCTCTCTCCCTCTCTTTCAAGCACACACCAATATGAAATTGAACTTGTGTATTTTAATACAGCACTCTGGGTTCAATCTCCAGTAGCAGCATGATTGTCATCCATCAACTAGTTCTAGAATCAACCCAGCGAACGTTTTACACTGTTAATTTTCTGCAAAAGGATTGTAAGGACCAAAATTATCCCACATCATTATGTAGCACTTACCATATATGAAAGCCTAGCATGTCTTATCACTATGACAGTATCTGCTATTATAAACTATACACGTTCACTACCTGGTGCCTGCAGAGAAGAGGACTAAATTGTTATGACGGAATCACTCAAGTGGAGCTTATAGAGAGAACTAGATTCCAGCTTATAAAGAGGGGAGGAAAAATGCTGGTACTGGAAGGACTCAATGAGAAAGCCTGATTATAGTATAACTAGGACATTCATTCTATCTAGATCTCACAGGGCAAATAAAATATGAGATCTAAAAACACAAGGAGATGATAATTGGCCAGGTGAATAATATGGGAAGGACATGGAGGGAGCTGCAGGGGGTAAGAAAAGAGGGCTTGGCATGAGTTGGTTGAGTGCCTATGTTCCTATGATGGATAATGGGCATAATTTATGCTCCCATCATCAAGCAGAACAAAGTGTATTAATCCTTTACCGGGTGGAACGTCCATTTCCGTCCGATCGCTTAAACGGGCTTACCGCCTGAACACGCCCGATACTATTATACATTGTAAAAACGCGATCTCTTGGCTTTCCTATACTTCCGGCGGCTACTTTTACTTTCGCCGATAGCTTGACAATGTGGCCACCATTTTCAAGTGCCTACTATGAATTTGAACAGATTTTTTGGATAGTTTTCTGGGTTTTTACGCTTAGTTTTTCAAAATGGATTTCGGCAATTCTTCAAGTGATAGCCAAGATTTCGCTAGGTTAAATTTAAGTGACATTAAAGGGCACGAAGTTGACTACTAATCGGAGCTAGATATCAGTGAAAAGCGTTACTTTGCATTAGCAGTCATGAGTCGGATTTTAAAGAAAGTGATTATGATTCTGAAAATGTGTTTGTAAATTGCCATATAGATGACTGAAACTCACAAACAATAACTGTATTTCGTAAATATTTGTGTTCATATATGGATAACCGGCAACAATCATGTGAGTAACATATTCAGCATGCTTTTCCCTTCATTGTGTTGTTTATTTAACTAACATCAGTTGACTAACACCTTATTTATGATGTTTTTACTTACACAACCCGAAATTTTACCGAACCTGAAAAAATCTTGCCCGCGCAGAAACGAGACAACTAACATGCTAGCTTCAAAGACATCTTTCATTGAGACACTGAAGATGGACAGAGGGAATATATTGTAGGCAATAAATGTCAGGTCGGTGCATGGCGACATCTTTTTATGAATTGATTACAACTGTTAGAATGGGAAGTTGAGTGTCAAGTATGGGGAACACTGAATGCTTTTGGAATTCATCATGACACCTGGGAGACTGCAGCCAGAGACCGAAATTCGTGGTGTGCATCATTACGCAAGAGTGCAGTCACGTGTGAGGCAACCAGGACTGCAAGAGCTGTGAAGAAAAGGCAGGACAGAAAAACCACTGCAGGAAATCCTCCTCCAGAAACGTCAGGCATTCTTTTTCCACATTGTCAAAGAACATTTTGAGCCAAAATGGGCCTTATCAGCCATCTTAGAACTCATGGCTTCATAGTTTCAACCCCACTGGATGAAATGAATGGTCATTATCATTCTTGATTGACAAACAACAACAAACAACATGGGGAACTGGTGGCAACGAACACAGCCAAAGATGGTTCAGATGCATATCTAGTCAGAATACAACATTGACAATCAACATCCACAACCTTTAACTTCTGCTGATAGAGACACCTGCTGATAAAGACTGCAGATGATACAGTCTTGATTGCAGACAATGAACAGGACCTGCAAAATTTAGTAGATGCGATTGTGACACACAGTGAACAACTAGGGTTAGAATTAAATTGTAAAAAGACACAGATTATGGTCGTCACTAGGAAGGACGAAATACCACAATGTAATATACAAGTAAATGGGAATATTCTTCAACAAGTGAGCAGGTACAATTATCTCGGAACAGTAATAACATCTGATGGGAGATGCCTTGAAGAGATTAGAACAAGAATCGCCATGGCAAAAGTAGCCTTTAGCAAGATGAAAAACATATTGACCAATAAAAAGATGTCAATTGAAACGAGAAAGAGAGTGTTGAGATGCTACATTGAGCCTGTACTTTTGTATGGATGTGAAGCGTGGACAATGAGCAGTCAGGCTGAAAAACATCTGATGGCTGTAGAGATGTGGTTTCTGAGGAAAATGCAAAGAATACCATGGACAGCCAGAAAGACCAATGAACAAGTCCTTCAAGAAACAAATGAAGATCGTAAATTGATTAGAGAAATTAGACGTAGACAGTCAAAATTTTTTGGACATGTTATGAGAAGAAATGGATTGGAGAATTTGGTGACAACTGGTAAGATCGAGGGGAACAGACCAAGGGGAAGACCTAGAAGCAAGTACCTGGATGGCTTGGCCTTGTGGCATAGTCGAGACAGAAACACGGAGCTGATCCACGACTCTGGTGATCGGGTGAGATGGCAGAACATGACCGCCCACGCTTACCGGCATGGCACATGATGGATGGATGGATGGATAGAGACACCACACATATGGGCTTGTCCTGAGTGCAGCACAGTTGATTTTTTATCATAATCACAAAGCTCCTTTCTTTATAATATATTAGGTAACTTGCCCATCTGTCCACTCTTCCCCATATTCTTTATTTACTTAATACAAACACTCTGACAAACTCAACTTACTGGTGCTGAATTTTCTTTAGTTTCCACAGTTGTTGCTTTTTTTGTAATAGGAGCCTGTGTTGTATCAGAGTCTGATGGCCTTTTTGTGCCGGAGATAGACTTCCCAGACACTTTAGACTTCACGCCAGGACCACCAACTGCATAAGTATAAAACATTGTGGTGTGAAAATACAGGAATAAATAATACATACAAATAGATAAAGTAGTGATATCAATATACAAGGGCTGTCCAAAAAGAAAGGTTCCTTTGAAACAATGTCACAAGTAAGTTGGTCAGCAAGCTAGCTACTGACTGGCATGTGGTCATCTTGATAGACAATAGTTTGTTACATTGTGCAATTGAATTCAATGAAACACTCTACTTAGCCTTTGTTGACCAAGAAAAGGCATTTGATAGGGTAGATAGAAACAAGCTGTGGGAAATCCTTAAACAATATGGAGTGAGTACACATCTAACAAACCTATGTAGAAGTTTATACGACAACAGTGAATGCATAGTGAGAGCAACTGGAGGACACTCAGAACCCTTCACCATAAGATCTGGAGTACGACAAGGTTGTGTCCTGTCCCCTCTCTTGTTCATAACATATATAGACAACATATGTAAAGAAACCAGCCAAGCAGAGACAGCAAGAATACCGCATGACGAGAACACAGAAGAAGAACCATCTGCAAATCTAACCATTAGAGAACTCCTGTTTGCGGACGACCAAGCACTAATAGCAAAATCAGAAGCTGAATTACAAGACCACATGAATAGTCTAAACGAAATGTGTAGGGAACATAACATGAAAATTAGCACAAGCAAAACAGAGGTAATGACTATAACTAAAGAAGAACAAACAGCAACAATTCACCTAAACGAACATCCCTTGAAACAAGTAAAGACCTTCAAGTACCTAGGAAGTATAATATCATCAAATGGCAGATCAGAAGACGAGATCGAAAATAGGTGCAATAAGGCAAATCAACTCATTGGACAAATGGCACCAATACTAAAGAACAAACATGTATCAATAACTACTAAGAAAGCACTTTACAACACAATCTTCCTACCAACTCTGTGCTACCAATGCCAAACCTGGACAATGACAGAAAAAGAGAAAAGAAAAATCACAACAACAGAAATGAGGTTCCTGAGAAGAATACTCAACGTATCAAGAAGAGATAAGATCAGAAATGAAGAAATCAGGACTAAAGTGGGGGTTAAAGCTGCTCTAGATTTTATTAGAAAGCAGCAAGTCAAATGGTTTGGCCATGCAAGTAGGCTACCAGTCAACAGCATGCCACAACAGGCAATGACGTACAGACCAGATGGAAACAGAGGAAGAGGCCGACCACGTAAACGCTGGACGGAGGGAATAACAGAATCCATGGGAATGTCGATATACGAAGCCCATAACCGGGCACTCTCACGAAGTTTATACTTCACCTCGACACCGCAAGGTACAAGAGGAACATGATGAGATGAGATGAGATTGTGCTTCAAAACAGGCACAATAACTACGACCCATGGCGGTAGCGAATGTAACCTCTCCATAGCACAAAGCCTGGGCTGAATTGTACAGACCATGTGTTACCCATGATGCAGCATGATCCACGCTCTTGGTCTGCCTAGTATACACCAGAGGAAAGGTCACACCAATACATCTGGAGCAAGACAAGCTGCAGAAGCTGCTGGATCAGCAAAGCAATGCTCTAACTGTCCAGCTGTTGAAGCTTCGATCCTAGACCAGTTGTCGACAAAGGCTTAGCGCATGGTCTACCATGCAATGAAATTAGTCTTTATGTTGCATTTACTCGCACCAGGATCAGGTTTGTACCCTCCCAATTGTACTCCTCTGCCCAAAGCCATTAGCATCATCGGGGTGTCGGGTTTAGTGGGTGCCGACCAACATTCGGTGCTAACAGACAACAGGTAGTGTCATCTAGTGTTATACGACTAACTACTACATGTAATGAGAAAGCAATAGCAAACTACTGAACGTAAAGAAATCACAAACATCCAATAAATGTTGGGGTTGACTGTGACATCCTGTAAAGGATATGCAACTAACTTTTAACTACATGTACTATATTAGTGATATTTAGTCTGAAACTAGTAGGCTCATGGCATGATAGTTAATTTAAGTCTTTGATGTACTTCTGGTAAAGAGAAGGCACATGTTGTGCACTTTCTAAACATTCAGCATTGATGGATCATGAAGAACAACAAGTAAGTTGCGTAAGTTCTGCTCCAAATTAGATACAACTTTTACTAAAACTTTCAAATGCTGCAAAAAGCCTATGAAGACAACTGTTTAATGTCATACACATTACCACAAGTTTGTTTTTTTGGACAGCTCTCATGCAAACACTTCTTAGTCTTCTAATTTTATCAATATGTCATTATACATGGCTGTGCACACAGAAAAACAAAACTATATTACTATGTGAAAGGAACATATATCTTTAAACAACTGTGAAATATAGTGACCATTTAGCATTAACATGGGATTCAAATTGATCTGGGCTCCCAGGTTGACCTAAGTAAAAGGGGCACCAGGAAATGTCTTGAAAAAGGTGGCAAGCATGACACTGACATCACTCATCGAGTGTCGATTGACCTATAAAAATACAGTGCCAGCACCATATACCTAACATGATTCAAGGGTCTTTTTCTACTTGTGCTAACTTCTAGCATTGGGATGAAGTTACATCATTTTTTTTTAAGTTGTCCTTTTCTGTTCTCTATAAGTTATAAGCTGAGGGATGGAGAGGAGAGAGGAGGAGGAGGAGGAGGAGGAGGAGGAGGAAGAGGAGGAGGAGGAGGAAGAGGAGGAAGAAAGATGAGGAGAAGGAGGTGGAGCAGCAGCAACAGCAGAAAAAAGAGAGGAAAAGGAGGAGGAAGACAAAGAAGAAGATGAAGAAGAAGAGGAGGACAGTAGAGGTATTTTCATCATTTTGAAATAAGTGAGAAAAACACATTGAAACAAAATTACAAGAAGAATGTATATAACATACGCTGTGGGAGAGCATGGAGGTAATTGTAGTACTGGGACACATAGGTAATAATACTGAGTTTGTCTGGGACTTTCAGTCTGACCATGTCATCAGCCTCAAGGAAGGCTGGGATGCTCAGTTCTTTCTCTGCAATCTCAAATGCCTGAAAATACAGTTTAAACAATTGTACTGGAATCACACACCTTTAAAAGTGAATTCTAAGATGCATTGAATGGCTACTAAGATACCAATTAACTCTTACAGAGCCTAGAATGGCTACTAAAATATAAATTAACTCTTTAAAAGCCTTGAATGGCTACCAAGATACCAATAATTTCTTAAAGAACCATGAATGGCTACTAAGATACAAATTAACTCTTAAAGAACAGGATAGATTTCCTATTTTGGTGTATGACTGATCTCTTTATGTGAGTTTTCATTCACTGTTAAAGCATAAAGGGCCATTTATGTCCATATGTGTATCAAGCCTATATGGTAATGAAGGATAAGTCAAAACTAGAACCAGGACAAGAATGAAACCAACATTTTCCAAGAATGAAACCAAAAATAAGTTCTTCTTCTGCTGCCTTCTATACCATATTGGAGCATAGGCCATCAACAAACTCATGTCAAGTCATCCTATCTGTTGCTATCTCTTGCAGTTCACTACATATGCTCCAGATATTGTTCATCTTCTTCTAGTTTGCCAGCTCTATTGCATTCGAAACACAGCTGTGGGTGATTTGGAAGCAGACTGCCTTGCGTTGGTTTTCCATACAAAGATATGAATGAGGGTTGTTCAGAAAGTAATGGCAAACTACCAACGTAAACTTGCCCATGAGTCATTAACAGCGCCCCCCCCCCCCCCCAAAAAAAAAAACAGCCTCTAGTCTCTTCTCTATGATTTGTACAGCTCTATTTCATTTTCATTGTGGGTTCCAGTGAAAAAAGGACGTTCTAGTTATACAAGTCTCAGATGTTATCAATGTTTCCTATCAAGACGCAGTTCATAGGATTGATTAATTCCTTACCACATGCATGACGAAATGCCTCAATCTTAATTTTTGCAAACAACATGTCCTCCAACATGATAAATTATGTACTTTTATTTACATATATTAACTAATCTAGTGTAAATACATTTTTTAAATTAAGACTAATTTTTTAGTGATCAGCCAAATTTGAATTTTTGAAAATCAAGCAGACAACTTTTAAACCTGGGCAGGGCACTCACTGGTCCTGACAGCAGGAAACTGCTGCCAATTTACCCAGGTTGATATGAAAGGCAGAGGGAAACTACTAATTACCTTCTCAAGAATAAGTTTATGAGCAGGTCACAAGTTTGGAATGGAAGAGTGACATGTTCAGAAACTTCATAACAGCCTTCGGACTGAATAACAAAACATCACATGGCATGCAGATAGTACTCATTCTTTTGCTGTTTTTCACCTCCCAATGGGGCGTAGACATTCAACCACCTCACACCAAGTACTTTGTAGACTTGTTCATGATCGGCTAGAAGATTCTATAGCTAAAGTGTTCTATGGGACCAGGTAGTCAATCTCATGCCGACCCTAACTAGTCATCTCTTACAGCATATATGGTAGGTCACAGTGTTACTATTATTTGCTTACCAGATGGACCCCGGTAAGTAATTCACAGGTAAGATAGTATATTGGAATGTAATGACGCAACTGCATTGCCGCCAAAGCAGGTTTCATTGTTTCAGGCGTGGGGGGCATCGGTCAATTTGATTGACAGATGAAACTACCCTTCACAGGAAAGGAGGAGGGGTGAAAAGAATTTGGCACTTAATCCATCTAGGTGAATCATCTTACATGGAAAAATAGGTGGAGCTAACAGGAACTTGGACATATTAATTAACCAACCTGGAAACTAGCCAGGAATTGACTAGAATAAAACTACATGCATGGCCAGCAAGACTTCAGACGCAAATTCACAATAGCATTCTTAGGATACCTACTGGAGAAATATTAACATTTCGTTCTGTTGGACTTCTGTACGAAGTCGTATGACAGGATTTCCTAGCTATAACCCAGGTAAGACCATTACTCTGATTAGTTGTCTGCTAGTCTGAAGGCTTGTGTAGTTTCGTGTTCTGCATATTCTCCCAAACTTTACACTGGTGGATTTTCTTTGTACTTAATGTTCCAGTTCTAGCTTTACGATTTCACTGAGAACTATTTTCTTCTTTCATTCACCACTTGGTTGTCTGATTTGTTGTATGTGATAATTTGGAGAAATCCAGTATCCAAGCTACATGAGCGTGTGGCTTATGCATGTACAGGAGATACATTTAGATTCATCCTGTATGATGTTAAACATTGGGGAGACTGACTACTTAGGAGAAATTCCTGAGAGCTACCAGTCTCTTGATAGTGTCCAATTAACATTGATTATTTGGACCAACACTTTGAGTGCCTACCAAGATTATGGTGAAACCACTTGGTTTGAGGAATGGCACCAGTTCACCTTGTCTGCATGATGTCTGCATGAGGACAGACATGACTTAGGACATTCAATATCCCAGACAGATTCAGGGAAGGCATTTAATGTTCGACAGGACTGTGCGACCAGCCCTTCCGACAAGACAGTATGAATGAATCAGAAAGGGAAAGAGTAAGTGAGGTGAACTTATATGGGAAACACTCCATTACACAGATGTATATGAATATGTATGTTTTGAGCTATAGATGTTCTAAATAGTTTTATTAATATATACATATATATTTATTTATTTAGAACTGATATATGTTTATGTAACATACCATCATATATTATGACTTGAATGTATGTTTATATGAATGTATAGACATATGTGTTTGAGATGTGTAGACGTAGATACTACCCATCTCCGTTCGTTTCATTCCAGATCTCTTAGGAGCAATGGACAGTCAACAACCCATGTCAGGAAGTGACTTAGCCTTGTGAGGGACCAATTTGGACTCCTTCAATCTGACAGTGAACTGCGTCTCACTGGGGGAAGCATGACCTATGTGCTTCTGAGCTTTTCAGCCAGATGAGTTACGTATACCATAATATAATCATCATCATCATATGATCATCAATAGCAATAATAAACACAGTTGTTGTATTTTAAAACTCAATTTGTCCGTATAATTCTAAATGTTTATAAATGTTTGTGTAGCTTAATCAAGTACACACATTATTGTATCATTTAGTGGGGGTTCGCACATATTGTCCAGAAGTGGGAATCTATGTCCGGGAGGTATCTTGCCTATGCAGTCATAAGTAACCAGATTACGTTGCATGTCTTAACTCCTCCTTTCTCACTTCTGGTGATACCAAGTACAGCCAAAACTATATAGATATATTCTATCTTCAACGAGCCACTTCTTGGCTGTTTTCTTGAGTATCAGGGACAGTGTCTTAAATCAGCATAAAAGACATTAGTTCCACGTTTTCTCTCTGGGATCTGGGTGGTAACTAGTCCCTTCTGACAGAGTTAGGGGATCTTAAACTGCATCCAGAACTAAACACCAGTAGAAGAAAATGATTTTGGCTGAGTGGTTGCCCATCTGGGATCTACCCCCAGCCAGTTGGTGACATATTGGGACGGCTCGTCCGCTATAGAATCCGGGAGTAAACCCTAGAGCCTATTGGTCTGCTCGCCCGCTATAGAATCCGGGAGTAAACCCTAGAAAACTTGGTTCGCTCGCAAGGAACGAACCTATTTCAAATCTGTTAGTCTGGTATTATTCTGGTCTTGCCCATGGATAGAACCTAGGTAATTCTCACTTACATTCTTAGCAGCATTAGTTAGTTATAATTTATTTCTAATGTAATAGCTTGCTTGATTGTAGGCAAGATTTTGACACATCAGGACTTCTCATCCATGATAGAATCAGAGAATAAATTCTAGACTATTGATTTTCATAAACCATTCTTTCATTCTTCACCCATTACATTTGCTAAGTATTAACTTAGGAATTTGTTTCTAGGGAAGTCTGTAGAATTTAAATAACTTGTTAAAAAGTTAATAATGGATAATATCATATGAGTTAATTTACATCATTCACCACTGTAGAATTAATAATCACATTAATTAGTGATATTAATTAGTTTATTGATGATTTACGTGATGATTTTTTGATTACATGCTTTATCATTTGATTTAATCATGAATAATTTGATAATGCTTAGTTAATTCAGTGTATGACGGACTGCTTTGCATCAACTTTCTCACTCTAATTCACTACTATCATTCTCATAGCAGTGTCTGTTCCTCTTGTCACTATCCTGCTCTAGCATAAATCTGACTAGCTCTCTGTAGGGTAATAATATAATTACTTACCTGAGTTTAAGCTGAGAAGAGATCATGGATGCACGCACAGATTTCTTAGAGTCCGCTAGAGGATGGGGCATAAGGCTCGGCTTAGTAGGAGAGAAGCTAGAACTATTTATTAGAGAAGAAATGGATTGGTGGGACAAAGAAGATGAGCAGATGATGAAAAGAGTTGCAGAATTAGAAGCAGATATGCGTCACAAAGCTGAAGAAGATGAGATGAAGAAGAAGCAAATTGAAATACTGAACGTGGAGGAATCTACCAGCTCGATTGAGGAAAAGCCAATCACTCAAGCCGAAACTCTGATAGAAAGCGGGGAAGCTGACCGTCACAAAGAAGAGGCATGCATTCCTTCGCAAATCCCCATGGCTCAGAAAAACAAAAACTTGCGCACAGAAAGGCAGATGCTTCCCTCGCCTATTCCTAAAAATATTAAAAATAAACGGAATAGGAATAAATGTACCAAGCGTTCGGTAAACAGTCACAAACGTGATAAATGTTTACACCGCAATGAAAGCGGATTAGCTGGCTTGGCAACCCAGCAATCTCAGGAGCTTCCTAAGACTTCCCAAAGGAGAAAAATCCAGGAGGAGGAGGACCTGAGGAAAACTATTAAAGAGATCGAAGGCGAGACCTTACCCGACTCTTTTATTCCCTTCAGTTCAGAGAAACTAGGAGTGGAAATGAATTCAACTGAGACCGGAATGGATGTAAAACAGGATTCCATTGTTTCTCACGGTGTGGCCACACAAGATGAAATAATTATCAGTTTGAATTACTTATCTCAGGTGGGATATGGCATTGAAAATGACATCCCACAACATTCACTTCTATTGGATTTGGAACAAGAAAACCAGACCAGGGAGAGAATACCTCAATTGGACTTGGCACAAGAGAGCCCAGCCATGGAGGACAAACAAGACACGGAGGAGAATTCTTACGATGTCAGTATCTTGGAGTCTTTCGAAAAGGAAACTCAAGATACACAAAGCATTCATGTAGGTTATACCACGGACTCTGATTCAGGGACGATAAACATGTCTGCTAACAACAAAGAAGAAAATACTTCTTTGGACAGGATGAAGGTAATGCCTATCATCAACACAGCTGAAGCTAACAGGGGATCACAAATGATGGACTCTGCAGCGGAACAAAACCGGAGCGGTTGGTATACTCAACACTCAGGACCTTGTTTACCTTTCACTTCAACCAATGTTGGATGGGGAGAACAGCTGTTTATGTATACTTCTACAAGGAGTGATACAAATTCACAGTTCTTGGGGAACAACATGATTTCTCAAAGCTGGACAACTTCTACTAGCCTTATACTTTCAAACACAGATTCAAAATGGAACTCTGTTGAAGAGGAACGCACCTGGATAAATAATTATCGAAGGAAGAAAACTCTTAAATCAAGAGGTAGTAAACTGACATCCTACCAAGAAAGAGGCAAGTACGAGTTGAATGCACATCATAAAATTATGATGTTTAGCAAATTTCCTGCCAAAAGGAGGAGATTAAAGGATTTTATTATGATCTTTGGCCGACGGAGGAAAAGAAAATGGAGCAACAGTACTGCGACCAATTCTTTTAAGAAAACACTGATGGCACTTCCTCTGCTTATAGGACAAGGGCCAGAAATTGAGTGGACAATAGCAGTCTCTCTGCGGCGCAGGAGAATCTTGTTATACATTTTGCAATTTCCCGGCTGGGAAAAAGTAAAACCTCCAGAGGACAGGACATTACCGAGCAATAGCCCGGAAATCCGACACAACACCAGGAGCAAAGATTTGCAAGATTTATCCTGGGAGAATGGACATGGGATATTTCTTTTGACTCATAGAACATCCCACTGCCACAAAGAATATTGGGAACCCAGACTGGGAGGCAGTTGGAGAACGGAGAGAACTTAGATACATTCTTGAATGCTGCCGAGGCTCTGTTATAGGCTTCATTAATGAACCTACTTAAATTGGAGAGCTATGTGGCGGGACAGCCCGGCAGCATCATAATTACACAAGTTTTCAAGGAATTACAGAGCCCACAATATTTTTCTAAAATTCTCTAAAAGAATAAACGTTCCCCAGAAGAGGATAAAAACGTAAGAGAAAAATACAGAGTCACTTAGAGCCCGCACTATCATTTTTACTACATTGGTAGATCAAAGCAACGTCTGGTCTCTACATCTAAGAGATTTTCCCTTTGATGTTCTGATCAACCAGACATCGCGGAGCCAGTCAGTTGAGATTGACGTGTTAGTTTAGAATCAAGAGGGTCAGCCAGACCCGTCTGAAATAATACATGGCAGTGCTACTCAGGGGAAAACCCCGTGGGATCCACAGACGGCAATTTAATGCAGGCCTAACACCTATCTAAAAGTCCAGACTTTGTGGAGCCGGGACGTCTGTAATTGCCACCACAAAGGAGCAATTAGGACCAGATGCTTAACACCTCGCCGCAATACTACGGGGCAAAGTAGAAACCCATGGCTGACACATTCCGGCCAGCAACCGAGAAGGCTGGTGTTACCAGCCTATTGGAATGTAATGACGCAACTGCATTGCCGCCAAAGCAGGTTTCATTGTTTCAGGCGTGGGGGGCATCGGTCAATTTGATTGACAGATGAAACTACCCTTCACAGGAAAGGAGGAGGGGTGAAAAGAATTTGGCACTTAATCCATCTAGGTGAATCATCTTACATGGAAAAATAGGTGGAGCTAACAGGAACTTGGACATATTAATTAACCAACCTGGAAACTAGCCAGGAATTGACTAGAATAAAACTACATGCATGGCCAGCAAGACTTCAGACGCAAATTCACAATAGCATTCTTAGGATACCTACTGGAGAAATATTAACATTTCGTTCTGTTGGACTTCTGTACGAAGTCGTATGACAGGATTTCCTAGCTATAACCCAGGTAAGACCATTACTCTGATTAGTTGTCTGCTAGTCTGAAGGCTTGTGTAGTTTCGTGTTCTGCATATTCTCCCAAACTTTACACTGGTGGATTTTCTTTGTACTTAATGTTCCAGTTCTAGCTTTACGATTTCACTGAGAACTATTTTCTTCTTTCATTCACCACTTGGTTGTCTGATTTGTTGTATGTGATAATTTGGAGAAATCCAGTATCCAAGCTACATGAGCGTGTGGCTTATGCATGTACAGGAGATACATTTAGATTCATCCTGTATGATGTTAAACATTGGGGAGACTGACTACTTAGGAGAAATTCCTGAGAGCTACCAGTCTCTTGATAGTGTCCAATTAACATTGATTATTTGGACCAACACTTTGAGTGCCTACCAAGATTATGGTGAAACCACTTGGTTTGAGGAATGGCACCAGTTCACCTTGTCTGCATGATGTCTGCATGAGGACAGACATGACTTAGGACATTCAATATCCCAGACAGATTCAGGGAAGGCATTTAATGTTCGACAGGACTGTGCGACCAGCCCTTCCGACAAGACAGTATGAATGAATCAGAAAGGGAAAGAGTAAGTGAGGTGAACTTATATGGGAAACACTCCATTACACAAATGTATATGAATATGTATGTTTTGAGCTATAGATGTTCTAAATAGTTTTATTAATATATACATATATATTTATTTATTTAGAACTGATATATGTTTATGTAACATACCATCATATATTATGACTTGAATGTATGTTTATATGAATGTATAGACATATGTGTTTGAGATGTGTAGACGTAGATACTACCCATCTCCGTTCGTTTCATTCCAGATCTCTTAGGAGCAATGGACAGTCAACAACCCATGTCAGGAAGTGACTTAGCCTTGTGAGGGACCAATTTGGACTCCTTCAATCTGACAGTGAACTGCGTCTCACTGGGGGAAGCATGACCTATGTGCTTCTGAGCTTTTCAGCCAGATGAGTTACGTATACCATAATATAATCATCATCATCATATGATCATCAATAGCAATAATAAACACAGTTGTTGTATTTTAAAACTCAATTTGTCCGTATAATTCTAAATGTTTATAAATGTTTGTGTAGCTTAATCAAGTACACACATTATTGTATCATTTAGTGGGGGTTCGCACATATTGTCCAGAAGTGGGAATCTATGTCCGGGAGGTATCTTGCCTATGCAGTCATAAGTAACCAGATTACGTTGCATGTCTTAACTCCTCCTTTCTCACTTCTGGTGATACCAAGTACAGCCAAAACTATATAGATATATTCTATCTTCAACGAGCCACTTCTTGGCTGTTTTCTTGAGTATCAGGGACAGTGTCTTAAATCAGCATAAAAGACATTAGTTCCACGTTTTCTCTCTGGGATCTGGGTGGTAACTAGTCCCTTCTGACAGAGTTAGGGGATCTTAAACTGCATCCAGAACTAAACACCAGTAGAAGAAAATGATTTTGGCTGAGTGGTTGCCCATCTGGGATCTACCCCCAGCCAGTTGGTGACACCCGGTAAGTAATTCACAGGTAAGATAGTGCTGGTGGCCCAGAAATAACACCAAAGATCTCCAGGACCCTTCCCCATCCCTCTCACACTCACAATCATTTTAATTTGAAGGCCATAAGAGTTGCACAAAGAGGGATGACACCAAGAACTCCTTAACTCACACTTACATGAGTTGATTTGAGTAAAGAATCAATATCACAGCACTCAGGACATCTCCATACATGCTCTGTCCTCATCTGCAACAGCCAGAAAAGAGTCCCAATATAATGGTACCGGTAGTCTGATTATATGTTCATCAGGCCTTTTTTCAGAGTTTTGAGTGTCAGCCAGATTCTCTGGTCAGCACCATTCTCTCCATGCCATGATGATCTACACTTTCTTCTGCACTATACCCACAACTCTAAAAGATCCCAACCACAGCTGCCTTATCATGCACCTTTACCCACCCCACCAAGGGGTACAGACCTAGCTAATAACTCACACTTATATAAAATATGCAAGTGCCAACAATGCTTACCATTTTGCAGTTCTCAAATACATTCTCAGAAGACAATGAATCAAAGTCTCTGCAGAAGACATGTACATTTATCAAGTAAACATCTTGGCCAGAAATTATATACGCAAATATCAGGTATAAATAACTGCTCTTGTAACCTTAATTTACAGCTACCATAACATAGTAGGGAACCTGTGGCAATAGTTACATCCTCTCTTAATGTTCCTTACTCTAAGCCAATTTGTTTTTCTACATCATTAATCAGTAGAACTAAAAGAAAACAGTTCATATATTTAGAATATTAAGAACGGTTTATTATCAAAACAAATCTGGCCCACATTCAAAACTCTGAAAAGGCCTTATTGTAGCTAACCATTAGGATGAGAGTGTGTGATAGCACACCTGTCTGCCGGCCCAGTAGTCATGTGTTTGAATCCTAATCAAGGCAGATTTTTCAAACTGACCAGGGTTTCCAGGCTGACCTAGTCTAAAATGGGTATCACGAAATGTCCTGAGAAGTAAAGGAGGTTGGCATAACACTGACCACTTCACCCATCTAGAGCAGACTGGTCTATATAAATATGGGACTAGAATCATATAATCAGAGCCCCGCTAAGGACAACACAAGAAACAACCAGCATGTAGAAGTGCTAATAGAGAAAGAAACCAACAAACGAAAGTATGCGGAACCTAGTAGGCCCGACCAAGGACCGGTCTTTATCAGGACCAACATAAGACAGAAAGGAAATTACCAGGCAGCACAAGAATAACCTTATCCGACAAACAGAGCGGACCCAATAAAACCAGTATGAATTAGGACTAACAATCCACACAATCACAGATCTCAAAATAACCAAAGCAGAGGAGGCAGGTTTAACGAGACCAAATTTTGAATTTCTTTTGAAAAATTGGAATTGGAATTGGAATATACTCAGTATTCCTCAAGGCTTCAGATGACAGATGCTGACATTAATGTAGCCCCTTGGCAGAAACTGCTGTTAGAGTGTGAAATATTAGGCCTTCACATATTCTAGGCCATGGCATAATGAGATGGGGAGCACTCCCTCTCCACTTTTCCTTCTCAAGCAATTACCAAACACTTCTGAAAATGATCTTGTACCCAAAGGTTGCCACGCGAAAAAACTGGGTTATGGTGGCAGCTATTTGCAACATCACTTGACAAGCTAGAACACATGGGGGTTAATATAACAATTAGCTAGGACTGAATGAGTTAACATTTATCATAGAAATACACAGGCATGTATTCACCCACTAACACACTCATAACTGCACACAAGCACGTGCGTGCGTGCGCACAAACACACAGAAGGAAAGTATGTTTACATACGAGGGGAAGTCAATAAGTAGGTCACAAATGGCTGTAGAAAAATTACTAAATATGATAACAACTTGAAACTAGTTTATTTTTATACATAAATTGTCCCTTTATTTCTCAACATAATTTCCACCAACATTGATGCACTTATCCCATTGTTTTATCAGTCCTCCCACACCGGCTGCATAGAACTGCGTGCTCTGTTTTCTAAACCATGTGTTCACTTCACATTCAACTTCGGCATCATTCACGAAATGTCTCCCGCCAAGGTGGGGTTTCAGTGGACCAACAAGGTGAAAATCGCTAGGGGCTAAGTTGGGGCTGTAAGGTGGATGTACCATAACTTCCCACCTTAGTTGGTTAATTTTCTCCTGAGTTAATCTAGCCGTATGTGGTCTGGCATTGTCATGAAGAAGCAACACTCCTCTAGTCAGCAGTTCTGGACATTTTCTTCGAATTGCATCATGAAGCATCGATAGAACTTCACAGTACGATTCAGAATTCACATTGTCACCTTTCTTCTTGAAATTGGTTAAAAGCACTCCTTGACAATCCCAGAACACTGTCAGCATAATCTTCCCTGCTGATGGCGTAACCTTGAATTTTTGGACACAAGGCGAAGAAGGATGGTTCCATTGCATTGAAGCACGTTTTGATTCGAGCTGGTAGTGATGCACCCATGATTCGTCCCCAATAACAATCCTGTTCAGCATGTCTTCTCCTTCATCTTCGTATCGACAGAGACGATGCAAGGACAGGCCAAATCGGTTCATTTTGTGTTCCTCCTTCAATTGTCTGGGTACCTACCTTGAGCACACTTTCTTAAATTTCAACCTATCATGCATTATGCTGTATGCTGAACCATGTGAGAACCCTATTGCAGATGCTACAGAGTCTATCATTACTCACCTGTCACCTCTAATCATCTCCTCGACCCGCTGCACAGATGCTTCTGTTGCAATCTCAATGGGATGACCAGATCAGATTTCATCAACAATTTTAGAGTGTCCTTGAGAAAATTTTTCTACCCAGCTATGCACCGCTTTACGGGATAAATATTTGCCAGCATAAACAGGAAGCGTTTCCTTATGAATGTCCCTTGCAGGCAGTCCTTTTTCCCCACAAAGAATGCACAACAGCACATTGCTCTTTGGTTGTAAACTCCGTAAGTACAGTTGCTATCTTGTTTATGCACTGCACATGAGACACCTAGCGCCATCTGACGAACGGGAATATAAAGTTCGATGTTGCTGTCACCTAATGACACCTGTATAAAACACCAACTATATTTACCTGCCATCCCACAGAAGTGTGTGACTTACTTATTGACTCGCCCTCGTAAATATAAGACAACTGATAAAAGCACATAAAAACAGTTCTTATACATAGCTTTCAAATAAATACAAATATGTTTATTTGATATGAATAACAATGGTAAAATAATAATTTAATACCAAGAATAGTTCCAAGAGGCAAAGAAGGAAAACCACAATGTGCAGACGAAGATGAGAAAGTAATGCAGGCTAAGCAATACTATATTTGAAATGAACGAATCCATAATATGAACTATCATCATCATGAGCAGTTCTGGTAAGCACCGACAATCACAGTTTACCATCTTACATGATCTCAAGAATCTCAATCAGATCTGTGTTCCACTTTCTTTTTAGGTCATTTGACCTACCTATTCAGATATGCATCTTTGTTTTCCCGTTTACTTCTAATTTTTCATTTGGCACCTAATTTCCTTGTTCTTCTTTTCATTCACTTGGAATCAATCTATATCAGCAATTTTGTTTTCTGCATATCTTGCAGGCTTGTGTAGACTTAGACATCTAAGCTTGTACTAAATGTCGAAGTTAAACCACAGATAAATTAGTGGAAGGAAAGAGAAAACCACAAGCATACATCTCTAGCACCTTATGTTTCAATAAGTCATACGTCACAAATATCTAACAAGAAACAAAGCAGATTTTATGGTTAAAAGCTATTGACAGCAATGCAACACCTTTCATTATGTATACCATCCTTAATACACTCACATCAGATCTGGCCTAAACCGGTGTATGATGGCAGAGAAAGCCAGACCATCCCTCCATGCTGTTGTAAAGTTAGAAATATCCACACCGGGATACCCTTCGGCCATCTTGCGACACCATTGCTGCAAAGCTTTAATCTTACTAGCCATTGTGTTTACTGTTTCGTTCCTACCAGTCAAACAATGAAAGCCATTCTATGTCTCTGCTTCAGTCAATCAATCCCATACTGCACCTAACAAGAAGATAAGAAGTTAATAACAAATTACATTTGAAGTAAATGTTAGCATCTCAGAAAAAACAAACAAAGAGAAATATTGTGAAGGAGAAAGCAATCCTATAGCTGAACATGAAGTGGGTATGTGAAGTGTTAAGCCTTCACATATACTAGACAATGGCTTAATAAGGTGAGCTGTACTAGTTTCCTGTCTTGTTTCCACAAAACTCTGAAAATGATATAGTACACTACTGACAAGGTTGCACCAACCTCAGAGCCGATATCATCATCATCATGTAACTGGTTCTTTGCAGAACGCCACTCCCATCATGGCCTGCCACAGGTTGGCCAGTTTCCCTGACTCATGCATTTCGCTGCAAAAGGTGTCTTCCTAGCATTCCATGTTCTCATCCTTAATCTCTTCTTTAGCCCTATGACAGAGCTTTCCATAGTAGTATCGTCGCTTACTGCACTACTACCCTTGCTTGTTCTGACTCCCCGGTTAATAGTCAATAATATGCCCACCTGGGAACCTCACCAGGGGAGAGAACCAGGGGAGAGAAGGGAGGGTGTGTGTGGTTTTTATCCAGGAACTAATTAATAATGCAAGACTTGCGCTATTTTAATTCCACAATCAGAGGTCCCAACTCCATGGCCTTAATTATAAAAAAAAAACCTGACTCAATAGCCTTAGAATAGCAAAGTTGAAGAAGACCACCAACTCATAGCCTTAGAGTTACAGAGTTAAAGAATGCTCCAGCTCCACAGTATTAGAGTTACAGAGCTAGAGTTACAGAGCTAAAGGGGAACACCCCCCCCCCCTCAAACTTACAGTCACAGACATAAAGAGAAGATCCCAACTCCAAAGTCATAGAGTCACAGAGGTAAAGAAGGCCCCAACTGCACAGCCTTAGAGTCACAGAGTTAAAGATGGCATAAACTCCATAGCCATAAAGTTACAGGGTTAAAGTAAGTCTCAACTCCACAGCCAGAATGGCAGTGTTAAAGTGGGTCCCAACTCCATAGCCTTAGAGTTACAGAATTAAAGAAGGTCCCAGCTCCACAGGCATAGAGTTATAGAGTTGGAGTTAAAGAAATCCCCTAACTTCAACGCCTTAGAGTCACAAAGTTAAAGAAGACCGCAGAGTTGCAGAGTTACGAAAATCCCCCCAACTCCATAGCCTTACAGTTAGAGAGTTAAAGAAGATATAACTATATAGCCTAGAGTTAGAGAATTACTACACTCCCCAAACTCCAAAGCCTGATAGTTACAAAGTGAAAGAACAATACATCATTTCTTGTACAGCTGTGTTGTTGGGTCCTAGATGCATTACACAACCAAGGAGCTCGCAGATCCTGATCTTGTACAACTGTGTTGTTGGGTCCTGGATGCATTACACAACCAAGGAGCTCGCAGATCCTGATCTTGTACAACTGTGTTGTTGGGTCCTGGATGCATTACACAACCAAGGAGCTCGCAGATCCTGATCTTGTACAGCTGTGTTGTTGGGTCCTGGATGCATTACACAACCAAGGAGCTCGCAGATCCTGATCTTGTACAACTGTGTTGTTGGGTCCTGGATGCATTACACAACCAAGGAGCTCGCAGATCCTGATCTTGTACAGCTGTGTTGTTGGGTCCTGGATGCATTACACAACCAAGGAGCTCGCAGATCCTGATCTTGTACAGCTGTGTTGTTGGGTCCTGGATGCATTACACAACCAAGGAGCTCGCAGATCCTGATCTTGTACAGCTGTGTTGTTGGGTCCTGGATGCATTACACAACCAAGGAGCTCGCAGATCCTGATCTTGTACAGCTGTGTTGTTAGGTAGGTCCTAGATACTAGATGCTTTACACAACCAAGGAGTTTGCAGGTCCTGATCTTGTACACAAGATGGTAACAATTTGAAAATAACGACAATTTAATTTTAAGACCGTGTACCAAGTTTTCCCGGTTGTCCGCTTTATTTCGGCTGTTTTAGTCCGTATGCTTACTAGTTAACAGGGCCAGCTATATATTATATAGAGACAATCCCGCCCGCTGGTCACGAAGTCCATCCCCCAAACTGCTGACGCTGTAAAACGCTGCAGTAATGAAGTTGGCTTTGTCGTGCCAACAAACTATTATTATTAACACAGAATGAATGACTCACGGGAAATGCATTATTAGTAGTCTGTAAATAGATCTGTAAGACCTCGGTCTATCCTATATGCTAATAATAGGCCATGCACAAACATCATAACAAACACATTACAATAACTGCACTAGAATAGAATAGTCTTCCCACTTGAAACTTCAAAATACTTCCATAAGAAAATACGCATGTTTCACCATCACCACCTAGGGTAATTTCACCGACTGGCAGTAAGTAAAACCTTTAAATACTCATATACACTTCGATATCTACTTATTCCTCTAGTTGTCTACGAGTGTCAATCAATATCTGTAAATTAATTACTATTTGACTGAACTAAACACGCAGAAAATGCCCACTGACATCCTTGGTCATAAGCTATCACTATTATCCTTGAAAAGAAAGATGACATATCGACTATCGTATAGCCACATTCGTGATTTTATTTTACATATCGTTGATATACGTCGCTTTCTAGAACACAATTATTAATTTACTTAATTAAACTGTCCGAATGATAAACCTGCTTTCTTACTTTAATCCATGGGCCAATTAACTTGCGCAATAATGAAAGACAGTACAAGGAAAGAACATTTTCCTCCAATACTGCAGAGGTCGTGCGGTACAATTTATCATTGACAAGATGCCCCAGACTAGTGGAGGTAACTGACCCTTCGGACCCTGTAAATCTGTTTACACACAAAGTCATAGCAACGCACTAAAGTGAATAATGCGCCCGGCGACCTCTAGTCAACATATCAAAGGATTATTCTTCCCTGTGTCAAGTTTCCAGGATACTGGAGTTAATCTCCCGCCAAAGTCGCAGACGGCAACGGAGCCTCGCGTATTGTTTGTTGCATGATTCATAATGGTTGTGTGTAGCTGTCATCCCCCAACACGATGCAGTATTAATAGACTGTGGTGTAATAACTACCAGGACAAATAGTGTATTAATATTATTTTGCAGTATAACTGTCAGGATATTGTCATGTGCTATGTAACCATATGTAATCAGCTTCGCAAGAACACACTATTCCCAAATGCTCCGAAATGGATCTTTTTGTTCTTTTTCATATTATACTGTTTGTTTAAGCCATACGTGTATTTGTATTTACCTGTTGCTTTTGCTCTTACTCCGTCACGTTTGCCGATTGTCACTAAGTTTTAACGTTGGCCTCTCACAGCATGTCCCAAGTAACAGATTTTTTTTGTTAAAGGACGTGGGTATGGGATGAGCAACCTTAAACGACTGGTTTGCTAGTTGGTTGGTGGTTCTTCTGAAGACTGGATTTTAATTCTGTAAGTCCGAATCCTTGGCATTCAGTTGGTTTGAGCCATAGAAAGGGTTTGCATTTATCAAAAGTGAATGCTTGGCATGTGGACAATACTTTCTTCCCGACCGATACCGGAGAACCATCTCCACGGGTCTGTATTGCAGGGTTGTTCTGCCATCTCCAAAACCGCGTGTGCAACGTGGTCATGGGTTTACACCCGTATCCAAGAAAGCAAAGTCTTTGATCCACTACCCGATGATCAGAGGGGGATGTAACTTTCAGCCTCCTTAATGGTGTAAAAACCCACAGCGTGGTGCATATCTAGTGATCTCGAGTTAAAGACGAAGGTTGAACCTCTAAGCGACGCCCTTCGCTGAAAACATGTTGGTCATGTGACGAAGTACACTTGCAGAGAGTCGCTGTCGTCACTTGGAGGTGACCGGTTCGAATCACGGTCGGTAACTATTTCTAGCAACTGTTATGTTGTCTGGTGCGTACTTTAACCCTTACTTCTTTCTTCTACTTCCATGAGTGTCAAACAATACATATGTTTATGTATCCAATGAAAACAATACAGGTAATCAACCCGACGCCACGTGTCTTCAAGATACGAGGACTGAAACAGTGGTATGCCGCAGAAAGCAATGCTCCGAGACAAACACAGAATAATCCCCTATACAAACATAATATTCACGTGTTTTACCGAGGCCCATTATGAGAGCAAAGAATAACACTGCAATCTATCTTGTATGTCGTAAGATGCGACTTAGGAAGGTTGGGGGAGAGACGTGATTACCTCGTTCCGTAGAAAACTGTTGCTGCAAAATTCGATTAACCATCAACAAGCCTAGAAAGGACTTGGAGAGACTTGATTTGACTAAGTTGGTTGTGGGTCTTTTCGCTACTGGGGGATGAGAGGATGAGGAGAAGAAGAGGAAGACAGACTCGTATGTGTGGGTGTGAAGGGCGTGACGCAGTGTGCAGCAGAAAGCAATATTCCAACACAGCCACAAAATAACTACCTACACAAAGTTAAGATATAATTCGTGTTATTGCATATCAACATTCAAAATCACATTCATCTTTACAAGTGTTGGTACAGGGCAAAGGTCAAGTAACCTCGCTGCCGCGAAGGAGTGACTGTGGAGGGCGAGGGCGGTGTTAACGCATAAGCTATGGCTTATTTCAAGGCATGGGCTGTTGAATTACAAAAAAAAATAAGGTTAGTATACTACCTACAAGCACTTGGAATCAACGACTGGCAAGAGAAGGTCAATCAGAGAGACGAATGGAGACGGATTGTATCTGCAGCAAAGAACCTCAATGGCTCGGGACGCTGAAGAAGAAGAAGAAGGTTAGTATACTCCCCCCCCCCCCTTTCCCTGTCCGTACCCTGAAAGCACTGGGTCGGATATTTAGCCTTCTTGGACAAGAGGGACAACTCTGGTGCCCCGAGCGCACACTTAAAAATCCCTTGGCTGTTGGAAATCGGAAGGAGCGGGCCGAATAGGCCTATGCCCGTGATAAATTTTCACATTGAGAAAAGCCACCCACAATGAATATTTATAGCATGTGTGGTGCCAGCATAAACACATGTGGATTCTCGCTGGTGCTTTGGAGTGCTGAGATAGGTGCTCTGCGCTGAGATTCTTCCTGTCTGATCTATGAAAGGTGACTGGAGCACTTAAGGAGATATCCATGTGCAATGAATGTGATTCTTCACAAACCAAACTGATATCTTGTTGTTAGTGTCTAGTCCTGGCATTGGTAGCATAATGTACTCAGGAAGATTGTGCCCAACAATGCTCGTCAAGTATCTTCTGACGCTTACTTCTAGTGCAGTGCTTGTGGTATTCGGGCTGAGGACTCGATGTGACTTGTTGCCTCTGTGTACAATGTCCGCATTAATCCTACCACCAGATGATACCATACTTCCCAACAGATGAACTCTTTTGTTGGCCTGAACTGTTCGTTTATTTCCCAGAAAATGTTCCGGCACGTGTGCTATCAGACTGGATCGATCCGGAAGTCATATGGTCGTAGAACAAAAATTCTGCCTCGAATGAGATGGAAACCCAGGGCCATTCTCCCGACAGGCAAATGTACCAGCCACAACACTAGATATGTACCAATCTGCAACAATATACACAATTAATCTACATAAATTCCAAACGTATGCGAATTAAATCACGGGTATTGATTATCACTATAAAAGTGGAGAAAAGACGTGGAGATTATAGGACACACTAGGTAATATAAACAAGTAAAGCTATAGTGGCCACACAAGAATACGAAAGAGCCTCCCTCACATGATGACACATATTCAGCTCGGTGATCACCTCAACTTCATATGTAAAATAGGTAAAGGCAGTCAAATATCAAATATTGCAGTTGGGGTGTCCGGTTCTTTTCCTTGTTGCTTTTCCTTTCCAGCCAGTTCCCATAAAATTCTTGAGAATTGCCTCGCACTCATTTGTATACTGTTCGGTTCGGAACGAAAATCCTGCCTCTGCTGGGGATTGAACCAGAACAACTGTTTAGACAAGAAAGCACACTAACCACTATACCAAAGTGTAAAGTTGTAGTCGAGATGAGAAAACCTGGATGTCAGCGCACTATCACATCACAGAAAATACATGTTAAGATAATAGATTATTATTTAATACCGCAACTTGTAGACAGCTAATTATCCCAGTAGCAGGAAAAGGGTCGACAAGTACACAGCTATAAACAAAACATCCTCACAGAAATGTCAAACACTGAACACCCAGCAACACGTTCCAGCTATGTTGTTGTCGCTGCTTGGATCAATAAAGCAATAGGCTTCAACGGAGATGATCAATATTCCATTTCGTTCGCCCGTTTTAATTAATACACAGGATGAGTGACAACCATGCACACCAGTAATCGCAATAGTTAAGTGTATATCTGTATGGCTTGTTTGTTTTAACAAACGACACGAAAAAATCGATCTGGTGAGAAATAAATTCGCAGGTGTTGATTATAATGCACAGACGATATAGAATGGATGAAGAAATCAGAAGATGCATTAGGTAGTTGTAAAGAAGATAACAAAGTTTCATCATCATCGTGCAGCAGGTTCTTCGCAGAACATCGCTCCCATAGCGGCCAGCCGAAAAGATTCTCAATCTTTACTGTGTCAGTTTCTCCGCCTCGAGCATTTTAATGGCCAAGGTATATTCAAAGTCCTGTGCCCGTCTTAATGCTGACCGACCCGTGCTTATTCTTCCAGGAACCATGCCTTCCACCCCTTCTCTTTACAAACTGTGACGTGTAGCGTGGTTAAAGTATTTCAGTTTCCCAGACATGGTGCTGTTCTTCGGTATCTAGATCTACAGAAGTTTGATACTTGGAGAGAAATACAGGTATCCAGGCTGTCAGAAAGGTACAGAATAAACCGCAAAACGGCTAACACTGACTACTACTCTTGGCGGGCAAGGACAGATCAACGTTCTCCGCCTCAGAACCAGACATGACAAACATATGCTTCATCTGTATGCTATAATCCTATGTACATGTTGAGTAAGCAAACAAACTGCTGAATATGTTCATCAGGGCTGCCCTCTGTACAGCGAATTCAGAAAAATATACTGGCCCACTACGGGCTCTGTGGCGAAGGAGTTACGGACACATTTCGTAATCCCGCATACTGCCTTCGAAACACAGCCGCATGCGATTTGGCAGTAGATCGTCTTGCGTTGGTCTTCATGCAATGGTATGAGCTCCGGTTGTTCAGAAAGTAATGGCATACTTCTGAGCGTAAATTTGCCAAGAAATATCACACACACACACACACACACACACACACACACACACACACGCGCGCGCAATGCTGAGGTAGACTGCAACATCAAGTAAAGGATGTGCAACTAACTAATAGGCCCACTGAATCAATACTAAATTTCGAGCTGAATGGGTCTAAACAGGAACTCCAAGCACCGGTCGAGTTCATCACGAGAATGTTTCTTGACGGTATAAATCATCAACATCAGCAAACTCAAGAAGAAGAAAACCGAAAACAACTTAAAGGTAAGATCATATTAGGATTTGAACTGGGAACTTCCATACGACGACACAACCTCGATAAAAGAACACGATTCCTTCTCAACCCACGACAATCCTAACAATATATTACTCGACACATCTATCAAGCAATGGAGTTCCTGGACGGTTGACATGTCCGTTAATGTACAGGACATGGGACAACCATGCACATGAGTAATAGCAATAGCTAAATTTATCCATGCGGCTTATACTTAACAAATAGCACAAAAGAAAAGATCCGAATAGGTAGTTTAAACAACAGAACATGCCTTGATCAATGAAGAAGAGGTGAAAAGACAGACTGAAAGACCAGATTGACGTAAATACCCATACTTTATTTAATTTTCAGTCAACGTTTTCTACATGCTTTATTGCCACTTTTGAAGTGTTATTCGTAAAGCTTTAACCCAGCCGCTCAATAGAAAACAATATGACAGACTAAACAATATTGAATCTTGATGAAATCGTAAGGCAATAAAGTGAATAGTAATAAAAGGGCCGGACAGATCGTGCGTAATCGATTGATCAGGTGTTGACTAAGGATTGAACAGACAATGAGGTTCTACCAGTTCACGCCTTGTCTTTATATTTAGTTTGCTAACTCAAAAACAAATGTAATACAGACCAAGCGACACTAACTCGGTTACACTCATAAATAATGCGGCATGTATGCCTGCGTTTGGTGGGTGTTTGTGTGTGAACTGTACTGTGCTAGTTACGACATACATAGACTCATATAATGGTCAGAACAGAGAGAAAAGAGTGGATATCAAGTTGCACGTTCTAAGGGAAACCGTTGAATACGATACATACATAGGTTATGA
The DNA here is from genome assembly GCA_963921405.1 of Cepaea hortensis. Classification (NCBI taxonomy): domain Eukaryota; kingdom Metazoa; phylum Mollusca; class Gastropoda; order Stylommatophora; family Helicidae; genus Cepaea; species Cepaea hortensis. The sequence continues at coordinate 103,744,398 of OY992880.1, forward strand.
CATTGCTGTGCAGAAAATTAAATCGAGCCAACAGAAGAAGCAGAAGAAGAAGAAGAAGAAGAAGAAGAAGAAGAAGAAGAAGAAGAAGAAGAAGAAGAAGAAGAAGAAGAAGAAGAAGAAGAAGAAGAAGAAGAAGAAGAAGAAGGAGGAGGAGGAGGAGGAGGAGAAGAAGAAGAAGAAGAAGAAGAAGAAGAAGAAGAAGGAGGAGGAGGAGGAGGAGGAGGAGGAGGAGGAGGAGGAGAAGAAGAAGAAGAAGAAGAAGAAGAAGAAGAAGAAGAAGAAGAAGAAGAAGAAGAAGAAGAAGAAATGATTTCCTTACCGATCTGGAAACATTTGTAAGACCATTAACGTGCAAAAGCAAAAATATGGGGACACAATAACAACAGACAAAGAGCAGCAAAACAAACGACGAAGAAGTACACTGCCAAACCATATCGATCAACTAGGCACCCAAGCCAGGACATGGACATTAAACAAGAAACGTGCAATCAATTTTGCTTGCAAAGCTTTTTTATTTAGAACGCCAGGAACCTAATAAAAGAAAGTACACAAGAATAAAATGGCACTGTCTGACTTCCCACTGTATTAACAGCGCGATTCTACTGGTACAATAAGCACATACTGTTTAATTATGTATTCCATTATGAAGCTGCCGATACTAAGTTCTTTGTTTTCGCTGGCCCTGCAATTTTGCAACTTACCATTGTCTGATAACATTTTGAAAGCGGAAGTGTATTTACTCAGAAAATGGATATCGATCGACGAGAAAGGTTGCACTGTGTTAAAAATTCAGGTCGCTGCTTATAGTAAGCGTGATTATGAAACTGCGCGCATACATTAACGGGTACTGATTGGCAACATACAAAAGAGATAACAAAAGAAACAAAAAGATGAGATGATAAAGAGAAAGTCTGACTGATTAAATGGAATGGAGCTGGCGCTGTGGTGAGGGGAGTTACATAAGCAATTTGTAATCCAGCATACCGCGTTCGAAACACAGCTGCGGGAGATTTTGAAGAAGACCGCATTGCGTTAGTTTTCATACAATGCAATGAGTGCCGGTCTTTCAGAAAGCAATGGCAAACTACTGAACGTAAAACTTGCCAAGAAATCACAACAATGCTGGGGTTGGCTGCGACGTCATGTAAGGATATGCAACTAACTTAAGACAACAAATGTTTATCTGCATGTACAAACCTTTTCAGTGGCATTGTGACGTAGAGGCATTAAACGCTATTCACAATCCCTTGACATACAGAAACGAGGGTTTGAAACTAGCCGCAGTCGACGATTTGGAAGCAGGTCGTCTTGCGTTGGTTCGATGGTGGTAACAGCGTCAATCGTTCAGAAAACAATGACAAACTACTGAAGGTAAAAATTGCAGGGTAAATCCCAAACAGCCCCCCCCCCTCCCCCCCCAAAAAAATGCTGGGGTTCATTGCGACGTTCTATAAAAGGATAAGCAACAGATTTAAAAAAAAAGAAAAAGTGTAAATCCTTGCAACCGTCGCTAATGAGTTTAGCTTATCGAGAGCTGAAACGGATCTGTTTGTTTGTCAACAAAGCGATGGTGTGGCTTTAACATACACGGTCATATTGCCCATGTATTGAAAGCTGTAATCTCTTCAGGTCCAGCGTGGTATTAAGAAAGAACCTAAGACAACATCAGCAAACCAGTTCAAGTAGCAAACCAGTTAAAGCAACAGTTGTTAAAAACGTGTATCTGGCAATATACCGTACGGATGTCAGTCATGGATCACGTCGCAATCACCAATGAAGAAAATATGGGCTTTTGAGCTGAAATGTTACAGAAAAGTTCTGAGAATATCGTGGACCAAGAAGAAGAAACATACCAACGTTCTACAAGATGTGAAGATAGAAGAAAGCTGGCCCATAAACAGCGTCATGTCTCGAAAACGGAAATACTTTGGTTATAGTAACAGTGAGAACAGTGGTCACAAAATTTACAATCCCGTATACACAACAGTCAGCCAGAACTGTCTACCCGGCTCCATGAAGACAGCGGGCAAGTGTCTAAACGTTCTAGAAAAGCCGTTCCAATCCCGTATACACAACAGCCAGCCAGAACTGTCTACCCGGCTCCATGAAGACAACGGCCAAGTGTCTAAACGTTCTAGACACGCCGCTACAATCCCGTATACACAAGAGCCAGCCAGAACTGTCTACCCGGTTCCATGAAGACAACGGTCAAGTGTCTAAACGTTCTAGACAAGCCGCTACAATCCCGTATACACAACAGCCAGCCAGAACTGTCTACCCGGCTCCATGAAGACAACGGTCAAGTGTCTAAACGTTCCAGAAAAGCCGTTACAATCCCGTATACACAACAGCCAGCCAGAACTGTCTACCCGGCTCCATGAAGACAACGGTCAAGTGTCTAAACGTTCTAGACAAGCCGCTACAATCCCGTATACACAAGAGCCAGCCAGAACTGTCTACCCGGCTCCATGAAGACAACGGTCAAGTTTCTAAACGTTCTAGAAAAGCCGTTACAATCCCGTATACACAAGAGCCAGCCAGAACTGTCTACCCGGCTCCATGAAGACAACGGTCAAGTTTCTAAACGTTCTAGAAAAGCCGCTACAATCCCGTATACACACCAGTCAGTCAGAATTGTCTACCCGTTTTCACGGATACAACGATGGTCAAGTTTCTAAACGTTCTAGAAAAGCCGTTACAATCCCGTATACACAACAGCCAGCCAGAACTGTCTCCCCGAAAGCATGGTTACTGGATGAAGAGGCAGGAGTTGAACAGCGCGAAGATGGACACAGGCTACTACAGCCATGAGAGTGTATGAGGCGGGAGAAATGGCAAGTGACCGAGAGATTTTTCGGCGGGCCGTGATGAGAGCGTCGTTCTGCTAAGGACCTGCTACATGACGATGGCCCAACATGTCAATCGAGACAAGGAGCCGGTTTTCACTCCGTGCTCATGATGTGCGGCAATTCTAGGTTATAACGTCGTGCTGTATTCTGATGTATCCTGTCGAAGCCTAATGTGATGCTGACAGGAGCAGTTATTGCAATTTTGCTGTTAAAGTATACAACGCGATCACCTTTTCGGTACGAAACAACAAATACAGCATCCTCATCAAATGAAGAAGAAGAAAAGGGAAGAAGAAGAAGAAGAAGAAGAAGAAGAAGAAGAAGAAGAAGAAGAAGAAGAAGAAGAAGAAGAAGAAGAAGAAGAAGAAGAAGAAGAAGAAGAAGAAGAAGGCAGCTAAATGTGGCACAGACTTGGAGAAGTGCATTAATTGTTAATTATGTTTCGATGGGAATCGATACTCGTCCACCGAACTCGTCCTAGCTGACTATATCCAGCCTTGTACTGTGTCAATCAATATGAAATATCCGGACTTCAATTAGGATGATCATGGTTGATTGCGAAAACTCAATGACTGTTCCGTCAAATTAAGTTTATTTCATTGTAATTCTCTAGGTGTGCCAGAGTTCTATACACATATAGTGCTATATTACTTTTTCAATACCAATAGCTTGATCAAATCTATAAAAGGTAAATGGCCTACAAGGTGTGGACTGCGCCTGGCCGTGAAACCAGCAGGGTTAGTTAGGATCGGCTAGACCAGGGGTGTCAAACTCAATCGCTCAGTGGGCCAAAACTCAAATCACACCTAAGGTTGCGGGCCGAAAAGTATAAACATTCAATAAGCCAAAAATTAAACATTGTTTAAGGGGAAACTCCCATTGGTCAGAATGTTTCGACCTTAAACTGTGGCTGGCCTAGCAAGACAGCGGAAGATTATTTTCCTGCTCGAAGAAAACACAATAAACACGGCTGATCCAAACGATAATGGACCCGGCAATGTTGAAGGACCAGACGGAAGCAGAGGAAGAGGCCGGCCACGTAAACGGTGGACAGAGGGAATTACAGAGACCACGGGAACCTCGATATATGAAGTCCATACACGGGCATTCTCCCGCTGTTTATGCTTCACCTCAACACAGCAAGGTACAAGAAGAACCTGATGAGATGAGATACAAGGTAAACGTAATGGCATAGGAGATACTACTGTCGGAGTGTGAAGTGTTATGCCGTCACATATTCTAAGCTATAACATATGAGGTGGGATAATCAGTGTCCTTCCTCGTCGCCATTTCCCCAGAGAATTCCCAGAAAATGGTCATGTTAGTTAGTTAGTTAGTTAGTTAGACGTGGTTCCAACTTCACGGCAATGGGTTGTCCCCATATTGCCCCGTTCCTGTGCCAGTGAATATCACACAAAACGCTCCTCACTGCCAAAAGTGAACAATGGAACAGACAGGAGTATCGGCAAGCCAACAGCCCGCACGGGTACACTGTGCATAATGCCACCGCCAGAATGCCAACACAAAAGTCCTCCATGAAAAATACAGTTCATCGTCGATGGAATCAGCAGTCACCAGAAAGACTTCATTGAACTGGGTTTTATCCCATATGGCTCAGTCTCTTTCCACAGGACGACCCGCCGAAAGCGCCGCACAAAGCACGAACTCCGTAGCTCCAGCGGCGACTCCCAGGAGTCCCTTGAAAAATGCACTCGTGAGCCGAAAAGGCAAACCAGTCAATCCAGCAACAGCCGGCCGCCATCGTTCCGAACATGCAGTTCACGCTACACACAACTGCGGACAGATGTAAAAGCATTCAACGCGAAACTCACAGCTCACAGTGTCATGTGCCCATTTGTATGACGCTGGGTTGACCTCAGAGAAGGACTGACGGGGAAAACAAAACAACCCAGTCTCTGATGGGGATTTGAATCCTGTCTAGACAGGCTAGTACAATATGTAGACACGTGAAGCTAGGAGAACATTGCTGATGACCGCTCTGCTGGGCGTGGTCACATTTCTGTTGGCACGGCAACTTGGGAAACATTTAGAAGTCAAGAAACTATACGAAGGCGAGCATTAAAGTCAGTTATACCCGTCTGATCGACGACAATCAATATATCACGCCTCATGTAACAGACATTCTCGAGATCAGATTAAACAGTCACCGTCGAATTCAATCTGGGTCTGACAGATGACAACATCGTTCTTTTCGGCAGCAAATGGCAAATAACTACAACACCCAACCCCCTTAATTCCTCAATACAGACACACGTTTCTAGAATGTATCAATAAATGTCACTGCCCGAAAGTATTTCAGTAGAGATACAGTATTTATTTAAACACCATCCGTCTAGAATTCTGGAAATGGATTGCCGTAACCAGCCAAACATGAGTGACATTTTTAAGTTCAAGACAAATCCTGATCGTGTTCTAACTTTCAAAGCCATAATTGAAATATATAGTATCCAGGGGCTCTGCAGGCGGCGGTATATGGAGCAGAGATCAGAGCTGATTCCACACAACTCTTCACATGCTAACGCTTAGCTGCAAACATGAAAGGAAGTAATCATATTAGAAGTACCTGGGGCAGCAAGAGCAGTAGTAGTAGTTGTTCTAGTAGCGATAGCAGTAGTAGTAGAAGAAATATAAGGAGACGGAGAAAACAGGAAAGGGGGGGGGGGAAAGAATGGGAAAGAAAATTTATTGTTATATATAACAAAGTGCATGTTCCTTTCGGGTACATTTGTATCATGATTTCGTATATATTTATATTATGATTTCGTGTACATTTATAGCATGCTTCTAACTATCATAAGAAGATGATTCTATGTTTCATATAGCGTAGCATAGAAAATATTTTTGTTATTTTTTTCCTCGCTTATAATAGTTGTAGTTGATCGTGTGAGATCGCGAAGCACGTCCATCCACGCTTATCGACATGGCACATAATGATGATGAATAGTTGCAGTAAGTTCATTATATTTAGCCTGAACAAGGGGACCGAAAAAGCGGCGAAGAAAATAACCGATTATCCAACGTCGCAAAGGCATACATTAGTATGTGTGAACTCGTGAGCAATTCACTCCACTCGGCAGTTTTGGGTTGCATATGTTACATTACATTCAATTTAATGATCTCTCACTGTTTAAGCCATTTAACTGATTCAATGCCGAAGGATAATATATCGCCAAATGTGACCTCCCACCTGAACTGACGAACGATAGTTAGTTAGTTAGCCGCAGTTCCAGCTTCTCAGAAACAGGTCGTCCCTATTATGCTCTGTTCCTGTGCCATTGAATAGCACACAAAATGCTCCTCACTGCTCCATGTGAAAAGTGGAGCAGACAGGAGTCTCGACAAACCAACAGCCCGCACAGGTACATCGTGCATAATGCCGCCGTCAGAATGTCAACACAAAAGTCCTCCACGAAAAATATAATTCATCGTCGATGGAAGCGGGAGTCACTAGAAAACCAGCAGCCTCACATTACTGCATAAGGCAAACCAGTCAGTTCTGCGACAAAGCCAACCGCCATGATTCCGAACATGCAGTTCACACTACAAACAACCGCGGATAGATGTAACAGCATTTCATTGTGCATAATTTTGTTCGGCACTGAATCAGTTAAATATGATACGACCCGTGACTACTGACGACTGGAGAGGTCAGTAGTAGGTGAAGCAGAGGCGGACCAAGAGAAACGATGCTGGGTGGGCTGAGACGGTGACACGGAGGGATATCATCCACAAGATCTATATAGAATTAAATATTCAGCACAACCCACTACTAGCAACGCTGATCGTATTCTGGTATGAACCTAAGGCCTATCCACGTCAATGTGGAAGCACTAAACTCGAGTTTCGCTCTCGTTTGAGCTCGTCAGTTGTGCATATCCTTGACAGGACCCGGAAACAAATCCCGGATCACTGGCGTGTGAAGCGGGCGTGTAACCATGCGGCACACAGCCAAATTATCATAACAGAATATTACAACGTCACCCATCGTAGGCTGTAGCTCAAGATTTGCCCGATCGCCGCGACTGACGTCCGTCAATCGATGTGGACCCGAACGATCAGGTCTTCTCACTGGCAAGGCACACTAGGCCGCCTAAATTCCAGCGAGCAATAATCAAATTGATTTATTTCGTTGTTTCGGGATTTGAGATTTAAATATTGAGCACAACTCACTACTGGCAACGCTGATCGTATTCTGGTATGAACCTAAGGCCTATCCACGTCAATGTGGAAGCACTAGACTCGAGTTTCGCTCTCGTTTGAGCTCGTCAGTAGTGCATATCCTTGACCGGACCCGGAAACAAACCCCGGATCACTGGCGTGTGAAGCGGGTGTGTAACAACACGGCACACAGCCAAATTATCATAACAGAATATCACAACGTCATGACATTTTTTTGCCATTTCTTTCTGAACGGCCGGCACCCAAACTATTTCATTAAATACCAACGTAAGGTGGTCTGCTGCCAAATCGCCCACAGCTGTGTTTCGAACGCGGTATGCGGGATTATGAACTGAGTCCGTAACCTAATCCCCAAGGAGCCGCATGATGATTAGTGACTACTTTAACCAGAAGAGCATTATACAAATTGTTAGAAATCTTGCTTTTCGCAGTCAGGCTCATCTGATATGAATGTTTAAAAAAATGGATGCAGAGGTTTAGATAATTAAATTTGTTTCAGTCATACTTCACCCAGAAAGGCCTAATATGCAACAAAGGTTAGGCCTGTCGTTTAGCACAACGATTAAACATATCACCTTTGAACTCAACACGACCTCTTAAAGAACACAACCTTGATAAATTAATTACCATGCGAAGATATCAGCTGCTTCTCCACTACGATGCAAACAGTGGTTTAAGACTGTCATATAAATCAATGCAATGTTGAAAATAAAAGATTTCTTCAAATAAGTAAAAACATGATGTCGGTAGTCTCATTTTTATCCGATTTTCGGTCGGTTCGAATACCTAGAACGGCCAGAGTAACTAACAACGACTGTCTGGAAGAGCCGAATAAACATAGAACAGTATATACAACTGTAAGGAAGAGACATATATATGATAATATAGTAAGAAGAGAGGCAGCGGAGAGCATTGTGGCGACAGGAAAAATCAGCGATTGAAGAGGCAGAGCGAGAGAAATGATGCTTAATGGTCTAAGATGATAGCATAAAAGAATATCATTAGTAGAACTGATCCAATATACCAAGGACCAAGATCTGTGGAGAGACACGAACGTCTAATCAATTTGGCAAGGCATATGATGGTGAACTGGTGGATTCATCCACGACAACACGCCATATTTTTAGACAGGGACTGCGTTCCCTTTTCGATCCCTACACTCTTGTCCAGAATGTAGGTATGGACCACAAATTGGAGACAGGGTACAGACACGAACGTCTAATCAATTTGGCAAGGCATATGATGGTGAACTGGTGGATTCATCCACGACAACACGCCATATTTTTAGACAGGGACTGTGTTTCCCTTTTCGAGTCAGACTCTGTAGTGTAAGCATGTCATCTGTTTGCTATTATAATTTATAAAACTACTAACTACTAACATATTTGTTTGTTGTAGCAATAATATAATATACAAGACTGCAACTAAAAGAACATAGTCCCTTTTAAGAGTCAGAGAAGCTAATAAAGTAGTTAGCGGTGTTGGGAGGATAACAGGGAATATTTAGATGGCCTAGCACAGTGGTTCTCAACCGGTGGGGAATTCCCCCCCCCCCCCAGGGGGGAATTTTGGGGTTTCCAAGGGGGGGGGGGGATGAAGATTATTTCAAGATCGCGTTAATACAAGAACCGATTACTTGATCTTGTTTTTCCATTCATACTTTACGCTTCTGTACGTATCACCCTTCTGAAATTCATTTTATAACGTAAGTAGATTCGCAAATCACATTTTATGTAGATGTCTAGACTTGTTTTAGTATGTGCTATTAAATTTAGCTTCAATTATTACGTATACTGTGTAGGGGCAGGGGGAAATCTTTAGGGAGGAAATACGAAAGGGGGGGGGGGGGGGGAATGACGTTCTAAAATTATGGTAAGGGGGGAATGATGTCCTAAATATATGGTGAGGGGGGGGGGGGGAATGACGTCCTAAAAATATGGTGAAGTGGGGAACGGACCAAAAAAGGTTGAGAATCACTGGCCTAGCAGGAAGGGCAGAAGTAGCAAATGCTGACTGACGCAAATAGCCGAGCCATAAGTTACTACATGTATTCATCTCTTCCGGTGGATATTCAGCCCCACATATGCATAGTGACGTTTAATTTCCATTTTATGGTCAAGTCTTTTTTTTTTCGTGTCCTCGCCGTATGTATCTTTCCCAATCCATGTCTAATCCACAATCTCAGGGCGCGGCGAAACGAAACTGCACCCTTACTTTGATATAACTACGGCAGCAAATGGAAAGCTTTGAGATCGTATCATGTACAGAAATCTCAGGGAAATGGAACCAAAACAAAACATGGACAACCATCGAAACCCTTAACAAATAGAAGAAAGGAAATACAAGAAAGCAGATTTAAACAGCAGCAAAACCGAAGTTGCTAAAGTCAGAACCCATAAACAATACAGAGAAGCTAATAAAGATGTTAGCGGTGTTGGGCGGATAACAGGCAATATTTAGATGGCCTAGCAGGAGGGGCAGAAGTAGCAACAAAGGAGGGAAACTTGAGATACCTTTATGGGAGGAGAGAGAGAGAGAGAGAGAGAGAGAGAGAGAGAGAGAGAGAGAGAGAGAGAGAGGGGGGGGGGAAGAAGAAAAACCTCAAACACTGGGATAAGAGAATTCGAGACGAGATGAATAATATGGAAAGCTATAGGAGATGAGATGGCAGATGATAGGAAGGCTTGTGAGTTTACTAAGGGCCTATGCATTCTAGAAGATAAAATGCAGCAGTTGAAGAAACAGTAGAAAACTCAAAACATACTTACTGTTTATCTACCTGGGTGCTCTTTTAAGCCGTGTCGAAAAGAGTATACCAACCGAAACACAAGACGTGAATTCATAAGCTATAATGCACCCAACCCATCATGACTTTTCTCTGAGCCGACATGCAGTTTCCACACAATAACGAGCCTACCAACAGCAACTGGCCAGGGTGTTATCTGTAAGCACGTATGTGAGAACAGATAGCAGCCATTGTGTTTTCCGTTGCCAAACGTCAACATGATAACAGGTGGTAGGAAAAAGTCTTTGCTACTAATCTCGAAAATATGACACTTAAGTCTTTCGGTTGTTCAACGAGTACTTGCAACACATAACAGACACTAATATGAAAATTAGTAGGGTTTGGGTGTAATCAGACATGAACGCGACGACGAAAGAAAGTTTAGCGAGTGCCTAGCTGCTAAATATTGCTGCTTTTCCATTCTTAAAACTACTGTTATTTGGCTAACTATTATTTCTGTGCATTACACGAACCGAGGTGGCTACTAAGCTTGCCTGCTAGTCATTTGTTCGAATCCTGATCGAAGCGGGGATTTTTATTAAATGTAACCTCGTCTCCCAGGTCTGCCTACAAAGAGCTACGCACGGGGTGGCTGATCACCTATGCTTCATTTAGAGATGAAAGATATAAGATGATGATGAAGAATAATGTATACGTCCACTATTATATGGTGTAGATGTGTGGACAATAAATAATCAATTATGTCATCGAATTGAGTCCCTACATGAAATCTTATATATAAATTAGGATGTGCGTCCGTATCTCTGTCCGTATGTCCTTTATTTGTTCGCGAACGGCCCATCCGATTGAGATGAAATTTTCTACACGCCTTCCTTTCATTCCAGAGCTGTCAACTGTGATATTTTGTTAGTGTGAAATCGCCTGCTTACTCAGTATTATTTCATTTTTCATTTTTCATCATAATTTCATATATCTCAGGGGACCTAACTCTGTAAAAGTTATTTCAAGGGGCATAACTTTTCTGTATAACTTATAGTCATATTGTGGCATCGTTTTCAAAGATTTATAAACTCTTTGTCCATAGTTATGTACCGGCATATGAGTTATAATAAATAATGATACAATCTGTAAGGCATTTTCAAAGTTTTCATAAAAATGATGCACAATGTATAACATTGTAACTCATCTTTTTTTGCTTAAGAAGTTACTGTAGTCATGCAGGTGATTAGAAAGAGTTTTCATTAAAAATAATGGATGGTGTGTGGAAGAACGTTCTTTATGAATTTAATGAAGCCGGACAGACAGACAGATAGACAGTCGGGAACAGGAACTTATATGACTACTTATATAAATTAAATGAGATGCTTCACACCAGGAGCTGTGCGATGCCGGGCCAGGTCAGACAGACAGACAGACAGACAGACAGATAGTCGGTAACGGGAACTTATATGACTACTTATATGAATTAAATGAGATGCTTCCCACCAGGGACTGGGCGAAGCCGGGCAGGGTCAGGCAGACAGATAGACAGACGGGAACTTATATGACTACTTATATGAATTAAATGAGATGCTCCACACCAGGAGCTGGGCAATGCCGGGCCGGGTCAGACAGACAGACAGACAGACAGTCAGTCGGTAACGGGAACGAGAACTTATATGACTACTTATGTGAATTAAATGAGATGCTCCCCACCAGGGTCTGGGCGAAGCCGGGCAGGGTCAGCTAGTATATATATATATATATATATATATATATATATATATATATATATATATATATATATATATATATATATATATATATATATATATAATCATCATCAAGTGCCGGCTGGCGTAGGCGTTCATGGCTCTCCATAGATCTCGGTCTTTGGTTTTCTGGATCAACTCTGCTGCTGATATTCCTCCATGCCACCGTCTCAATGCATCCAGCATAATTTCTCTTGGTCTGCCTCTCTTCCCCTCGATCTTTCCAGTTGTTACGATGTTCTCCAATGCCTCTCTTCTCATCACGTGACCGAAGAAAGATGTTTGTCTCTGTCTTATTGTTGTATATAATGTTCTAGTTTCATTAGCCTGTTTCAGGCAGTCGTCGTTAGTTACTCTGGCAGTCCAAGGAATGCGCAACATTCGTCTCAGGAACCACATCTCTGTTGCTTCTAATTTCTTCTTAATTTGTTCATTTACATTCCAAGATTCACTGCCATACAGCAAAACTGGTTCTACATAGCATTTCAGCACTCTCTTTCTTACATACTCTTCATTTTCTGAAATGCGGCTTTTGCCTGCCCTATTCTGCTCCTAATCTCTGTTGTACATCTTCCATCTGATGTTATAAATGCCCCTAGGTATCTAAAATTATCCACTTGGTTAAGGATTTTCCCTTCTATTTCTATGCCACATTTTGGTGTCACCATTTTCTTTGATATTACCATTGTTACTGTTTTCTTGATATTCAAGGAGTCCTTTCCTTGCACTCTCTGTTACTACAACATCTAATAATTGTTGTAGGTCTGTTACATTGCCCGCCACCAATACTGTGTCATCTGCATAGCGTATATTATATATATATATATATATATATATATATATATATATATATATATATATATATATAAAACAATCACAGTGATTTGAAATATGTAACCAGGCAAAGATACAAGTGGGACAACAACATGAAGAGATGAACGAACAGCAGTCTGTCGTCATCATCATCTTCCACTTCTGCCGTCAAGCGTCGTGGGGCAGTCTGTCAAAGCATAAAACTAAAAGAAGTGACAGAAAGTGTTGGCGATCCATCGCAGCCAATCTCCATTATAGGGACAGAAATTCAATGATAGATATGCATAAGTTCTCGACTTTCTCGATCATAACTTCACAGGGGGAATACAATCCGTAGCCAATTCACGGTGCTAGCTGCGTTTGCTTAGTGGGCTATAAGTATAAGAGACAAAATCATCATCGTCATCAAGCAGCAGTTCTAGAGAGCGGTATAGACCAGTGCGACAACCAGCGCCACTAGTCAAGATCGCTACATATAGTATCGTAAAACAAGTGTGTAATCTCGTATTTGCTAGGTCACGGCGCTATGAGATGGGTTTGCCAACTCTAGTTTCTCCTCTCGTGACTAATGGGCAATGTGCGTTACTTATTTTGTTATTGAAAAACAGCCACAGAAAGCAAATACACCTGTACTAGAGAAGGTATCTTCTTTATAGCAACCGTAATCAGCATTTGTAATCAACCAAGGTTACACACAATTAGGACAAAGTATTTTGGGACTACAGTAGCGCCGTGGGTAGCGGACTTAGCAGATTTTCAAGGAAGACAATAGCCGCAATGAAAGGGGCATGTGTGTATCACTTTCAACGAAAATATATTCAGCTTGTATAAAACTTATATTTAGTGAATCGAACATCCACCGTTCTCAGGCAAGGGGGCAATAATAGAAGGAGCCGAATGCACGCTTACAATCCCTTGTATATTGAAAACAAAAAAGTCGCCGGGATAGGTTAAATTTAAACAAGAAGCTGCCCAAAACAAATTATTTATAGCATGTGTGAATCTGGTATATACACATTTGGATCCTCGCAGGTGATACGAACTTCGTGCACTGTTCTGAGTTTCTCCTGGTGCGGTCTACTGGTGTGTGTGGAGAGGAGAGAGAGACAGAGAGAGACAGAGAGAGAGAGAGAGAGAGAGAGAGAGAGAGAGAGAGAGAGAGAGAGAGAGAGAGAGAGAGAGAGAGAGACCAGAACACTTATGGAAATATCCATGACATTAACAAATTCAAAAAACCTATATGGGTACTATTATTATGTTGTATGTTAAAAAACTTACCAAATATATTTGAAGTGCTAATATCACACGTGATATAATATATGACGTAAAATAATATATAATAGCATTGTGCTCACGGACAATAGATAATCATACTCGGTAAGTTGCTAAAGACAAGCACAGCCATGTCCATAGCGCTGGTTGCTTTACACGTCTGCTAGGAATGTATATATCCTTGCTGCTGCCAATATGTTCAGCTTGAACCCAGCTAAACAATTAGCACACGCTGAATACGAGGTAACTGACACGTAGTAGTTAAAAACGGGATAATTATAACCACACGCAGTTCATTTATGAAGAGATGACATGCATTCACTTTCATAATCTGATGCAGACCTGACTCTCAGCTATTTCACGCCAATTCACATTGGTCTATCTTACAACTTATATGTTGACTACCAAGTCCATCCTGCACTGTTTTGAGGTGCAGAATAAAGCTTTGTTCTGGTCTGCCCATAATATGGTAAGCGCCTTGTGCTGATGGATTTAAGACTGATGTGATAATTCTTTTCTTTTGGTGACATGTTGCTGGTACAGCCGCTTGTTCTGTTGTTGAACCTTCCTTAGCTAGTTGATCAACTCTCGCGTCAGGATACTTCAGTGAGACAGTATAACACTATATGGCGACCCTCATCATCATCATCATCAAGTAATGTGTAGGCAATAGCACATGCCATAAATGTAATATTATCGCATATGTGTATATTAATGCATTTGTTGTATTCGGAATTTTAAAGGAAAACATGAATTTAAATTTAAAAAAAAAAAAAATGTTTTACAGGCCAAATAATCTGACAATTATTATTATTATTACTTATTATTATTAATACGTTTATTACTACTGCTACCATTATTATTAATTTTCCCATTATTATATTTGAATGTGCAACATGAAATATATTGTGGATGTGTGTCTGTGTCGCTGGCAGTAACATATGTATGCGTCTGAGTGTAGATGCAAGTGTGTGTGTGTGTTGCATGTATTTGCACACGCATGTGTACGAGTGTGTGTTTGTGTGTGTGTGCGCGCGTTTACATGCACTATGCCATAAATGTCATAATATAACTGTATATATGTATGTATTTGCTTTGTTCACACATGTGACACCTAACACTAACAAACGGCAACGTTCTGTAATATACACAAACAAAACAAACACACATTGCACCTTGTAAATATACATTGATTTGTATGAAATAAACGTTAAAAAAAAAAATTATTATTCTTCTCCGCTAAATCGCCAAAAAAAAAAAAAAAAACTATATGGCGACCCTATCCGCGTTGCCTAGTTTAACCACAAGCGTCTGTGTTTCTGGCCATTTTCTGGATTTGGGATTTGTCTGTAACATTATAGGCTGTGACCCACGATTAGCGTTTAATATCTTACTATTCTTAACGCACTTTGCTTGTTTCTTTGTGTACTACCATATCGCACTGCAGACAATATGTTTCTTATTTAAGTAAAGTGGGCGTCCAGTCTAAAACCCGACCGAAGTTCTTGCTTCTAGCCACATTAGTCATGGCTGTGATATAAAACTTGGTTTTACATTTGATTCATAAAATAAAGAGACTGACCACAAGAAGCAAGCCATGGTATTTTACATTCTACAATCACACACACACATGTTTACGTGTGTGTGTGGGGAGAGAGAGAGAGAGAGAGAGAGAGAGAGAGAGAGAGAGAGTGAGAGAGAAAGGTTGGGGGGGGGGGGTAAAATGTTATATACGAGGATAATAATTTTAAAGAAAAGATCTCACTAGACCATAATTAAAAGCAATACAAATAAAAATGGTTTATAATTTATTCACTCATCCATTTTGAATCAACAAATTAGCATGGGGAAAAAGTAATAAATACCATATTTAAAATACGGATTCCAAAATCACCCAAAGCATACTAGTTATAAGGTGTTTTTTCCCCATTCCCTTCTTCTTCTGCGCTCATCCAGGGAGTTTTTTTTTTTTCCGGACGTCATTGCGTTGTGTTTGATTACAGCAGAGCTGCGTTCTTGCGCCATTAGGCTGACACATCCGACTTCTTGTTGACCGGGTTAACCTTCCCCGGGTTCCATATCCTATGTACAGGACATTGCAGTCAACACCAGCATATTTCACCTGCTGTTGATGTCTTGGCAAGTTTTACGTTCAGTAGTGCGTGAGTACACAGGATTATGAACAGCGTCCTTAACCCCTTCACCAAGGAGGGCGGCAGTTATAAGGTTAGATAGCATTAATTAAAAGGTGTTCAAATTATACATCTTGATAACTAGTTTTACTTTGATCCTTTGCCCGAATCCAAGTTGTAAAGAAGTATTGCAGATCGTATTCTACAGCATTGAAAGAAATACACATAAAACATTACATGGTTCAAAAGAACATATGCATTGGTTTGATATATTGTACAGAATGAGTTAAAATACTAAATTATTCATGAACACAGCTTTCCTGAAACATGTAATTACAAACACATTACCTGCACACAATTTAAGAGAATTCAGTCAACCTAAAATATACTCAATATATATGTTCACACACATCAATAGTTCAAGTGTAGTTAATAAGACGTAGATTTCCTCCCCCCCCCCCCCCCCCAGAGACCTCTTAAATGCAAGAATTAATGGACGATATCAGGAGGTTTCACTTACAAACTGAAAGCTTGTTATTTAAAAAAGCAGGGCATTCTATTTTCGATCTTACTACTTGGATCAAAAGAGCACAGAGTGGAAGGGATCAACCTCCACTATACCTACGGAAACAATTATCCCACACTTTGTTGACAAGTACAATCCACTCTCAATGTACATACACATGAACATTCACATGTGCAGCCCACCACAACACTTCAGCTGCCTCTTATTTCTAGCTAATTGCTTCAAGAAAGAGAGCAGTGGAAACAAGTGGCTAGCACGCCTACTTGCCGACTCGTTGGTAGTGTGTTCAACTACCATTGAGGCATGGATTTTTGTTACATTGCATGGAATCCCAGATCAACTCAAGCATGGGGAAAAGTCCTTTTTTTTTCATTTAACCATTGAGACGTTTACAAATAAAATGGTCAGAGTGCTAAAAAATTAACAGATGTGTTTCTCCTTTGTCGTCATCGTTGTGTGTGGGATCTGGAGCAGATATTGGTGATATGGACCCTCTACTTCTCTCATTCATGAATGTAAGATGGGCCTGTGTGCCCAGTTTGTGACGCTTTGAAAATAAAGTTTGCCCGGTCGCTCATTCATCTCATATTTTAATGAAATTGACATTTATACTGCTTATATTATTATCTGTTTCCTAGCTGGTTAAGATTTCTGCATAAACCATTCTGTCTTCCCTTTTTTTTTTTAAACCTAAAATGTTTCCACATAAAGTTAATTTGTATATTCCATCTCTTGTATTGACATTGTCTATAAATTTCATTTGTCTTTTCCTTGATAAGTGATCTAATAACATTTGTAGCTGACAACATTGCAATGTTTGTTTTTCTTTATCCACAATATTGTTAACATTCTTCTCAAGCCCACAACTCCACTGTCTACAGTTTCTACATTACTTCAATACTTATTGTCCAGCATTCATAGCCATACAGAAAAGAAAAGAAAAAAAAAAAAGATCACACAAACTTGATGGGCGATGTGGTCAATATTACACCGGCACCTTACTCCCCCGGTCATTTCCGGGATCCCATTTTAGCCTTACGTGACCTGGGAGCTGAGGCAAATCTTAAAAAATACTCGCCCCAATAACAGCTTAAACACACAGCCCATCATTTACTTGGGGATGTAAATTACAAGTACCTTGAAGTTTGGAGTGGATTCGCCTAATGGCGAGGGACAATGGTAACAGGGAAAGCTAATCCACATGCAAAAATCAGTCCAATGCACAAGAATTGGTAGCATGTATAGCATTAGCAACAACATTTGAGCTCAAAGCCTGCGAACAAACCAAAAAAAACAAAAAACGCCACCAGAACAATAGACAAGCATGCTAGCCAATGCACTACTGCAGTTCCTCATATCACTCTAATTAATACAAGTTAATGAGAATAAACATAATAACAATGTCAATCATGTTATGTCAGGTTATTCAGTCCAATGACAGGCATGACATTTTAGAACATGTCTTCATTCCATTCCAGATTTAATACATAAACTCACGGTTGGGAAGATACTGTGATGGTTTCACCTTATCTTTCACATCAATCAGCTGACTCCGGATGTCAGGACAAATGAGTGAACTGCTGGGTGCACAGTTGTCCACTTATTCCATCGAATATGTCAACCCTTGAACTGTATTTGCAGAGCTTACTACCAATTGTTTACAGCTAGATGGCTCTGTTGGCAGTTTACCTTCATCAAGTCAGTCTCATATTCTCCAGTATTTTAATCAAAGGATAGAGAAATCAATAACATTTAAGTATTGATTATTGGGGATAATCTAACAGAATGCAAGAACAAAACCAGGGATTGAAAAACAAATGCATTTAACATTTCAGATTTGAGTTGCATAGGAACTACTCAAACAAGCTCCAAATAGAGAGACATATACAGCTCTAAACAGTGAGACATGAAGCTTTAAAATGAGAGGCATATACAGCTCTAAACAGTGAAACATGAAGCTCAAATCAAATCAAATCTATTTTAAAAGTGTCACAAATTGGGCACGCAGGCCTGTCTTACATTCGGCCCATTCAATCACTCATCTTTCGTTCATCAAGAGCATTATACATTCACATAGGAAGAAAAAAAGAATATTGCGAAATGAATGTTGTAAACATAAATAAGACAAATTACCATGTTATGAGGCCCATCTCCCACTTACCCATACACACACACAGGGACACATATATACCTCACCAACTGACCCATCCCCTACCCGCACATCCCTCACCCACACACACTGCCTTCACCTGTTCCCCCAACCCAAACACACCCACCACCCACACGAACATTCCCCCACCAACCCACACATCCTGTGCCCACCCATACACTCATCACCCACCCACACCTCCATCGACCACATATTCCCCACCCATCCCCCACCAACCCACACATCACACATCCACTCACATATCCCTAAACCATGTACACACATCCCCACTAACTTACATCTCCTACCCACACACACATATCTCCCTAACCACCTATACATCCCCAATCCACTCACACACACACCCCACCACCCACACATGTCCTAACCCACATCCCCCACCCGTACATCACACACATCCCCTACCACACAATATTTCCAACCCACGCACCACACACACATATCCCTCACCCACACATCCCACACCAACATACCATCACACATCTCCCACCTACACACCACACACATCCCCCACCCACATACCACACAATATCCCCACCCACAGAGATACCCTCACCCACCCACCCTGCATATACTCCCACACACCTCCAACCAACACACCTCTCCCCACCCACACACATCCCACCCATCCACCAACACACATTCACTCAGACATCTTCCACTACGCACCCACACACCCCCACCCAAACCTCTCGACCACACACATCCTCCACCCACTCTCGCAACCCGCCCTGACACATACACATCCCTCACCCACCTACACATCCCAAAGCCACTCACACATTCCCCATCCACGCACACATCCCCCACCACCCACACATGCTTCCCCCAACTATCACACATTCCCTACTCACCCACACATATCCCCCACCCATCACACACATCCCCCACCCACACACATATCCTCACCTACCCATCACAAACATACCCCCACCCACACACCATGCACACATACCCCCACCAACACACCACACACATATCCCAAACCCACACACCATACACTTCTCCCCACCCACCCTTACATCCCCAATCCACCCACACAACCCCGCCACCTACACATACTTCCCCCAAGCCATCCACACATCTCCACCCACCCACACAAACATCCCCGCACCCGTCCCATACAAACATCCTCCACCCATACACACATCCCCCATACCCATTCCCACACCCCTACACATCCCACAAATCTCACTACCCACCAACACCCACACACCCCAAACCATCCAAATGCATACCCCCACCCACACTTCCCCCACACACACACTCACCCATTCTCACATCTAGACACACATAATGCCTCACGTGAGCATTGAAACTAGTAAGAACAAACTCCCACACTTGACTCACACACATACACTGACAATTGTCAAGAGCAGTCTCATAAAAATGTTAAACATGGAAAAAAATGTGTACATATACAGCTGTGACATAAAAAAATAGTGATGCTCCCACACACACACAGATACACACAGAGACAGGTGCGTGCGCGCACACACACACTCACTCTCACCCATTCTGTCTCTCATTCACACTCACTGACTCTATCACTCAAACTACAGTAATGTACATAAGTTTATATATACATGATAAAATCAAAAGGTATTCAACTGATAATATGACAGATGAGAATACACAGATTTGCGTGTTACATGACATGCGTGTTACATGACATGCGTCTGCTCAACTCTCTCTTTCTCTCTCTGTCTGTGCATTCTTTCATATACACACACTCACACGCATGCACACACTAACACATCCACTCTCCCACTCACTGTCTCACTCTCTCTCTCTAGCTCACTCTCTCTCTCTCTCACACACACTCACTATTTCCCTCATTCGTTCACTCTCCCCATCTTCATTCACTTTATCTCTAACTCTCTCTCTCACTCATACACAGACAGACACACATCCTCACGCTATCACTCAGTGTTTCACTCACTCTCTCTTACCCTAGTGCACTCACTCACTCTTTTATTCACTCTCTCTCTCACACACACACACTCTAACACTCATTCACTCACACACAATCACTCCTCACTCATTCACTCACTTACTCTCTCTCACACAATCCTTCGCACACACACACTCACTCTATAAATCACACTCTCTGACACATACACATATGCATGAACGCACGCACGCACACACTCCCTCACTCATTCTCACACATACACGTACTCTTGCATGCACTGACATCAGCTCCAAACAGAGAGACATGAAGCTCAAAACAGAGAGGCAAATGCTGCTCTAAACAATGAGACATGAAGCTCCAAACAGAGAGGCATATACAGCTCTAAACAGTCAGACATCCGGAGCCCTGCCTAAACTAAAATCCAAATGAGCTTTAAATAGAGAAACACAAGGAGCGCTAGAGCTTTAAATAAACAGAGCACAACAAATGTAATATCAGGTAAGCAGCAAAGATGAAAACATGCATATCAACAAAAGAAAGAACATGGCACAAACATAAAGAGAGCAGTCTCAATAATGTTCAGTGGTGCTGGGGGAAAAAAAACAAACTGTCCAGACTTAACAAGGATATTTAAAAAAAATGTTTTTTAATAAAACTGATTTACAAATTTAATCCATTCAAACTGTCATAAGAAAATTATAATCAGAGCATTACAGTGTTATTTATAAATACTGATCAATATGCTTATACATACACACCACCTAAACATACTGTGAACATTTTTATATACACCTTTCATGGAATACGTCTCACATATATTGGAACAAAAAACAAAGAACTAAAGATCAATGAAGCAATCTATATAAATAATGGAAATATTTCAAAAGCATAAAGCAGCTATATAATCATATAATCTACATTTTCTTGTCATTTGTTAATGTAAAAAATAACTGTAGAAGAGAAAGACTTGCATTATCTGAAATGATAGCAAAGAAGAGGGGAAACATACAAATTTAGCAATTTAAAATGGCATAGAAACATTAGACCAGTAATTAAATATTTTTACGGTAAGCTTGATACCTATCTAGGTTTATCCTATTCACAAATTTGACATTTTAGATGTTTACAGCACATCTTTGAAATCCTGCTAATGCAATTGATTAAAGTAAATATGAAACCATTTGGTTTAGAGAATAAGGTTGGTTAGTTTGTCAGATTATCTTCACTTCACATTGAACCATTCAGTCCATAAGTGCTTGGTCCCCCTCCTCAGTTATCTCCCTCAGCAACATCTTTCTGTGTTAGCCGACTATTCTGCATAGCGCTCTAGCCTGAGAATGATGTGAATTTATTAACTGATGCTAAAATTTAAATATATTTCACCAGTTTGTTGTCCTCTATAATATAATCCTTTACGTTTTGCTTTCTGTTTGCTACACATACATTAATTATTATCAACTTTAGTATGGCTACAAGTTCAAATATGTTTTTAAAAGTTTAAGAATTGTTCTCTGCTCTATAAATGTTGCAAATCTCCAGCTTCAACACACATATAAGAGGACAGACATCAGTAAAGAAAACATTAGGCTATTTCAGCAGGGAAGACTAATATTCCAATTCTCTTTATTACATTTGTCTTATCATGACAAAGAGGCAGGTTAGTCTTATTTTGATCTTTTTTCTTATGATCTTCACACACTGTAAACCATACATTGAGATATGAGTGTACTCATCTCAAATGTGTTCAAAAACACTCATGCTCAAAACACTCAGCAAGATATTGATTGTAATATGCTGCACAAAAACAGCATTTGAGTCTTTTCTTCCCTTCTGAACTTCCACAAGATCTTACTCAGTTGTCTAGTCTTGTGACAAAGTCTTGGAGTACTGACACTCTGCTACAAGCTCAATCAACAGCAAATTTGTACATTGAATGTTAACAGCCATTATTTATCCTGTAAGCTAATTCCTTATTATACTGGGACAGGATACAGCTTGAATAATCAGTTAATACCAACTCCTACTGTCTGCCATCTACATATATTACATTCCATTAACAGACATGTATCTCTTTTAATGTTTAGCCAGAAATTATTATTGTTTCTAACATGAATATTCACTGAGTTCTAACTATCATGAAGTTAATATGTGTTGCTAGAGACACTTTTAATACAGATCAGAAATGAGGAAATCAGGACTAAAGTGGGGGTTATAGCTGCACTAGATTTTATTAGAAGGTAGCAAGTCAAATGGTTTGGCCATGCAAGCAGGTTACCATCCAACAGCATACCACAACAAGCAATGATGTACAGACCAGATGCAGAGGAAGAGGCCGCCCACGTAAACGTTGGAGGGAGGGAATAGCAGTCCATGGGAATATCGATACATGAAGCCCATAATCGGGCACTCTCACTTCTCACGATGTTTATGCTTCACCTCGACACCGCAAGGTACAAGAGGAACATGATGAGATGAGATGATGAGATGAGTTCTACCATTGGCCATTGCCTACACAATAAATTCCGTTAATGACTCTAGAAATCTATTAATGGAAGGATGAATAAACAGGCTGTTTTATTTACAAAATGAACAATTATTTATTTTTCATTTTCAATGACTATCCTCTTTTTAAAATCATAATTACTTAGTCTCTTAAGCAGGCTATATGTGGGCAGAACGAAATGTACATACTTCGGTACTTTATTTTTACTTTTATATTACTTTTTTTTTATTATAATGATTATTTTTATTTGTATGTTTAGTGGCGACAGTTCTGTCTCTAATTCTAATTGAAACTAAATAAAGAATATTAAAGACTATTTAAATATGTTATTTATAAACAGGAGCAACACAGTAAATACCAGAACAAAAACATAACAATAAAGTTACTGATAAGAACACAATAAAATGTAACGTTAACATTACAGGCAGCAAAATCATACCTTGTAGTTTGCCATATGTCCATAAAACCACTACCGAATTACTTCCAAACACTTGGCTGGACAGCTCATTCCCTACCAGACGTCCAGTCAGGTACACAACTTTGGCCCCAGGTAACCGGAAGTAGTGATGGTTACTTCCTGGATGCAACAAGATGGCGGCAAAAGCAAACTTTTGACAAGTCCAGACATACCAATGCACTCTGAACTAAAGTTGCATTCATTTTAGATTTCATTGCCAGCAATGGATAATCGTAAGATTTGTGGGCATGAAACTGAAAGTGTTCTTTTTATAAGTATTATCATCATACTGTAATGTGATGCCAGTTGTATCATCGAGACGAACTTATAAAAAAATATATTTAATTTAATTTATTTAAATAAATATACTAAAAATACTTGACTTGTTTAAAGTTTGTTTTTATTTATTTTATAGATGATTGATATGATGGAAGGAATCAACATTGGGGGACGATACAATACATCAATAACATTAGATATACAGATGATACAGTCTTGATTGCAGACAATGAACAGGACCTGCAAAATTGAGTAGATATGGTTGTTGCACTCAGTGAACAACTAGAGTTAGAACTGAATATTAAGAAGACAGATTATGGTCCTCACTGTGAAGAAGGAAATACCACAATGTGATATACGAGTAAATGAGCATATTCTTAAGCAAGTGAATCGATACAGTTATCTCGGCACAGTCATAACATCTGATGGGAGATGCCTTGAAGAGATTAGAACAAGAATTGCCATTGCGAAGGTAGCCTTTTGCAAGATGAAAAACATACTGACCAATAAAAAGATATCAATTGAAACGAGAAAAAGAGAACATAGAACCTATACTTTTGTATGGATGTGAAGCGTGGACAATAAGCGGTCAAGCTGAAAAACAGCTGATGGCTGTGGAAATGTGGTTTCTGAGGAAAATGCAAAGAAAACCATGGACAGACAGAAAAACCAATGAACAAGTCCTTCAAGAAACAAATGAAGATCGCAAACTGATTAGAGACATTAGACATAGACAATCAAAATTTTTTGGGCATGTTATGAGAAGAAATGAATTGGAGAACTTGGTGACGACTGGCAAGATCGAAGGGAAGAGACCAAGGGGAAGACCGAGAAGTAAATACCTGGATGGCTTGGCCACATGGCATGGTTGAGACAGGAACACAGAGCTGATCCACGACTCTAGTGATCGAGTGAGATGGCAGAACATGACCGCCCACGCTTATCAGCATGGCACATGATGGATGGTTTATTTACTTATTAAGTTATTTGTTTTTTAATAATAAAGTTACTTTGGTAATGTTTTAACTTCTATAAATGAGGTTTTTGCCTTTGAAACCACGACAGCCTTGACAAATCCAATACAATTGTACCTCATTGCAGCCTGTATGTCAGTTCTAAACATATTCATAATATTATTACATTATTTTAGTGTCAGCAACTTTAATTTTAATAAATATTCAAATACTTACTTACTGAACAGGATGTCTTGCAATCCAGTAAACACAGAAGCTGAAATGATTAAACATTGCTTTAACTTCCAAATTTGTGAAAAGACCTTAGACTAGTAAAGAACATATATTATTATTTCAGCAACCTGCCATAAACATTGGTAGTGAATTAGGTAAAGACCAGTCAATCAAACGAGCTGTGTAACAGGATGTGTAATAAATGTCTCTAGACATTTTTCCCAATATGGGAAAAGTATCTTGATAAATTTAAAAGATTTCCAAATTTAAAGGAATTCCAAATTGCCATCGGAAGACATAACATCAACAATATAAGATAAGCACTTAATAAGGTATTGAATGCAGACAGTGAGCAGGATTTGCATCATTTAATGGATTTAGTTATTGTACACATTGATTGATTGATTGATTTAGGAACCGACATCACAGCATTCGGGGCATTCCCATAAGCGCTCCATCCCCATCCTCAGCAGCCAGCGAAGAGTTCCAACCACATCTGCCTTGTCATGCATCAATACTCCACCAAGTTTTGCCGAGCCAGCCAATCTGTCCGCCTGTTCATTCCCCAGCACACCAGCATGCCCCGGAGAAAAGATCCAGACGATGCTTGTCACCTGTGACTTCCGAAGCGAAGCAAGCCACTCTGCACGAAAAAAAAAACAGAAATTAAGATCATCTCCAAGAAGAAAGGAATACCACAAAGTAACATCCAAGTAAATGTGAAAATTATTAAACAAGTGAATTGGCACAACTAGCTTATAACAGTCATAATATCTGATGGAAGATGCCTTGTGGAGATTTTTTTAAAAATATTCATAGTAAAAGTAACTTTTTTATGCATGTGAAACATGGACAAAGAGCAGACATTATAAGAAACATTTGATTGCAGCAGAAATGTGGTTTCTGAGGTAAATGCTTGAAATGCATCAAGGGACAGAAACACAGTTCCTTAAAGAAACATGAAAAATATTAATTTATTAGAGAAATTTGATGTAGACATTCATCTGCCGTGTCTCCACCTTAACGTGGTAGAGAGGTTTGGGTGTTCCAATGACACTAAGATCTATGCCGAAGGTAGTGCAGCTATCAGACGAAGTGGGACACAGACCTGCTGCCTTGTAGTTAGGTAAACTTGAGTAAGATCACAGTTTACTCCAGCACAAATTTTAAAAAAAGGTGCTGAAGACATAGGATATCCACCAGAGGCACACCACAGCAATAAAGATGCCATGCACAAACACAAAGAAAAATTGTTTGTAACTGCAAAACAATATGTTACTCACCCTGTTATGAACCTCTCAGGCAGGTGCAGTACTGGATCCTATGCCTTGAAAGGATCCAACCACGGTAATTGGAGTTCCTTCCCAGATGTCCTTTGGAGCCAGAGGATGTAAGAATAGAACATCTGCCCATTCCAAATAAAGACTTAAAATAATGCACTGGAATGTGGGAGTTAGCAGCAAAATAATTGAGTTAGAATACATCTTAAATGAACAACAAGTAAATGCATGTTGCTTGCAAGAAACCTCACTGAATACATAGCGTTCAAAATCAGAGGTTACCTATCTGACATATTGGCAGGTGAAATGGTTGGGATACTGACCCTTGTAAAAAATAACAACGCTGCTTCCCAAATTGAAGTATTTATGGAAGGAGGAGAGTATCCCTATGTACTCCTATTTTCATATCACTATCTGCTCCCTTATCTTTGGTCTACATTGCTGCCTAAATAGGCATATTATTTCACCTCTTTCTTTTATGGTTAACAGATTGTCTGTATTATTTATGTTTGAATCTCTTCCCTTTCCTTCAAAACTAATACCAGTGTTGAACTTTCACACCGCAAATAGAGTAATACTGTATAGATAAGATGAGCTAAAGTAGTTATCTCTT
Organism: Cepaea hortensis; assembly: GCA_963921405.1. Classification (NCBI taxonomy): domain Eukaryota; kingdom Metazoa; phylum Mollusca; class Gastropoda; order Stylommatophora; family Helicidae; genus Cepaea; species Cepaea hortensis. Next base: position 103,771,091 of record OY992880.1, read on the forward strand.
CTTTCAGTTTGGCAAAGTCCATATGTGAACACATTCAAGCATTTCAACGTAGCAACATGGAAAAAGGCAACAAAGGAAGGAGATGTTGTGTCACTAATGGTATGAAAGACATTTATAGCATGATAATTTGTTTGTCAATGACCATACATCTTCATGTTTGCAGATACTTATTAAAGGTTTGCAGAACTATATTAGTATTCAGACTGAGTTGAGTTGAGTCAAGAACTGATATCACAACACTTCAGACATTCTCATATATGTTCCATCCTCATCTGCAACAGCCAGTGAAGAGTCCAATACTGATAGTACCGGTCTGATAATGTGTCCATCTGGCTTTTCCTATGAGACCTGAGTGTCGGCCAGATCCGACTCTTAACGTTTTGCAGAACTGTATTAGTATTCAGATTAACATTTGAGAATTAAGATAAAATCTAATAATCAAATTTAATAAATAAGGCTCAGAGACCTTTTGTGATAGTAAAATTACTGTGAAAGTAATTTCTCTGAGGGTTTTGGCACATACTTTTATATAACTAAAATAACAGTTCATTCTTGAGCTCCTGGTGAAGCATAAGGACCTGTACTTTTGTATCGATGTGAAATATGAACAATGAGCAGACAAGCTGAAAAACATCTAATGACAGTTTCTGAGGGAAATGCAAAGAATACCATGGGTAGATAGACAAACTAATGAGCAAGTCCTGCAAGAAACGAATGAAAACAGTAAACTGATTAGAGAAATTTAATGTAGATGGTCAAGATTTTTAAGGCATGTTATGAGAATAAATAAACTGGAGAACGTGGTGAGTGACCGCTGGCTAGATTGAAGGGAAAATCAAAAAAGTTAGTTCCATATCCTTTACAGGACGTTTGCAGTCAACACCAGCATTTGTTGACGTCTTTGCAAGTTTACATTCAGTAATTTGCCATTGCTTTCAGAACGACGGGCACCCATACCATTTCATAAAAAAACCAGCGCAATGCAGTCTGCTGCCAAATCAGTGCAGCTGTGTTTCGAACGTAGGTATGCTGGATCACGAACTGTGAATGGCGAAGGAAAATCAGAGGTAAATATCTGGATGGCTTCGCCAAATGGTGACATGGCATGATCAAGACAAAAACACAGAGCTGATCCACGACTCTTGTGATTGTGTGAGATGACAAAACGTAACCGCCCACACTTATCGGCATGGCATATGATGGTTATGAAATATAAAAAACTCTGATGTTGATGATAAAAACTGATTTACTATTGCATATTACATAATTGTAGAAGTGACAATGGAGAAATACAAATGGTTTGTTTGCCTATGAGAATGTTTTACTGATATAAAAACAAGTTTTTTACAGTGAAACTGAATATTTATTATTGTGAACCAGAAACTAGTTGTGCTTGTGAAGGCTATGAAAAAAGACAGTTATAGTTAAATGAAATGATTTATTCACTTCAGTGTCTTTCCTCTACAGCTTTTTCTCTTACTTGCAATCAAGCTTGTATGACAGTTAATTTTAGTCCTTTTGCTTATCTCCTTTCAGTATTCACAGTTTGACTTTCAGTTGCTTTTCATAATTCTGCATACATGACAAACAATAGAGGGAAAAAAACTAAAAAGGTTACATGACATTCAACAACAAAAAAACTAATCTGCTAATTAACATGCAAAGGAATGAAAAGTGAACCAATTGAAACACACTAATAAACCAGAATAAAGGAAAAATCGCAGAGAGGAAAGCAACAGCAAACAAAAAAAACAAAAGACAATACAACAGAAAATAAACCAAAATACAAAAATTAAGTGTAAATAAACTTCAAAGCTACTATTAAATTCCTTAGAAATACACTTAAAGAATAAACATAATAGTACAAACAAATATTGCATTTAATTAAATTAGGAATAGCTTATGCAATACATCACTGTCATTAGACATTAGTAAAAGTATTCTTGCATGCTACAAAGTCAATTTTAGCATATGGCTGTAGTTGTTGGACAGCTAGTAAACATGTTTTTAAAAAGACATGTCAGAGATGTGGTTTTTACACAAGAATGCTGAAAATTCCTTTGACTGCCAACATGAGTAATCTAAATGTTTTGAAGGAGACTAATACACAAAAAGAGCTGTACATTTATGAAAAGAGCAATAGAGGAAGACAGTGAGAGAAGATTTGAGAACCTGTAATCATAGCATGAAAGGCTGTCAACACATGAATTCATACATGCTGATGGAGATCGCAAAATGTGAAGAGGCATGCTTGCAGATGCCAGTAGTCAAGATGATGATGATAACTTCATACATGTTGACTGAAAGTGTCCCTTATACAACTGAAACTTTTAATGTTACAATTTTAATATCTATAATTTCTCAGGGCCGGTCTCCCTGGCCGAGGGGTTAGCAGCTTTCTCCGTAACCCCGAATACTCTCATGGTTGACGTGAGCGCATGAGAATTGGAAGCAGTTCGAGTCACGCCAGTGACTTATGAGAGTATGGAGCCGGTCACTCAGAAAGTCGTGGCGTGCTGATGAACGAACGAACTTTATTTTAAAAGGGTAACAAATTGGGCACACAGGCACATCTTACATTCGGCCCTTTCGATCACTCATCTTTCATTCATCAAATGTGCATGTTACATTTACATAGGGAAAAAAACATTGTCAAATTGATTTTGTAAGCATAAACAATGCATATTACGCATGGTACATTCACATGGAAAAAAAAAACATTGTCAAATGAAAGTTGTAAACATAAACAGTGCATATTGCAATGTTGTGAGACACATCCCCCATCCACCCTCACACCCCTCAGCCACCCACACATCCCTCACCCACACATACCTCCACGCACTCACACAGACTCGGGCAAACATACATGCCGCCACCCACCCACCGATCCCCCATCCACATACATTTCCCCATCCACACATACATCCCCCACCTATCCCATAACCGACACGCACACACCCACCCACATATTCTCCACCACCCACCCACACACCCACAACCACCCAGCAAAACACACATCACAAAACCACACACACATACCCCCGTCAACCCACACATCCCGCACCTATCCATACATACATCCTGCACCCTCATAATTTTCCCCACCCACCCATACACACATCAGCCAACCTACACCCACTCACCCACCCAATATCCGCCACCTCTCAACTACACATCCTCCACCTATACACACATCCCCACCCACAAACACATCTCCCCACCTGCCCACACATATCCCCCACCCAAAAAACACACCTCCCACCCACACACACCCACTACCAACATATACCCCACCCACACACATCCGCCGCTCACACACATCTTCCCACAAACACACACATCCCCCAACCATACACTCATCTCTCACTCACATCTACCCTCTCACGTACTCATCCATCAACCACTCACACGCACACATCACCCACCCGCCCATCAACACATGCATTTCTCGTATACCCACCCACACACACCTTAACCACCCAGCCAAACACACATCCCCCATCCTCACAAACATCTGTCATCCACCTGCACATCCCACACCTCCCCCACCTTTCACACATCTCCCCTCCCACACAAAACTCCACCCATTAACATATTCCCCCCAAACACACACACACATCCCCCACATGCATTCCTCATACACATCCCCGCCCACACATCTCTCACCCACACACACATCTCCCCACCCACCCACACATCCCCCACCTACAAACATCCTCACCACCCACACATACATCCTCCACCCACTCACATTTACCCCATCCACACTCACACACTCCCACCAACACAGACATATCCCATTCACAACAGACACCCCCCCTCCCCCCACATCCATTACACGCCCATCCCCCAACCCACACAATCTCCTACACACCCATTCACCCACCCAAATACACATTCCCTACCCAACCCACCAACACCCACATACTTCCAATAATCCTCCCAAATATCCCCCCCCCCCCCTCCACACACACACATCCCTCACACACACATACATCCAGATGAGCGGAATCTAGCCTAGGAATCAACATACAGCTGAAAGATGCTGATGTTGACCGCAATATCCTGAAACAGGATGGAAACGCGGGGGAAAAAAATAATTTCTCAGGACAAGACTAACTAAAATTATATCCTTTTTAAAAGATTGACTAACAGAAATGTTTTACATTATCATCTCCCTTTTTTCACAGGACAAGACTGTGAAGAGCACTGTTTACCGCATCACAGGTTCCATACCTGCAGGCAACTTCATCCAGCTTCCCAAAACCAACACGCAGTCACTAGGCTTGACTGGGCGTTACTTCTACTTACTCTTCCGACCCATCCCATCGAAACATTTCGTTGTACATCTGGATGTAGCAACAGCAGACAACCTTGTGATCCGAGTGTCATTTTCTAACTTGTTCAAAAGCTTTAAATCAACATCAACATGGCTGCAGTTTCCATTCGTGTGTGGCACACCTCTAGGTTCTTTACCATCGTACGCTGCAGACATAGTCAAAGGTAAATTGTTTTCTTTGCTCGCTTTGAACTCAAGCATAGTCCATACACGTGCTAGTACTTCTAGTGTACTGGACTGACTTTTGCATGTGGGTTAGCTTTCCTTATTACCAATGTCCCTCGCCATTAGGTGAGCCCACTCCAACTTCTGGGGTACTTGTAATTTACATCCCAAAGTCAAGGACGAGAAGTCAACATTTTAGTCCAGCTAACTGGTGTCGGGGTTGAACCCACTACCTCATGATCAGTACACCAGATCTTTAAGAAACAGAGGTCCCCAAGTCAAGGACGAAAAGTCAACATTTTAGTCCAGCTGACTGGTGTAAGGGTTGAATCTACTACCTGTGCATCAGTACACTGGATGTGTAAGAAACAACATTCTTATCCATTCGGCAATGCTTACCTCCAGTAAAAGGTAATGGATAAACTCTGTAGACTGCTACTGGTATAATTAGTATTGGGACTCTTTGTTGGCTGTTGAAGATGAGGATGGAGCACGTATGGGAATGTGCAGAGTGCTGTGATGTCGGTTCTTGATTCAGCTCAACTTTGTAGAGTGACTACAAAATGCATCAGTGCAATGTTACATTTGTTATTTGTTGAGGCATAAAAATGTGCTTTAATACTTGTGTTTGGCCTCATTAAGATTTCATTATGTGAAAACAGTACTCAAATTATAACCTTAAATCAATAGGTTATACCGGGCAAAATTTAAATGAAAGAAAAAGAAAAGTAGAAGTGGATGATAAACAGGGAAAAAAAACCAGACAATGCCATTGATGTTATTATTATTATTATTATTAGTAATGTTGTTTTGTTGGGATTAGCTGGATTTATTTTGAATATCCTAGCAATTAATAATATCTTTGTTATTTATATGTACAGAAATAAGCCAACAAACAATCTGTTTTTATATGGATATTTATTTTTGGAAAGTGTACTTGAATCTTAAACAATTTTATATGCGATGCTCCAGTTTATGTATTTACTAATAAATTTAGTTTTTCAAACAAACAATTTGTAATATGAAATTATACAGTATAGTAGTGTGTTATTTTAACCTTAACATCGATTAATGATACCTAATCCTCTTTGTTTGTTTCATGCGTTTGCAGAGTAATAACATTGCATTATGTATTACACACAAAACCTCTTCAACAATAAATTTAATGTTGAGTTGTTCATCATCATCATCATCAGCTAGTGCCATCTTCATATTGAAAGTTGATGATGATGGATTTTCAGCAGTTTCTGTCCTTAACTTTTCTTATACATTCTGTTTTTCTGAACATTTTTATATCATTTGATGTGATCGAAGTACCTTGTCTTTCTAATTTTTGTTTCCTCCCGTCATTAGATTTGTTAAATTGCTGGGAAATTAATAATGCAGTTTTTGTGTGTAAATAATTCAGATCAAAGTGGACCCGCCCCTATGATAACAAAGTGGACAGTCCTGTGCCTGGATCTCCAGCACATGCTGTCAATATACCTGAACCGCAAGTTCCTTTATGTCAAGTCCATCAGGCTGTGTGCTAGTATGCTGGTCAGAAATGTGTTCACTAGTGACACAGTGTATGACCCAGGTTAGTGTTGCTGTCACATTTGTTTACCAGTCTTATTTGTTCTCCCTTGAGCTGTAGAAGTACTTTATGGCGTAGTTTATATATTGATAAAGTAGAGGTCTGATGAGTCTGTTATTTGACCTATGCTTGTTTTTTTTTTTACATTGACAAAACAGAGGTCTGATGTGTTTGTTATATGACCCATGTTTGTTTTTTACATTGACAAAACAAAGGTTTATGTGTTTGTGATATGACCTATGCTTGTTTTTTACATTGACAAAACAGAGGTCTGGGGTATATGTTATTTAACCTATGTTTGTTTCTGAGACTGTTAGATTATGATTTATGTTCATATTTCTTAGTTGGTTCACTGTATAGTAAGTAAAAAAGTAAGTAAAGGACCCTTTCTCACACCTTGAGGTGTATTGGGGATAAGGTTAAAAAAAAAGTGAAAGATCCCTTTTCATGTTACCGGGTGTATTGGTATATGACTAGTACCATATTTTTGACTGATTGACACTCAGTAGGTGATGTGGTCAGTATCATGCTGACCGCCTTTACTTCCTATAAACTTTCCTGGTGCCCATGTAGGTTGGGTTGATGAATGTTGGTGAACAAAAACCCTCAATGTATATTTGAACATATGAACACTGGGCTTGCGGGCAAGAATGCTAGCCATTGTGTTACCTTCACTCCCTGGTGTATAGTGCTAGCTCCATATGTTTATAGACCAGCCATTGTGTTACCTTCACTCCCTGGTATATAGTGATAGCCCCATATGTTTATAGACCAGCCATTGTGTTACCTTCACTCCCTGGTATATAGTGCTATCCCCATATGTTTATAGACCAGTCATTGTGTTACCTTCACTCCCTGGTATATAGTGCTATCCCCATATGTTTATAGACCAGTCATTGTGTTACCTTCACTCCCTGGTATATAGTGATAGCCCCATATGTTTATAGACCAGCCATTGTGTTACCTTGACCCCCTGGTATATAGTGATAGCCCCATATGTTTATAGACCAGTCATTGTGTTACCTTCACTCCCTGGTATATAGTGCTATCCCCATATGTTTATAGACCAGTCATTGTGTTACCTTCACTCCCTGGTATATAGTGATAGCCCCATATGTTTATAGACCAGCCATTGTGTTACCTTCACTCCCTGGTATATAGTGATAGCCCCATATGTTTATAGACCAGTCATTGTGTTACCTTCACACCCTGGTATATAGTGCTACCCCCATATGTTCATAGACCAGCCATTGTGTTACCTTCACTCCCTGGTATATAGTGCTATCCCCATATGTTTATAGACCAGCCATTGTGTTACCTTCACTCCCTGGTATATAGTGCTATCCCCATATGTTTATAGACCAGCCATTGTGTTACCTTCACTCCCTGGTATATAGTGCTATCCCCATATGTTTATAGACCAGCCATTGTGTTACCTTCACTCATTGGTATATAGTGCTATTCCCATATGTTTATAGGCCAGTCATTGTGTTACCTTCACTCCCTGGTATATAGTGATAGCCCCATATGTTTATAGACCAGCCATTGTGTTACCTTCACTCCCTGGTATATAGTGCTATCCCCATATGTTTATAGACCAGCCATTGTGTTACCTTGACTCCCTGGTATATAGTGACATCCCCATATGTTTATAGACCAGTCATTGTGTTACCTTGACTCCCTGGTATATAGTGATAGCCCCATATGATTATAGACCAGCCATTGTGTTACCTTCACTCCCTGGTATATAGTGATAGCCCCATATGTTTATAGACCAGTCATTGTGTTACCTTCACTCCCTGGTATATAGTGCTAACCCCATATGTTTATAGACCAGTCATTGTGTTACCTTGACTCCCTGGTATATAGAGCTATCCCCATATGTTTATAGACCAGTCATTGTGTTACCTTCACTCCCTGGTATATAGTGCTAACCCCATATGTTTATAGACCAGTCATTGTGTTACCTTCACTCGCTGGTATATAGTGCTATCCCCATATGTTTATAGACCAGCCATTGTGTTACCTTCACTCCCTGGTATATAGTGCTATCCCCATATGTTTATAGACCAGCCATTGTGTTACCTTCACTCCCTGGTATATAGTGCTATCCCCATATGTTTATAGGCCAGTCATTGTGTTACCTTCACTCCCTGGTATATAGTGATAGCCCCATATGTTTATAGACCAGCCATTGTGTTACCTTCACTCCCTTATATATAGTGATAGCCCCATATGTTTATAGACCAGCCATTGTGTTACCTTGACCCCCTGGTATATAGTGATAGCCCCATATGTTTATAGACCAGTCATTGTGTTACCTTGACCCCCTGGTATATAGTGATAGCCCCATATGTTTATAGACCAGTCATTGTGTTACCTTGACCCCCTGGTATATAGTGATAGCCCCATATGTTTATAGACCAGCCATTGTGTTACCTTCACTCCCTGGTATATAGTGCTAGCCCCATATGTTTATAGACCAGCCATTGTGTTACCTTCACTCCCTGGTATATAGTGCTAGCCCCATATGTTTATAGACCAGTCATTGTGTTACCTTGACCCCCTGATATATAGTGATAGCCCCATATGTTTATAGACCAGCCCCATATGTTTATAGACCAGCCATTGTGTTACCTTCACTCCCTGGTATATAGTGATAGCCCCATATGTTTATAGACCAGTCATTGTGTTACCTTGACCCCCTGGTATATAGTGCTATCCCCCATATGTTTATAGACCAGCCATTGTGTTACCTTGACTCCCTGGTATATAGTGATAGCCCCATATGTTTATAGACAGCCATTGTGTTTCCTTGACCCCCTGGTATATAGTTCTAGCCCCATATGTTTATAGACCAGTCATTGTGTTACCTTGACCCCCTGGTATATAGTGATAGCCCCATATGTTTATAGACCAGCCCCATATGTTTATAGACCAGCCATTGTGTTACCTTGACCCCCTGGTATATAGTGCTATCCCCCATATGTTTATAGACCAGCCATTGTGTTACCTTCACTCCCTGGTATAAAGTGATAGCCCCATATGTTTATAGACCAGTCATTGTGTTACCTTCACCCCCTGGTATATAATGCTATCCCCCATATGTTTATAGACCAGTCAACACTTGATGGGTGATGTGGTCAAATATCATGCCAGTTGCCTTTACTTTTTAGGACATTACCTGGTAGCCATTTTTGACTGGATCAGCCAAGAGCTGTATAGTTGACCTGGCCAATGATGACACTTGTTTTAGGATGTAAGCTGGCTGTGCATCGAAGTACACTTTTTTATTCACTGAGGTGGTTAGAGTTGGAGGCAGCAGGTTTGAACCTTAGTGTGCCTATAGCTTTGAAATGTTATATTGTCACATTTGCCTTGTGATCTCTACATGTTTTCTTTACTTTGAGTGTTAATCAATACCAGTTAATTTATTTCTCCTGCTGTATCATGAAAGCATGGTTTTAACCCCATGTTTTCACTAACCAAGTTACTCAAGAGAAGAAAGCTTAAAACTTGTTGCCTTTACTTTACCAGAGAAATTTTTACATATTTACATAGTTTAGGCTGTGAGCCATAGTAGTGTAGTGGCCAGCATGCTTGCTTATCAGCTCGCTGCTTATGTATTTAAATCCCCCTACAGACGAGGATTTTTAACAACTTGCCCAGGCCACCCTGGTTAAACCCACCTAAAATTGGTGTCAGGAAATGTTTTTGGGATTAAAAGCAGGTACCATGATATTGACCTCATAACACGGACATATAGAATTGAAAACATTGAGTTATCATAGGCAATGCCAGAATTGTCTTTGTAAAATACAGTACATGAGGTTTGTATTCATTGCTTCCCTGCAAGAATTATCCAACCCTATTTTATTATTGATTTAATATTGACACTTAAATATTTACCACTTGTTTGTCTAAGTTCACATCACGGGTAACACTTTTTATTTTGAGCAGGTCTGACGATGTCTGATGCCAAAAGACAAGGTTTAACGGCTCAAGGAATTTGCCCTTTGCCACGAGACATGAATTATCCAGTGGGCAAAGGAGAAAACTGGCACGATTTGTATGATTGGATCAGGTAACTTGTGAAACATAAATATTATACATAAATAGAAATAATGAAACATATGAATACATTACAAATGTGTCCAAAAACAATTATAGAAAAATGTCAATGCAAGAAATACACTGATCAGATCAGATTGAAATGTTTATTAGTAGTAGTAGTAGGCCTCTTTCAGTCCTGAAGGACTATAGAGTTGTGCCGCTTGGGAGGTGTCTGGCAGCACCGCTGGTGACTGTATAGTCCAATTCGAAATATTTCGAATTTTTTCCCCCTTTCGAATATTTCTAATGTTTATTAGAGTCTTGATATTTTGGTGTTGCACAAACCTTGAATTCACGAATGAATGATTGAGAATTTTACATTTTATAAGTCAGCTATAGCTTAGCCTCGAAACAAAGTAAATTTTGAGGTACGAGTGGCTTTCAACTGGAGGTCCCAGGTTTGTATCCAGTTGCGGGTGTATTTTCAGGAAGTCCTTTTATTCAGTTAAACCAAGTGATTTCATCTCTCTCTCTCTCTTTCTCTCTCTCTCCCCCTCCGTTCCTCCCTCCCTCCGTTCCTCCCTCCCTCCCTCTCCTTCCCCTATCTGTTGTTTTTTTCTCTCTCTCTCTCTCTCTCTCTCCCCCCTCTCTCTCTCTCTCCCTCTCTCTGTGCACACACACACATGGACACACCTTTTTTAAAAAATTATTTTCTTTGGGTAAGAGAAGGTCCACCAGAGAGACGAATGGAGACGGATTGTATTTGCAGCAAAGAACCTCAATGGCTCGGAACGCTGAAGAAGAAGAAGAAGAATAGATCAAATGCCGGCTTCCTGGCCTAGAGGTTAGCGACTTTTCTCCATAATCTCGTATACACTCATAAGTAACGTGACAACGGTGAGAATCAGCAGTGGTTCGAATCGTGTTGGTAAATTACGGGGTATGTGAGCCGGCTGCTCAGAAAGCAATGGCAAACTCTGAGCGTAATCTAGCCAAGAAATCAACAATCAGCTTAAAGATACTGATGTTGACAGCGATGTCCTGAAAAGGATATGCAACAACAACAAAAAAAATAGATCAACTGCATAACCTCCTTTGACAAGAGCAGAAAAAATATGTACCAAGTGGCCAACACTGACTAAATTTAAAATTCTTCTTCTTCTGCGTTCATCCGAATTTTTTTTCCGGATGTGACTGCATTGTGCCTGTTTACAGCAGAGCTGCGTTCTTGCGCCGTTAGGCCGACACATCCGACTTCTGCGGGCATCTGTTGACCGGGTTAACCTTCCCGGAAATTTAAAATTATACCTGAGCATTAAAGGATAGTTCCACACAATTATGAAGCTGGTCAGTGAATTCAGTCAGTCAGAGTGCCTTTTACGTTATTGTCAACTAAGATAAGCCGCCACTAGGGTGAAGGCGTTACGAATGCAGTTAACAATCCTGCATACTGCATTCAAAATACAGCTGCCGGTAATTTGGAAGCAGACCTCCTTGTGCTGGTTTTAATACAATGGTATGAGTGCCGGTCGTTTAGAAAGCAATGGAAAACTACTGAACATAAACTTGCCACAAAATCACAAACAGCCAAAAAAGTGTAAAGTATATGCAACTTTTTTTGTTTAAAAATTAAGAAGGTATGATTTTTTTTTTCTTGTTTTATTGTGATATTACTTCATTCAGCGTTCACACATATGAGCTATGATTCTAAATAAAACCATTGTTCTACAGATTCCCCAGCGACACTGGGCATAAGACATTTGATGCCATACAGATGGCAAGTCCCAGGTCTAGAGGCAAGCCAGGTTTGTTCAGGAATCAGATGGAATAGTTTCACAAATGACATTTCTTAAAGGCTTGAAACGTATTGCTAAAGACATTATTAATATTTGTTATTGAAGCTAAATTTAAGATTATACAGACCACACCAGACAGTGATTTAAAACCAGAAAACATTGGTAATTCCAAAAAATAAATTCCCTGAGTGAATTTTAACACAGTAGCTACAAATAAGATGTTGCACAATGTATTGCCTGGCATTTTGCTGCATCTTGTCAGGTGCATATTGAGAGTTATTTACCACATGAAGTGAATATTGTGAGGCGTTAGCAGTTGAGTGGTTCCAGCCAATTTTGTGCAGACAGAAAGATTTTGTTTTCAATTTGAAATTATCCCTATTAACATGGGGATAAAGAATACTACACATTTAAACAATACCTGTGATTATGTGTTGAAAGTATTATTTATTTATTCACTTTAAATGATATATTACTCTGCAGTATGCACCTGACAAGATACAGCAAAATAAGCCAGGCAATAAATAGTGCAACATATTGTTTGTCACTTCTGTCTTTAAATATTGATAATATTTTTAAAAGACTTAATATTTATTCCGCTTGTGTGGTTCATTTCTTAGACACTATATTCTTAAATACAAAATATAACAAATACAGTAGTTTCAGATTCTGCAGAGAAACAACAAACAGAAACTCTACATACTACTCTTTTGCAGGAAAAACAATAAAAATCAACACATGTACATATCATGTGTTTTTATTGTTTTTCCACAGAATCAAAAATGTTTTTGTGTCATTATATATTGTAATATCCTGCTACTTTCAAGATCTTTCTTATCCATTATTCTTCCCAGCAGGATGTCATCCTGCCATATTGTTATATTTTATATTCTTATAACCTGCTGCAGTCAATATTTGTTTAATTTACATGTTTTTCAAGTTTCTCTTCAGCATTTATATTCTTGTTTCTCTGTGGGTTTTCAGTTTAAACATAAATTGTTAATATTTTGTTTTAATATATTGTTCTTTGGGAGCCATGGTAGTGTAGTGGCTGGATGTTTGCCTGCCGGCCCAGTCATGGATTCCAGTTTGCATCCGGGCAGATGTTTGGAATTGACCTGGGCTCCTAGGTTGACCCAGTTTAAAAGGGGTAGCGGGACATGTCTGGGGAAGTGAAGATGGCCTGGTAGAGATATTGACCGCATAATCAATGGAGTACCGATCAGTCTAAAATTATCCCAGTATGCCCAATACTCCTAAAGCATGTGAAAGGGTCTTTACTTTTCACTGTTTATATATTTTCTTTGTAACAAAACCTGCTGATCTCAGCAAACTTGAATGACATGCAAGTGTTCTATAACTATTTCTCACTCTGGGCATTGGGATTAAATCTGTTGACAACAAAATACTTGAAACATTGCCAACCTAGGCTGTATCACATCCGGCTGATATGTGCTGTGCTGATTTATGACCTGGTTACAGCCTGTTATGCCTCTCCACAGATATGAAGTTCCAGTACCAGTCTTGGACACCCTGCAGGTATCTGAGCTTGGAGAGGGGAATGATAGCTCTGCACATATTTCCTGTGGGGATGGAACTTCAGTACAAGGTCGAAACGAAAGCCTCTAGACTAACTCACTCTGATTGGTGCATGCCCTATTTGAGGCTCAGATGACCAATGGATTGAACTTAAAGTTAAAACTATCAGACTTAAGAGTTAAAACTATTAGACTTAAGAGGTAAAACTCAAGGACGTAAAAATTAAAACTCAGTCTTCCAGGGGATTCTCAACCACCTGATAATCTCTAACTACTCAAATCTACCATGAAAATTATTTATCATTTTTTTTAGATTTGGCTTGGGAAAAACCTTCTTTCTTTAGTAAATTGGTTGGAAATAGGAAGTATCAGTGTAGTTTAGATAAGGGTTTTGATAAAGTCAATTGTGGAACTTAGGCTGCGGCAAAGGCTGCCTTCAGTGTGAATCAGTTGGTTTATTTCTTGTTTGGAAAATTGTATTTTGTTGATGTAGCCAATTGTTTTGCTGTAGTCCTTTCTGTCTAGTTTGTTCTTTTTGAGCACAACCACCAATCCCTTTTATCTATCAATTCAAGCATTCCTTCTGGCATTTGCTTTTGATTAGAAGTTTTTTCATTGTTGGCTGGGTGTATTGTCTTATGTTTGTTTGCTGCTAGGTTTTTTTGCCAGTCAAATATATTTATTTTCTGCTGTGTTTGTATGTCCTGATTAACATTTGCACATTGGATAAAGCATCGTTGAACACATTTAATCTTATGCTTTTTGTATTGTTTTCTTCTGATCCTTTTTCCTCTTTTCTGCTTTCTTGTCATGTCAGGTTATTCATTCTTAAGGTGTACAATTTTGATTTTAATGCTGCTTTGTGATGGCCCACGTATTTATTCTTGGGAAATGAATGTGATAGTTTTGTCAGCTCTGCGGCGAAGGGGTTACAGACCCAATTCATAAACCTGCATACCACATCCTAAACACAACTGTGGGCAATTTGGCAGTAGACTGTCTTGCGTTGGTTTCCATACAATGTTATGAGAGCCACTCCTTCAGAAAGCAGTCGCAAACTAAACGTAAACTTGCCAAGAAATCACAAACAGACCAAAAATGATTCTGGGGTTGACTGCGACATCCTGTAAAAGATGTGAAACTAACTTTTCTGGCTTGACTTCCACACCCACATAAGAGATACTTGCTATATATAATGTTTACTATCTTTAGCCTTTCTGTTTGTTTTTCTTTTCCTTTATCCTCTTGTTCTTCTTCTTCTTCTTCTTCGTTCATCCAGAGTTTTTTTTTCGGACGTGATTGTGTTGTGCCTGTCCACAGCAGAGCTGCGTTCTTGCTCCGTTAGGCCGACACATCCGACTTCTGCGGGCATTTGTTGACCGGGTTAACCTTCCCGGTATCCTCTTGTTCTATACTTCTTGATATGTATATTTCACCTTCTGAGCTGCATTCCTCCCAATTTTCACTTGATAAACTTATTTTGTTCTTTATTAGCACTGAAAGCTGCATCCTCAGTGATACCACCCAAAAGAATCCAGCCAGATACTCTTGATGTGAGCAAATGTGTGTCGGATAGGGTGTCCATGATCCACAAGTTAACAGCACCGAGACACGTAAGTTTTCATTTTGACATTTTCATATTTGCTTTAAATGTTGAAAACACTGTCATTGAAAATGATATTTCTTAGAATATTTATGTACTCTAATTTGTTTTCCAAGCTTGGTTGTTTGCTTGTTTTTTTTTCTTCTCGTTTAGTTTTGTCCCTAGTTGGTCACTGTCATTGTTGATTCGATTTGTATCTGTGAATAATTATGACATCTGTAATTTGTTTCAAAATATTACTTATATATTTCAAATGACACATTTTTTACAGTTCTTCATTCTTTAGGGTATGTTCCAATCCATACAGTATTTCATTCATAATGCTTCTGTGGAATTAATAATTTCCTAATAAGAAATGCTGAGCACTTGCAGAGTTGATGCTGAACTGTGTTATAAGAGTGCATGTGCTGTCAACAGATGTTGTGGTCAGATTCTGTTAAGGATAGATACCTACGCTATGTTTATGTTAGTGTCTATCATTTATCTTCATCATCCAGTGCCTTGCCGGCTGGCATGGGCAATCACGTTTCTCCACAAATAGCCATCTCCGACGCCTGGGATCAGTTCGTGTATTGACTCCCTTATGTGCCATGACACATTACTGTCAAGAATTTCCTAACTCTGTCCTCCTTTATCTCTCTTTTCACAAATCTTTCTGATTGCTATCTATATCCAAACTAAATAAAAGATGCCCACGCCTGAATGCAAATGAGACTGTTGGTCTTAGCTGACCTTCAAAACTTTGGCTGGATTCTGTTCACTTAT
Source organism: Cepaea hortensis (assembly GCA_963921405.1). NCBI lineage: Eukaryota > Metazoa > Mollusca > Gastropoda > Stylommatophora > Helicidae > Cepaea > Cepaea hortensis. The sequence goes on from OY992880.1 coordinate 103,786,926, forward strand.
TAGCATCATCAAGTGTCATAACACTATTTTACGTACAAACCACTGCTTTCCTAACAAATAAACATTTTGTTCAAAATGATATTGAAGATTAACTTTAATGGGTCTGTAATATCTTCTAACCTTGATATTTACGATAGCCAAATATGGGTTCCTTCCAGTCCATCTCTTGATGTTGTTCATCAGTAGGTAATGATGTCTTGCTCTTGCATGCTCCCTGTCTACTTTTCCCCACAGCATATTTTTAAACAAAAGTACACAAGTTCAAGTCAAGAAAATCATACAAACTGAGAATAACAATGAACATTACATTTGTGTGGTATTAACACATTTTATTTTGTTTCTTTCTGCCAGCCAGCAAAGTACGTTACAGTGACCAAGGATTTGCCAGAATTGCCGCTTGATATGAGTTCAAACTACCATGATGAAGACATTCATATCTATGCTCACCCTGAAAAAGATATTCCAGATATGGATGAAAATGGGACAGTTAATGGAAAAGTAAGGGTAATTATTTCCAGATATGGTTGCAAATGGGAAAGTAAGGGTGGTAATTCCACATATGGTTGAGAATGGGAAAGTAATGGTAATTAATTCCAGATATGGGTGAGAATGGGAAAGTAAGGGTAATTAATTCCAGATATGGATGAGAATGGGAAAGTAAGGGTAATTAATTCCAGATATGGATGAGAAAGTAAGGGTAATTAATTCCAGATATGGTTGAGCATGGGAAAGTAGGGGTAATTAATTTTAGATATGGTTGAGAAATGGAAAGTAAGGGTAATTAATTCCAGATATGGATGAGAATGGGAAAGTAAGGGTAATTAATTAAGATTTGGTTGAGAATGGGAAAGTAAGGGTAATTAATTCAGATATGGATGAGAATGGGAAAGTAAGGGTAATTAATTCAGATATGGATGAGAATGGGAAAGTAGGGGTAATTAATTGCAGATATGGTTGAGAATGGGAAAGTAAGGGTATTTAATTTCAGATATGGTTGAGAATGGGACAGTTAATGGACAAGTAAGGGTAGTTTATGGGGTAGTAACAAATATATGAAATACAAAATCAAGAATCAACATCGTTGCACTTGGGACATTCCCACAAGTGCTCCATCCCCTTCCTGGGCAGTCTGATTAAACATCCATCTGTGTTTTCCTCCATATATTAAGTGATATCCAGACTCACTGCTCACACCGCACTAAATCAGCCTCTCCAAATGTGGATCCTGTGTTTGTTTTGATGCACTTTCCACTAGATCCCAGAGAGCTTCAACACATAAAATAGCAAGCCACCCAAAGGAGTCACACAGCAGTCTATCTGCCTGTTAATTTTCTCGCACACTCACATACCCAGGGCAGACAAATTCACGATATGCTCTTTTCAAGCGCTGCTAGCCATTCCGTGTAGAACATACCAGTTTATATTTTATGTAGCATGCTTTGCAAGTCCATTACAAACACAACATATTGGGCTATACTACTCTCCAGCCATTGGAAAGTTTAGTATAATGGCTTGTATGTGATATTGATGAAAGTGTTCATTTGTTGGTAAACTTAGCATGTTTGTATAACTGTCTTTATATTATTTTGAACAAACAAGATTTGTTTAAAAAACAGAATTATATTAGCAGAATAGTGTTATGATGGTAAAATAACGTGTGTGAGTGAACTAGTGTTGGATCAGAAAGATTAGAGGTAATGTAGTTATATGGCTTAGTTTACAAGAAATGGAATATTGCTGATGTAAGGTTGACCTGCTATGAGATCAACTGCTGGTGAGCGAGAAGCATGTACAGTTAGAGAAAGCCGCTGTAGTGTAGTGGCTAGATACTTACCTGTCAGATTGATGATCATGGGTTCAAATCTACATTCAGACGGAATGTTAAAATTTACCAGGGCTTCCAGGTCTTCTTCCTACAGTCCGAGCCGTGTGGCGTTGGTGAACATGTCTGTCCACAACCTTCTGTCTCGTAAATTTGTTATACTGATGTTCCTTCATGGTTACCAGGAGATGTGTTGGGAGGTAAAGGCGGCTGCCCTGATATTGACCACAATTCCCCTGGAGTGCTGATTGCTGTATACAAACATGGGTCTAGTACTATGTGCTGTAAGGCATGTACTACTGGCACCTCAAGGTCTTGGCAGACGACAGTTTCATACATCGTACTTCAAAAATAGCACAAAGCCTGGGCTGAATTTTAGAGACCATGTGTTGCCCATGCAGCATGATCCCTCTCTCGGCCTGCCTAGTCTACTCCTGAGGAAAGGTAGCACCAATACATCTGGAGCAAGACAAGTTGTAGATGCTGTCGAATTAGCAAAGCAATGCTCTGACCGCCCGCCTGTCAGAGATTCGATCTTAGACCAGTTGTCGACTAAGAATTAGGACCTGGTCTGCCCCGTCATGACATTTAGTTTTTAGGTTGTATTTCCTTGCACCATGATAAGGCTTATACCCTCCCAATTGCTCAACTCCGTTCGAAGCCATTGGCAAAGTGTTGGTTTGGTGAGTGCTGCCCAATATTCAACTCAAGAGAAAGCAGGTTGTACCATCTACTGTCATACGGTAGGAGGCTCAGTCATATCTGACTAAGACCTGACTTAAAGGTGTGTGAAGGTGTCCTTTTTAAAGTTGGTAGAATGTTCATACCTTGGAATTTATGTTTTGTGTAATGTTCATTCTCTGATGCGTAAATGTCTACATTTCACACTTCTTTTAGATTATGAAGTACACAGCTAATGGTTTGAAAGTTTAATTTGTAAATTGCAGACAAAGTACTTCAAGGATGCCTTCTTTTCCACTGAAACCAGCCCACCATGCAAGGTAACTGTCCATTTAACTGCTTCAGCTACAAACATTAAATTGTGCTTGTCTTTCACAAAAAAGATAAGCCATAGATAGTGTTATTGTGTTTAGGACATTGCTTACATTATGCTGCCACTATAGGTCTTGTCTTGGGTTTGAGTTTGACAATGAAACACCTAAAACTTGTGGAAGATTGTGAGTTTTACTCAATTTCAGTGCAACAGCATCAGGTCAGCTGAACCCTGAAAAGGGCTTGCATCTATAGGATGAGGTCAGTGTAGAGACTTTTCTCCTGATCCAGTACTAAAGTAGTATCTCTGCTGGGACTTGTAGAGCTCTCCTTCCCCTACTTAACTCAGTAATCAATGGGCTGTGCAAGACCTGTCATGGAAGTTGACATCTGCAGGGAGGCATATTAGAATATAAGCAGGTCATGGTCTGGAACAGCACATTCAGACTGGCTGGATGCGGTCTTGGTTGTTAATGTTTTGTCCATTGGGTTTCAGTATTTCATTATCAATAGTGTGCAGCTCAATGCCCAGTTTGAGGGAAATTTGTTACATTTTAATTAATTGTGTCCATCATGTAGAAAATTGTAAAAGCTCTTCATGGATTTGTTCAATGTTACATTTTTTTCCCCCCAGTCACTGGAACCAGATCCAATCATGAAGCTGAAACAGATCATTGGTTTTGGAGGTGCAACGTTCAGAGACGTAAGTTCTACACTAGCAAATATTATGTCAAAGACATTTTCAGACAGGATATAAGCGAGATATATGAGTATGTAACAGTAAAAGACACTCTTTCCACAACTTGGGGTATATTGGGTGTATGGTAAGGTAAAATTTAAATATTGAGCACAACCCACTACTGGCAATGCTGATCGCATTCCGGCACGAACCTAAGGCCTATCCACGTCAATATGGAAGCACTATACTCGAGTTTCACTCTCGTTTGAGCTCGTCAGTAGTGCATATCCCTGACCGGATCCGGAAACAAGCCCCGGATCAGTAGCGTGCGAAGCGGGTGTGTAACCACGCGGCACACATTGGACACGCCAAATTATCACACCAGAATACCACAACGTTACCCCCGTAGGCTATGCTCAAGATTGCCCAATCGCCGCGACTGACGTCCGTCAATCGATGTGGACCCGAACGATCAGGACTTCTCACTGGCAAGGAACACCAAACCTCCTAAATCCAGTGAGCAATAATCAAATTGATTATTTGGTTGTTTCGGGATTTGAAATTTAAATATTGAGCACAACCCTATATTGACGTGGATAGGCCTTAGGTTCGTGCCGGAATGTGATCAGCGTTGCCAGTAGTGGGTTGTGCTCAATATTTAAATTTCAAATCCTGAAACAACCAAATAATCGGTAAGGTAAAAGTTAGTAAACGACCCCTTTTCCAGGCTGTGAGTCATGTTGGGTATATGGTGCTAACCCTGTATTTTTATACACTAAATGACACTTTAAGGTGATGTGGTCAGTATCACATATGCCACTTTTACTTCCCAGAACATTTTCTGGTACCCATTTTAGACTGGGTCAACTTGGGTACCCAGATCTATTTTTAAAAATCCCTGCCTTGATCGGAATTTTCATGCCCAGGATGTCTAACTATGCTGTACGTATCTTCAGAATAAGAAACCCAAGTATCTCTTATGTGGATGTGGAAGTCAAGGCAAAACTACCACATTAATTCCTTCAGCCTGGAATTGTGGATCTGCTGATTAATATTGTTGAAGTGAAAAATATGCTGATGACAGTATTCCTACTAACAACACCAATGAGAATTGAGAAACTATTAATAATTTCAGTGCAGGAACTAAGAGAAATGCAAAATTTATATCTCAATGCAACAAAAGCAATAATAATGGCAACTGATAAAGCACATATGCAAACAGATATGTTTATCAAAGATGAGAAATTACAAGAAGTGAAGTTTTAAATAACTAGGTTCACTATCATCGGACGTTAGAAATATGATTGCAGAAATTAAAACAAATACAAACACTGCTCTGAAAAACCTAAATCAGTTAGAATCTTTATGGTTTGGAACAGATAGAACAATTAAAACCCCGGGAAGGTTAACCCAGTCAACAAATGCCCGCAGAAGTCGGATGTGTCGGCCTAACGGCGCAAGAACGCAGCTCTGCTGTAAACAGGCACAACGCAATCACGTCCGAAAAAAAACTCCGGATGAACGAAGAAGAAGAAGAAGAAAAACAATTAAAACATTTGTTGCAGGAATGTCCAACATATGCAGAATGGAGAAAACTACTTTGACCAATACCTTCTCCGTGTGAAGACAAACTCTATGGAGATGTCAACAGGCTCAAGTTTACTGCTACTGTCTTTGGATGTATTCATATTGATGTCTGGAGGTGTGCTGCTGAAGAAGTAAAACAACAATAACAATCAGAATACCAAGAGCATGCATACTTCCTGTAGCAAACATATGGGTGCGAAACTTGGATTTAACAAAGTAGCTGAAAAATGCACATCCATCTTTACATATAAATGTTACAGAAGTGTGTTACAAATTAATTTACACAAAGGCAACAAACAGATCTGTCCAACAAGAACACAATATTGAAGAAGATTGCTTATTAAGACAAATACAAATGAAGAGAATGAATTATGTTAAAAGACATGAAAGTCTAGAAAAGATAGTTATGGAAGAAAGTGTATCGGGGAGGCAGAGAAGAGGAGGGCCACAATGTAGACAGATTCAAGATGTGACAGATTCTTTTTGCATATGAGAGGGGTCATTTAAATGTAACGTGTATAGGGGCCTTTATAGGATATCTGTCAGTACTTAGGCCGTCAGCCAGTATTCCTGTACTTCAGTTAGGGTGATCGTGCTCCTGCCCTTCCATGATGGTATGAAGTTCCTCCATTAGCTCATGCACCATCTGACTCCTCATCTAAGTATAGCACACTGGACCAATGCCAGACAGCACTTAACTAATCTCAACTAACAACACATCTACAACCAACATGTTGTAACACCATAAAAACGATAAGCGGCAGAATACTCATGATTACACAACTTCTGTTAATCTACATTTCACAGCCGTAATATACAATTTGTGGTTCCTGAGACGAATGTTGCGAATTCCTTGGACTGCGAGAGTAACTAACAATGACTGCCTGAAACAGGCTAATGAAACTAGAACATTACATACAACAATAAGAAAGAGACAAACATCTTTCTTCGGTCATATGATGAGAAGAGAGGCATTGGAGAACATCGTGACAACTGGAAAGATTGAGGGGAAGAGAGGCAGAGGCAGACCAAGAGAAATGATGCTGGATGGATTGAGACGGTGGCATGGAGGAATATCAGCAGCAGAGTTGATCCAGAAAACTGAAGACCGAGATCTGTGGAGAGCCATGAACGCCTACGCCAGCTGGCAGGGCACTTGATGATGAATATACAATTCACAGCATCACTGATACACTTAATTCTGTAATAACCAATAGAATAACTAATGGATATTAAGGCGATGTGCATCACCATAAGTATATTCAGGTCATGAAATAGTGAGATGTCTCTCGCCAGAGCCCAAACCAAACAGCTCTGATTCTTCTTCAAGCATGTTTGGCACTCGTGTCAAAATCCCACTTTATTCACACCTCTTTTGTTAAATATTATTTCTTTCACACCTCTGGTGTGGATCATTCTTAAGTTGGGCACTCTCCAGGAATTATCCGAGTGTGCAGTCCATGACACATGATCTTCCTCCTCAGCATGATATTCACAAACTGTTAATGCATTTTAGAAAAGTTACGATAACATGTGAGGAAACTCCTGAGTATGTTAATATTTTATATCAAGTTGGTACACACAGGACCTTTGTTCATGCCGTAAGACATTGGGTATATGGTGAGTATTTAAAGGACCATTTCGGATATCTTGAGGCATACTGAGTATCTGCTGCTACCCTATATTGTTAGATTGGCACTCAGTCTGTGATGTGGTCAATATCACACTAGCCATCTTTATTTCTCTGGAAATTTCGTAGCACTTTTAGGCTGTGTCGATCTGGGAGCCCATGTTCCTAAAAACATCGTAACCTCAAGGGAATCAAGCAAATGACCTGCAGCCCTACAGGCACGCATGTTAGCTACTATATGGCTCCCAACATTCTATGAGCAAATATAAATTACTGCTCAAGTACTTGCATTCTTTTTATGCTTTTGTTGAATGTTATATCTTTCAGGCCCTGTGGTCTGCAGATGGAATGTCAATAGTTTACCCATGCCATGCAGTTGTAGTATCCATGAAACTAAACAGTGGTCAGCAGCGGTTTTTTATCGGACATACAGACAAGGTAAGTCACATTTAAGTAAATTCAATAAAGGACCCTTTCACGCTCCGGAGGCGTATTGGGTATATGTTGCTAGCCCTAAATTTATAGCACCACGTGAACCCCAAAAGACCCAACCATACCCGGTAACTCAGATTATAAAATATAACCTGTCCTGTTTAAGACTAACTCAAAAGAGAGATAATAAAAATTTAAAAAATACGGACCTCAGTTATATCCAACGCTGAAGAAGCAATTTGAACGAGGCCACATTTTTTTTTCTCATAAAAATTGAATTGAAATTGTAGGACCAATTGGGACTTGATGGACGATGCAATCAACATCTTGCTGGCTCCCATAACCCTTAAGATGCAGGCTCTAATCCCCATTAAAGGCACATATTTTTTTCATTTATCCAAGGTAAATTAAAAATATCCTAAGCCGGAATGCTGCACACAAGTTGTTTGGGCAAGCAGCCTTGTCAAAACTATTCCAGCATACACCAGCAATGGTATTTAGTGCCATAATGATAGTTTTTCTGCTAAGTTATAATGTACTGTTGGTTATTATTAAGCTTTCCTTGCAGGTGTCCTGTTTAGCACAGACAGCCAGTTCCAGTCTGCTGGCTAGTGGTCAGACAGGTCAGATGAGCGTGGTCAGAGTTTGGAGGTACTCATCTGGAGAGTGCCTGGCTATTGGAAAAGCTCATGTGCACTCTTTATCATGCCTCAGGTATGTTATCATATGGAATAGTGACAATTAGACATCTGAATGTTACTGCCATCTTGCTTTGGACATATTAACAATCTGAACAGTGGTACTGAAAATGAAATCAAGAATTTACATCATGCGTTCGGAACATTCCTTTCTTCATTAGCAACAAAGAGTTTCTATGCTGATGGTACCAGTGGCAGTTTGATTGCACATCCGCTTGCGTTTTCTTTAAGCTCTGAGTGTCTTCCAGAGCTGCTGCTCACCCTCGCTAAATCAGCCGCTACAGGTGTGGGTCCTTTGTTTCCTTTGCTGCACATTCCACTCAGTCCCAGAGAGGCTTTACCACATCAGCCTTGTCATAAACTAGCTTGCCGCTGTAGTGGTATGTCATGCCTTAGGTATGTTAACATACTAAATAGTGACAGTTGTGCCCTAGATGTATTAGAAATTTAAACATGTCTACTATCTTCTTCTTCTCCTGCTGCCTCTCATCACATGGCTAAATATTTCTACTATCTTCTTCTTCTCCTTTTCTAAATATTTCTACTATCTTCTACTTCTTCTTTCTTCTATCTTCTTCTCAAATAGAGTTCATTCATTCGTTCGTTCTCCTGGCTGCCTCTCATGCCCTGGCTACCTCTTCCAGTAGAAAACTTTAGCTACAAAACCCAACCAATCATGAACAAGTCTACAAACGGCTTGTTCCATTGGGAGGTAACAGAGAGAAGAACAAAGAGAAGAAGATGTATAATTGGCCCTTCCTGTTAATTCCAACCATCATATAATGTGTTCTGTTAATGTTTACAATTGGTTAAGAGTATGCTAAATATCTGGCTTTTCCCAGTGGTCACTTCCACCGTATGTTTAGCCTTGTTTAAAATCATATTGGGACTGAAAGAGTCAAATCTTTTTATTCCAAGTACTTATTCATCCATCATCACCCAGTGGCGTGTCCTGCGCATAACTTTTCCCACTATAAGCCAGCTGCTCTGGAACTGTCAGGTGCAAAGTGTCCACCACATCCTGAACTCATTTACGTCATGGTCATCTTTCCTACTAACCCCCAAACTCTGTCAGACCTCCCTCCACAGTCATCTCCTCCAGACACTCATGTGGCACATACCTAAAATATTTCACCCTCCTAGTTTCATTTGTCCCAATAGTCAATCTTCTTCGGTAATGAGTTTGGATAGATTTGCCTGTTCTCTCCCCACGCAATGAACCTCCATTACTCCGTAACACCTATATTTAAAAACATTTACATCATGGTCATCTTTCCCACTAACTCCCAAACTCTGTCAGACCTCCCTCCACAGTCATCTCCTCCAGACACTCATGTGGCACATACCTAAAATATTTCACCCTCCTAGTTTCATTTGTCCCAATAGTCAATCTTCTTCAGTAATGAGGTTGGATAGATTTGCCTGTTCTCTCCCCACACAATGAACCTCCATTACTCCATAACACCTATATTTAAAAACATTTACATCATGGTCATCTTTCCCACTAACTCCCAAACTCTGTCAGACCTCCCTCCACAGTCATCTCCTCCAGACACTCATGTGGCACATACCTAAAATATTTCACCCTCCTAGTTTCATTTGTCCCAATAGTCAATCTTCTTCAGTAATGAGGTTGGATAGATTTGCCTGTTCTCTCCCCACACAATGAACCTCCAATACTCCATAACACCTATATTTAAAAACGAATTTGTACCTGCAGCTGACTCGTCAAATGTCTAACTTCAACATCCACACACTACCACACGCATTCTCTCAGCACTTCAAACAGCAAACCCAGACATTCAAAACTGCACACCCTCTCCAATCACTGTCCACTGACAAACACATCTGTTGATATATTTGTTCCATTGGTTGTCAAACATTTGTTTCTGCCATGCTGAGATACAAATTCTGAAGTTAAAAAAGTTTGTTGCATATCCTTTACAGGACGTTGCAGTCAACACCAGCATTTTTGTCTGTTGTGATTTCTTGGCAAGTTTACGTTCAGTAGTTTGCCATTCCTTTCTGAACGACCGGCACCAATACCATTTTCGTTTAAAAAAAACAACGCAACACAACGCGCGCAGTTGTGTTTCGAACGTGGAAATGCAGGATCATGAACTGCGTCCGTAAACCCTTTGCCACGGAGCCAATTCTGAGGTACAAGTAGTTATTGCTTTAAAGTAACACATGTTCAGGTTGGAAGACGTGACTGTGATTTCCTGTCATGTGCTTTGTGAGTGCAGGTCTTTTGATCATCGGAACTACTGAGATTATGCTTTGTGTGACTCTTTAGGTAGGTGGTTAGCTGCTCTGTGGAGAGAGACTAAGCTATGTTGGGTGAAACATGGTGCAATGAAGCAGATCCTTTTGCCATTTTAAGTTACAGCGAAGACATTATGGAGCAGAGTTGTTGAGTTAACTGTTCAGATAGAGAAGTTTAACGATATAACGTCTGGTACAGAGGGAGTTCAGATAATTATATAGTGTATTAGTTGGTTGGTTGGTGAATCCTCTGAAAGACTGAGTTTTGTTTCTAAAGTATGTTGGATGCATTGGCATTTAGGTCGTTTGGATCCTGAAAAGGGTTTTCGTATATAAGAATGAGGTTAGTGCAGAAACTGTCCTCCGGACCCGGTACCATAGTATTATGTCCCTGGGGACTGTATTGCGGAATTCTGCTACTTCACTCCAGTCTCAGAAACGAGTGGGGTGTTGAACTTCACACCTTCAGACTGGTATGCTGGGATGTAACCGGGGCATGGTTCACCATAGCACAGATTAAGCCTAGGTCAGTTATGTTTCCTCCAAGGTTTTTGGGCATTTATTTCCAGTATCACATATTTCTCTTTAGTTGCATATCCTTTACAGGACGTTGCAGTCAACCCCAACATTCTTGGCTGTTTGTGATTTCTTGGCAAATTTACATTCAGTAGTTTGCCATTGCTTTCTGAATGACAGTCATCCATACAATTTTTGAAAACCAACGCTATGTGATCTGCTGCCAAATCGCTCGCAGCTGTGTTCTGAGTGTGGTATGCCGGATTATGAAGTGCTTCTATAATCTCTTGACCACAGAGCCAACATCATATAAAGTGCTCAGTAAAGTTGCTTGGCACGTAAAGTTCATTGTTGATTCTGTATTTTTCTTTCAGTTTCGCATCCAAAGGTGTCCTGCTGTGTGGTGTTGGCAAGGATGGACATGGTAAAAATGTAAGACTTTGTACCAGTTTCTCTTTTTGTTTGCTTCTTGGTTATTTTCATTTTAAGCAAGATAGACCCTGTTCAACCCATGCGAGATAAGTTGTGTATTTTATATCATATAGTGATTTGTTGTTTATCCTAATGTTATATGTAATTATGAAATTTTTATCATGCTTCCCATTTGCTATATAGGAATTTGTACTCATTTTATCTTTGTTTACCTCATTCACGTTTTAGTTGTTTTTTTTTTTTATTTGTTTGTTTGTTGCTATTTCTGTTTTTGTATTTTCATGTTATCAGTAAATGATTTATACTACTTTATTTTATGCATAACTTCATTACAGCAAGTTTTGCCCCATCTGGCTAGGTCTGTCTCAGCAAAATTTTCTAGTTATTGTTACATTCAGTAGTTTGCTATTGCTTTCTGAATAAGAAGTGATCGTTCAAGTTAAATGTAACGTTGACTCAATATCTTAAAGTAATCTGATCAACACAAGGAACTGCGATCAGGGTTATATTAATGTCTTTTTTTAAAAATTGTAGATGGTGGTAATTTGGAACACATCAAGAGTGGTGAAACACAAGGAAATATCTATAATGGCCAAAGCTCATACGGATGTAGATATCTCACGTATACTTATTGCACCCTTTGATGATACAAAGTACGTGTCTGGTTTTTCTGTGTTTTATTTATACAGTGTGTTCTTATGTAACTATAAATATATGTCAGCAAGTTAAAAGTATTTGGAATCAATCATGTGTGAACATTCTTGCAAAAAAGGGAGTTAAACCATTAAGCATGAATAACACTTCATACCCTAAATAAAAATAGAAGAAAGTAACTATTAAAAAAGCAGATTTACTTAATAGCAAACCCTGAGTTATTAAAGTCAGAGCCAATGAAAACTACACAGAAGTTAATAAAGAAGTTAGGTAGTGGATACAGTTAGATAAATGGCAATATTTAGATGGTTGAGCAGGAGAGGCAGTAGTACATCAGCTAAAAGAAACCCCAAGGATCTTGAAAGCAGCACAATGAAAATAGCAGGGAAAGATAATCAAACAATTGGCTGATGAAAAATAGTCATAGGAAAGTTCACTCCAATATTAAAGATCAAATTAGACAAGCTACCAAACTCCTGACTGATAGGAAAACTGCTGGTCCAGATGGCATCTCAGCAAAAGTACAATATCCATTGTAAACATGTCAACTGAATCGCTGCAAAATTATCTAACAAAGTCAAGGAGACTGAACAATTCCCAGCAGACCAAAAAGACAGATATTTGGTGAAGCTGCCAAAGAAAGAGGACCTGCAGGAGAGAATTATTGTGGAATATTTTCCATGGAAAATTTTAAGCAGGATTCTATTGGACAAATTAAGAGATGCCACTGACAAACAACAAAGGCATGAATAGGCATGTTCTGTAATTTACATCTGTACACTAGAGTAGAGAGGGAGGTGGAAAGAAAGATAGAAATGGTACTTATAAACATTAAACATTCTTCCATATTTTGTATTGCTGTTCAAGATTCTTGTTACCAATACAACTTGTTTTCTCTGCTCTAATGATATTTTTCACATTTAGAATGGTTTCCTGTGGTCGAGACAATGTTCGCCTGTGGAGAATCAAAGAAGGTGCCCTGAGGTCGGCGCCATTTAACCTAGGAGAATACCACTCAATGGATTTCACTGATGTCTGTTTTGATTCTTCTCATATGGACAGTGAACTGACAAATAAGCTGCTGTAAGATTATGTTGTTTTTGATTGCTATTTATTTTCCTTATGGACTCCTACACCTGTTCTTAGAGATATGCACGAGTGTTCTTAGATATGTTCTTGAGTTATGATAATATCCTTTTCTGTAGATGTAAATCATTACAAAAATTGCTCACCAAAGTCAACAATACAGTTATGAAGATAAATACAAAGCTTAAAATATACATTTTAGCACCAGGGAAAAGACCATTGAACATTGGAGAAGTCGACCTTTCTTGAACAAATCATTACAGATGATGCTTGTAAAGCTGAAATCAAATCTAAGATTGCAGTAGTTAAAAATGCATTCCAAGAGAAGGAAACACTTGTAACATCAGTTTTTAACTGCAGAAGCATATAGATACCACTCATATCTAGCATGTGACACTATAAGGCACTGAAACATAGACTGCTGACAGTAAGCATGAAAACAACTTGGAAGATTTTGAAATGTGATGTCACAAAATGCTAAGAGGAACATGAACAGAAAAGACATCAAATGAACACATTCTTAAAGACACAATGACAGCTATTTAAAAGTATACAATAAACTAAGCTGTCTTGTCTTGGTCACAATATAAAACATGGAAAATGCCGCAGGACAAAATCCTGAACAAGAAAAACAAAAAGGTAGTCCAAGAGACAGCTACACCACACAAGCATGCAAGGACAACCTCAAACTTGTGTTGAGCTGAAGAGAATTGCTGAGAGCAAGGGGCAGTAGAGTGATACAGTCAAAAAAACTTCAATGCCAATCTGTCTTCAGTCCGACTAACCTGATGATTATGATGAATATTTGTTTTGTGAGATCTGGGGTGTTACAGTGGCTAGCATGTTTTCCTGCTAGTCCGGGGATCACATGTTCTAATCCCCTTGAGTAGAGAATTTTTGTTTCATTGGCTGGACTTTCATATCAACACAGCCTGAAATGGGTACCAAGAAATTACCTTGGAAGTAAAGGCAATCAGTGTGATATTTTTTTTTCCGCATATCCTTTACAGGACATCGCTGTCAACATCAGCATCTTTCAGCTGATTGTTGATTTCTTGGCAAGATTACGCTCAGTAGTTTGCCATTTCTTTCTGAGCGACTGGCTCACATACCCCGTAAGTTACAGACGCGGAGAGAACCGCTACCAATTCTTGCGCACGTTACGTTACTCAGGAGAGTATACAGGATTTCGGAGAAAGTCATGTAACTCCTAGACCAGGGAGACCGGCGGTGTGAAACTGACCCACATTAATTATCTTGTGCCAGTTGGTAAAAAAATATATTCTTGCCCAGATTATACCATGTGGTGGAGCCATCCAGGAATTTATCTTGTTGTTTTTCCTTGCTCTTTTTCGTTAACTTTTCCTGTTGTGACTGTGTTTTCAAGTTTATTTCTTCTCTTAACATAAAAAATTATGCTGTCTATATCCAGTTTCTCTAATCAATTTATAGTTTTCATTATTGCACTTACAACAACTTTCTTATACTGAAGAGAATTATTATCTTTAAGAAATTTAATCAATTGTTTGATGTTTATTTAATAGCTATACCTGCACAAAATCTGGTCATATATTTGAGCTGGACTGTAGCAAACTCAGTATCCATCATGTGCGGAGGCTGCTACCTCTTAAAAATCGCCCAAAGAAAGAAGGAAAAATACAGAAAACATCAGAATCAGGTCTGTTATAGCCAAACATGTATTAGATGAACAGTATGTGATCAACACGTTTTACATACATATATCGGAGTCACTGTGATAAAGTAGTTATGCCGCCTGCCTTGTGTTCTTAAGGTTGTGGGTTCAATTCTGATCTACATCATTCAGTTCGTGAGTGCAATTTTCTTGGAGACGTCTGGGGTCGTTTCTGGAGCTACGGAGTTCATACTTTGTGTGACGATTTTGGCAGGCTGCCCTGCAGAAAGAGACTGGGCCATATGGGATAAAACCAGGTGCAGTGCAGTTAGTCCTCTTGACTTTTAGCCCCTAGGGACATTGGGCATAATTCCCTAACATACCGAGTCAAGGGTGATTTGGAAGCCAATTGACCGCTTTGTGTTAACTTCGATGGTATGAGGCCTCATTCGTTCAGAAAGCAAACTAGTGAATATAAAAATTGGCTAGTAAATTACGAACAGCCAAAATATTCTGGAGTTGATTGTGATATCCTGTAAAGGACATGCAGCTAACTTTTTGGTTTTAATATATGCACATATAGGTGCGTGTGTGTGGGCTCACACTCCTTCCTTCTCTCCCTTCGCACTCTCAAACACTCAATATACATATAAATCATAAATGTCTTTATCTACTGAAGAATTATGACGCAGGCAGTTGTCTTAAACATTACTTACTGCTTGTTATTCATTAATACCAAAATCATTAATAAAAAACATGCTCTTGATTAACAGTTAATGTAGCTGAGGTTCAAGCGTATATCTGA
Organism: Cepaea hortensis; assembly: GCA_963921405.1. Classification (NCBI taxonomy): domain Eukaryota; kingdom Metazoa; phylum Mollusca; class Gastropoda; order Stylommatophora; family Helicidae; genus Cepaea; species Cepaea hortensis. The sequence goes on from OY992880.1 coordinate 103,802,158, forward strand.
CAAAAAAGATCCTACAAACTCAGCAACCACAAAGATATCTTATTCATCATGATATTCCCATCAGCTTATTACTGTTTTTACTTCTGTTTTTATTTCTCGCCAGCTGTGTGGCGATGGGGTTGCGAATGCAATTCATAATCCCATATACCACATGTGAAACACAATTGCTGGCGATTTGGAAGCAGACCGTCTTGCTTTGGTTTCCATACAATGGTATGAGAGCGGGTCGTTCAAGGCAAACTACTAAACGTAAACTTGCCCAGGACAGGAATCGCAAACAACCAAAATCTGCTGGAGTTGACTGAAGTCCTGTAAAGGATGTGCAACTAAATTTTGTATTTCTCATTAATGTCTTACGTGGCTTTATTTCTTGACTTACAACATTTCCATTAAAAGTCTGGGGTATGTGTGGTGAAATGATCAGCCTCATGCTCTGAAGGTCATGGGTTCGTATTTGGACTGCAACATTCAGACCATGAGCGTAATTTTCCCTGAGATCCCTGGGGTGTCATTCCTCGAACTATAGAGATTCTGCTTGGTGTCATGCTCTCGGCAGGCGACTTGCCGTCTGCAGAGAAAGACCGAGCCAGATGGGGTAAAACTTGATGCAATGAAGTTGATCGTCTTGCCTTTAATAATTTAGAGTGCCTCCCAAATTTGTTGTTTTTGTGTTGATTTTTAATGCCCAGCTATGTAATAGATATTGTTTATCCTTGTCTTCTAGCTACAATTGTTTTTATGATTGTATCAAGTTTGCCTCTGTAGCTATTGCAAGTGTGAGCATGTTTTCTTGTTGTCACATCTGACTTTTGTCTACTGCAGGTGATGCTTTGTCCATTAACTCCATGCATCTCAACGAAACATTTTGTGTGACTGGCTCTGATGATGGTTTCTTGAGGCTCTGGCCTCTGGATTTTGCCCATGTGTATCTAGAAGCTGGTAAGACTCATGTTTGTCTATTTGACATCCCTTTGTCAGGTAGCCATGTTGACTGCTGAAGAAGTATGATTGTAGCTTTATACACCTCATTTTGCTACATAATCTTACATCAGTAAATACATATGCAGATTACCAAGCGCTGAACTTGTTGGTAGTGAAATTATAGAAATGTGCCCAGTTCAGTCATGTTACCTGCCACCATAAAAGTGAAAGCAAATAGTGAAGAGGCATACAAAGATATTATGGTCTGATAACATTAAAAAATGAACAGGCAAAGATATTGTTACACTTACATATAATAAAGGTGAGGAACCATAGAAGATCTTTGCTTTGAAAGCATTCATCATGACATACCGACAATCCATTTTACATCTAATCAATAGCTATTTAAACTATACAATTCTCAGTGTACATCCCTGCCAGACATTCTATCTTAATGTGCAGTCTACAAAACTCTTGGCTTATGAACTGGGTAACAGCAACATAGATAAGAGGCACATGGTATTTTGTTCTGGAGATTGACTTCAGAAGTTATGGTTATATGTCAAGGGTTGTTTCAGGTTCTCTGAATATCAGGTTCAGCAAACACCATGTTGAGATTAGTCCACCCAAAGGCTCTGTCCTGAAAACTTTCTAACCTGATACTGAAAGGTATAACAGGGAAAGAAGATTAAGAAGAACAAGAAAAGAAGAAAAAGATAAAGAGGAAGAATTATTAATTGTATTTGTGCATTTGTATTTTCAGTTTCCTAGATATTCATAGTTTAGTCTTGCATTTTGTGTCATATTTTCCTGGATCATTTCTGTGGTCTACATATTTTCCAGAACATGAAGGGCCAGTAACCACATCTCGTTTGTCAGCTGACGGGCTGAAGATTCTAGCAGGGACTTCCACTGTAAGTTAAATGTTCTTGTCAGAATTCATGACCTATATACTTTAACAAGAATAATTGCTGTAGTTTCTTATAGTAATAACAATGACATTGTTTTGCTTGGGATCATGATTTCTTATTTACACTTAAAAGCATCTCACATATTAATTAATGGATTGAAGATTCTGTCAAGAATTTCCGCAGTAAGTTACATATTCTTATGAACATTCTTTTTCTTCTTATTCTACTACTTCTACTTCTTTGCACATCTTCAGTCGTCTGCCTTAATAAATGTAAAGAAAGCAGCGGTCAACTTGAGCCTGTTGCCATCTCCATAGAGTTTGTCCTCAAATTTAGCGGGTGGATGCCAGAATAATTTTCTCTGTTCTGTTTATGTTGGACACTCCTGCAGCAAATATTTAGCTGTCATCTGACCACCTGCACAATACATTTATCAATACATCCTATCTAGTTTATTAGACAAGATATATCAAAGCCTTCTCATACGGAATCTGAATATTTTCACTTGTTCTCTTTGGTAGTTGGCACTATGCGTCATCTTTCTGGTTGCCAGTATGTTCAAGCTCCCACTTGGTCTTATAATAGATTTTCAGGCTCAGATATTTTTCTTGTCAACATTCACATCTTAAAGTGCTTTTACAAAAATAATTATTCTAGTTTCTAGACCAGTGGTTCTCAACCTTTTTTGGCTCGTGCCTCCCTTCACCATTTTTTCAGAACGTCATTTCCCCCCCCCCCCCCCTTTCGTATTTCCTACCTAAAAATCCCGCCCCTGCCCCTACACAGTATACGTAATAATGGAAGCTAAATTTAATAGCACATACTAAAACTAGTCTAGACGTCCACATAAAACGTGACTTGTGGGTCTTCTTACTTTATAAATTGAATTTCTTCTTCTTCTGCGTTCTTCCGGATTTTTTTTTCCTGGATGTGACTGCATTGTGCCTGTTTACAGCAGAGCTGCGTTCTTGCGCCGTTAGGCCGACACATCCGACTTCTGCGGGCATTTGTTGACCGGGTTAACCTTCCCGGGGATAAATTGAATTTTAGATGGTTGAGACGTACAGAATCGTACAGTATGAAGGGAAAACCAATATCAAGTAATTGGCTCTTGTATTAACGCGATCTTGAAATAATCTTAAATTCCCCCCCCCCCCCACAAGGGGGGGGGGGGGATTCCCCACCAGTTGAGAACCACTGTTCTAGACTTTCTTGTTTGCTGGAGAACATGATTGGTTATTTTTAATTGTATGCAGTACACTTAATGTTACTGGATTGCAGAATTACTCTGTGTAACAGAAAACTGAAGATTTTGTTTCTTTCTGTTGGGCAAATTTACTCTTTATTGTTTCACCAGCAGTATTTTTAGGGTAGTGAGAAAGGGTAAATCTTATCAATAGATGTGATATGTTTTTGAGAAAAATGTTGAGAATTGGTTCCTTCTTCATTCACTCGCTTTGAACTCAGACGTAATCCATACACATACTACTACTTCTAGTGCACTGGACTGATTTTTGTGTGTGGACTAGCATTCCCTATTACCACTGCCCTGCGCCCCACCACCACCATCTGGCGACCCACTCTGACTTCTGAGGTGCTTCTAATTTACGTCCCCAAGTCAAGGACGAAAAGTCAACATTTTAATTCAAGTGACAGGTGTAGCGGTTCAACCCGCTACCTTGACATCAGCACACCGGTTGTTTAAGAGTGAGTGCCCTTATACATTCAGGCATGCTATGTTAAGAATATCGTGACCAGAGAAACGCTGATCATTGTTGTAGTGGTAGTTGTGGATGATCCGCATCACTCAAAACTATAAAGAAAAGGCCAATGAAATTTATGGGGCACAATGAAATTTTAAAAATTCACCTGAGCAATAAAATAAAATCAATGGATGTGAGATTGGTTTTTTAGAAGATTATTGAGAATATCATGGAAAGAGGAGAAATTATACGCTTTTGTAATGACAGCTGGGGGCGCTACTCAAGCACTCATAAAAACTATAAGGAAAAGACAAATTTAATGTATGAGGCATAGAAACAGAAGAAATGGAATAAAGAAATTGGCCCTAAAAATAGGGAGTTATGGTAGTGCAGTGGTTAGCATGCTTGCCTGCCAGCCCACTGACATATGTTCAAATCCCCTTTGAGACTGATTATTTCTTTGACTTGGGCTTCCAGGTTGACCCAGCCTAAATATGGTACCAGGAAATTAAAGGTGGTCAATGCAGAAGTCATTATACCTATTATAGTAAATATGGGCTTTGGGGTTGTTTTAGGTGTTTTTATAATGCAATGTTTTGGTATTGTTTTTCCCCCTCATTTTTAGGGTAATTTGGGAATCCTGGATGTACCACTGAGACAGTACACAACTGTCATGCGATCTCACACTGGCCGTATCCACTGCTTTGCTGTAGATCCCCTGCGCAAACACTTGACCACTGTGTCGGCAGATAGCACAATTCGTGTCTGGGGCATTGATACACTGCAACAGGTAGGAGGTTTTTTACTCTTTTCATACAAAAGAAATTTTAAACACAAATACTAGACTAAAAATTTAGACTGGGAACAGCTCAACACACACTTAATAATCACTACCATGCCTGGCTTTCTTCCATTACAATGAAGGTTATTGGGACACCACCGTTTCCATCCCACACATATGCAGAATATGCACACATACACACATCTCTTCTTCATTCCTCCAATATCCCTTTACACTTTTTATGATATTTCCACATGTATATGTCTTTTTCCAGCACTTCAGTCCTGTCGATTTCTAAATATTACCTGTCCAAAATAAAAATAAGAGTACATAACTAGAGCGTTCCTCAAAAGAGGAACAAAGAAGAACAAGATAGTGTCTTCTATGTGTAATCTCATGTGGTGACATAAAGGACACACAAGTTCTGATGCTCACTGATAATGGCCCAAGAGAAGAAAGTGAACAGTGGAGCCGTTGTTAACTCTTTCACTACCAAACAAAAACTGGGCTGTGACCAAACAGACATTTATGGCAGAAAATTTGAACTAGGGGTGTGTTACAATAATGCTTTTAAAATGGTTAAGGTGGTAGAAGACCTATTGTATTACATATCAAATTAAAGAGGATTGCACAAGGAACATGACAGTGTTAATAATTAATTGATAGGTTACAAATATTATGACAATAATGAGAGGTTTAATAATAACAAATGAAATTAAAGAGGTAAAAATTATTTAAAAAACTGCACATATAAGGTGTTTTCTACACTCCTATACTGCTAATCATGTTTAATTTACTGAATAATCAAACAAACACCACTTGTCTTCAAGAATATAAACAGTATTGCGCATTAAAGTAACCCAAAAAGAAGTTTTGGTGCATATTCTGAACCATGTATTTTTCACAAATAATGACAAAAAATAATGGCTGAAATCTTGAAGGTGGGGTCTGTCACAGTAAAGTTATGAAAATGGTTACAATTGTAGCAGAAATGTTGTATTATATATCAAAATAAAGGGGATTGCACAAGGAATATGTTGGTAGGAGAATGTTTGCTTTAGGTTGTAAATAAAATAAAAATAATAATATAATTTGTAAAATAATTGGACAAAAGTAGGTAAAAATAATGTAAACATTGCATTTAGAATGTGTTTTCTACACTCCTATACTGCTAATCATGTTTAATTTACTGAATAATCAAACAAACACCACTTGTCTTCAAGAATATAAACAGTATTGCTCATTTAAATCACCCAAAAGGAAGTTTTGGTGCATATTCTGAACCATGTCTTTTTCACACAAATGAAAAAAACTAATGGCCGAAATCTGGAAATTGGTGTATGTCGCAATAATGTTATGAAAATGGTTAACATTGTAGCAGAAATGTTGTATTATATATCAAAATAAAGGAGATAGCACAAGGAATATGTTGGTAGGAGAATTTTTGCTGTATGTTGTAAATAAAATACAAATAATAATATAACTTCTAAAATAATTTGTTAAAAAGAGGTAAAAATAATGTAAACATTGTACTTACCGAGGGGGCGTTGTTATCCAATATCCTGATCACTGCTAATCCAATTGAATTTACTGAACAAACAACACTATTCTAAACTATAAACACCATTGCTTCCAATCAACCATCCGAAAAGAAGTTTCGCCGCAGATTCTGAATCATGTATTTTTTTTTTTGTCAGACAAAAATTAGGAAAACACTTGGCAGATTTACATTTAATTGTCATGTCTGTTTGTTTTTATTTACTATATGTGGCAGTCTATTTGTGATAGGCTGCAACGCAAACTTTGGCGCACAAGTCTGGTCTATTAGTGCAGCCGGAGCAAACAAAATATGATATGTGTCGTTTAGTTCGAGTGCTGCAAAAACACAGTCTCTATTGACACCGACAAATTCTATTAAATGCTTGGCTCATGTAAATCTTTCGGCATAATTTCCTGCAACAGACTGAAATTCTTCGGCAGGCAGAGTGTCAAACTTTCAGGAATACTCTGAGCTACTTCGCGATGTGCACTTTCCTTTACTTGAAATCCTTCTATAACAATTTTTTTCCTCCTTTCTCTGTTTGCCATATGGAATGTAGGATGTGAGCATTGATCTGTGCAATTTCAAAGATCTAGTAGTAGATATTCTTCCACCACGTAATGGTTTTCCTATCATGGATATTATAATATCCAACCATTTGGTCCATTCTGTCGCAGCCATTCATCGCCGTGTTATTTTCATGGAGACCATCTTCAGCTTGCTTTGCGGTTTTCGCAATCCGCTCTCAACAGTTCTAACTACAGACTTGGTAGAGACAACAATGCATGGTTTTTTTAGCTTTGTTTAGCCCTTCCACCAAATAATCATATCATCAATGGACACATTTTCAAATGGGTAAAATGCTTCCTGGATATTCTTCAGAGTCAACAAGAGGATAAATTATTTTTTTTTTGGGGTACCCTCAGGTTGACATACATGAAACATGGTGTGATAAATATATTATAATTTTCTAATTGATTACTGGGAAACGTAGTGGCAGTGCCACATACCAAGGAGTATATAAATGTGCACTTGTACACCGGTAGTCTTTGATACATGGTCTTGGATCAAGTCCCATAGCAATAATGACAGACGTAAACTTCAGCCATTCGTGCTTCATTGTCAAACACTCAGCTGTTGACGAACATTCACTGGTTTTTCTTTATCACCACGTGCTAAAACTTTAGACACAACTAAAACTACTTTCTAAATATTCACATTCACATATTATTATAAACAATAATCTAGCTTGATCTCTAGTCATACTACGTGGACGCAAACTGGTGGGCGTTTCCATTGTGAAAAACCAAAACAAACAAATTAACACTACCTTAAAACTAAAAATTCACAAGAATCCAAAATTATAAAACGATTGACCGCTCAAAGATGGCGTAGAGATCTTTCGGCTGTACTACTTTTTAGTTTACTGTAACTTAAAATTCCGAAACGGAGCAGAAATATGTGAAATAAACCACTGATCATTTTGTGGGACGAAAAGGGCGGACTGCCATTACAGCAAATCCATTCTGTCCACAGATGGGCGCACGGTAGCGAAAGAGTTAAGAATAGATTGATTTTCTTAAATTACCTGAAGCTAATAAAATGTAACCATCTGATTAATCTATACTTTACCAAGAAACTTATACAATAAACAAATCTCAACAAAAAAATGTTCTCACATTGTTTTGCATGGACCCTAACTTACAATAGTAGTCATACATCATGATCCACCTTGTGAGAGCAATTTTTATTTCTTTTTTTTTTATGGTAGCAGTGCTTATTATGCACTGACTTAATGTACTCTGTTATTATTTTCAGCTGTATGACTTTAGTGCATCAGAAGATTGTCCCAGCTGTATCAACTACCACCCCAGCAAACAGATCTTTGCCTGTGGATTTCATAATGGATCTGTTAAAGTGTTCAGTGTTGAAAATACTTGTCTGTTGGCAGAGCTCAAGTAGGTTCAGTTGCCTATTTAGTGGAATAAAAACTTTTGTTGAAAAGTTAACATAAATAAAAGAATGAAACAGTCTTTTTTTTTTTTCACTTGCTAATAAATGGTTGGCGGCTCTGTGGCAAAGGGGTTACGAAACACAGCTGCACGTGATTTGGGAGCAGACCGCCTTGCATTGGTTTTTTATGAAATGGAATGGGTTCAGAAAACAATAGCAAACTACTGAATGTAAACTTGCCAAGAGATCACAAAAGCAAAAAATGCTGATGTTGACTGCAACGTCCTGTAAAGGATATGTAACTAACTTAACTAATAAATGGTTGTGGAATAAATGAGTTGTACCAAATTCACATCCAGCTGATGAAAGTTGTTTAAAAAGTGGCCCTAACATATAATCCCCATTATGCCTCTGTGGCATGTATTAGATTTACAGTTACTCTAATCATTTGGTAACACTTGCTGCTGTATCATACAATCTGTATAGCTTTACTGTGTACTTAATTTACTTTTACTTTATTCATTTGGCAACACTAGATTTACTGTGGATTTAATTTGCTGTTGCTGTTTTTTTTTCCAGTAGCACAAATATTTTTATCATGCAATCTATATAGCTTTACTGCATATTTAATTTACTGTTACTTTATTCATTTGGTAACACTAGCAGCTATCATACAATCTGTACAGCTTTATTGTCGATTTACTTTACTGTTACTGTTTTTTTATCTAGTAACACTAATGGTTGTATCATGCAATCTGTATAGCTTTACTGTGTATTTAATTTACATTACTTAACTTATCCTGTAATAATAATAGTCATATCATACAAACTATATAGCTTTACTGTTTATTTACTTTACTTTTACTTTATTCATTTGTTAACACTAGCGGTTGTATCATACAATCTATATAGCTTTACTGTGTGTTTATTTTACTGTTATTTTACTTATTCAGTAACACTAACTGTCATATTATGCAGTCTATATAGTTATGCTTTGGATTTACTTCACTGTTACAGTTAATTAATCTATGGAACGCTAACAGCTGTGTCATACAATCTACATAGCTTTACTGTGGATTTACCTAACTGTCACTTTACTCATTGTGTAAAATTTACGGTCGTATCAAACAATCTATATAGTTTAACTGTGGATTTAATGTTATTTGTTAACACAATATTATTGCACTCTAGGAAAATATATACATACTTTGTCACCTTCATCTTTTGTGTTTAACTGTCTCTCTTGATGGCCAGCTACTGAACGTAAAATTGCCTTGAAAATCATCCTGGGAGGTTGACCGCAATGTCCTGCAAAGGACATGCAACATTTTTTTTACAAATTGCATAACTCTGCTTATGATGGTGGGGCACACATTTTAGAAGTTTCTAGTGCAGTGTCATCATTCATTGTTGTACACTTATCCGGTGTAGTATTTCATCCTTATCCCAGCTTGGTTCTGCTACTATGGTGCATTAATGGGCAACTCTCTGCTCCCATTGCCACTTGCGTGACCAGAATATTAGTCATGTCAGTTTATTTGGGCTGGGCTGCAGCACTGTATAGCTGGGCTGCAGCACTGTATATTTCTTGCCAGCTCTTGCTTTCACCTGTAAACTCTTCCTTTCACCTGTAAACTCTTGCTTTCACCTGTAGACTCTTTTAATTGACTTAATTATTGATTGTAATAACTGCACCTTACACTTGTGTTTATATTACAGTAAAAATGTTGTTCACTGTATTTTAATGTACAGACAACTCCGTGGAGAAGTGACTGGCGTAGTTTATTCTCTTGATGGATCAAGGCTGTACACATGCTGCTCATTGGGTGTGGCTGCAATCTTTGACTCCAGTACAGATGAGTACAAAGTGGGTATCATCTTATAGTTTTTGTTGTAAACTATTGTACGAGTGGAAACAAGGTTGTGTTATATTGTTTAGTTTAGTCGATGGATCAACATCACGGCACACGGGTGTAACCCATAAGTGCTCCGTTCTTCTCCTAACTCAAACCTGAGTCTGGAGAAACTCAGCTCAGTGCACAAACTCCGTAGCACCGGCGAGGATCCTGAAATACTTTGGATAGATTTTTAACTCGAAATTTTGCCCGGGCAGCGCCGTTAGGCTACTCTTTTTCGATTTCCAACTGCCAAGGGATTTTTCACGTGCGCAACATTGCACATGGGCATCCGATCTCACTAACCAGCGACCAGGGGAATTTATTACTAGAAGTCCATGTGAAAAAAATCTCGATCCTCACCAGGGCTTGAAGCCGGGACATCCAGCACTCGAGGCGGACACAATACCTCGAGACCACACAGCCCCCCCCCCCAAACTGTGTCCCCCAATGTGTTATATTGTGACAGATATAAGCAAGGAATGTTAATTTTATGCTAAAAATAACATTACATATAATTAAAAGGTTGGTTGGTTGGAACGTTGAGTTTTAACTCTTAAGTCCAGTACATTGGAAATGGTTGTTTTAACCCTGAAAAGGACTTGCATCTATTGGAATGAGGTTGGTGTAGAGAGTTTTCCTTCTGACATGATAATAAAGTGTCATCTGCACAGGGACTGTGTTCTTCTTCTTTTGCGTTCATCCAGAGTGTTTTTTCAGATGTAATTGCTTTGTGCCTGTTTACTTGCACCTTTAGGCTGACACATCCGACTTCTGTTGTCATTTGTTGACCGGGTTAACCTTCCCGAGTGGGACCATGTTGCAGAACTTTCCCTCACTTCTCCAAGTTTAAAAACTTGCGGGGTATGTACAAGTATTGGAATTTTGCATCTGCAGAAAGGCATAGAAACATATCATTTGAACCCTGAAGGGGGCTTGCATCTATCAGAATGCGGTTGGTGTAGAGACTTTACTCCTGACCTGATACCGAAGTACCATCTCGATGTGGAATGTGTTGTAGAGCACTCCTTCACCTCTCCAAGCTCAGAAATTGGCGGTATGTGCAAGACCAATACTGGAACTTCACATCTGTGGAGAAGCATATCAGAATGTAACCAGGCAATGATTCAGTACATCACACATGGGCTGGCTGGGATTAGGCTTAGGCTGGTGATGTTTCCTGCATGGGTTTTAGGTAACTCATTGTCTACACTCCGACCCAATGCCCAGAGAGTGCCGTGCCGATAAGCATGGGTAATCATGTTTCGCCATCTCACACGATCACCAGATTCATGGATTAGCTCTGTGTTCTTGTCTCGACCATACCACCATACCCACATCCAGGTATTTACTTTTTTGCCTTCCCCTTTTTCTTTTCTCCTAAGTCTTGCCAGGGCATTAAGCCGTTAAGGCCTGTGGCGTGTTTACGCTTGTAGCTACGGTTTGAAATCGCATTTTCCTCATGTTGGACTGGTAGTACATGGTTCCGTCGTCCTGCTACTGAGTGAGTGTGTGGGTGATACTGTGAGCTGTGAAATTTGCGTGGGATGCTTTTACATCTGTCCTGTATAGTGACCTGCATGTTGAGAATAATGGCCACCGGCTGTTGCTGAATTTACTGATTTGCCTTTTCGATTCATGAGTGCATTTTTCAGGAGACTCCTGGGAGTCGGCGCTGAAGCTGCGGCGTTTGTGCTTTGTGCGACACTTTCGGTGGGTCGCCCTGCGGAAAAAGACCGAGCCATGTGGGAAAACCCGGGTCAGTGAGGTCTTTCTGGTGACTGCCTAGTTCATCGACGATGAACTGTGGTTTTCATGGATGACTTTTGTGTTGGCATTCTGGCGGCGGCATTATGCACAGTGTACCTGTGCAGGCTGTTGTTGCCGAGACTCCTGTCTATTCCACTTTTCACATCGGACAGTGTGGAGCATTTTGTGTGATATTCACTGGCACAGGAATGGAGCATAATGGGGACGACCCGTTGCCATGAAGTTGGAACCTCGACTAACTAACTAACTCCTAAGTCTTGCCAGTTGTCACCAAGTTCTTCAATTTATTTCTTCTCATAATGTGTCCACAAAATTTTGGGACTTTTTACATCTAATTTCTCTAATCAGTTCAAGGGTTTCTTGTAGGACTTTGCCATTGATTCACATATTATAGGCATGGCTTTATGAAGTGGGCTGGCTACCTCCCTTCCTCATCATATTTCTTCCCAAACAACTCCCTAAAGATACTGATAATTATCCATTACTCATTTCATGAGGTCTGGTCGACCCCCAGGTCAATGCTGGTCTGGTCGACCCCCAGGTCTATTCTGGTCTGGGAAAAGAATCCTACCACTGTTGGGGATTGAACCTGGACCACTGTCTTGGTAGGCAGGCTCTTTAAATAAATACAAAATATAGCTAAATATTATTAAATAAAGATGTGTTATAAGTAGAAGCTCAAAGAAAGGAAAAACACATACAGATACAGGTGAATGTTTCGACCAAAGTCTTCATCAACAGATAAGAAGAAAAAGGTACAAGCGCCTGCTTGTATCTGTGCATATTTTTCCATTTCAGTACTAGCTCAGCAGCATACAACCCTTATTTCCAAGAACATTAACTACTATGTCACAGAGGCTCCTCAGATTACTTTCGTTAAATAATATGCAGCACTCAATAATTTTAGAGAGCCCCAACAGCACAGTGGTTAGTGTGCTTGTCCGCCATGCCAGTCATCATGTGTTCAAATCCCCTCAAGCTGGGGATTTTTAAAAATAAAAGTTGACCTGGGGTCCCAGTTTGATCCAGTCTAAAATAGGTACCAGGAAATGCTGTGAAAAGTCAAGACAGCTGGTGTAGCATTCACCACATAACCAGCCAAGTACTAGTTAGTCGATAACAGTGGTTCTCAACCGGTGGAGAATTCCTCCCAGGGGGGAATTTTAGGGTTTCCTGGGGGGGAATAAAGATTATTTCAAGATCGCGTTAATACAAGAACCGATTACTAGATATTGTTTTTCCCTCCATACTTTACGGTTATGTACTCCTCGCCCTTCTGAAATAAGTTTATAACGTAAGTAGACCCACAAATCACGTTTTATATAGACGTTTAAACTTGTTCTAGTATGTGTTATTAAAGTTAGCTTCCATTTTTACGTATACTATGTAGGGGCAGGTTGGGGGGGGGGGGGATTTATAGGTAGGAAATACGAAAGGGGAGGAATGACATTCTCAACATATGGGCCAAAAAAGGTTGAGAACCACTGGTCTATAGAAACATGGGGCTAGCATCTTATACCCTATATGTCTCAAGGCGTGTGCAGGGGTCCTTTAGTTTACTTGTTATAAGCATTTTATATTGTTACAGAAATTGGGAGTCAAGAGCATTTTAAAAAATGGATTTCTAAGAACACTACAAAAAGTTGAGTCTAAGGACACTACAAAAAAGTTGAGTCTAAGGACTTTATAAAAAGTTGAGAGCCTAGGGATATTACATAAACATGAGAGTTTAAGGACATTACAAAAATATGAGTTTAATTACAGTACAAAGATAAGCGTCAAAGTACATTAGAAAACTGGTGTCTATGGATACACCAGTTTAATGCATCATTGTCAATATTTCCTGTATATACTCCTTCTGAATCATAGAAATTAATATAACTTTACTTCCACAAGATCGGGGCATCACAAAGTTAAGAGGCCAGCTCCCTCCCTTGCCATGTTTCCTTCCCAAAAATGTCTTAATGCTATCACAGAATTTAGAAACTACTACTTGTGCTTTTCATCTCCTAACTGAGCATAGTCTCTCCACTAACTCACGCCAAGCCCTTTGCAGGCTTGTAGATGATTTATTGGATGTTGTAGTTACAGTTTTCTACTGGATGTGATAGCCAGTCTCACACCAAACCTCCATAGTTACTTCTTATGACATGCATTGTAGGTGATAGTGTTGCTGTTATTTGCTGCCCTTGATCCCAGTAATACAAGGTTGATCATAGGAACTGTTGTGATAGTCTTTAAAGTTATGTATGTTACAAAATCAGCCAGTATACCTTCAGTTGTGTTCCTTTTTTTAATTGTCACAACTCAGCATTTTCCTAAAGTTAAATACACATGTCTGTCTTTTTAATTTTCCTGACAGGTAGTGAGGGTGATAACAGGTCTAGTTGCCAGAGGAAACCAGTTCGGCCCCCAAGCCTTAGCATTAAGTCCTTGTGGAAGACGAGTCGCATTTGTTGGTCCCACAGAGTTCACTGTTACCGTAGCAGATGCCAGGTGTTTAGATGAGGTATATTTTACACAAATAATTTTTGTTATGAAACCAGAAATGGATTGGGCAGCCATGGTAGGGCAGTGGCTAGCGCTCTTGCCTTGTTATGTGTTGGTGGTTATGTGTTGGAATCCTCATAAGTGTGGATTTGTAAAAGTTTTGATTGCTCATTGATGCAGATGTTTAAAAGCCTGGGCTATCTGGTTGGCCCAGCCTGAAATTGGTACTAGGAAATGTCCTGGGGAATAAAGGTGGCTGGTGTAATGTTAACCACATCTAGTGCGAATTGGTCTTTACACATATGAGGTTTGTACTGGATACCCGCCGGTCTCCCTGGTGTAGGGGTTAAGGACGTTGTAGGTAATCCGTATACTCTCACATGAAATGCGGCTGCGCGAGATTCGGCAGCGGATTGCGTCGCGTTACTTACTTACAGGGGTATGTGAGCCGGTCATTCAGAAAGCAATGGCAAACTACTGAACGTACAACATGCCAAGACATCAACAGCAGCTGAAAAATGCTGGTTTTGACTGCAATATCCTGTAAAAAGGATATGCGGGGGAAAAAAACTATACCCATTTGCTGCAAGGCTTTAATAGTTCGTTACTTACTTTCCTTACAGCTGAATTAATTATAATTAATTATTTTAAAAACACAATTGTTTGTTGTTGAGATGAATTGATTGTTTTGAAGTGAAGGTAGTCCCTTTGCAGATACTGCATTTATGGTGTGAAGTAATAGGTCTTCAAATATTTTAAGTCACAGCATTAGGCACAAAATATGGGCATTCGCCCCGTCCAAGAAGGCTTTCATTCATGCAGAGTCGACACATAATGCGCTAGTTCTGGTCTCACCTAAGGTACAGTCATGTCTTGTACATGGCTGCTTAACCTGACTTCCATGCATTGGGCCTCCTGTTCACCATGGGCTGCACATTTAGAGACCAGTAGGATACACCCTGTAGACTTGTTGGGACTTTGATGACTTCCCTACAAAGGACAGTTTGTTCCCTTTGTATATTACTAACAGCATGTATAGTATATTGCAGACGAGTAATTGTTCTTGTGTTTTTCTAGAAGATGACTTGCATTTGATATATAACTTGTAAATAGCGATTTGGTTTGCGTTATAATTTCCTCTCCAGAAATGTGTAAAAGTGGCCACTTTCTATTTACTGGCTATTGAGACATTCTTTACCACATAGATACCACATGGCAAACAGTCTATCTTCCAATTTTGAGAAATTTTCTTATAATCAAGATTTAATATTTTCATATCAGTTGACTATTTACTGGGACACACATCTAATTGTCTTTTGGACTAATATGTCATTTAGTAGGCCCTGCATTCATTGAACATTTGACTGATTCTTCATGTGGTGTCATAGCATTTGAGGGACATCAGTTATCCACACTTTGTGAGTGGGCTGATGAGTGCTAGTGTCTTTGCTACTTTGTGGTTTATTGCATCTCCATGGGGCCATAACTCCAGATCCCCTGCTTACCTAGTTCAGATGACTATTTATGCATTGTGTGCAATATGGACGCTAGGCAGAATTCTTAAATGGTGTTGAATAAAACTAACAGAGAGCCAACTGTCACACGCAGTGAGATAAGGATATTCCTTTATTCTCAACCTGTCAGCCTTATCTGTCCTCTGTGCCTGTGGCAGAAATCTTCACACTACTGATCCTCTTCCACCTCTAAGTGATGGTTCTGGCAGCAGACTATATCACTAACATCTCACTGAATGAAATAGTATGGATAGAAGAAAAAATACAACCCCACTTCCAGAAATGCCTTGCTGAAGTTGCATGCATTGACCAAAATGTATAAATATTCCAGCTTCACCGCAAACAGTACAATTATTTATCATTTACAATGTTCATGTATTCTTATTTCTGTATTGTACAATTTATTGTTTAATCACTGTCCTCAGCTTTTAAGAATCGATGTCTCTGATTTGACTACTGGCTCATCTAACATAGATTCTGCAGAGAGAGTGACTTTCTCTCCGGCCAAGACAGATCATTTGTTAGTTACTACAACCAACAATAGGCTCATCAAATATGATGCAAAGGATGGCCGTTTATTACAGGAAGTAAGGCATCTGTTATGATAACGTTTTATCCTTGATTATGTTTAAAGTGATCTGTTCTGAACATAAATATGGTTACTTGTTCATGTCTTTCTAATTGTTCCAGCGGTCAAACTAAAGATTTATCCATTATTCTTTGTAGAAAATGTATAAACATTATACTCTCACATAATTCATACTACAGTTTGTTTGACATTGTTCCACGTTTGGCTGACTAGTTTCTCTTAATTTTTCTCTGTATTAAAATGTGATGGTTCTTATAGTCCATGGCAATGTTCATCATGTCTGCCCACAGCCTTCCATCTCATGTACTGCCAGTCATTTCTGATACTGATTTTCCTTCATGCCATCATGCCAAACTGTCTAGCGTCTTCTCTCTTAATGTCCCTCTGCCTATCTTCCCCTCTAACTTTCTTATTGTCACAATATACTCCAGCTTTCACCTTCCCATGATACACCCAAAGATTGTTGACAGACTTCTTCTGATGCAAGTAACCAGTTTTCTTTGTGAGTTAACATCTTTCAAGACATCTTCATTATCCTTTGTATTTGTCTATGATGCTCTCATCATTCTTATATAAAACCACATCTCTGCATCTTCCACATAATTCTTCACTAGTCAGTATATTATCCATGTATTGTTTACAGTAATTCACTTCCATGCATCAGGATATGCTTAATATAGCTCTTAAGAATTCTTTTTCTCACCTCGATTAACACAAATATATTATACAATTTTATTACTCTTAAAAGCCCAAGCCCTAGTTTGCACTGTGACTTCTAGAATATTCCTTGACACAAACCATAAGTTTGATATAATTGTGAGTTTGACTGTTCACTTCAGACTGACCACATCCATCGCTTGGGCTGTAGTTCTATCAGTGTGTCACACAATGGACAGTATATGGCCACAGGAGGAGACAAGACCATCAAGATTTGGGACTATAATCTCCAGCTGGACATTAACTTTCAGGTTTGTAATTTACCATAATATAAATGTATTCATATCTGTTTTCAGTAGATTTCATTAGTTAATGCTTTTAATAGTCTGGCTCTGTGGCAAATGTATTACGGACACAGTTTGTAATCCCGCATACCCGCGTTCGAAACCCAGCTGTGAGTGATTTGGCAGCCGACCACCTTGCATTGACTTTTTTATAACATGGTATGGGTGCCGGTCTTTCAGAAAGCAATGGCAAACTACTGAATGTAAAACTTGTCAAGATATGCAACTATCTTTAATAGTCAATTTTGAACATCAAAGAAAACTGGCTCATAAACTGTCTCATGTCTTGAAAACTAAACATGTTTTGGCCATATCAAATGTCGCAGTAGTTTAGATCAAAAGGTCATGGAAGGCATGGTACTTGAAAGATGGGGCAGAGGCTGACCAACATGACGATGGACACAGAAAGATATCCTAGACATTCTCCTCATCCCTCTCCTTTTCAACCATTGATAAGTAGTAATAGCTGTCATGCTTATAGGTATCCCATAGCACATTAGTAAATAATTCTTTTTCTTCCTGTTCATAGCCAGTTTTTGTACGGCACCACAACTCTGTCCTGATTTCTTTAACAGTCCTCAATCTCTAAATTATCTTTGGCTGCCATTACTTTCCTTCTCTTGATGGAGGCCTTGCAGCCATGGGTCTGTTGTCAACAAATGGAAAGAATTTCATGAGCATGTCATTGTGGTATAGTGGAAGTATGCTACAAGGTCCATATTTTCTTGACTAAGCAGTGCTCTGTGAGTAATTTTGTCAGTATTATGCCAGCCCATCATACTTCCCAGAAAATTTTCTGGTACACAGTTTTGTGTACCAGAAGTCCCTGTGGTGTCCCTGAAGCCATGCTATCATTTAAAATCTCTGTCTTGTTGAGGATTTGAACCTCAAATCACTTGGCAAGTTGGCAGTTTAATTATGCTGCTACAGATCCATACTCTTCTGAGGATGTAGCCAATTCATTTCCCACGTCAGCCAGTAATAATGATGTCCATGTCTGCTTGTGTGAGGAAATGAACAGGCTGATAGACTGGCTGGTGTCGCTCCTTTGAGCAGTGAGCTATATTATGGCAAGGCTGATTTGGTGAAGGCTTCCTGAGATCAAGAGGAAATTGTAGCAAAACAGAGAATCCACATCTGGAGAGGCTGATTCAGCGAGTAGTGAATAAAAGGTTTGAATGACACTCGATGCATAGGGGAAAACTTGGGTAAAATGCAGGTGAACATTTAATCAGTTGCCGTGGGTACCTTCATCATGGTAACTATTCATGGTTACTGAAGGAGGGGACAGAACACATGTGGGAGTGTCATGAGTGCAATGGTGTAGATTCGTAAACTCGTGCTCAAATCTGCTTGTTTTATTTTCATAAGCAGCATCATGCTAATGACGGTGGACAGAAAATTAATTAGGAGTATGTCCTTCTTCTTCTTTCGTTCGCTGAGAATGGCCTTATTTTGATACAGAAAGTTCACAAGTTTTGAAAAAATATCATTGGCACCTTGCCGTCTTGACAGACGATAGTTTGTGCTTTAAAAAGGCATAATAACTTTTAACTATGGCGGTAGCGAGTGTGACTGATAAGGCCAATTTGCGCTGTAAATGTCCGTTCACAGTGGGTGCATGTGAACACGTGGTCATTTCCACCATCATGCACCATCTTACGTCTCAAACGCTTGGTGTGTGACTTTTCTGCAATAATTTTCTCCTTTGACTTTATTCCATTTCTGATATTTGCCCTCCATGCAACACGTTCAGCGGCGACTTGCTCCCAATGTGCATTATCAATGCCTGTATCAATCATGTCCCGCTTACACACATCTTTGTATCGTAGAAGAGGCCGACCCTGAGATCTCTTACCCATCTGTAATTCACCAAAAAAGATATCCTTTGGTATTCTACCATCATCCATCCTCCTAAGATGTCCTATCCATCTAAGTCTACGAAGACTGAGCATGGAATAAACTGTCACACAACCTGATCTTTCCAATACTTCAGTATTTGTGATTTTGTCTTGCCACTTAATACCAAGAATTCTTCGCAGACACCGCATATGAAAGCTGTTTAAATTGTTCTCTTGGTGTGAGTAAGTTGTCCAGGTTTCACTGCCATAGAGAAGAGTACTAAGGACACAGGCTTGATAGACAAGGACTTTTGTTTTGGCAGTAAGCTTCCTGTTCTCCCAGACTCTTTTTCTTAACCTGTTCATTGTTGTTGCTGCCTTACCAATCCGGATGTTGATTTCCTGATCTAGGGATAATTTGCTATTTACCACTGATCCTAGATATGTAAAATGGTCTACTATCTCTAGTTCGGCGTCGTCAATAAAGATTGATGGTACCCCATGTGCACCTTGTGACATAATCTGTGTCTTCTTTTTGCTAATTGTTAAACCAAATTCAGAACAAGCATTGGAGAATGCAGATAGTAGACATTGCAATTCTTCCTCAGAGTGGGTCGTAACTGCAGCATCATCTGCAAAAAGCAACTCTCTGATCAGTACCCTCCTAATTTTGGTCTTAGCCTTCAATCTCTGAGCATTGTAGAGGCCGCCATCTGAGCGTGAGTGAATGTATATACCACCATCCTGATCACGAAATGCATATTTCAGTAGAAGTGAAAAGTATATTCCAAAGAGGGTGGGAGCTAGTACACAACCTTGCTTAACTCCACTCTTGATTTCAAATTCTTCAGAAGTTGCACCATCAAACTTGATTATACCCTTCATGCCTGTGTGGAACGATTCCACAATGGACAGAAGAGTTGGTGGGCAGCCAATCTTCTTTAGTGCCTTGAACAGACCCTCACGACTGACCAAATCAAATGCCTTTGTGAGGTCGATGAAGGCAATAAACAGTGGTTGATTCTGTTCACGGCATTTTTCTTGCATTTGTCGCAATGAGAATATCATATCAGTGGTAGACCGGTTCTGTCGAAAGCCACACTGTGATTCGGGGTAGACTTGATCTCCTAGGACTTGAAGTCTGCGCAGAACAATTCTGGCAAATACTTTTCCAACAATACACAGAAGTGAGATACCCCTATAGTTGTTGCAGTCGCTCCGATCGCCCTTGTTCTTGTACAGTGTTATGATGCTTGAATCTTTGAAATCCTGTGGGACTTGTCCTTCACGCCAGCATAGCTCTATTAGCTGGTGGATCTGTATAGTGAGTGTGTCTTGCCCACTCCTGATAACCTCTATTGGAATCCCATCCTTACCTGGAGCCTTGCCAGATGCAAGTTCATTTATAGCACACTTAACTTCTGTTATGGTGGGAAGTGTGTCCAGGTGGTCAAGAGTTGGTAGAGCCTCTATGGCGTTGAGGGCATTATCCGCTAGTTTGGTCTCACTTGAGTAAAGCTCCAAATAGTGCTCTACCCATCTGTCCATCTGCTGTTTCTTATCAGTGATGACTTCTCCAGTCAAGGTTTTCAATGGTGCACTTCTTTTGATCACTGGACCACAGGCTTTCTTTATTCCTTCATACATGCTTCTTATGTCTCCCTTATCATTTGCGATTTGAATGGACTCACATAACTTGATCCAATAATCATTTGCACACTGCCTGGCAGCCTTTTGCACATCCTTCCTAGCTTGCCTTAGCTCACTCAGAGTGTTACGCGTTGGTCTTTCCTTGTTTCTTAAGAGAGCTTTCTTCTTCTTATCAATCAAGGGCTGCAGAGTCTCGCTGTTGGCCGCAAACCAGTCCTGCCTCTTATGATCCACAGTGCCGTAAACCCTTACGGCAGTTTTACAAAGAGTTTCCTTAATTTGACCCCACTTTTCATTTACTGTACAATTTTCTGGTGTATCAGTGAAAGCGTCTTCAAGTTGCTGTTGAAACTGAAAGCACTTTTCAGGATCATGAGTGTTATTAATATTAATCCTGGGGCTAGATTTGTGTTTAGCTGTGTAGATTCTCTTTGGTCTCAGTCTAACCCTTGCAACAACCAAAGAATGATCCGTATCACAGTCAGCACTGTGGTAACTACGAGTCAATGATATATAGTTCAGATGTTGTCTCCGTGTGATGATGAAGTCCAGCTGGTGCCAATGGCCGGATCTTGGATGTTTCCATGTGACCTTATGCATCTCTTTTGTTTTAAAAAAAGAGTTTGTAATACATAGGTCATTACTGGTGCAATGCTCCAGCAGCCTTTGCCCATTTTCATTCATGCGACCGATGTTGTATTTTCCAAGGCACACTGGCCATGAACTCGAGTCCTTGCCCACACGAGCATTGAAATCACCGAGCATATAAATGTAGTCGGATTTTGGAACTGCCTTGATCACAGAGTCTAACTCCTCATAGAACAAATCCTTCACATCATCAGAGGAATCGAGTGTCGGTGCATATGCAGTAATAATGGTGGCAAACCCACAAGAGGTTGCCAAGCGCAGGGATAATAGTCTTTCATTTCCTCCTGCTGGAATTTCAATCATTCCCAGTAGCGAATTCTTCACTGCAAAGCCCACACCGTGTTGCCTTTTTTCTGCCTGCCCTTTACCCTTCCAGAAAAAGGTGTAGTTGTTATCCCTGAGTGACCCTTCCTCAGCGAGGCGAGTCTCCTGCAGGCCAGCAATATCAATGTTAAGACGATTGAGTTCGGCATCAATCACAGCCGTTTTTCTCACATCGTCAATATTGGTAAAGTCAGTGGAAAATCCTGGACACATGGTTCTCACGTTCCAGGTTGCAAGCCGTAGCTTGAGGTTTCTATTTATATTTTTGTTTGTACCTGGTGCATTGGTTTTACAGCCTGCGATTCAGATTTTGTCCTAGCCCCAAGCACCCATTGAAGCAGGCAGGCTGTGGCGGATCAGCACCCAATTGGCTGGGGGCTGCCCAGCTTGAGGCGGGCGGTAGCTGATCAGTGACACCTATAGGTGTCTCCCACCGTCAGAGGCAACGCGTGGCGCCCCATGTCTACGCCAACTGACAAGGACTTATAACCCGTAACAGTTGCCTCTCGCTTTGATTCCGAGACCAGTTAAGACCAGGGATGGAGTTATTGCCTCTCCATAGCACAAAGCCTGGGCTAAAATATAGAGATCATGTGTTGCCCATGCAGCATGATCCCTCTCTCGGCCTGCCTAGTTCACTCCAGAGGAAAGGTAACACCCCTACATCTGGAACAAGACAAGCTGCAGAAGCTGCCGGATCAGCAAAGCAATGCTCTAACTGTCCGCCTGTCGGAGCTTCGATCCTAGACCAGTCGCCAACCAAGGCTTAGGGCCTGGTCTGCCCTGCCATGACAATTTTGTCTTTAGCTTGCATTTCCTCGCACCAGGGTAAGGCTTGTACCCTCCCAATTGCGCTCTTCCGCCCGAAGCCGTTGGCACAATGTGGGGTGTCGGGTTTGGTAAGCGCCGCCCAACGCTCGGCGCTAACAGAAACCAGGTAGTACCGTCTACTGTTATACGGTAGCTCAGTCATATCTGACTAAGACCTGACTATCATGCAAGTGGCATGGAAAAAATATTGATAAAGTTATTAATGTGAATGAACAGATCTTTCTAATGAGCGTCTGGTTTTCTTCTGACCAGGTATTTATAGGGCACAGTGAAAATGTATGCAGAATTCATTTCACGTCCGATGGCTTGAGTCTGATCAGTGCCGGTGAAGCTGTCTACATCTGGGACTTCCTGGCAAGAAGAACAGCAGCTGCTTCTGTGTAAGTTGTCTGGTTTTGATGTCAGCCATATGAGTGTGTCACATTAACACCTTTTTATTTTGGTTACGGGTCACTTTCATCAGGCGCCATTTACATAAATGCTCCAGCTTCCTTCCATAGAACACACACAGAGAGTCTCAGCACAGTGCATGAACTCTGTAGCACTTGCCAGGATGCAGATGTGTGTACACCAGAATCACATGTGCTGTAAATATAAATATTTTTATTTCTTTTTCAGCAGGATTTCTAATTTTGAAATTTATCATGAGTAGCGATCTACTTGGCCTGATCTTTTTTATTTCCAACTACCAAGGTATGTTTAGCATACAGGGAGCTCATCTGCTGGACACCGTGGGCATCTGTTGGAACCCGCATCGAGGTGAATTCAAACAATTGGCCTAGTCTTAAATGGGTACAAGGAAATGTCCCGGGAAATAGAGGTGGCTGGTATAATATTGACCACATGACCCACTGAGATTCGATTGGCCTATAAAAACTTGCTTTCACAGTATACTCAGTACGCCTCAATAAGGATTCTTTACATGCACACACGATCTTTGTCTTTGCATGAGAAGTTTAAATGGATGACCCACTACCCTTGCATTAGGGGGAGAATACAATCCTGTTCTTATTTGACACAACATCAATATCCCGAACAATGAAATACATCCAGGTCTGCATGAGCCAGAGATGGATGTTGTAACCTCTAACACACTGCACCCTCAAGGATGGGTAATTGAATAACACGTGTACTCATTATACTTCAGTGAGTAAATAAAGGGCCCGTTTTTACACACCTTGGTGCTAGCCTCATATTTTTATAAACCAACTGGCACTCAGTGTGTGATGGCAAATAACCAATCAGCACCCAATACGTGATGTGCTCAATAACATGCCTGCTGCATCTCATGACATTTTCTGGTACCTATTTTTAGGCTGGATCGGCCTGGAAGCCCAGATCAATTTTAAAGTTCCTCCTTGATTCAAAATTGAACCCTTTATTACAGGGCCAACAGGCAAGTGTGCTAGCCACTGTGGCTAACTGATATACTTTTACATAAAAACCACCAATTGATTGTTGAAAATGTTGTATTCATATTAGTTACATACATTTACCCAAGAAGATCAATTTTAAAATTTTAGAACACTGCACAATTTTTATTTCACATTGAACTAATTTGGATGGTGTGGGATAGACTTGCTTGAATTTGCTGTCAGTCCGTTTCAAGCTGTCATGAATATGGGTTGTAAACAGTGTTTCTGTGATTTCAGGATTGTGATTTTATTAATTAAATACTTTTGCAATCCTTACAGTGTTTTATTGTAATTTGATTACAAGTGCTATGTATTCTATGTATTATATTAAAATGATTGTTGCATTCAAAACATGATCATATAGATGATGTTTGATTTAATGGACCTTTGATCTTAATGGATGCATTTTTCCTCTTTTAACTTTGCATCAAGGGTTTACTGAACATTAGTTTGTGTGTGTATGTATTCTTCCTTACACCATGGGAAACATGATGTCAATGACCAATTTTCCACCCATTCTTTAGACATTGTGTGTCTGTTTCTGTAGGGTCTCCTAATCATAACCTGCCCATCTTTTTGGAGGGAATTCTATCACATAGATTATTGTACGCTTGTATGACTGATAGATAATTGATTTTTCTAAATTTCCAATCCACATTATTTACTTTTTTTTTAAACAACTCTTCATTATACTTATTTATTTTACTTCCTCATGAATGAGATTGACAAACATAATCTACATTCAAAACAATGTTTTCCCGTAGTGAATTTGAATAACGAAGACACGAACAATAGATTGCACGATTTATTGCCTGGCATATTTCGCTGCATCTTGTCAGGTACATACTGCAGAAATCACACAACATAAAGTGAAATAACTAGATAAATCCTTCAATCTGAAATATACACATATTCGCACAGTAATGTCAATTGTCTACCACGGTAATTTTAAACTGACTAACATGTCTTTCTGCTTGCACAAGGCCGGCTTACGCAGGTTGGTCACTATGACTTCAGCAAACCTTAACAACCGACTATTCTGTATGTTGAACAACACACGGAAGGCACTGTCTCTTTCAACCACATGACCACTCTCGAGCACGTGTCTCATGACCGATGAAGCAGGACTGTTCCGGTGTGTTGGCCTGCTTAGGCTACCATCTTCTGTGTGTAGTATTTTGTCCACCCAGATTGGAATGTGTTCCAACACCCTGTTATGTAACTGTCTCTCTGTTCTACCTATGTAGATGGCCTCACACCTGCATGTAAATTGGTAAATACAATTCAGTTTGGTGTACAAAGCTACAGGTTCTTTAACTGCTGCGGTGGGGATCGGTGTGGTTTTGTACCTGATAACCGGAGTTGCAGCACAGAATGTTCGCCCGACTGCTGTGATGAGCCGGTCCTGCAAACGTTGCATTACGTCATCTCCTCGGAAGGTTAACTGGATGAAAACCTTGAGTTTAAGGACTAGTTTCTTAGGGACTGTTGTGTCTTCATTATTCATAATCTACATTGTTTCTTGTTAGCAGAAAGTCACCACTGGTTTAAATTCTATTTTTGGATTGTGTCATTTTATCAGTGTTTTTATTTTCACTTCCAGAGAAAATGGGATGGTTCTTCATGATTCAGGTAAGTGTGTGTTCATGTTGTCATAAGTAGTTGAATCATGCTATACTCACACAGGAAATTGTTTAGCCAAGTTGTATGTGTATATATGTATAAAATGGCTTCAAAAGTTTCCAGAATAGTCGACTGCTGTTTCAGTGATTGATTCTGTCTTCAGAATTATAGTTTTCTTAGATTGTAGTAGCCTTGATGAAACAATATTTATACCCTTTGTCACCAACTGGCTGGGGTTAGATCCCAGATGGGCAACCACTCAGCCAACATCATTTTCTCCTACTGGGGTTTAGTTCTGGATGCAGTTTAAGATCCCCTAACTCTGTCAGAAGGGACTAATTACCACCCCAGATCCCAGAGAGAAAACGTGGAACAAATGTCTGTTATGCTGATTTAAGACACTGTCCCTGATACTCAAGAAAACAGCCAAGAAGTGGCTCGTTGAAGATAGAATATATCTATAGTTTTGGCTGTACTTGGTATCACCAGAAGTGAGAAAGGAGGAGTTAAGACATGCAACGTAATCTGGTTACTTATGACTGCATAGGCAAGATACCTCCCGGACATAGATTCCCACTTCTGGACAATATGTGCGAACCCCCACTAAATGATATAATGTATGTACTTGATTACACTACACAAACATTTATAAACATTTAGAATTATACAGACAACTGAGTTTAAAATACAACAACTGTGTTTATTATTGCTATTGATGATCATATGATGATGATGATGATGATTATGGTATACGTAACTTAAGAGGTCACATAGGTCATGCTTCCCCCAGTGAGACGCAGTTCACTGTCAGATTGAAGGAGTCCAGATTGGTCCCTTCACAAGGCTAAGTCACTTCCGGATATGGGTTGTTGACTGTCCATTGCTCCTAAGAGATCTGGAATGAAACGAACGGAGATGGGTAGTATCTACGTCTACACATCTCAAAACACATATGTCTATACATTCATATAAACATACATTCAAGTCATAATATATGATGGTATGATGATATATATGATGGCATGTTACATAAACATATATCAGTTATAAATAAATAAATATATATGTATATATTCATGAAACCACTTAGAACATCTATAGCTCAAAACATACATCATCACATACATTTATGTAATGGGGTGTTTCCCATATAAGTTCACCTCACTTACTCTTTCCCTTTCTGATTCATTCATACTGTCTTGTCGGAAGGGCTGGTCGCACAGTCCTGTCGAACATTAAATGCCTTCCCTGAATCTGTCTGGGATATTGAATGTCCTAAGTCATGTCTGTCCTCATGCAGACATCATGCAGACAAAGTGAACTGGTGCCATTCCTCAAACCAAGTGGTTTCACCATAATCTTGGTAGGCACTCAAAGTGTTGGTCCAAATATTCAATGTTAATTGGACGCTATCAAGAGACTGGTAGCTCTCAGGAATTTCTCCTAAGTAGTCAGTCTCCCCAATGTTTAACATCATACAGGATGAATTTAAATGTATCTCCTGTACATGCATAAGCCACACGCTCATGTAGCTTGGATAATGGATTTCTCCCAATTTATCACATACAACAAATCAGACAACCTAGTGGTGAATGAAAGAAGGAAATAGTTCTCAGTGAAATCGTAAAGCTAGAACTGGAACATTAAGTACAAAGAAAATCCACGAGTGTAAAGTTTTTGGGAATAAACAGAAACAAGAAACTATAAGGCCTTCAGACTAGCAGACAAACTCAGAATAATGGTATTACCTGGGTTATAGCTAGGAAATTCCATCATAATACTTCGTACAGAAGTCCAACAGAACGAAATGTTAATATTTCTCCAGTAGGTATCCTAAGAATGCTATTGTGAATTTGCGTCTCAAGTCTTGCTGGCCATGCATGTAGTTTTATTCTCTTCATCCTTGGCTAGTTTCCACGTTGGCTAATTAATATATCCCCTATTAATTAACTCCACCTATTTTTCCATGTACAATGACGGGATGGATTACGTCCCAAACTCTTCTCACCCCTCCTCCTTTCCTGTGAAGGGTAGTTTCATCTGTCAATCAAATTGACCGATGTTCTGCCGCATGTCTGAAACAATGAAACATGCTTCGCTAGCGATGCAATAGACGTTGCGTCATAACTACATCCCCATCTGCGGTTAACACAAGCCTTCCTTGGTTGCTGTCAGAAATGTGTCAGCCATGTGTTCCTACTTTGCCGCTGTATTGCAGTGAGGTGTTAAGTATCTGGTCCTAATTGCTCCTTTGGGGTGGCAACTACAGACGTTGTCCCGTCTCCCCAATGTCTGGACTTTAACCGCATGTGTTATTTCAGACGGGTCTGGCTGACCCTCTTATCTTCCATTCTGCCGTGGCTGGTTCACACGTTAGGTCCTGTTGAACTAAGGTGTTAGGTGTCTGCCCCTATTCCAACCACAGGATTCTAAACTAACACGTCAATCTCAACTGACTGGCTCCGCGATGTATCAACTGAAAACAGTGAGTTTTCAACCTTTGATAGCGCCCGCCGACTGGTGCCGTGGTGTTTGGGTTTTACGTTTGATCTGTACATCAAAGCTTTCTCAGACCTAGCATTACAGAAATGATGGGGCGTGCGTGGTCAAAATGTAATTTTCTCTTGTTTTCAATCTCTGTTAGTTTTTCTTTATTCCTAGGTTGGGGACTAGATTATTTTCTGGTGGACAATTATTCTTTTACTTAGAGAATGATAGAATAATTCTTGTGGGCTCTTAAATTCCTTTCAAACTTGTGTAATTCGGATGCTGCCGGGGCTGTCCCGTCACACCCTTCTCATTTATTCTTGAAGTGAAGTGACAGAAGTTTGTGTGTTATGCACATAGCATCATCAGAGTTGAAAATGTCCTTGGCTGAATATCGTGCAGATGTGTTTTGTTTGAAAAGTCACCTCCGAGACATCAGTGTCTCTTCAGAGAGCATATGACAATACCTCAATGAAGAAATTACATGTTTTTGAGTGGCACAAGCATTTCCATGAAGATCATTCTAATGTTGATAATGATTCATGTTGCGAATGAGCCTAAACATCAATCCCTACTGATGAAGCAATACCTAGCAACACACAATGTGACTGCCCTGGAGCATATTCTATATTCTCCTATTTTTTTCTATTTCACTTGTCTCATTCCAACACTGAAAGTTGGGTGATCCAAGGATGCTGAAAATGTTACAGTAAACTGACAATGTAGCTGAGAGAGGTTTTAAAGAATGCGTTCCAGAAATGTTTCCTGCAATTGTATAAATGTAAGCAACAGGTTATATAGTTCCAGATGAGAGCTGTGTTAAAAGGCATGTAGAGTAAATAAATGATTGTACTGATTTTTATACAAACAACTAATTCTATGAACTTTTTGATGCTGCCTTGCATACTCTCTCTCTCTCTCTCTCTCTCTCTCTCTCTCTCTCTCTCTCTCTCTCTCTCTCTCTCTCTCTCTCTCTCTCTCTCTCTCTCTCTCTCCTCCCCCTCCCCCACACACACCCACAGAGAGATAGATATGCAAAGAGAGAGAGAGAGAGAGAGAGAATTAGTACATGCACAAAGATCCCCATAAACATTAGCCACATTTACTTTCCCCCCAAAGATGCCATTCTTCTAATATACACAATAACTTGTATATTGTCTCAGTTGTTTGAATATTTGCAGAAACCCTGATGGAAATAATACAACTAGGATCAACAATTATTTCAACAGTGTGTATGTGAATGTAACAAACCATTAGTTGTATTTTTTCTAGTAAATATGTTTGCTGTCATGTTTACAATCTATAAAGACTATAGATAAGAAAAAATAACAGCTGTAGCAGGATATAACAATTTAAAAACACAGTTAAGTATGTGTGATATCCGCAAAAAAATGAGAGACTTTGCTGTCAATAAAGGCACTTGGTAACTCGTTGACTTTTGCTAATGGAAGGGCCAAAGTTGCAAGATGGATCCAGCAATAGCTTGCCAACACAGCAGACTAGGTTTGGTCCCCATTTGAGAAAAGATTTTTAAAGACCTTGTATAGCTCTAAGATCAACATAGCCCTATAAAAGGAGTCGGTGATATCTTTTAGAAGGAATGATGTTGAAGAAGGGCACTGGACATTTCATTTCTGTTTTAAAGACCCAAAGCAAGAACCTGCTATGGATCTATGATGATTAAGACCATCACAATTTGTAGACTTAAATGCAAGAATGAATAGGTGGCCAATCCTTCCCTTTCTTAGTGGATAGATTAACTCATCTGACAGCGCTCATGACTTCAGCATAGCCTCCTAACTAGTATACTAACGAGCCTGCTGGCACTATAAATCCTACTTCATAATACTGTGATTTAATATGTGTGAGAGCATAAGCATAATTGTTAGGAGATTTTGCTTATACTGTCATAAGAAAGGTAGGACAAGGGTTCGACTCCTGAGCTGGTCGTCCATTAAGTGTGAGAAAGACTGGCCACATCCATGCGCTCAGGCCTACAAAATGTGATGACCCTTAAACTTGACCTGCTTTTGAACTTTTTAGTTATTTTGTTTTATTACATGTGATGTCTTAACACTGCACACCCATTTGGCCCTTGAGCGATAACCTTGACCTTGTTTGCTGTTGCACAGAATCAAACTCTGAAGTCCAGAATGACAATCAGCCAATCCCAGTGAAACGCCATCAGAGTTTCCCACGATCCAAGCCTGGGGTATCAGCCAACCCTACCCGTCCAGCTGTTGAGATTGATGGGCTCAGCTCCATACATGGATCCAGTGGTAGGTTTTGCAGCTGTTTACCTAATCTCCTAAAATAGAGATTATCCAGGGGTCCTTGCCCAGTTTGAAATTTGCATAATCACTTTAGATAAATGAATAGCAGTTGTTGCTGGCATAATATTGCCTCTGTTAC
Organism: Cepaea hortensis; assembly: GCA_963921405.1. Taxonomy (NCBI): domain Eukaryota; kingdom Metazoa; phylum Mollusca; class Gastropoda; order Stylommatophora; family Helicidae; genus Cepaea; species Cepaea hortensis. The sequence continues at coordinate 103,832,457 of OY992880.1, forward strand.
ACCCTCAGAGCCATGGTGGTATAGTAGCTAGTGTGCTTGCCTGCCTGTGTGAAGCATCTTTTCTTGTTGTCTTTCTCTGTCTCTTTTTCCATAAAAGAAGTCCCAGGCGTCCGGCGATAAGTGTACATACTACAAAATCTATATAAATAAGTACATATTTTAATTTTTGAGAGAACTGTTTCAAATGTGGTCCCGCAGTACGCAAGAATTTTAAATAGTTGTCATAAGATTGTGTTGAGCTATTAAAATCTGTATGGTTTGGAACAGATAGAACAACAAATGTCAGAGAACTGAGAGCATGCATTTTTCCTGTGGCAACATTCGGGTGTGAAACCTGGACATGTAATGACTGGCACCTTGCCGTCTTGATGGACGATAGTTTGTAAAGTGGAGTGAAACCTTTCCTTAGTACAAAGCCTGGGCTGAATTTAGAGGCCATGTGTTGCCCATGCAGCATGATCCCTCTCTCGGCATGCCTAGTGTACTCCGGAGGAAAAGTAACACCGATACGTCTGGAACAAGACAAGCTGCTGGGTTAGCAAAGCTAGCCTAGACCAGCTGTCGACCAAGGCTTAGGGCCTGGTCTGCCCTGCCATGACATTTAGTCTTTAGGTTGCATTTCCTCGCACTAGGGTAAGGCTTGTACCCTCCTAATTGCACTCCTCCACCCAAAGCCCTTGACACAATGTGGGGTGTCGAATTTGGTGAGTGCCGCCCAACATTCGGCGCTAACAGAAAGCAGGTAGCACCGTCTACTGTGATGCGGTAGCTCAGTCATATCTGATTAAGACCAGACTTGCAGACGTGTAATAAATCAGCAGAAAAACACATATGCTTCTGTCAATTATTGCTGAAGAAAACTAAAAACTCATTGGATGAAAAAGAGAACAGACATAATTATATAACAGCAACTTAGTTTTGAAGAAAAACTGAGTTGTGTCGAGTCAAGAACCAACATCATAGCTCTTGAGACATTTACATACATGCTCTGTCCTATTCTTCAACAGCCAGCAAAGAGTCCCAATACTAATGGTTCTAGTAGCACTCTGATTATCTGGTCTCTGTGGAAATATTGAAGAATATCGGTTATTAAGACAAATAAAATTGTGGAAAATTAAATAATTTGAGCATGTAAAAAGACATGAATGTCTGGTAAAGATAATGATGTAGGGAGGTGTTTCAAGGAATCAGAGAAGAGGAAGATTACAGTTTAGATGGATTAAAGAAGTGATAGAAAATTTACACATGACAGCAACAGAGGCAGGACATCTGGCTTCTGATAAATAGAAAGTTCAAAAACTTATGGGGGTAAAGTTCTGCACAGGATAAGAGATTGGATGGAGATGAGCAAGTAGAGAATAAAAGACCTAGAGTTTTATGCCATCTTCTCCCTTCCTCTTTTGCCATTATAGTTTTGATGGGAAGTGTGACCCTCTGTTGAGGACTTAGTGTTGTCTTCATTCAGGGTGATACCTACAGACTTAACTTCAATCCATTGTTTCCTTGGTCATTGTCTTGCTTTTGCAACATTGTTGAACAATTGTGGCATAGATTTAGTTTTTGCTTCATTCAAGGTGGTACCTACAGACTTAACTAGTCCCTCAACTTGTTGTTTTCTTGGTCATTGTCTTCCTTTTGCAACATTGTTGAGCCATTATGGCATAAATACACAAAGACTATCTTGAATTGTTCAATCAAGGTCATTATGAAGGATCTGGATTTGAAATCCACCTCAATGGCAGATGTACTAGTGCCTTTCTAAGGAGGTGCATGATATTAATGTATATGTCACTTAATTATAATTAAGTTAAAATATACAATATCTCCTCAGATGTTGATGAACCTCACTCCGCCAGATCTGATGACGCAGGAGTAGTTAAATTCTTGCATAATGGAAATATATCCCACAATTATGACTTCACACAGTCATTTGGTAAAGTCAGCTCTGTTGGTGCGAAGATTCATGATGGTGCAGAGACAGTTACAACTTTTCAGGTAAGAAAGTCATACAAGAATGAGATCCATTTTTGTCATCTAAATGCTTCAGCTTATGGGTGTTTAACATGTGAAGTAAAGGGATCCTTTTTACACATTTATTGAGCATGTGATGTGATTCCCATGTTTGTATAGACCAGGCAGTGCTTAGGGAGTGACTTGGTCAATATCACACGGTGGCCTTTACTGCCTAAAACATTTTCTGATACTATAGGATGGGTTGGCCTGAAAGTCCAGATCAGTTTTAAAAATCTGCTTCAATGTGACGCGAATGTAATATGCTACTTGCATTTTCTTTGTTGACAACATGGCCATAATTTAACCGATGTTTTGTGATGGGAAAAGGTGGGCTTTTTAATAGCATGTCAACTGCATGGATGGATTTTAGAAAATTGCTTCACTCTGTTTTCCACCCGTACTAGTATGTGTTCTAATGCTCAGTTTACCACTTGTCATTCCCTCCTGCTTATTTAACCGTTTGGTACTCACACTGGAATTAATAAATACAATTTGATTTGGTGAATGGTGACAATAGGTTTTGTCACAGATAGACTAGATTGGTTCAGCTGCACAAGATGTTTGATTTACTTCTGTTTTAAGTCAGTTATGTGTGCGTTTCATTACATCATCTAATCGAAAGGTTAGTTGGAGAAATAAATTGGTTTAGGGAACGATGATTCTGGGGACATTAGTTTGGGTGACTGGCTGCGGCGCCTAATGAAGCCAGTTGGTGTATCCATTAGATGGTGAGGTCTAGTTAAGCGTTCAATTCATTTGCTAGTGTGTTGTTGGAGCACATCTTTCAAGCTTGTTTGGACAGGGCCCTGTACCATTCCACACTTTCATTGGACACAATGTCCACCTCACACATCTTGATACATGTGTTTTATTCTAGGTAAGACCCAAGGTTTATTTTTAACGACGTAGCCTTTACAAAACATGACTACTGTTTGGACAAGCAGCCTCTGTTCTCAATCCAGAAAAGACAATAATGATATGGATGGCACAACAAAAAAAGACAAAGAATGTGTCAATGTATCAGTCTTTCTTTCTTTCTTTCTTTCTTTCTTTCTGCCTTTCTTTCTTTTTTAACTTATCAATTTATATAAATTCATTACACCAAACATTTGACAAAATTTCCAGTACTTATTTATGCACCTATTTTTATCCTTTGTTAAATGAAGTTCATAATTATGTAATTAAGTACTTGTGGATAATTGTGGAAGGAGGTCTGCTGGGGAAGTAGAAAAGAGGAAGACCACAGTCCATTTTAAGAGTCTGGGCAAGACCCCTGGACCTGGAGGAGTTAAAAAGTTAGCCACAATTTTGAACTGACCATGGACAACAGTGTTGATAAGCTAATCACTAAGTAAAAGATAAAGGTAGTTCCCAGGCTGATACTGTGATTGGAGTGTGAAGTGGTAGGCTTTCACATATTCTAAGTCATGACATATGGAAGTGTGGTAGTCAGCTGTCTTCATCACTACCTTTCTTTCCCAGATTATTCCTGGAACATTCTGAAAATTCTTCAGGATGCATTTTATGAATTGGAATCAGCCATGGCTCAAAATATTCATGAATAATTATTGAATACTTATTTGTTTTTTCTGAAGAGTGAAAGAAACAGAAATGAAGCTGATGGCCATATTTCACAAACACACAACTTGAATACTTCCTTTATACAAGGCCGCAGTATATTAGCAAGGAAAAGATCTCGATTTTTGGACAGCAACAGATTACAAGATAATTTCTCACAGCCTTCAGTTTTTGTTCATTACAAACAGAGAGCAAAGAACCACGGAATCTGTCAGGTAGCTACCTTTTTGGTTTCTTGTAGTCAACAGTCTGTACTACTGTAGTATTACACTGAGTCCTTAGTTGATAGATTATGTAAAACATGTTTACTTATCCTTCTGTTGAGATACCAACAGTTTACATTTTATGTTGATTTTGCTGCATACTTTCCGGCTTGGCTTCAGCATCCCTTTAATGACTTCAGATTTTGTTTTTCATTTGATGGTTGATGTGGTCAGTATCTTGCCAGATGCCTTTACTTTCCCAGGCATTTACTGGTACCCACTTTTTACTGGGTCAACCTGAACACCCAAGTATTTTTTTTTTGTAATTTAAATCCACCTGATGAAGATCAAACCTATGACCGGCAGCTGAATGTCTAGGTATTGCTCTATGACGGCTTTCTGGTAATCTCTTTATTGTGTATTTAATATATAAAAGTAGAGGAAATGATCAGTATTTGCTAAAATTGTGTATGTTAGAAGAAAGGCATTACTTGAATCAAATTTCACATTTATCTTTTCATAACATTTTAACATTTATCTTTTAACCCCGGGACTGCCACAGGCATCTGCAATCTCACCGGTGCTCTTTAACGCAAGATCGCAAACCTAGAAGCACCATGGGTTGGAAGGATATTAACATTTACAGATGATATTCTTGCATATAGGCAGGGGAGAGATAGGGAGCAAACAGCCCAGGAGCTACAGGCGACAGTAGACAAAGTGATTGACTGGTGCACTGAAATGAGTGCTGTCATCCACCCGGAAAAGGCAGCTGTTTTGTGATGCTCTCTGGACAATAGGATTGTGAGAGCTGATGTCCCAAGCCTCACGATACATGGTAGAAGCATCAACAGAGAGAACATATTGAAGTATCTGGGAATCACATTTGACAGGAGCCTGTCCTTCAAGGACCATGTGGAGACAAGGTCTCAAAAGGGACTCAATGCACTTAAAACTATGGCTGCAATGGACACAGAGCAGAGAATGCTTTTCACACTATACCAGCACTTGATCCTCTCAGTGATTGATTATGGACTAGGACTGCTCACTGTCTCAAAGAGTCAGCTGGTGAAATTAGAGCGCATACAGAATGAAGCTATGGGGGTCATTCTGGGATGCACCAGAGACACCCCAGTAGTGTGTATGCGTTACATCCTTGGTCTGCCGACTGTTGCTGGTAGGCTCAAGGTGATGCAGGTGAAGGCATACCTCTCAGAGTAGCTGCAGATACAGATCACCCATTGCATGAGGCGCTGGACACAGATAAGGGTCAGTGACTGATAAGAGGGAAATCATGGATGGCTCAGGCGGAGGATACGATCAAACAGGTGTGCATCTTGGAGAACATTAGGCGAGGAGAGGAGTGGGTCAGAGTGCCAGCGGAGCAGTCAGACTTGTGCAGAGTTATAATCACATTGAGCCGGGAGTGCAGGGAATGGCCAGCAGGGGCCACGGAAGTGGAAATCCAGCAACTAATTCAGGATAATGCTCGCTCGGGAGATGTGATTATCTATACAGATGGGTCAGTGTTGAGAGGTAGGAGATGTGCCTGGGGGTTCTTAGCGAAAGGTAATGGCGTTTGGTGCAGGAGAGCCTGGCATAAGATACCACAACATCTAGCTTAAGAGTGGAGGCGGTCAGTACAGCTTTCCGCTGGATGGAGAATACGATACACACACACATCATGATTGTAACTGACTCAGAAAGCATGCTGACGAAGGTGAGGACAGGCAAGCTTCGGGCAGAGTGGCTTGCTTCGCTTCGTAGGTCACGGGTGGCAAGCATCACCTGGATCTTATCTCCGGGGCATGCCGGTGTGCTGGGGAATGAACAGGCGGACAGATTGGCTGGCTCTGCAAAACTTGGTGGAGTATTGATGCATGACAAGGCAGATGTGGTTGCGGCCTTGTGGGAGCATGTGTACACCTCGGAGGAGGAAATGGATCACCATAGTCTGGCAAGAATGAGACAGCGAGGAGTGACGAGGGTATCTGGCCGACGCTCGACGCTCAGAGGAAAGGCGAGACAGACATATAATCAGATTGCTACTGGTACTATTGGTGTTGGAACTCTTCGCTGGCTGCTGAGGATGGGGACAGAGCACTTATGGGAATGCTCTGAATGCTGTGATATCGGTTCCTAAATCAATCAATCAATCAATCACATTTATCTTTTTCAATGTTTACTCTTAGTTTCTGTGCTCAAAAACCATAATTTTACAAGTTCATTTTTGGGAGTAAATTTTGAGTGGTGATTTTGTTATAGTAATGCAAAGCTCATTACTGCACAACTTATAATAGAAATACCACCACACGTCAGCATACATATTACCAGATTTAAATAAAGTAAATTAAAGGAGCCTTTTACACTCCTTGAAGTGTAGTAGATATATGGTAGTAAGTAAATAATTAAGTAAAGTAAATAAGTAATTTTTTTTGCATATCCTATTTACAGAACATTGTTGTCAACACCAGCATTTTACTACTGTTGTTGATGTCTTGGCAAGTTTACGTTCAGTAGTTTGCCATTGCTGTCTGAATGATCGGCTCCCATACCAACACGTTAAAACCCAGCGTGACATGGTCTGCTGCCAATTCGGTTGCAGCTGTATTTTGAACGCAGGTAAGCGGGCTTTCGAATCGTGTTTGAAAGCCCTTAACCACGGAGACCGGCAAATAAGTAACTAAGTAAATAAATATGTAATTAAATAAAGTAAATAAGTAATTAAGTCAAGTAAATAAGTAAATTATTAAAGAACCCTGTTTTATACTCCTTGAGACACATTGGGTATATGATAAAGAATAGAGGACTCTTTTTACATGCTTTGAAGCATATTTGGCATATGGTGCTAGCTTCATATATTTTTATGGACTAATCAGCACTCGACAGATGACGTGGTTAAAATCACATCAGCTTGCCTTTACTTCCCAAGACATTTTCAGGTAGCCATTTTAGCTGAGTTGACTGGCGCTCTGGTCAATTTGAAATAATCTGCCTTAATGGGGATTTGAACATCTGTCACTTGGGCAGCATGCTAGTCAATGCTATTGCAGCTTCATGTTGTCAAAATTAACTGAAATTTATTTCATTTTTTATTTAATCTAGATCTATAGTGTCACTTGCTGAAAAAAACTGAAGTGTAGTAAATTTGTAGTGATTTCTTAGGCATTTTAAGTAGCGCACAGTGTACTAAGAGTTGAGATATTTATCAGACTTCTTAAAAGATGTACATGATAGCATCATGTTTCTGCATTACAAGGGAGTGCCCATGTCAAAGTGATTACTCCATCTGCCTCATGCTACAAAGGTTATGGGTTTGATTCCGGACTACGTCATTCAGTTCACAAGTGCATTTTTCTCTGAGACTTCTCATGGTCGTCACTGAAGTTACAAAGTTCATGCCCCGAGCGATGCTTTCGGCAGACCTCTCACATGGTATGAAACCTGCTGCAATGAAGTTGATCCTCTTGCCTTTACACACTTTTTAAACTGCCTTTGCTGTTTGCTGGTTTCATCTTTCATTGACTGGTAATGTTTCAACAGCGACGATATACAGCTCCTCCTAACCAGTCTGGTTTGAAGCTAAACTGTGTGGTAGGATTCAGTTGTAGTGGAAGAAACAATATGGTCTGGCAGCCGGACACAGGTAAGACGGATTATGATTTGTTTCATGATAGCCACAGTTATGCCATGTTCAACTTGCTATAGTTAAAAAACATCATATATCATCATATATTTCATATTTGCCTGTCAAATCAATTCTCAAATTGTAATGTAATTTTTGGGTCTGCTTCTGGCTCAAAAGTTATGTGGTTTGTCGTTAGTCACGGTTCCAACTTCACGGCAAAGGGTCACCCCATAAGGCCCTGTTCCTATGCCAGTGAATATCACACAAAATGCTTCTCATTGTTCCAAGGGAAATGTAGAACAGACAGCAGTCCCAACAAACCAGCAGCATGCACAAGCAAGCATGCATTAGGCTGCTGCCAGAATACCAACACAACAGTCCGCCACTAAAATTACAGTTCATCGATGGAAGCAGCAGTCACTAGAAAACAAGCAGCTGTGCACACATTACTACATAGGGCGAAACCAGCTAGTTCAGCAACGGACCGTCTGCCATTTTTCTGAATATGTGGTTCACAATACAAACCACACGGACAGATTTAAAAGCTACTATATTAAATCCATAGCTCCCGGGAAGGTTAACCCGGTCAGCAAATGCCCTCAGAAGTCGGATGTGTCGGCCTAACGGCGCAAGAACGCAGCTCTGCTGTAAACAGGCACAACGCAATCACGTCCGAAAAAAAACAAATTCCGGATGAACACAGAAGAAGAAGAAATCCATAGCTCACAGTGTTACTCGCTGCGCTTAACTCAATAGCTGGGCGGCGGAACCATGAAGGTTAGGTGGTTTGTACTAGAATGATTGCTTTCTAATATCAAACCTATTCTGGTACCCAGCCTTCTCAGATCAAGATGAAAAACAGGAGACTGTGTGCCATTGCACACATTAAAAATCTCACAGTAATGGCAATTGCAAAGAGTAGGTTGCAAAGAAAAACAATACTAATGTCCACAAATAAAACCACATCACTATTAACAATGAAGACATTGAAAATGTCACAGACTTTGAATATATTGGCTCCATAATCAAATAACATAGGGACTAATTTTTAGAAAAGTCAGATGGAGGCTGGCGGCCATAGTAATGCAGAGATTAAACAATATTAAAGACCTATGGCACAAAACCAGCAATATATGTATGTATATTTCACAGGTCTTTTTGCCTACTCGTCTGGTTGTGTTATTGTCATTGAAGATCTGAACTCAGGGAAACAGAACCATTTGCAGGGTAAGTATTTTTCTGTTATATTTAGTTTTACTGTACTAAGATCTGTAAGAGGTGGAAGTTGGTGGACAAAATAATTTGCTTTATTTATATTAAGAAATGAATTTTTTTTTTTTTTTTGCTCACTCGCTTCGAACTCAAGCGTAGTCCATACACACTATTTATAGTAATGATGGACTGCATTTTGTGTGTGGGTTAGCTTTCCCTATTAACAGTGTCCCTCGCCATCAGGCGAACCCACTCAGACTTCAGAGTACTTGTAATTAATGACCCCAAGTCAAGGACGACAGGGCAACATTTTAGTCCAGCAGTCCGGTGTAGGGGTTGAACCGCTTACCTTGGCATCAGCACACCGGATGTTTAAGAACATGCGTTCTTATCCATTTGGCATGCAGACCTGCAGAAATGAAAATGAATTGCATGAATTATTAGATATTGTCATAACTAAAAGTAAAATGGAAGACCTCATAACACAAACATAAAGTGATGACCATGACTGGGACGCAGAGGTGTTTCCAAGGCACCAGGGCCGGGTTATATACTGGCCAAGACCTATTGACGCTTCCTCGTCGAGCGTCCTGGGCAACAGGTCCCTTCGGGGTCCTGGCTAAAGTCAGTAGGATCGCCGATTCCTCCGAAGTCGGAGAGTGTCTGCCTGTACGGCGAGGAACCACCAGTCTGCACACCAATAAGCCAGAGATGGGACAACGGATAGTCATGCAAACCTCAGGTGCTGTATGACATCACACTATGTTGGACAACAGGATGCCTTCATCCGACATACAGGACTTCGCATTGGAGCTCAAGCCAACGAACACAAGCAAGCAAGCAAGCAGCATGACCATGACTAAGAAAAGTAAGGGCCAAAGAACTTCAACGGAAACCAGAATCTCAGAAGCAGGTTAATGCCATCACTAGAGCAAGATTGTTGCCATTTTTTGGGCAAAAGCCTCATTTCAGAAAATGAAGAGTATCTTATGCAATAAGTCACTATCACTGAATATAAGAAAGAGAGTGCTGAAATGCTATGTAGAACCAGTTTTGCTGTATGCCAGTGAATTTTGGAATGTAAATGAACAAATTAAGAAGAGACTAGAAGCAACAGAGATGTGGTTCCTGAGACGAATGTTGCGAATTCCTTGGACTGCCAGAGTAACTAACGACGACTGCCTGAAACAGGCTAATGAAACTAGAACATTATATACAACAATAAGACAGAGACAAACATCTTTCTTCGGTCACGTGATGAGAAGAGAGGCATTGGAGAACATAGTAACAACTGGAAAGATCGAGGGGAAGAGAGGCAGAGGCAGACCAAGAGAAATGATGCTGGATGGATTGAGACGGTGGCATGGAGGAATATCAGCAGCAGAGTTGATCCAGAAAACCAAAGACCGAGATCTATGGAGAGCCATGAACGCCTACGCCAGCCGGCACGGCACCTGATGATGATGATTGTAATATGAAAGGGGGTGAACATTGTGACAAACAGCAACATTTAGTGGGGAATGGGGCAACAGAGAGAAGGTGGTTGATTAATTTACTGAGTGGTGTATAAAATAGCATGCTATGGGGCTAATCAAGAAAACCAGAAGCAGACGGTTGTGGAAGGTTAAAGGTGAGCAATTCATTTCACTGTACCAGATTTTATCCTAAATTACACAGTCTCTGTTTTGCAAAACGGCAAGCTAATAACCAAAAGCATCACACAAAGTTCAAACTCTGTAGCTTCAGGGGTCTCTGAATAATCGCACATTTGGTTTGGATGCCATAACCTGAAACACAGACGGCTTGACCACTTCATCATTGAGACCTTCTATGGAATGATATAATCATTTGTGCCACCTGACACATGAATGACAAATAGAACTGAAGTCAAATCTTATCACTTTGCACTGGTGACTGTTAAGTGTCCATATTTCCAAGTTGTTCAATGTACTTTTGGTTTGGGTCACCTTGCCGAAAGGGACCGAGCAATATGGGATAAATCCCGGGGCAATGAAGTCGATCCTCTCGACTTTTAATGCAGTAATGTGTGCCTGCTAGTTTTCTAGTGACTGCCGCTTCCATCGACAATGAACTATATTTTCCTTCGATGACTTTTTTTGTGTTGGATTCTGACGGCAGCATTATGCACAGTGTACCTGTGCAGGCTGTTGGCTTGTTAAGACTATTCCACTTTTCACATAGGGCAGTGAGGAGCATTTTGTGTGATATTCACTGGCACAGGAACAGAGGATAATGGGGATGACCCGTTGCCGTGAAGTTGGAACTGCGACTAACTAACTTTCAGATGGTGATTTAGAAAAGATTTTCTGGTACATTTCCTACTACACCATATTAGGCTGGTTCGACCTGGGAGTCCAGGTTTATTTTACAAATTTGCCATGCTATTGACCTATTGACCACCAGCTCATTAGACAAGTATTTAGTCTCCATGCTGCCATGGCTCCCAGAAGAAACATTTTTTTTTGGTTCACATATCCTTTACAGGACATTGCTGTCAAGATCAGCATCTTTCAGCTCATTGTTGATTTTTTGGCAAGATTACGCTCAGTAGTTTGCCATTGCTCTCTGAGTGACCGGCTCATATACCCCGTAAGTTACCGATGTGACAAGAACCGCCACTGATTCTCACACATGTCACGTTACTCACGAGAGTATACGGGATTACGGAGAAAGTCGCTAACCCCTAGGCCAGGGAGACTGGCAAAAGAAACGTACTTGATATAAATTCATAGTAAAGGAAACAACTGAGGAATAAAACACTAAAAGCAAGGAAGAGATTAAGGATTTTATTAAAAATTACCCTAGCAGTGTTATGCTATCTCTTTGTCTATCCCTCCCCAGAACACTAAGAGAAATGGAAAGGGTTAAATATATTTTTTTTAATTTAAAAAACAATTAACCCAAAAGTGTTATGCTTATCTCTGTGTCTATCACTCCTCAAAACACTAGGAGCAATGGAAGAGGTTAAATATTTTTTTAATTAGCTCAACAGTGTTATGCTATCTCTTTGTCTATTCCTCCCCAGAACACTAAGAGAAATTGAAATCTTGAGCATAGCCTACGATGGGTAGCGTTGTGATGTTCTGTTATGATAATTTGGTGTGTCCAGTGTGTGCCATGTGGTTACACACCCGCTTCACACGCGTGATCCGGGACTGTTTCCGGATCCGGTCAGGGATATGCACTACTGACGAGCTCAAATGAGGGCGAAACTCGAGTATAGTGCTTCCATATTGACGTGGGTAGGCCTTAGGTTCATACCAGAATGCGATCGGCGTTGCCAGTGGTGGGTTGTGCTCAATATTTAGAAATGGAAAGGGTTAAATATCACTCCTCAAAACACTCAGAGCAATGAAAGGGGTTAATATTTTTTTTTAAATTAATCCAATAGTGTTATCCTGTCTCTTTGTTTATCCCTCCTCAAAACACTAGGAGCAATGGAAGAGGTTAAAGATTGTTTAAAAAATTAGCCCAAGGGTGTTGTGCTGTCTGTTCATCTATCCCTCCCCTCTGCTTCCTGGGTAGATCACAATTCTAGCCATCTTGGACAAGAAAGAATAATAGGATGTATAGTGTGAATGCTATGTGCATTGAAAATCATAAACTGTAGGTTGTGTATGGTCACTGCTATGGTAAAATTCTAAAATTAAAGTTTTCTCTGAATATGATCCATGGTAGCATAGTAGTTAGTGCACTTGCCTGCCAAGACATTGGTCCGAGTTCAATCACTAGCAGATTCAGGATTATTTATTCAGACCAGTACGGCTTTGGGGTTGACCCAGCCTCATAAAAGGGGCACTGGATAGTTTTCTGAAGATCATATCAGAAGGAAAGATAGTTAGGAAGTGAATTGACCACTTCACACCCCAATGCATTGGGGTGGCAACCTTTACCTTATCTTCAACAGATCATTTATAGATTGTGGTGTTTCTGGTCTAAAATAGGTACCAGCGAATGTTCTGGGAAGTAGAGACCACATCAACCATCCAGTGCTGATTGGTCTATAAAAGTAATTTGGCTAGTGCTGATTGGTCTATAAAAGTAATTTGGCTAGTGCTGATTGGTCTATAAAAGTAATTTGGCTAGCATTGTATACCCAGTGTGCTTCTAGGTATGGAAAAGGGACCCTTACTTTTTACAACTAAAACTGGTTTGTGTGATTCTGGTATACACTTACTGGATCCTCACCAGTGTGGTGATTGAAGAGTGTGCTCTGAGTTGAGTGTTTCTTATGTGATCAATAAAGTAGAAGATTGGAGCACTAATGAGTAGATGCAAGTGTCGTGAGATGTATCTCACGAATCCTGCAAATTTGTCAAGTCTGATGATCCATGAATTCCGCCAATCAATCTAATCTGATGATCCACGAATCCAGCCTATCAATCCAATCTATCAATCCAATCTATATTGTTTTTTTTTTTACAGGTGGTATCTGTATGAACATGTTTAGTTAAGTCTTTTTCTGTGTATGTTTTATCCTGTAGATTTGCGTGTGAAACAGTAATCAGAGTGTAGTGAAGAGTACAAGAATGCACAGAATACTACAATCAGACAGAAAAAACAAAAAAAAACAATGAGCAAGTCCCACAAGAAACAAATTAAAACTAAATGTATTTGAGAAATTAAACATAGACAAGATTTTGTGGGCTTATTATGAGGGGAAAAAAACTTCAGAACTAGTGGCAACTTGCAAGATTGATGGGAAAAAAAGCAAAGGGAAGGCAGAGAGATAAATACCTGGGTGACTTGATCATATAGCATGATCAGAACAAGAGCATAGACCTGATCCAAGACTGGTGACCGTGTGAGATGGTGAACCATGACCACCCACGCTTATCAGAATAACACATTATGATGATGATGGTGATGATGAAGAGTGTAAGAGTGAATTGAACTGTGTAATATATTGACATTAGTTGTTTCATTTTCATAAAGGTCACTATGAGGAAGTGTCTTGCCTGGCTCTTCAGCATGACAGTCAGGTAGGTTTTTCTGTTTACTGTCTAGGTAGCATCTCAAGATAGTTGTGGATAAGCCAGCCTTGGTATATATAGTTGTAGAGTTGTGAAGTGTTTCACATATACAGGATTGTGGCATAATTAACTGGGGTGACCTGCTCTCCTCTTTGCCACCCTTACCATCCCAGATATATTACTACAGTCTCTGGTCTTCTTCTTCTTCTTCTTCTTCTTCTTCTTCTTCTTCTTCTTCTTCTTCTTCTTCTTCTTCTTCTTCTTCTTCTTCTTCTTCTTCTTCTTCTTCATCCTCCTTTTTCTTCTTTATTTTTAAGATACTATATATATATATATATATATATATATATATATATATATATATATATATATATATATATATATATATATATATATATATATATATATATCTTGAGTTTCTGCTTCAATTTCTTAATCAGCAAATGCTGATCTGAATTTACATCTGGACCTCTAAATACTGTACACATGTAAAGAGGAATTAAATTTCTTGTTAATACAAGTATGATCACTTTGATTTTCTGTATTGTAGCCTGGTGATAACCATATTGCTTTATGTATTCTTTTTTTTGTATGGATGTGAAGCGTGGGCAATGAGCAGCCAAGCTGAAAAACATCTGATGGCTGTGGAAATGTAGTTTCTGAGGAAAATGCAAAGAATACCATGGGCAGACAGAAAAACTAATGAACAAGTCCTTCAAGAAACAAAAGAAGATTGTAAACTGATTATAGACATTAGACGTAGACAGTCAACATTTTTTGGGGCATGTTATGAGAAGAAATGAATTGGAGAACTTAGTGACAACTAGCAAGATCGAAGGGAAGAGACCAAGGGGAAGACCGAGAAGTAAATACCTGGATGGCTTGGCCACGTGACATGGTCAAGACAGGAACACAGAGCTGATCCATGACTCTGGTGATCGAGTAAGATGGCAAAACATGACCCCCCACGCTTATCAGCATGGCACCTGATGGATGGATGTATTCTTTTAGGTGGAAAAACATGTCTTCCTATCACATATTAATTCATGTTTTAAAAATAATTTAATAATTCTTCATTGTTGTTTGTTACCCCAAGTCTGTGTTTCCCCAAGACTGTGTTTCCCCATGATGTTTTCATGGTCCCCTTTATCACATGAATGGCCTTTTCTTTTACTTCCCTTTAATAATTTTTCTTTCTCTATCCCACTGTTCATTTCATCTCAGCAGAGTTTAGGATTGGCTAGTCTCTTTGACCGGTCTCTGTGGCTAAGGGCTTGCGAACGCGGTTTGTGAGCCCGTATACCGGGTTTGAAACACGGCGGTGCTGGTTTTTTCGATAAAGGTATAGGAGCCAGTCATTCAGAAAGCAATGGCAAACTACTGAACGTAAAATTTGCCTAGGAATCACGAACAGCGAAAATGCTGGGGTTGACTGCTACGTCCTGTGAAGGACATGCAACTTAATTTTTGTTTAGTCTCTTTCAGGAGGGGTGAACAGCAAACATTAGTAGCCTGCCGATTACCTGCAAACTACACAAGTCAGCCTCACCTCCCTGTGGTATAGAACGGAAACCATGACTGCGAGGTCATGAGCCAACATAGCTCTTGCTCGCTGGAATGTCCTAAATCTGTGACTGGCCTTGTAAGCCAGCAGGGGATTTTTCCTACTGCTCAAAGAAAATGAAAGAAGCATAACTGGACTGACCCAAATGGAAACAGATCCAGGAAGTAGAATAAAAGGCCCTTGAACACATGGATGGGTTTTTCTTTTTCTTCCCTCTAATAATTCTCCTTTCTCTATCCCACCCCTGTTTATTTTATTTATGTCAAATGAACTTATTCTCATCTGTTTTTTTCCCTTTGATTGGTTTCGCATTCTACCCTTACACACTTCCTGTGAATGAACTACCCCTCACCTTCCACCCATTTACCTACCCTGTTTTTAATTAATATATATTTTTAACTTGTAGTGCCTGGCGTCTGCTAGTCCTGCGTTTGAAGACACACCATGCCAAATATGTGTGTGGGACACACAGACGAAATTCTGCAAAAAAGTTCTCTTGAAACATAAATTTTCAGTTCAGTGTTTAGCCTACTCGAGGGATGATCGATTTCTTATTTCTGTTGGTAAGTTTCATATAAAAAGTACTGTGTTTCTCTTTCTACCTATGTGTCTAGTTTTCTTTCTACCTATGTGTCTAGTTCTCTTTCTACCTATGTGTCTAGTTTTCTTTCTACCTATGTGTCTAGTTCTCTTTCTACCTATGTGTCTAGTTTTATTTCTACATATGTGTCTAGTTTTCTTTCTACCTATGTGTCTAGTTCTCTTTCTACCTATGTGTCTAGTTCTCTTTCTGCCTATGTGTCTAGTTTTATTTCTACATATGTGTCTAGTTTTCTTTCAACCTATGTGTCTAGTTCTCTTTCTACCTATGTGTCTAGTTTTCTTTCTACCTATGTATCTAGTTCTCTTTCTACCTATGTGTCTAGTTCTCTTTCTACTTATGTGTCTAGTTTCTTTCTACCTATGTGTCTAGTTCTCTTTCTACCTATGTGTCTAGTTTTCTTTCTACCTATGTGTCTAGTTCTCTTTCTACCTATGTGTCTAGTTCTCTTTCTACCTATGTGTCTAGTTTTCTTTCTACCTATGTGTCTAGTTCTCTTTCTACCTATGTGTCTAGTTTTCTTTCTACCTATGTGTCTAGTTCTCTTTCTACCTATGTGTCTAGTTTTCTTTCTACCTATGTGTCTAGTTCTCTTTCTACCTATGTGTCTAGTTTTCTTTCTACCTATGTGTCTAGTTTTCTTTCTACCTATGTGTCTAGTTTTCTTTCTACCTATGTGTCTAGTTCTCTTTCTACCTATGACATCTATGTGTCTAGTTTTATTTCTACCTATGTGTCTAGTTCTCTTTCTACCTATGTGTCTAGTTTTATTTCTACCTATGTGTCTAGTTCTCTTTCTACCTATGTGTCTAGTTTTCTTTCTACTTATGTGTCTAGTTCTCTTTCTACCTATGTGTCTAGTTTTATTTCTACATACGTGTCTAGTTTTCTTTCTACCTATGTGTCTAGTTCTCTTTCTACCTATGTGTCTAGTTTTATTTCTACCTATGTGTCTAGTTTTATTTCTACATATGTGTCTAGTTCTCTTTCTACCTATGTGTCTAGTTCTCTTTCTACCTATGTGTCTAGTTCTCTTTCTACCTATGTGTCTAGTTCTCTTTCTACCTATGTGTCTTTTATTTCTACCTATGTGTCTAGTTCTCTTTCTACCCATGTGTCTAGTTTTATTTCTACCTATGTGTCTAGTTTTCTTTCTACCTATGTGTCTAGTTCTCTTTCTACCTATGTGTCTAGTTCTCTTTCTACCTATGTGTCTAGTTTTATTTCTACCTATGTGTCTTGTTCTCTTTCTACCTATGTGTCTAGTTTTCTTTCTACCTATGTGTCTAGTTCTCTTTCTACCTATGTGTCTAGTTCTCTTTCTACCTATGTGTCTAGTATTATTTCTACATATGTGTCTAGTTCTCTTTCTACCTTTGTGTCTAGTTCTTTTTTTTACTTATGTGTCTAGATACCATTTTGTTATCCTCTTCTGTGTTGTAACATTACCATGGGAGAGGAGGGGGTTTATCTGTCACCATGACCCCAAGAAAAGTGTTAGCTATAGGCAGGGTCTCCCAAGTCTATCAGGTTTAAGTGTGCTGAGCTGGTCAACACAGGACAATTAAACAAGTACAGCAGACCTGGCAGAAATTGCCATTTTCTTCTTCTACATTCATCTGGGGTGTTTTTTCAGACGTAATTGCAGTGTGTCTAAGTTAGGCACCCTTGGGCCGAGACCCTTAGGTCAACACATCCGTAGCGTGCATTTTATATTCAGTTAGCATTCCTGGGGGACTCTCACTGTTGTTTTGCCATCCACATCCCAGCTGGCCAAGTTAGAACGGTTGAAGACTTCATCAAGAGAAGGCAGGAGCAGTCCATGGCATTTTCCGCCATCCAGGGAGGCTTCCATTATTGCAGAGCCGACACATAACACTCTGGTGCTGGGCTCACCAAGGAATCGCCATGTCCTGCACATGGCTGCTTTAATTCCTCACTTCCATGTATTTGGCATTTTGTGCGCCATAAGCCGCTCTTGCACAAACCAGGAAGGATCAGTCTGCAGACGACTTCCACTCAGCGAGCTTTCAGTTCAGATGTGTACGGACGCTGTGCCCGGAAAACTAAATCGTCAGAGCTGTTTCGGCCAGAAAACTGGATAGAGCTGTTCCGGCCGGAAGACAAGATAGTCAGAGCTGTTCCGGGCATGAGGGACATTTCACTCGGATGTTTTTTGCATTGTGCCAATTTATTTGCACCCTTAGGCTGGCACATCCAACTTCTGTGGGCATTTTTTAATGAGGTTGTCTTCCTGGAGGTATCGAAGGACATTCTGTTGTGGTGTCGTCCACATCTCTGCTGGTCAAGTTAGAAGGGCCAAAGACTTTACAGTCTGTCCTCTATGGAAGGCAGGGACAGTCCATGGGCATTTTCCGCCATCCAAGGAGGCTTCCATAATTGCAGAGCCGGCACATAGTGCTATGAGACTGAGCTCACCCAAGAAATTGCCACTTCCTACTCATGGCTGCTTTAATTCCTCACTTCCATGCATTGGATATTTCGTTCACCCCTGGCCGCTCCCCTCACATACCAGAAACGGTCAGTCTGCAGATGACATCCACTCAGCAAGCTTTCGCTTTGGGCTTCCATGTAATGGATTTGCTAGCCAAGCGTTCCATTTCATGTTGATGAGACGTTTTTTCTACCTTAGTCTGCAGCCGACATCCACTCTGCAGTTTTTCACTTCGAACTTCCACGTAATGGATTTGCTAGCCGAGCGTTCCATTTCGTGTTAATGAGACGTTTTTCCGCCTTTGTCTGCGCTCACTCAGTGAGCTCTAGTACAGACTTGCATCGTAACCACTACGTGCGATTGGGGTGCTTTTCCACCTTTAGTAACGCTCATGAGGTAGACTACATGTGCTGCCGGCTCAGCACCTTACCTCCATACAGCAGAGAGCGAGTAATCGCCAGGCTCTCTCATCCGGGGATCCCTCTTATCCCTCAGATGAGAGCCTTTGAACAAGTATCTGGGCCAAGCATGTAGCAGGCTTAGCATCTCACCACCATTTTGCAGTGGGTGAGTATCGGCCCGGCTCTCACATCCGGGGGATGTTGACTTAGAGGCGTTCAGTCATTTCCCTCAGGGGGAGAGCCTTAGAGTATGTGTCCGGACCAAGAATTAGTGGCATTGTGCACCTGATTTGGTCTTTGACTGCCTTTCCTCAGTCTACTTGCAGAGCAGCAGGTTGTGCTTCTCTTTGTCTGGTCCCTATCCCAAGGCCTGTCCGACATGTAGTTGTGCCTCTCTTGGTCTGGTCCCTATCCCAAGGCCTGTCCGACATGTAGTTGTGCCTCTCTTGGTCTGGTCCCTATCCCAAGGCCTGTCCGACATGTAGTTGTGCTTCTCTTGGTCTGGTCCCTATCCCAAGGCCTGTCCGACATGTAGTTGTGCCTCTCTTGGTCTGGTCCCTATCCCAAGGCCTGTCCGACATGTAGTTGTGCCTCTCTTGGTCTGGTCCCTATCCCAAGGCCTGTCCGACATGTAGTTGTGCCTCTCTTGGTCTGGCCCCTACCCCAAGGCCTGTCCGACATGTAGTTGTGCCTCTCTTGGTCTGGTCCCTATCCCAAGGCCTGTCCGACATGTAGTTGTGCTTCTCTTGGTCTGGTCCCTATCCCAAGGCCTGTCCGACATGTAGTTGTGCCTCTCTTGGTCTGGTCCCTATCCCAAGGCCTGTCCGACATGTAGTTGTGCTTCCGTCGGCAGAGCTCTTGGGGTCTCTGGGACATGCAAGCCCCCCTACCACGACGAGGTGGAGATGTGTCAGAGGGGAAATTGCCATCTAAATCACGTAAACTAGACCAGTCCTGATGAAACAATGCAATATAATTAACTTTATCATGACACTGGATTAAATAAATGAAATCAGGACAAGAAAGTGAAACTTGTGCAACTTGCCTCCATTATAAGAAATTCATGTGCAAGTTACATTTTCATCTCGTTTCACAGATAACAAAATGGTCCTCATTGGCAACAAAGAACAAACAACAATATGATGACTTATAGTGTAAACTATACTACTTCCTTGCATTGAGGTTATAGAGAGACAACAAATAAAGTGGTTTTGATATTTTGTGAGAATAAAGCCCAGCTGGCTACCATTTTGTGCCTACCGATAAAGAAGATCGGAGGGAAACCAAGAATCACTGGATAGTTTCTATCTAAGGCAGTGGTTCTCAACCTTTTTGGCCCGTGCCCCCCTTCACAATATTTTCAGAACGTCATTCCCCCCTCCCCCCCCCTTTTTTTGTATTTCCTCCCAAAAAATCCCCCCCCCCCCTTACACAGTATACGTAATAATGGAAGCTAAATTTAATAGCACATACTAAAACAAGTCTAGAAGTCTACATAAAATGTTATGAAATGAATTTCAGAAGGGTGAGACGTACAGAATCGTAAAATATGAAGGGAAAAACAATATCAAGTATTCGGTTCTTGTATTAACGCGATCTTGAAATAATCTTAATTCCCCCCCCCCCCCCCCCCCCCACTGGAAACCCTAAAATTCCCTCCTGGGGGGGGGGGGGAATTCCCCACCGGTTGAGAACCACTGATCTAAGGTATACGGCACACGCTCAATTAAACTTGTGCAACACATTTGACTAACAACAAAAACTTCCATTCTCTCCATCCTTAGCATCAAATGTGGGCTAAGAATAATATTGTGTAAGGAGATATTTGAATAGTGAGCACATGTATAGGTTATAATAGGTTACAAATTTCATTGCCTGACATATCTTGCTGTATGTTATCAGATTAGCGGGTTACATTGTATATCACAACAGTCTCTGCAAATAAAAAATTTGCCTGTTTGTAAAACAGCATGTGGAACACATTATCTTTGTTAGTCACATACCCGGGTCCAGCAGGTGGTCTGTGATGGATGATGTTGCTGTTTTCCATTGGCAGGTTTGATTGGGTTTCCAGAATATTCTTTTGTGTGTTTCTCTATTCACTTTGGGATGTTCTCTGCTGCTCTATTTCCAGGCTGTCTTTCCATTCTGCCTATGTAGGTAGACTGCCACAGGCTTTAAAAATGATAAATGCAGTTTGATTTAGGGATAGATCATTATTATATATGTGTGCGTGCTTCCTTATTTGTGTGTCTGTGAATCTGACAAGCTGCATTTTGACCTCACAGGTGACTATAGGGAGTACAGTATTGTGGTGTGGGACACTATCAGCTACAAGATTGTGGCCACCAGCATGGCCCCAGCTCCCATCCACTGCCTCAAGTGGGACCCATTTGCTGTTAATGAGTTTGTGTCCATTGGTGAACAAGGCACTGTTTTATTTTGGCTGTTGGATGAAACATCTGCAGAAGTATGCCTGAATGTTCATGAAGCTGATTTGCCAGATGAACTTGAGAATGATGGACAGCAGGTTAGTTTGTTTTATTGTTGTATAGTGGTTAGAAGAAATAAATTGGAGAACTTGGTGAAAACTGCAAGATTTAGGGGAAAAGAACAAAGGGAAGGCAGAGAAGTGAATACCTGGATGGCTTGGCTACATGGTATGGTCGATACAAGAACACAGAGCCGATCCACAACTCTGGTGATCGTCTGAGATGGTGAAATATGATCGTCCATGCTTATTACCATGGCACATGATGATGCTTATGATGATATTGGTTTTTCAGCCAAGATAGAGGTACCGGTTCAATCCCTAGCAGAGGAAGGATTACTTTTTCCTTTCATTACAGCTTTGGGGTTTACCCAGGTTCATGAAAATAGCTACCAGGTAATTTTCAGAGGTTTCTGGGAATTGTCTGGAAAGGAGATGAAAATGGGAACTAGTCACCCCACCTCATATGTCATGGCCTAGTATATTTAAAAGCCTAACACTTAACACCCTGATGACTAACTGCTTTAGGACATCCTTTATCTTAGTTTTCTTAAGTGCTACCTGTTTTATTATGCATGCATATTTATTATTTTCATCATGATAAAGTGTTTCAACTCTTGACCTGGTTGTAAAGTTTCCTGATCATTTAATTCCATAGTTGGCTGCCTTAGCCGTTTATTAACTCTATGTATGTCTGCATTGTTAGATCTGGGCATGCCTGTTATATAAATGTTGACCCTGGCCTACCATTTTCTTGTCCCCCTAGTATTGTGCCATCTGGTACTCCCTTTGGTGATTCTACATGAGTATCTTCACTTTTGGATTACTTTAAGAAGTATTCTTTATTCTTTTGTATTTTCTGGAACTTGTTTATTTGAAATTAGTTTCATATAGCATACATAAAGTTAGATATGTTAGCCAGTGGGTGCTAATACTGCAGCTTTGCTGTAGACAAACTAAGTTCAACTAACTTTCTTTTATGGACAAATTAGAAAGAAAGAAATATGTTCAAATACTACATTTTCAGATTTAGAAACGTCACCAGCTCAGTCTTTTATGAAAAATGGACACAAAATAAACAACAATCAGATCAATTGCATATAAGCAGAGGAATTAAAAGAAAGAAAACTGTACAGTGTCAACTGGAAAACAATATCATTTATTGACTTTACTTCCTCCGAAGTCGGAGAGTGTCTGCCTGCACGGCGAGGAAACCACCAGTCTGCACACCAATAAGCCAGACATGAGACAACGGATACTCACGCAAATCTCACAAAAAACGCAAGCAAGTAAGCATTGACTTTACTGTTCAAAGGACATTTTGGGGTGAATTACAGATGGGTAAAAGATTTTAGGGTCTACCTCTATTACAGTACAAAGATGTGTGTAAACATGACGTGACTGATACAAGTATTGACATTGTACCTTGGGAGCAAGCAAGTTAATGCTGATCATGTTGCATGGAGTGCAAAGATTAGAAATGGAATAAAGTGAGAAAATGATTGCAGATTGGTCACACACTGATCATGCTAGATGTGTGATGGTGGAAATTACCATGTGCTCCATCCATCCATCCATCATGTGCCATGCCGGTAAGCGTGGGCGGTCATGTTCTGCCATCTCACTCGATCACCAGAGTCGTGGATCAGCTCCATGTTTCTGTCTCGACCATGCCACAAGGCCAAGCCATCCAGGTACTTGCTTCTAGGTCTTCCCCTTGGTCTGTTCCCCTCGATCTTACCAGTTGTCACCAAGTTCTCCAATTCATTTCTTCTCATAACATGCCCAAAAAATTGTGGCTGTCTACGTCTAATGTCTCTAATCAGTTTACGATCTTCATTTGTTTCTTGAAGGACTTGTTCACTGGTCTTTCTGGCTGTCCATGGTATTCTTTGCCTTTTTCATCAGAAACCACATTTCTACAGCCATCAGATGTTTTTCAGCCTGACTGCTCATTGTCCTAGCTTCACATGCATATAAAAGTACAGGTTCTATGTAGCATCTCAACACTCTTTTTCTCGTTTCAATTGGCATCCATTGTGGATGAACCTTTACTGGGCAGATTGTCTGATCAGTCACATTTGCTACCGACATGAGTTGTGGTTATACCTTTTTTTAAGCACAATGTAACAAACTATCATCTGTCAAGATAGCAAGATGTCAGTCAGTCACTTTAACTATTCTCCAAGATGCTTGAAGTGTCTTCCGGTACATTAAGAGCTTAGAATATTTGCGTTGAAATGATGTCTTATGTTTTACATTGGTTCTGTTTTGTAGAAAACTAGTAAAAGTACCTTACAGAACACAGTGTTAGGAATGTTTCCTTAAATCATATGATGTTTAATGTTTATTTTTGTAGGAAACCCCAATAGTCTTCACAGCTTTGGCATATGCAAGTAATGGTATTGTGTATGTTGGCACAAATTCAGGCAGAGTAACAGCATGGGACACCCATCAGAACTCTTGCTTCATGCAATGGATTGCAGACAGTGGCGAAATCAGTAGGTTTCTTTACACTATTAAAGGGGAGTGGGGATTTAAAGGCAAGAGAAGTGACTTCATTGCACCTGGTTTTATCCCATATGGCAGTCTCTTTCCACACAGTGGCCTGCCAAAAGCATCGCACTGATCACAAACTCAGTAGCTCAAGCGATGATCCCCAGGGGTCATTGAAAAGATTTCACTTGTGAACTGAATGGCAGAGTCCAAAAATGAAACCATGACTGTCGCCAGCGAGAGATGGTGACATGAGAATTTCTACTAGGAGACCCCTTCTTAAAATCGTCTCCATTAATTGTTTAAAAGAAAACTATAATTACTGTATTTTTACAACATTGTTGACGTCTGGGTTTTGTTAGTGGCTGAAGTTAACTCTTATGAACGCTTCCGCATTTATACAAGTTTTATGTATGGGAATGGTATCGTTACAAGAGGTCTTCTGCCGAGCTTATATTGGAGTACAAGAAGAATGCACAAAAAATGACTAAGAAGCTCGATGTAAAAACTTCTGGGAATATACCCTGATTATCAGTCATCTTCAGGGGAGTACTCAATTGTTTTGTTCTTTTGTGTAGTTTTTAACTGTCTTGCCCTTGCTGTCCAGTTGATAAAGACTTCTGTTGAAACATTTACCTGCTTGTTTTTTTCATCCGTCGAACTTCCTGGTCATTTTGTGTGTGTTCTTGTCTTACTCCTTTATGTATGGGAGTCAATTTCAGGTCACGAACGGTAATAATTGTTTGAAACTCTTTTCTACAGACAGACTTATATCTTATAACTCCATCGCATAACAACACACATAATACCAGAAGTGACTTGTAAAACTGCTGAAATTGAATACAAGCATCGTATGTTTGTTTGTTTGTTTTTTGCTCGCTGCTTTTGAACTCAAGCGTAGTCCATACACACTATCCATAGTAGTGATGGACTGAATTTTGCGTCTGGGTTAGTGTCCCTCGCCATCAGGCGAACCCACTCCGACTTCAGAGGTACTTGTCAAGGACAACAGATCAACATTTTAGTCCAGCTGTCCGGTGTAGAGGTTGAACCGCTAACCTCGGATGTTTAAGACCATGCGTTCTGATTAACTCGTCCATGCGGACCTGCCGTATGTTAGTCAATCGAGACTTAGAGGTCAGCGTTGCCAAGCGGTTTATCCCACACACACTTAACTTTCCTGTGCACTGAGGAGGAAAGTGGGTTTGTTCCACAAACTGGTTAGTTGAACTTAAATTATTCATTCTCATTCAGAAAGCAGTGGCAAACTACTGAATGTAAAATTGCCTAGAAAATCAACCTGGGGTTGATCACAATGTCTACAAAGGGCATAAAATATTTCTGTAAATTGAAGCTTGTAGAGTCTCAACTACTAGAGTGAAATATGATTTATTTCAGGTAAAAAAATTTCAGCCACATTAAGTGGCACATGGTATACAAAGAGTTAAAGAGCCTGGTAGGCACTACACAGTGTACAGACTATTTTTTTTTTAAACTTCTGTTAATTGTCTATGTCTGGCGTTGGTGATTCTGTCAGTTCACAGCTTTCTCTCACGTGTACAGTCAGTCTTTTCTTATGCCAATGTTCTGCTGTACCATTATGTCAGACTGTCCAACATTTTTTCTTTCAGTGTTTTTTTTGCCTTGTCTTCAGTATTTGAGCATCTTCTGGCTATTACAGCTCAGAAAATCAACTCCTATGATGTCATGAACCACCATAGCCTTCAGATCTATGGTTTCTTGCAGAATTAACATGAAACAGTGCAGTTCATGTAGGAACCAACATGGGTAACCCAGATGGGCAACCACTCAGCCAAAATCATTTTCTTCTACTGGTGGTTAGTTCTGGATGCAGTTTGAGATCCCCTAACTCTGTCAGAAGGGGCTAATTACCACTCCAGATCCCAGAGAGAAAACGTGTAACAAATGTCTGTTATGCTGATTTAAGACACTGTCCCTGATACTCAAGAAAACAGCCAAGAAGTGGCTCGTTGAAGATAGAATATATCTATATAGATTTGGCTGTACTTGGTATCACCAGAAGTGAGAAAGGAGGAGTTAAGCTATGTAACGTAATTTGGTTACTTATGACTGCATAGGCAAGGTCCCTCCCTGACATAACTTCCTACTTCTGGACAATATGTGTGAACCCCCACTAAATGTTCTCCAAATGTGTGTACATATTTAAACTACACAAACATTTATCAACATTTAGAATGTATACAGACAACTGAGTTTAAAATACAACAACTGTGTTTATTATTGCTATTGATGATCATATGATAATGATGATTATAATATGATATACGTAACTTAAGAGGTCACATAGGTCATGCTTCCCCCAGTGAGACGCAGTTCACTGTCAGATTGAAGGAGTCCAGATTGGTCCCTTCACAAGGCTAAGTCACTTCCTGATATGGGTTGTTGACTGTCCATTGCTCCTAAGAGATCTGGGTTATAGCTAGGAAATTCCATCATAATACTTCATACAGAAGTCCAACGGAACGAAATGTTAATATTTCTCCAGTAGGTATCCAAGGAATGCTATTGTGAATGCGTCTAAGGATTGTGGTCACTGCTCATAGTTTTATTCTCTCCGGTCCTGGCTAGTTTCCACGCGGGCGAATTAGTATTCCCCTATTCATTAACTCCACCTATTTTCCACATGGACTGTAGTTATTTCTGCCAATCAAATTGGCCGATGCCCCGCCACATTCCTGAAACAATGAAACATGCTTTGGCGGCGATGCAGTTGCGTCATTACATTCCAATCTGCATTAACACCAGCCTTCCTGGGTTGCTGGCAAAAATGTGTCAGCCATGTGTTCCTACTTTGCCGCCGTATTGCGGGTAGGTGTTAAGCCTGCATTATATTGCCGTCTTTGGATCACACGGGTTTTCCCCTGAGTAGCACCACCATGTATTATTTCAGACGGGTCTGGCTGACCCTCTTATCTCCCATTCTGCCGTGGCTGGTTTACACATTAGGTCATGTTACCCGTAAGGTGTTAGGTGTCAGTCCCTATTCCAACCGCAGGATTGTAAACTAACACGCCAATCTCTACTGACTGGCTCTGCGATGTCTGGTTGATCAGAACATCAAAGGGAAAATCTCTTAGATGTAGAGACCAGACGTTGCTTTGATCTACCAATGTAGTAAAAATGATAGTGCCCGCTCTAAGTGACTCTGTATTTTTCTCTTACGTTTTTATCCTCTTTCTGGTGGAAGTTTATTCTTTTAGAGAATGATAGAAACATTCTTGGGCTGTCATGGCGTTTCGTCACATAGCTCCCCAATTTAAGTAGGTTCAGCATTGAAGCCTATAACAGAGCCTCGGCAGCAATCAAGAATGTATCTAAGTGCTCTCCATTCCAGAACTGCCTCCAAGTCTGGGTTCCCAATATTCCTTGTGGCAGTGGGTTGTTCTATGAGTCAAAAGAAACATCCCATGTCCATAATCCCAGGATAAATCTTGCAAATATTTGCTCCTGGTTTCATGTAGGATTTCCGGGCTATTGCGCGGTAATGTCTTGTCCTCTGGAGGTTTTACTTTTTCCCAGCCGGGAAATTGCAAAATGTATGATAACCAGATTCTTCTGCGCTGCAGAGACTACTGTTATTGTCCACCCTATTTCTGGCCCTTGTCCTATAAGCAGAGGAAGTGCCATCAGTGTTTTCTTAAAAGAATTGGTCGCAGTAATGTTGCTCCATTTTCTTTTCCTCCGTCGGCCAATGATCATAATAAAATCCTTTAATCTCCTCCTTTTGGCAGGAAATTTGCTAAACATCATAATTTTATGATGTGCATTCAATTCATACTTGCCTCTTTCTTGGTAGGGCGTCCGTTTACTCCATCCTGATTTAAGAGTTTTCTTCCTTCGATAATTCTTTATCCAGGTGAGTTCCTCTTCAACAGATTTCTATTTTGAATCTGTGTTTGAAAGTATAAGGCTAGTAGAAGTTGTCCAGCTTTGAGAAATCCTGTGGTTCCCCAAGAACTGTGAATTTGTATCACTCCTTGTAGAAGTATACATAAACAGCTGTTCTACACATCCAACATTGGTTGAAGTGAAAGGTAAACAAGGTCCTGAGTGTTGAATATACCAACCGCTCCTGGCTTGTTCCGCTGCAGAGTCCATCATCTGTGATCCCCTGTTAGCTTCAGCTGTGTTGATGATAGGTATTACCTTCATCTTGACCAAAGAAGTATTTTCTTCTTTGTTGGTAGCAAACATGTTTATCGTCCCTGAATCAGAGTCCGTAGTATAATCTACATGAATGCTTTCTTTATCTTGAATTTCCTTTTCGAAAGACTCCAAGATACTGACATCGTAAGAATTCTCCTCCGTGTCTTGTTTGTCCTCCATGGCCGGGCTCCCTTGTGCCAAGTACAATTGAGGTATTCTCTCCCTGGTCTGGTTATCTTGTGCCAAATCCCATCGAAGTGAATGTTGTGGGGTGTCATTTTCAATGTCATCTCCCACCTGAGATAAGTAATTCATACTGATAATTATTTCATCTTGTGTGGCCACACCGTGAGAAACAATGGAATCCTGTTTTACATCCATTCCAGTCTCAGCTGAATTCATTTCCACTCCTAGTTTCTCTGAACTGAAGGGAATAAAAGAGTTGGGTAAGGTCTCGCCTTCGATCTCTTTAATAGTTTTCCTCAGGTCCTCCTCCTCCTGGATTTTTCTCCTTTGGGAAGTCTTAGGAAGCTCCTGAGGTTGCTGGGTTGCCAAGCCAGCTAATCCGCTTTTATTGCGATGTAAACATTTTTCACGTTTGTGACTGTTTACTGTACGCTTGGTACATTTCCTCCTATTCCGTTTCTTTTTCGGAATTGAAGTGGGAAGCATCTGCCTTTCTGTGCCTAAGTTTTTGTTTTTCTGAGCCATGGAGATTTGCAAAGGAATGCATGCCTCTTCTTTGTGACGGTCAGCTTCCCTGCTTTCTATCGGAGTTTCGGCTTGAGTGATTGGCTTTTCCTCAGTCGAGCTGGTAGATTCCTCCATGTTCAGTATTTCAATTTGCTTCTTCTTAATCTCACCTTCTTCAACTTTGTGACGCATATCTGCTTCTAATTCTGCAAGTCTTTTCATCATCTGCTCATCTTCTTTGTCCCACCAATCCATTTCATCTCTAATAAATAGTTCTAGCTTCTCTCCTATTAAGCCGAGCCTTATGCCCCATCCTCTAGCGGACTCTAAGAAATCTGTGTGTGCATCCATGATCTCTTCTCAGCTTAAACTCAGGCAAGTAATTATATTATTACCCTACAGAGCTAGTCAGATTTATACTAGAGCAGGATAGTGACAAGAGGAACTGACACTGCTATGAGAATGATAGTAGTGAATTTGAGTGAGAAAGTTGATGCCAAGCAGTCCATCATACACTGAAGTAATTATGCATTATCAAATTACTCATGATTAAATCAAATGATAAAGCATGTAATTAAAAAATCATCAAGTAAATCATCAATAAACTAATTAATATCACTAATTAATGTGATTATTAATTCTACAGTGGTGAATGATGTAAATTAACTCATATGATATTATCCGTTATTAACTTTTTAACAAGTTATTTAAATTCTACAAACTTCCTTAGAAACAAATTCCTAAGATAATACTTAGCAAATGTAATGGGTGAAGAATGAAAGAATGGTTTATGAAAATCAATAGTCTAGAATTTATTCTCTGATTCTATCATGGACAAGAAGTCCTAATATGTCAAAATCTTGCCTACGATCGAGCAAGCTATTACATTAGAAATACATGATAACTAACTAATGCTGCTAAGACTGTAAGTGAGAATGACTTAGGTTCTATCCCTGAGCAAAGCCAGAATAATACCAGACTAACAGATTTGAAATAGGTTCGTTCCTTGCGAGCAAACCAAAGTGTTCTAGGGTTTACTCCCGGATTCTATCGCGGACGAGCAGACCAATATGTCAACAACTGGCTGGGGTTAGATCCCAGATGGGCAACCACTCAGCCAAAATCATTTTCTTCTACTGGTGGTTCTGGATGCAGTTTGAGATCCCCTAACTCTGTCAGAAGGGACTAATTACCACTCCAGATCCCAGAGAGAAAACGTGGAACAAATGTCTGTTATGCTGATTTAAGACACTGTCCCTGAAACTCAAGAAAACAGCCAAGAAGTGGCTCGTTGAAGATAGAATATATCTATATAGATTTGGCTGTACTTGGTATCACCAGAAGTGAGAAAGGAGGAGTTAAGCTATGTAACGTAATCTGGTTACTTATGACTGCATAGGCAAGGTCCCTCCCTGACATAACTTCCTACTTCTGGACAATAAGTGTGAACCCCCACTAAATGTTCTCCAAATGTGTGTACATATTTAAACTACACAAACATTTATCAACATTTAGAATGTATACAGACAACTGAGTTTAAAATACAACAACTGTGTTTATTATTGCTATTGATGATTATATGATAATGATGATTATAATATGGTATACGTAACTTAAGAGGTCACATAGGTCATGCTTCCCCCAGTGAGACGCAGTTCACTGTCAGATTGAAGGAGTCCAGATTGGTCCCTTCACAAGGCTAAGTCACTTCCTGATATGGGTTGTTGACTGTCCATTGCTCCTAAGAGATCTGGGTTATAGCTAGGAAATTCCATCATAATACTTCATACAGAAGTCCAACGGAACGAAATGTTAATATTTCTCCAGTAGGTATCCAAGGAATGCTATTGTGAATGCGTCTGAATATTGTGGTCACTGCTCATAGTTTTATTCTCTCCGGTCCTGGCTAGTTTCCACGCAGGCTAATTAGTATTCCCCTATTCATTAACTCCACCTATTTTCCACATGGTCTGTAGTTATTTCTGCCAATCAAATTGACCGATGCCCCGCCACATTCCTGAAACAATGAAACATGCTTTGGCGGCGATGCAGTTGCGTCATTACATTCCAATCTGCGTTAACACCAGCCTTCCTGGGTTGCTGGCAAAAATGTGTCAGCCATGTGTTCCTACTTTGCCGCCGTATTGCGGGTAGGTGTTAAGCCTGCATTATATTGCCGTCTTTGGATCACACGGGTTTTCCCCTGAGTAGCACCGCCATGTATTATTTCAGACGGGTCTGGCTGACCCTCTTATCTCCCATTCTGCCGTGGCTGGTTTACACATTAGGTCATGTTACCCGTAAGGTGTTAGGTGTCAGTCCCTATTCCAACCGCAGGATTGTAAACTAACACGCCAATCTCTACTGACTGGCTCTGCGATGTCTGGTTGATCAGAACATCAAAGGGAAAATCTCTTAGATGTAGAGACCAGACGTTGCTTTGATCTACCAATGTAGTAAAAATGATAGTGCCCGCTCTAAGTGACTCTGTATTTTTCTCTTACGTTTTTATCCTCTTTCTGGTGGAAGTTTATTCTTTTAGAGAATGATAGAAACATTCTTGGGCTGTCATGGCGTTTCGTCACAGTCGCAGACAGCAGAGCACATACTCAAGGGTTGCCCAAACTACAACATATCCAGGCGAACCTTCTGGCCTAGAGAGACGACAGTGGAAGATAAACTCTATGGACCGCTTAGTGAACTAAAAAAGACTGTTAGATTCATACAAGAGACAACATTGCAGTTATAAACATATTTCAGGCGAACGAAAGAAGAAGAGGAAGAAAAGCCAAAGAAGAAGAAAATCTTATGCCTGATATGAGAGACTAATATTCTATATCTCTGCCTGTCTGCCCCGGTCCCCCCCCCCCTCTCTCTCTCTCTCTGTCTCTCTCTCTCTCTCTCTCTCTCTCTCTCTCTCTCTCTCTGTCTCTCTCTCTGTGGGGAGGGGGTGGGGCAGGGGAAGACTAGATATATATTATGAAATACGATTAAATAAATGTAAAGTGTATAAAACATGTGAAATTTGATGAAATATAACAACTCTTTTTCAGCCAAACTTGTTTCACGTCACAACCAACTTATGACAGCCGGAATTAGCCATAAACTGAAGCTGTGGGCAGTCAACGGAGTTAGCAGCATGAAACTGAATGGTAGAGGCTTTAGCCCCAATGGATCAGGACTGGTGATGGAAGATGAAATGGTCTTAGATGGAGTTGTTACCTGTGCTGAATTTGACGATACACTAGATATGGTAAACTGTCATCTATCCCTAGCTTACCTCAGCCTCATTTGGTTAGATACATCCTTTTCTGTCAGTTTAAAGGGCAAGAGGCTCAACTTCATTGCACTAGGTTTTATCTTATATGGCTCAGTCTCTTTCTGCCCAGCGGCCTGCAGAAAACATCCCACAAGGCTTCCTCCTCTTCCCCCCGCCCCCAAATTGCACTTGTCAACCAAATGGCATAGGCCGGAATTCGGAATTGAACCCACAACCTTTGTAATGCAAGGCATAACCACTTCGCCACAGTGACTTCCATCCTTTTTAGTGGGATGGTAAACTGTTATTTATTTATTCACCTTAACTTAGATTTGTTATCTATGGAACTGCGACTAACTAACTTTCTTCTTCTTCTTCTACTTCTGCCTTTCATCCTGCATTTGAGCAAGGCTCTCAGCAAACTCTTTTCAACCTTTTTGTAGACTTGTTCGTGGTTTGTCGAATTTCACAGTGGTGTCATAAAAGATTGTGCTCATGACCTGAATGATGGAGTCTGAAAGCATTGAAGTGATAACCGGTAATCAACTCACGAAAGCACCTATTGTGTCTTGATTCTCAGTCTGTGTTATGAAAATTTCTAAATGAACAGATGTGGCATGAGTGGATACTTACCGTAAACAGCCCTCTCTTGTAGTTACTTAATAGATATACTCTCCGGTTCATACTGGAATGTGAGGTAGTGAACGATCAGTCAACTTGGTTTCACAAGAACCAGTGGTTGGGACCCTCATCATGGTCAAGGCAGATATACTAAAGGCCTTAATGAATGACTAATAGTTAAAGACATGGTAATGGATGAAACAAATTATTCAGGAATGCTTAAATTAGGAGTTAAGTGTGGTTCACAGAGGGAGAAATACATGAGAGAACAAAATCTATTTGTTTACAGCCAGTGTCAGTGGAATGACAAACATTTACAACTTGTAACATTTGCTGCGGAAGATTGAGCATCTGTGGATTTGCCCAGAATGTTAGAATGTTATGATGTCAATTTTTCAATTAATCTACCAATCAAATTGATTGGCCTGATTTTTGGTTACTCCATCAGCACCAAAGCAGGATGCAAAGCATGACACCAGTGGGTGTTGTGTTTTAATTTGGCATACAATTATTTTTTAAATTAATTTGTCCTGAAGTAGTTTCCTACTACTCCTACGAAGAGTGACTGGCCGAGTGGCTAGAAGGCCGGACTCTCCACTCTCCTTCCGGGGGGGGGTCTCGATCCCTCTGTAAGGTGTGGGATATTTTTCTGTCAGGGGCAAAAAGAAAATCCTAACCTGCACAGTTCGTGGTGACTGCGCTAGCCAGGCGGCCTTAATTTCTCAGGCTCAAAGACCCCTCTGCCATACACAGCAAGGTACTATATTGGCAGTAAATGACAGTAGTTTCCTACTCTGGGTTTGTGATATGACAGAGCCACCAGATTTTGTAGGCATGAATGTGTGGAGGAATAGATGGCCTGTCACTATCTGAATCCAAGACGACAAATGCAGGCATCAAACCCTTGTCCAACTCCACTCATAACATTATAAGCGCAGTTCCCTATGAACTGCGCTAACACGCCCGCCTAATTTAGTATAATTTGAAATAAACATACATTTGCATGATAGAGTAGTAATACATGTACCTACAGCCATGGTTGCCTGAGGTTTGGCCATATCCTACAGCCCTCAATATATTTAGGTGTTTCTTGGAAGTGTTTAAGCCATCTGCCTCACGCTCCGAAGATCATAGGTTTGTTCACTGGCTGCATCGTTCAAACCAAATGTGCAGCTCTTCTTTCACTGGAGCTAAAGAGTTCTTGTTTGTGGAATGCCCTCAGCAGGTAACTTGCTGTTCTGTGGAGAGAGAAATCAAGCTAGATCAGGTAAAACCCAGCGCAATGATAAAGTCAGTCCTCTGGACTTTAATCTGTTTTACATTTTTTAAGTCTAGAAGCATTTAACTGATTATGTTTTCATTATCAGGGTATTGTTGGGACAGCTGCAGGAACTCTATGGTACATTAACTGGTCAGAGAGGACTTCTATACGGCTAGTGTCTGGGCATCAGAATAAGGTAAGCCTCTTTTATGTTCTGCCAGCGATAGCTAGGTTTACTGACTGAAGTTCTTTTTTCAAAAATGTGTATGCTTTTTATAACAAATGAAGCAGACTTTAAATACATGTGTTGAACATACAGAAAGCACCAGCCATGTTAAATGGGTAAGGGATAATTTTCAGTTTTCTGGAAAATGGCGAGGAAAGCAGCTGGTTGCTACACCATTACACATTACTTAGTATATGTGAAGGCTTACACTTCACACCCCTGAAGGCACCATCCATGTAGTCTCTATGGGGCTGCATTTAGCTTTGTTTTAAAGTATTCATTAACCGAATAACATGATATTCATTTAATCCTTACCATTAAAATTCAAACCAAGGGCAGCATGTTTTTATTTACTCTAAGAGTGGAACCCTGTTGAAGGTAATTAGATTGTAATTTGGGTTGATTAATTAATGTATTTTTGTATCTTGTTTCTTTTCCTAGCTTTTATAGTTTAATGTTGGGGGGGGGGGGGGGGGAATGTCCTGATTGTGTATTCCCTACCCTGGATTACTTAGTTTCATGTCTTTTACAAGAAATTGCAGTTTACCTGACTTTTCCTTTATATCTGTTCTGTTTCCTAATTGTATGTGTACTTGAATGTATATTGTAAAATTCTTGAACATCATTCAGAATCCAGCTCCAGTGCTTTTGCCAGTGTCAGTATCTTTCTTAGTCCTGACTGTGTTGTCAACCTTCTAAGTATTTTGGACTGCTACCAACTAAGTTGCTTTGTCTGTGTTTGTTTCATTTTATAGCTAACATTTTGTTTATTGTTTATGCATGGTAAATCTTTTTAATAATAAATATAGGCTGAATTTATTTATCATTTGTTATTGTAATAATTAAAACATTAGCGGGCATGTTATGTCATGTCCTGTATTGTAAAATTTTGCAGATAAATGGGGTTGCTTTCCTCCCGAACAACCTCTTGTTGACAGGGGGTGATGATGGCAGTGTCAGGGTGTGGTCACTGGAGAACAGGGAACAGGCAATTCAGTTCCAGGTTAAGGAGCAGGTATAGGCAATCTTTGATGTTGTGTGTGTGTGGCATGTGGTGACCAAATAGAAGTTACATTTTTGTGTGTGGGTGACAGCACAGTACTTTTCACTTGCGCTTACAGTACTGAAATTTTACTTTTTGGGTAGGGTATTGTTACTGAAATCTTTGTTTATCTTATTTTGTATGCAGGTGACAGCACAGTAATATTACTTTTCACTTATGGTTGCAGTACTGAAATTGTTACTTTTTGGATAAGGTAACATAACAATACTGAAATCTTTGCTTACATATGCTTTGTTTGCACACAATTACAATATGGACATCTTATGTTTTATATTGAGTGACAATATAGAACCATAACCTATTGTGAGCAATCACAGTTAAGAAATGTTACTTCTTGGCTAGGTGGAACTACAAATATTTTATGTTTTTTTTTAATCAGATGACAATAAAGAAATATTACTTCCTTCAGTTTGTGGCAGGTCTTAAAATTACTTTGCTTTTATAGCAACAGTAGAGAAGTATCCATATCAGAGGAGTGCAATTGAGAGAGTACAAGCCTTACCCTAGTGCGAGTAAATGCAACCTAAAGACCTGTCATGGCAGGGCAGACCAGGCCCTAAGCCTTGGTCAGCAATTGCTCTAGGATGGAAGCTCTGGCAGAAAACAGAGCACGCAGTTCTATGCAGCCGGTTTGGGAGGACTGATAAAACGATGGGATAAATGCATCAATGTTGGTGGAAATTATGTTGAGAAATAAATTGACAATGTATGTATAAAAATAAACTGATTTCAAGTTATCATATTTAATTATTTTTCTACAGCCATTTGTGACTTACTTAATAACTTACCCTCGTACTTTATGTTCACTGCTGTGTCAAAAGTGTTCCTGTCATCCTGAAATTTGTGGCCATATCTAAAGGTTAGAAAATCAACTATGTATGAAAACTCTGCAAAGTTTGCTCCTTGTTCTTTCATCTTCTTTTATGGGGAGCGTGCTACACCTAGCTATGAGACCAATGTGTTCAGCTCGAGTGTGCATTTGTGTTAGGTTGATTTATTTCCTCTAGAGGGGCTTCATCCAGTGTAACAGGCTCTATCTACCCTTTGGTGGGTTTTCTTTCCCCCATATATATCTTCTTCATTTGAAAGACGAGCCTGCATGTCCAATTTGTGACCCTTTGAAAATAAAGCTTTTTAGATCGTTTGTTTTGATACTGAAAGTCAATACTGTGACACAGAAAAGAAGAATAAAGTTATTTCAACTTTGGTTCTGAGAAAAAAGACAATTTTTTTTTTTTTTGGGGGGGGGGGGGGGGGGGGGGGGGCCTCGCTTGCTTTGAACTCAAGCTATTTATAGTAGTGATGGACTGAATTTTATGTGTGGATTAGCTTTCCCTATTAACAGTGTCCCTCACCATCAGGTGAACCCACTCCGACTTCAGAGGTACTTGTAATTCCTAGTCAAGGACGACAAGTCAACAGTTTAGTCCAGCTGTCCG
The DNA here is from genome assembly GCA_963921405.1 of Cepaea hortensis. Taxonomy (NCBI): domain Eukaryota; kingdom Metazoa; phylum Mollusca; class Gastropoda; order Stylommatophora; family Helicidae; genus Cepaea; species Cepaea hortensis. Next base: position 103,868,843 of record OY992880.1, read on the forward strand.
GTGTAGGGGTTGAACCGCTTACCTCGGCATCAGCACACCGGGTGTTTAAGATCATGTGTTCTTACCCATTCACCCATGCGGACCTGCTCAGACAATTTATATTGTTCATTTCTTTCATTCTTGAATGTTTCTTTAGGCCTGTACCTGCCTTGCGGTCGGTCTAGCTGATCAGGTGCACACTAGTAAAGTGCCTTTGGTTGTGGGAGGTTATAGTGATGGTACAGTCCGAGTTTTTGATATAAACAAGGTGGAGATGCTGCTGAAGATGCATCCTCATGCTGTTACTGTGACCACAATAGCCTTCTCTGCAGATGGTGAGTTTTAAATGCAGTGCAATTGTCTACAATATTGTGGGAAATAGGAGCCAAAGATTGGAGGTAATAGAAGTCAGTAGTTGATGGCAATAGAAATCAGCACCTTATAGCGTTAGAATCAATTTTTTTTTTAAAGTTGCATATCCTTTACAGGACCAGCATTTTACCGTCTTTGTTGATGTCTTGACAAATTTTATATTCAGTAGTTTGCCATTGCCGGTCTCTCTGGCTGTGGGGTTACAACACTTTCTGTAATCCCGTTTATCACGCAGAGTCTCGCAGCGGAGCGAGAACTGAGGTGGTTCGACCCCCGCTCGTGACTTGCGGATACTGAGCCGGCCGCTCAGAAAGCAATGGCAAACTACTGAGCGTAATCTTGCCAAGAGATCAACAGACAGCTGAAAGATGCTGCTGTTGACAGCTAAGTCCTGTAAAAGGATATGCAAAAAACAGTTTGCCATTGCTTTCTGAATGACCGGCTCCCATACCAACACGTTAAAATCACCGAGACACTGTCTGCTGCCAAATCGGTCACCGCTGTGTTTTGAACTCGGGTAAGCGGCATTACGAACGCCATCGCCACGGAGAGCGGCAGAATCTTATGTCTGTAGAATCCAATAGCTAGAGGAATAGAAACCAACAGTTGATGGTAATAGAAACCAACATTTGAAGGCAATAGAGGCTAATAACCATGACAGTAGAAGCCTATAGTTGAGGATAATAGAAGCCAATGGTAGTTGATGATGATAGAAGTTAACAGTTGATGGTAACATAAGTCAACAGTTGATAATACCTTTATTTTTAAAAGTTACACTATACACTGGTTTTGATACTTAGTACAGTCAGCCCCAAGCAGTATGTGATTGGCCCGTTGCCGTGAATCCCAATTGTCGCCTCATGTGTTCCCATACTGTTTACATTTGGTTAAGAGCATACTAAAGAAATCTGGCTTCCCCAGCGGCCACTTTCACTGTGTATTTAGCTTCTTTGAAAGTCATACTTGTGATTTTTAAGAGTGGTGATTTCCCCATCGCACTTCTGCTGCAAAACCTGGGACTGAAAGAGCTGATTTTGATTAACAAACAGAGACCACAATGTGTAACACAATGTGCTTGTATGCATTTATGCTACAGGGGCCCATAAAAGAAGCCAAGAATAGTAACGCTGTAACATACCATGCAGGCTGTAAGAAGTGACTAAAAGAGTTGAGTACTCCATCTCGCAGATATTTTTAGCTACAAATTTCAGCCAGCAAGTCTAAAGATAAAGAAAAAGAGAATAACTCAGCCAGCCAAGATGAAAGGAGACTTTTCTAGAAGTGATACACAACAAAATAAAATTAGAAATAGAGATGAATAATATGGTGAGGATATAGTGCAAGCAGCATGAGATAGCAAAATATAGAACAGTGTAGTAGGAATTGGTTGAGGGTTTATGCCTCAAGAGGGGATAAAGCGAAGAAGAAAACATGCTAAAAAGGCATGTAGCATGCCAACAGGGACATTTTTATTGTTCTCTTGTTAAAACCAACAAAATTACACACCCACACATAGAGCGAGTGACAAGAACAGACACTGAATATGTGTGTGTATGTAGGATTTTAAGACCACAGATTGGCAGGCCCAAATTGGCTTCAGGCACCATATCTTTGTTTTCTATTGAGTGTTTTGTTTGATGAAGCACAATTTTCTGGCATTCTGGTGTCATGTATTAACCCTTTACAGGGCAGATGCTTGTCCGTTTTTTAGCCCTGAACGGGCAAGATTTTTTCAGGTTCTGTAAAATTTCTTGTTGCGTTAGTAAAAACATCACAAATAAGGTGTTAGTCAACCGATTTTAGTTAAATAAACAACATAATGAAGGGAAAAGAATGCAGAATATGTTACTCACGTGAATGTTGTCGGTAATCCATATATGAACACAAATATTTACAAAATACAGCATACATACTGTTTGTGATTTTCCGTCATCTATACGGCAATTTACAAACACATTTTCAGAATCATAATCACTTTCTTTAAAGTCCGACTCAGACTGCTAATGCAAAGTAACGCTTTTCACTGATATCTAGCTGCGATTAATAGTCAACTTTGTGCCCTTTAATGTCACTTAAATTGAACCTAGCGAAATCTCGGCTATCACTTGAAGAATCGCCGAAATTCATTTTGAAAAACTAAGCGTAAACATCCCAAAAACTATCCAAAAAAAGTCTGTAAAAGTCCGTTCAAGTTCACAGTAGGCGCTTACAAATGGCGGCCACATTGTCAAGCTATCAGCGAAAGTAGCCGTCGGATAGCCGAGAGATCATGTTTTTATAATGCATCATAGTATCGGACGTAATCGGCCGAAATGCTCGTTTAAGCGACCGGCCGCAAATGGACGTTCTGCCCTGTAAAGGGTTAAGTGACAATTCTTTGGCATTTTAACTGTTTGTTTATTGTAATATGATTAATTTGGTGTGTTAATAAATTATTGTGAATATACAAAATGCACCTTTTGAGGCTGACAATTTTGGAAATGGGGGAATTCTTCTTTCATTCACTGGAAAGGGGAGAGTGACATCCTGACATATGGTGAAAGAGAGCATAGGCCAAAAAAGGTTGAGAACCACTGCCATTGAGTTTGTCCTCAAATGGAGCAAGTGTGGGCCAAAATACTTTTCTCTGTTCTGCTTGTGTTGGACACTCTGCAACAAATGTTTAGATACCATTTTACCAGTTCCACAGTTATATTTATCAGTATCTCTTCTCTTTAATTTATTTAAAATGTTGTATTTCAGCCTGTTGTGCTCAGTGTAGAGTCTGAAGATTGTTACTTGTACTCTTTGGTGGCGTTGGTAATATCTTTCTGGTGACCTGGTTACTCTGATTTCCACTTGGTTCTATAATTGCTTCTTATAAATCTCTTGGCCTCATCATAAGGTTATGTCTACATCAGGCTAAAGTAGTCTTCCACCTTCCTTTACCAATGTGTCGGCTTCTTCATTTCCAAGTATGTTGCAATGGGAGGAGATCCACTGTATTACAACCTTTAAACAACATGTTGTCCTGCTCGTCTACAGGAGTTATGGTTATGTCAGGAGGAAGTGATGGCCTGATAGCTATCAGCAGTCCAACAACAGGCATGACCGTCAGGATCATCAATGATCATAAGGGGGTGGCCATTTCTAATATTGATGTCACTTTGACAAGAGTAAGATTTGCATGTGTTGTTGTTGTTGTCTGTTTTTATTTGTAGATAAATGTGAAATAGCTGTATAAAATAATGATTATATACATATATGTGTGTGTGTGATTGCATTGCATATGTGAGAGAGAGAGAGAATATGCATGCAAATGTGTACACAGAATGGTGTGATGTGAAGTAAGGATAATCTGGTGATTAACTGACATACAAATGCATGCATGTACACACACAAATAGGTATTTGTTTACTTCTTCCCATACCGTACGCACAAAATGTATAATTTTCCTAAAACATTTGTATTCATTTACCTGTCAGTAGTATAACTAAAAAGTCCTTCCTCTGGAACTCACTGGGCACAAGAAATAGAGAAAGCCTATAAACACACTAAGAAGAGAATGAGAGACAATTAAGGGATGAATTATATGGGGAATGCATGGAGGGAGCTGCAGGAGATGACAAGAGATAAGAGGGCTTGGTGTGAGTTGGATCGGGGATGCTCCATTGCAGGATAAAAGGCAGGGGAGGAAAGGTAGAGGGCTCATTTCCCACACTTTGGGTAGATATTAGGTTTAAAAGTTTGTTGCATTTCCTTTACAGGATTTCACAGTCAACCCCAGAATCTTTGGCTGTTTGTGATTTCTTGGCAAAGAATACATTCAGTAGTGTGCCATTGCTTTCTGAATGACCGGCAACCATACCATTGAATGAAAATCAGCACAAGGCAGTCTGCTTCCAAATTGCCCACAGCTGTGTTTTGAACATGTTATGCAGGATTAAGAATTGTGTTCATAAGCCCTTTGCCAAAGCACCGGCTAAATATTAGGTGTAAGGTTGTTTTTTTTAAAGATTTGGTATATGGTGTTTGTTTTTTTAAGCAAAGGACTCTTTACTCGCTTTGAGGTTATTTGGTATATGGTGCTAGCCCCATATTTGTATATACCAGTGGCACTCAGGTGATGTGGTCAATATCTCGTTGGCTGTCTTTACTTCCCAGACCATTTCCTGGTACCGCTGTTAGGCTGGGTCAACCTGGAGGTCCAGGTATTTTTACAAAATCCCTGCCTCTGTGGGAATTTTATCATATGACCACAGGGCCAGCAGGCAAGTCTGCTTGCCATTGGGTACCCGCAACTCCTGTAGTTTTATGTTTGATTACAATTGATACAGTGATGTGTAAAAATTTTACTTTACATTTTAAACTGTTACACATCATTTAGTTGCAACATATGCATCCAGATAATTGCATAAAACATAATTCTGTATCACACCACAGGACTTGGATTTTGGAGCCAGGGCACCTACACTCTGGCTGGCAAGTAGCATAGATCGACGAGTCAGCATTTGGTCTGCTGATTGGGCAAAAGATTTTTGTGAGCTGGTTGATTGGTTGACCTTTCCTGCACCTGCTGTCATGCCAGATGGGACTAAAATTGTAAAAAATGATTCTGTGAGTTTCCATTGCATATTTTTTTTTTTTAGTCTCTGGTCTTTGTTTTTTTTTTTTTTTTTAAAGATACTACTCACAGGTTCTGAAGTGTTCTGCATAATGAAGTAGAGTAACCACTTTCATTGCTCACTGTCTTTCCTTCACAGAAAATTCATAAAATTGACTGGTATCCATTTATTGAGGCTGTGTCAACCTGGTTACTGGCATACTGGTTAGAACAAAGTACGAAAGGACTTCAAATGAAAACCTTAAAAATGTGATAGCAATTACAATAACTATGCTATTGTCTTGTAATCTGTCAATATTGTTGTTAAGGATGTCAAGAGTGTAAAGCATGTGACATCACTGTGCAGACGAACACATTGACATCATAAGGAAAGTTTAAAGATGGCCACCCCACTTTTGACATGCACCAAAGAGGAGCAGCCTTCTGTTATCCGTCTTTGATCAGTGAAGGGGTGAAACCTATAGAAATTCATCGGCAAAGGTCCCAATATGATAATGCATGCCTATCAGTCCAGCAAGTGTATGAGTGGAGTAGGAAGTTTTAAAACGGTGTGACTTCTGTGACAGACTGTTCACAGCCAGGTCAGACACACTGAATAGTGACCAAGCGAATTTTTTTTCTACAGGAATCCAAGCTCTTTATTGGCACTGGAGGACTTGCATTGAATGCAGTCGTTACTACATTAAAAATTATACATGTTTTCTTTACTTTTTCAGAATATATTCACCCCCCCAAAAAAAACATTTAAGGTTTTCCTTTGAAGCCACCTCGTAATCCTACCACTGTTGGGATTGAACCCTGTAATGGTATAACTAGAAAGTCCTTCCACTGGAACCCACGGGGATAATGAAATAGAGGGAGGCCTAAAAACACCTGGAAAAGAGAATTAGAGGTAGACGTGAATAACACCAGGAAAAGAGAATTAGAGGTAGACATGAATAACACCTGGAAAAGAGAGTTAGAGGTAGACATGAATAATACCTGGAAAAGAGAGTTAGAAGTAGACATGAATAACATCTGGAAAAGAGAGAAGTAGACATGAATAACACCAGGAAAAGAGAATAAGAGGTAGACATGAATAACACCAGGAAAAGAGAATTAGAGGTAGACATAAATAACACCTGGAAAAGATAATTAGAGGTAGACATGAATAATACCTGGAAAAGAGAATTAGAGGTAGACATGAATAACACCTGGAAAAGAGAATTAGAGGTAGACATGAATAACACCTGAAAAAGAGAATTAGAGGTAGACATGAATAACACCTGAAAAAGAGAATTAGAGGTAGACATGAATAACACCAGGAAAAGAGAATTAGAGGTAGACATAAATAACACCTGGAAAAGATAATTAGAGGTAGACATGAATAATACCTGGAAAAGAGAATTAGAGGTAGACATGAATAACATCTGGAAAAGAGAATTAGAGGTAGACATGAATAACACCTGAAAAAGAGAATTAGAGGTAGACATGAATAATACCTGAAAAAGAAAATTAGAGGTATACATGAATAACACCAGGAAAAGAGAATTAGAGGTAGACATGAATAACACCTGGAAAAGAGAGTTAGAGGTAGACATAAATAACACCTGGAAAAGAGAATTAGAGGTAGACATGAAAAACACCAGGAAAAGAGAATTAGAGGTAGACATGAATAACACCAGGAAAAGATAATTAGAGGTAGACATAAATAACACCAGGAAAAGAGAGTTAGAGGTAGACATGAATAACACCTGGAAAAGAGAATTAGAGGTAGACATGAATAACACCTGGAAAAGAGAGTTAGAGGTAGACATAAATAACACCTGGAAAAGAGAATTAGAGGTAGACATAAATAACACCTGGAAAAGAGAATTAGAGGTAGACATGAATAACACCTGGAAAAGAGAGTTAGAGGTAGACATAAATAACACCAGGAAAAGAGAATTAGAGGTAGACATGAATAACACCAGGAAAAGAGAATTAGAGATAGACATGAATAACACCAGGAAAAGAGAATTTGAGGTAGACATGAATCACACCAGGAAAAGATAATTAGAGGTAGACATGAATAACACCAGGAAAAGAGAATTAGAGGTAGACATGAATAACACCAGGAAAAGAGAATTAGAGGTAGACATGAATAATGCCTGGAAAAGAGAATTAGAGGTAGACATGAATAACACCAGGAAAAGAGAATTAGAGGTAGACATGAATAACACCAGGAAAAGAGAATTAGAGGTAGACATGAATAACACCAGGAAGAGAGAATTAGAGGTAGACATGAATAATATGGAGGTAGCTGCCGGAGGTAGCGAAAGATAGGCTGGCTTGACGAGAGTTGGTTGAGAGTGTATGTTCCAATGGGGATAAAGAGCAGTAGAAGATGAAATTCTCTATGCATGTGTTTTTGTGCAGTATATGTGTTAGATATTTGACTAGTCCGGTTGTTTGAAATTTCAGAAGTAAAATTCTCTATGATAGTTTTTGTATTCAACCTAGTAGTTAGTTTCCTAACCTAAAACTGTCACTGTAGTAAGAAAATGATGATTCTGTATTTGTTTGCAGAGCCACTACTACCAGCTGCCTCCAACACTTGCCAGGTTTTCTCCAGATGAACCAGACACGGTTCTGTACACTGGTTATGGCATGGAGAAGCTTATACAGTTCTATAGTCTAACACAGAGAAAGGTACGCTATACTGTGTGTTGTTTTGACATACACGTTCTCGTGATATCTTTTGTTTCTCTTGTTAATTGCTGTTCTATATTTGTTGTAGTCTGCTTTTATTGCTCTCCAATATGTTGGCCATATTAAATACCACAGTGGCATGGAGAAGACATTGATGGAAGAAAGTCCCTAGAAGAATAGGCGGTAGACCAGCATAAAGATGAACACAGGAGATTGCAGACACCTTGGACATGAGGGTACATGAGATAGGAAACATGGCAAGAGATCGAGGAACTTTTTGGTGGGCTCTGATAAGAGCGATATCCTGCTGGGGCCTGCTAAATGATGATGATTACTGCAAACGTGTGAATTGACAAATGCAAACAAAACAAAAATATATGAGCAACACAACATAAAATAGAAAAGTGTGTTGTTATATATTTGGCTTGTAGTGATACATGCAAGTGTTTATCAGCTATTGAGAAACGTGTATTTCTGCTGTTATTGTTAATATCATGTATTGATACCAGCAAGTGTTCATCAGCTGTTTAGAAACGGTTAATGTTGTTTTTAACAGTCAGGTTTCTGCTCTTTGATACAATGTCATATAATGATAATGCCTGCGTTCATCAGCTGTTGAAAAACGGTTAATGTTGTTTTTAACAGACAAGTTTCTGCTCTCTCATACAATGTCGTATAGTGATACATGCAAGTGTTCATCAGCTGTTAAAAAATGGTTAATGTTGTTTTTTAACAATCAAGTTTCTACCCTTTGATCCAATGTCATGTAGTGATACAATCAAGTGTTCATCAACTGTTGAGAAACGGTTAATGTTGTTATCAGTCTGGTTTCTGTCCTATAGCTGGATGTCATATAGTGATAGATCCAAGTATTCATTAGCTCTTGAGAAACCTTTCATGTCTCTATTGATGTATTTTTGATCCAGTTGTTCAACCCCTTTGGCCCAATGTAATGTAGTTGAGCTGAGCCAAGAACTGATATCACAGCACTCAGGACATTCCCAAACTTGCTCCGTCCTCTTCTTCAACAGCCAGTGAAGAGTTCCAATATTAATGGTACCGGTTTTAGTCTGATTATTTCTCCCTGTGACCTTTCCTCAGAGAACTGATTGTTGGCCAGGTCTCTGGTCACTCCATTCTCTCCAGGCTATGATGATTTATCTGTTCATCCATGCTATACACATGATCCCAAAGAGTGTAATGTAGTGATACTTGCAAGTGTTGATTAGTTATTGAGAAAAGTTTAGATTGGTGTAAAACTGGCTACCTCATCTCGTTGACAACTTTAGATGATGCAGAATGCAGCTAACCATGAGCAAGTTTACACACACAAGAGCTTTAGTTGCAAAATGCAGCTAACTGTGAACAAGTTTACACACAGGAGAGCTTTAGTTGCAAAATGCAGCTAACTGTGAACAAGTTTACACACAGGAAAGCTTTAGATACAATATGCAGCTAACCAATAGCAAGTTTACACACAGGAGAGCTTTAGATACAATATGCAGCTAACCAATAGCAAGTTTACTCACAGGAGAGCTTTAGATACAATATGCAGCTAACCAATAGCAAGTTTACACACAGGAGAGCTTTAGATACAATATGCAGCTAACCAATAGCAAGTTTACACACAGGAGAACTGGGTGTGAGTTGGTTGAGGACCTGTCCTCCATTGGGAGGTGAAAGACAGAAGAATAGGAATCAACAACCATCTGCCATCTTAAATAATTATCAATCAATCATGTGCCATGCCGGAAAGCGTGGGCGGTCATGACTCACCATTTCACTTGATCACCAGAGTCGGGGATCAGCTCAGTGTTCCTGTCTCGGCCATGCCATGTGGCATGTATTTACTTCTCGGTCTTCCCCTTGGTCTGTTCCCTTCGATCTTGCCAGTTGTCACCAAGTTCTCCAATTCATTTCTTCTCATAACATGTCCAAAAAAATTGTGACTGTCTACGTCTAATTTCTCCAATCAGTTTACGATGTTCATTTGTCTCCTGTAGTACTTGGTCATTGGTTTTTCTGTCTGTCCATGGTATTCTTTGTGTTCTCCTCAGGAACCACATTTCTGCAACCGTCAGATGTTTTTTCAGCTTGACTGCTCATTGTCCAAGTTTCACATCCATACAAAAGAACGGGCTCTACGTAGCACCTCAACACTCTTTTTCTCATTTCATAAATAAATATTATAGACACTATATTCTAGTTATAGCCAGGAAACTTGAATATGGTATGCCTTGCTTCTAAGTTAATTGCATATCCTTTACAGGACATAACAGTCAACTCCAGCATTTTGTGGCTGCTTGTGATTCCTGGATACATTTACGCTCAGTAGTTTGCCATTGTTTCTGAACAACCAGCACTCATTCCATTGTATGGAAACCATATACAAAGCTGTCTGCTTCCAAATCTCCCACAGCTGTGTTTTGAACGTGATATATGGGATTACAAATTGCATTCGTAACCCCTTTGTCACAGAGCCAGCTTCATGCTTCATAAACAACTGATAAAATGTGAGTGTATGTCCTGGGTGCGGGAGTTAGAAAAACTGCAATAAAAGAAGTGAAGTCGGTAATTTCATCTGAAACAGCTAGTATATACTGGGTGTTTGTAAAGTCTCACTACACTTTGTATGTAGAACGAATCTGAAAAATATTTTCATCAAAAAGTGTGCTAAAAAATTCATTAAATTAGTTACAATTGTCACAGCTATGGTCTAACACTGTTTTGGGGAAGCTGGAATGTATCAATGAAGTATTAATTATAACAGGTGTTGGAGATGTCCACAATGGGCTTCAAAACATGACTGTATACGTCTCTTAATATTGTCAAATACCTTCTGCAGCATGTCTGTTGTTTAGCAGGAAATCTTGCTGCAAATCTTTGAACAACCATCTGTGTGTATCGACTGCCATTTCAAAACACTTGTTCAACCAAAATCATTCTTTTTTCCATTGACGACACCATTCTGTTTGGTGTGCAAAGAATTACTCCACCAGACGACAGCCGTTCGTAGCATATTGCTTCACGATGGACTGTGGAGCACATTTTTTATGACATCATGTACTTAGTTTTTCAGATTTGTTCTACATACAAAGTGTAGTGAGACTTTACAAACACCCGATATTAAATCCTTAAAAATGCACACACTGCTGCCATGTCTCATGTGGGGTTGCTCGATTGTTCTACATAGGTTGTTAGAACGCTCAATCTCACCCACTGGAGTCTGTGCATGGATGTGTCTCCTGACTCTGCCCTGATTGCTGTAGGAATATCGGGTTAGTATTTAAAGTGTTTGTGTATGTAACATTGCAATGGTTGCTGTCTCCACCTGTCTTTATCTCTGTTACTATATCCATCTTTGCCTATTTGTTACACTACATGTCTCTACCTGTTATTTTATGTTTCTATATCTATTTCTGTATCTATACATGCCACTATATCTGTTACTCTATCTGTATATGTCACTATATTTATCTCTAAACCTATAAACTGTCTGTATATGTATCATTCTGTATATGTGACACACCATCTGTCTCTGTATATGTCACTACATTTGTCTCTAAATCTGTCTCTTTATCTGTCACTCTATATATCACTCTACTCTATCTGTCCGTATAATTATGGGGAGGGGGGGGGGGTGTTGTATGTGTGTGCGTGTGTGAGAGAGAGAGTATACACACACACACACACACACACACACACACACACAAAGGCACAATGAAAAGTCATTAAGTTACAGGAATTTTATTATAATGTACTTTTTCACTTCTACTGAAATATGCCTTTCGTGATCAGGATGGTGGTATATACATTCACTCACGCTCAGATGGTGGACTCTACAATGCTCAGAGATTGAAGGCCACGACCAAAATCAAGAGGGTACTGATCAGAGAGTTGCTTTTTGCAGATGATACTGCAATTATGATGCACTCTGAGGAAGAATTACAACATCTACTATCTACATACTCCAATTCTTGTTCTGAATTTGGTTTAACAATTAGCAAAAACAAGACACAGATTATGTCACATGGGGTCCCATCAATCTTTATTGTCAACGCCGAACTGGAGATAGTAGACCATTTTACATATCTAGGATCAGCGGTAAATAGCAAATTATCCCTAGATCAGGAAATCAACATCAGGATTGGTAAGGCAGCAACAACAATGAGCAGGTTAACAAAAAGAGTCTGGGAGAACAGGAAGCTTACTGCCAAACCTCTACTACGATACAAAGATGTGTGTAAGCAGAACATGGTTGATACAGGTATTGACAATGCACATTGGGAGCAAGTTGCCGCTGAACATTGATTTGATTTGATTTATCTTTATTTTCAAAGGGTTACAAATATATGTATGAACGTGTTGCAATTTTTTTCGCATATCCTTTACAGCATTTTACCGCTGTCATTGATTTCCTGGCAAGATTACGCTCAGTATTTTGCCATTGCTTTCTGAGCGGCCGACTCACTTATCCCGTAAGTTACCAACGTGGCGAGAACCGTTTCCAATTCTCGTGTGCAGCGTTACGCTACATGGATGAACGGGATTACAGTGAAAGTCGTTTAACTCCTAGGCCAGGGAGACTGGCATATATGCATATATATATATAATGGCTAGACGCTTACGTGCCACCCCAATGGTGATGGATTCAAATATGCTTCAGAGTGGATTTTTATAAATTTTTATCTTGGCTCTCAAGTCGACTTAACCTAAAATGGGCACCAGGAAATGTCTCGGAAAGTAAAGGCGGCTGGCATGGCACTGACTACTTCATCCATCGAGCACCGAATGGTCTATAAAAATATTGTATGCCCAATGCCATAAAGGCATGTAAAAGTGCCCTTGACTGATTTGATTTTGTGTTGTGCATTTCCTATTTCTTTTTTTTTTTTTACACTCGCTTGCTTTGAACTCAAGCGTAGTCCATACACACTATTTATAGTAGTGATGGGCTGAATTTTGCTGTTATTATTATTAACTGTGTCCCTCACCATCGGGCAAACCCATTCTGACTTCAGAGGTACTTGTAATTTACATCCTCAAGTCAAGGATGACAGGTCAACATTTTAGTCCACCTGTTCGGTGTAGGGGTTTGAACCGCTTACCTTGGCATCAGCACACCGGATGTTTAAGAACACGCGTTCTTACCCATTCGGCCATGCGGACCTGCATTTGTCCGTTATTGATTACTTGTTTGGTGTGATGTTTGTTTAATGTCTTTCTAAATGAATTGTCTCAAACAATCTACAGAGCGTCTGCTGAAGCTGATGGATTATCATGAGCGAAGCTTCCAAGATTTTGCAGGTCACGGTGATGGTGTCACCATTGCCAGGTTTTCACCAGATGGCACCCGGCTAGCTTCAGTGGCACACAGTGAGTTGTTCCTCTGGGATGTCATGCTTTGATCGTCCGAGAATTAGCTCCGTTCATGAGTAGTCGTGTTAAATGAATCTGTCTGTGAGAAACCATGCTTTTACCAATATTGAATGTGCCTTGTCAATAAATAAAGCCATGCCTTTGACTAATGTAAAATAAGTTTTGTCTATGGTAGTTAGTTACAGGACTTTGCAGTCAACCACAGTATTTATTGGCTATTTGTTTTTTGCTAAGAAATTTTAGTTCAGTAGTTTGCCATTGCTTTCTGAATGGCTGACATCTCAAACCATGGAAATTAACTCAAAACAGTCTGTTTCCAACGGCTGATTTTAACCACTCGACTCAGTATGTCGGAGAATTATGACACTATGTGTCCCACTATCCCCAAAACCACAGCTGCCTGTTTCTGTGTAAGTGAAGTAAAGGCACCCTTTTTTACGCCATGAGGCTTATTGATTAAATGGTGTTTGCCTAATATTTTTAGACCAATCGACTCTCGGTGGGTGATGGGGTTAATATCATGCTGGTCGTTTTACTTCCTAGGACAGTTTCTGGTGTCCATTTTAGGCTAATTTAACCTGGCTGGTCAATGAAGACTATCCCCACTTTGTCTGTGTAGTCATATTTGTATTATAATATAATGAGTTTTGTCTGTGAAGTTATGGTTTCCTTATCATAAATGAGCTATGTGAAAAGTTATGTTTTCATTATCATAAAATCAGTTGTGGCTTAAAGACTTCATGCTTTAACAAATATGCAAGTGAAAGTCAGTGAGTAAATTACAAACTAATTTGGGGAAGCTGAAAATATTAGTTGATAGTTTATAAAGGTGTCATTTGGTGGCAGCAGCATTCAGCTTGATAATTAGTTTAGATTGCAGGCTGCCAAATGTCACATGCATAGAGCAGATAAAAATGGCAACCTTGCTCATGTTGTGTCCAAAGAATGCAGATTGGCGACTTCTGATATTTGTAACAAGTACTCTTCATGAGTTACTATCTTTTAAGAAATCTTCGTTGCTCTTTTTATCCAATCATGGCATTCCCATATTATCTTTGACTATCCATTTTTAGAAATCTATAAATTTTATTTTATTTTCATTGTACCAACTTCAGTAAGCAAATTCATGCAACATTTCACACTCTGTTTTAAATGTTTACTTTCCCATTATGTAGCCAATTCTGATAGCCACCAATAGTTGCCATTCTGTATATCGAATGATCAAATGTCACACAATTATGTCATTACACAACTTGCTTCTTCTGATATGAAAAGTTCACACTGGGAATAACTACTTGTCATCTCTTGAACTGATCTTATGCAAGCTGAATAAATTACCTACAAAGTTAACTATATGTCTCTGTATTTCTGTGAAATGTCCTTATATATGTGATTTATCTCAGGGTCACATAAAACTGTTGTTTTCAATCCATGCATAATTGATCCTTCGTAGCGCAATTTATATAGCCATTGTCACTGAGGTTAGTGTTGTGACTTTCACAATTGTTTGATTCAATCAATCAATCAATCAAATTCTATCTGCTCAATGAACTTTGGTTGCAGTGGATCACCAATACTTTCTATCGTCCATTTCTTCTCACTTGTGTTATTGTCTACCTCTAATTGTTTGGTTACACCTGTTGTAATCATTGATCTTATGACCAGTGTAGTTAGTTGCATATCCTTTACAGGATGTCGCCGTCAACACCAGCATTTCTTGCTGTTGTGGTCTCTTGGCAAGTTTATGTTCAATAATTTGCCATTACTTTCTGAACGACCGGCATTTCGTAAAAAACCAACGCATGGCGGTCTGCTGCCAAATCACCCGCAGCCATGTTTCAAATGTGGGTATGCAGGATTATGAACTGAGTCCGCAACCCTTCACCATGGCGCCAGCAGACCAGTGATATGCATACATAATTATCATCATCATGTCAAATGAAGTATGCTCTCATGCCTCTACATAGCTCTCAGTCCCTGGTGTTTTATATCCTTTCTATAGACATTCTATTACGAGGGTGAGTTAATAAGTAAGTCACAAATGGCTGTAGAAAAATAACTAAATATGATATCAACTTGAAACCAGTTTATTTTTATACATACATTGTCCCTTTATTTCTCAACACAATTTCCACCAACATTGATGCACTTATCCCATTGTTTTATCAGTCCTCCCAAACCGGTTGCATAGAATTGCGTGCTCTGTTTTCTAAACCACATTTTCACTTTACATTCACCTTCGGCGTCACTTGCGAAATGTATTCCGCCAAGGTGGGGTTTCAGTGGACTTAGCCCCTAGCGATTTCCCGTAAAGCGGTGCATAGCTGGATAGAAAAAGTTATGAGGGTGAGTCAATAAGTAAGTCACACAGTTCTGTGGGATGGCAAGGAAATTAAAACAAAGCACGCAGTTCTATGCAGCCGATTTGGGAGGACTGATAAGACGGTGGAATAAATGCATCAATGTTGGTGGAAATTATGTTGAGAAATAAAGCGACAATGTATGTATAAAAATAAACTGGTTTCAAGTTGTTATCATAGTTAGTTATTTTTCTACAGCCATTTGTGACTTACTTATTAACTTACCCTCGTACTATCACATAAAAACTGTTTGCCATTGGGGTGTATAAGGGAGACAAAGAAAAGTATTACCATAAACTGCCAAGCATGTCATAGGAGTTACCTAAGAAGGGTTAGCTGGCATGTTGGTACAATGGTTATGTCTTCATGACAGAACTTTGCTAATTTTGTATTGGTTGATCATTCATATGTTGTTATATACATTAATAGGGGAATGGCTTTGGGTATATAATTTTTTTTTTTTTTTTTTTGCACATGGATATCCCCATAAGTGCTCCAGTCTCCTCCCTTAGATCACATATGGTATACCAGAACTATATATATTTTGTGGGTAATTTTTTAAAATGTAGCCTATTTGGCCTGCTGTTTCAATTTCCAACTGCCGAGGAATCTCAAATGTGCACAGGTTTTCTGAGTTTTTCATCTTTGTGCAAGAAAGCCGGATGTCGTCTGATTAACTACCCCAGGGTTGGGGTGTTTCTACCACATTTTTCTTATTTTGTAAAATCCTAGCAGACCACACATTGAATCAAACGAGGTCTGTGTGAGTTAGATGCACACGCCTATATCTCCAAGCCACTACACTCACCATGGGGGATATAATGGCAGGAAAGGAAAACAAAAGTAGTATGATAAAAACTGGGATTGATTAAAACATTACTAATTAGATCAAAGCTAGAAGTTACTTCGACCATATAAAGAGACACAGCTCCTGATTAAAGCATTTCCTAGAGGGAAATTTAGAGAGGAATTGTGCAAAAGAAAGATGTTACACATGGGTGGACAACATCAATAGATGGACTGAAAGAAACCTCTATGAATGCACCATAATGGGTACGTGGATGTAATGTTTAGGACATGCTCACAATGGCATAAGTATGGTCTGATGAGAGTCCGATGCCAGCTCTTATCATTCGCTATGGGAGGGAACAACTGGCTATCTATTCTTGTGCACACTCAGGCCTACAGTGTGATTGTCCTAACACTGCACACACAGCACGCAGTAGGACTTTTGAATGAATGCTCTATGGAGGTGCAGGACAGCATATGCTGGAGCCTCATTGACAGCTGATCTTCAATGTGGCACATGATGATGGATCTCTCAATCATAGACATCTTCTGTGTATATTTACTCAAGCTTGTACTCTGCATCATCTAACACTGGGTAACAACCAAGAGGTGTCAGTCTTCCAGGGTATCTCATCCCATAGCTGTGGGGGAAAAAATGCTGTTGCTACTACTATTACAGTGAAGTTTTTTTTTTTTTTGTTTGCTTTGAAATCAAGCGTAGTCCACACAGGACTGATTTTTGTGTGTGGATTAGCTTTCCTTATTACCAGTGTCCCCTCACCATTAGGCGAACCCACTCCAACTTCTGAGGTACTTGTAATTTACATCCCCAAGTCAAGGGCTAGAAGTCAACATTTTAGTCCAACTGACCTGTGTAGGGGTTAACCCACTACCTCGTCATCAGCACACCGGAAGTTTAAGAGCGTGCGCTCATATTTATTCAACCATGTTAATCTTCAGCTGTTAAGTTACCTGTTGCTAGCTAATGCTGCTATAGTATATTCTCTGTTACCGTGAATTCTTATGTTGCATTTCATGTACACCGTATGTACAAATAGCTTGTTTCTAACATGGAGATAAATAAAGAGACGTACTTGTAAGGAAATAAATGTACTTGTAAGGAAGTAAGTTCAAAAAACAATGTAGAAATGTCTTTAAGACCTGACATTTTAGTCACTTTTAGAAAACAGAATTATATCATTGTATTAAATGCAATTTCATGTAAATAAAGATGCTATTTATTCATATGCTTTTGTTTGTCTTTTTTTTTTTTTTGCTTTGTTTTTTTTTTTTTTTTTTTGCAGTATAACATGTACATTGTATTTACATTGTGCAGAGCTGCCTGGCTGGTTGATGTGGGCTCCACATACTGTCAGAAGACTGTTCTCAGAATAAAATCACCAACAAGTGCTAAAACTATTACATGAGAGTAATGAAAGGGTAGTGAATGTGATTCACAATCCCACATGCCGTGTTCAAAATTAACTGCAGGTGATTTGGGAGCTGATCCACGACTCTGGTGATCGAGTGAGATGGCGAAACATGACCGCCTACACTTATTGGCATGGCACATGATGATGATGATTTGGGAGCAGACCACCTTGTGTTGATTTTTAACAATGGAATGAGCATCAGTCGTTCAAAAAGCAATGGCAAACTACTGAACATAAACTTGCCCAGTAAATCACAAAAACAGCCCAAAAATACTGGGGTTGCTTGCGACACCCTGTAAGTGACATGTAACTAACTTTATGTCAGTAAGTAAATCACAAAGATATAAGATGTTTGAGAATTAGTTGTTGGAAGTTTATAAAAGTGGCATATCCATCTAGCTTGATGTCTATGTCTCACATACAATACTTGGCATATGTGCATACAAAGTTTTATGCGTATGTGGTGTTGAAAATGTTGGCCATACTCAAAACTTTCACCGTCAAAGAACAACTTAGTGTTGTGAAGTTGGGGAGAGGGGAGCAGAGGACTTACCGCCAAGGATATTCATTAGGGACTGTTGCCTAGCATGGTGGCAAGTGTGTTGCGAAATGCAATACGCAACAAATTTGCTGATAATGAAGAAGTTGAGTTTGAGGTGCGAACGTGGCTAAGGCAGCTGTCCAAAGACCACATTGCTTGCAGGTATTGGGGGACTGATAAAATGATGGGATAATTGCTTCAATGTTCTTGGAAACTATATTGCGAAATAAGAAGACATGTAAGACAAAAATACATGGTTTTAAAGTTAGCATATCGTATAGTTTTTTTTATGTACTAATTCATGACTTACCCTCGTCATATTATCTCAAAACTATTGTCACCAAAGTAAATTAGTCCCAATATTAATATTGATTTATTATTCTTAGAAATGTGTTTAAATTTTCATATTAACATTTTTATTCTTAGAATCTTAACAAAATATGAAGTGTAACTAACCTACACCCAACTAAACTATGTCGTTGCAGACTTTGCAGGTCGAAAAAATATTCTCACAAACTTCAGACAATTAGACCATATATTGACACATTTATTCTTAAAATCAGACACTGCACTTGTCATAAAGGAAGTATCTTTTCCAGCTCCCAAAATTTTTACAATTATGACTTAGTTGTGCTTAATTGCTTTGTTTGATTATCATATAATGTAAAGTATAGAGGGCAAATTAACCCATAAAACTGTGTGTGATTCATCATCTAACATACAGTATTGAGGACAAATTAACCCATAAACACATTGTGCATTTCATAACGTTTAATAATATTGGAAGCTAAAATACAAAAGAAAAAAATTTTAATAGATAAGACACTCATGAAAAAAGATTACATGCATTTATACTGACTGAATGCTGCAATATTAATATTGAATCATGAGCGTAAAACATGTTATGTTAACTAATTACACATGTAAGCAGCGTGCAATAGTTACTTGCAATGGTATTTTTAATGCATGCATGTGAACTGAGGGAAAGGATATATTTTGGGCATGTAAAAAGACATTTTTGGCTGGTTGTGATTTCTTGGCAAATTTTCATTGAGTAGTTTGCCATTGCTTTCTAAACGACCGACACTCATACTATTTATTAAAACTTAATGCAAGGCGGTCTGCTGCCAAATCGCCCCCATCTGTGTTTCGATCATGGTACGCAGGATTACGAATTCCGTCCGTAACCCCCTGGCTACAGAGCTGGGGTTGACTGCGACTTCCTGTAAAGGATATGCAACTAACTTAAAAAAGATATGATTTATGGAAAAGATAACTATGGAGGAAGGTGTACCAGGGAAGTTAAGAAGAGAAAGATCACAACATAGATGGATTCAAGAGGTGATAGATAATTTACACATGACAGCAACAGAGATGGGACATCTGGATTATGATAGAAATTTTGAAAGATTGTTACAGGGGAAAAGTTCTACACAGGGCAAACCACTAAATTATGATGTGAACCGGTGTTAAAATATTGTGTTTACAAAATAGTAAATACAATGTCATTTGAGGATGGTGTAAATGGTTTGATGATTATAATGTCTTCTTCATTGTCTGGTGCAGACTTTGGCAATCTGGAATCTCCGATCTTCTGTGTCGTCTGATAGTTTTGCTTATATTAGTATTTGTTTTGTTGCCCAACTGTTAAAGATTTTCATATACAATGTTCTTTGTTTTTCTCTGCCTCACTTTCCTTGTATTTTCCCCACATCAAGACAGTTCTCTATTCCACCTCTTTTGCAAATATGTCTAATAAATTGCATTTCTTTTCCTTATAGATTTTATGAATGTAGTTGTGTTAGTTTCAGCTTTAAATACCTGGTGTTTGCTTTCTTTTCTGTCAAAGATATCCTCAATATTCTTTCTAAATACCACATCTCCAGTTTCCCCATCATTTCATTACTCATCCAACATTTGCTTCCCGACAGAAGTACAGACCAAACAAAACTTTTCAGTGAGCAGATTTTCATGCTTGTTCTGTTACTTGGTTTTCAGTCTTATAGAAGAGTCCTTGCATTTTGTACTAATAATTATTTAGTAAGTTTTATCTAGTACGTTTTATTCAGTACGTTTTACTGGAGTGACAATATTAAGTACCAAGCCGCAGTCGCTTCAAAGTGGTTTGTAAAGGACTGAGGTCTAGACTTCAAACTGACCACAAAGAAAACAAGTGGTTCTTCACCTGAGGATAGTCTATGTGTTTATTTTTTGCGTTCACTCGCTTTGAACTCAAGTGTAGTCCGTACATGTGCTGCTGTGAGGGGGATTCAAATGAAAACCTTAATTTTGAATTTTGTGTGTGAATATTTTCTGGAAAAAAAACAAGTAAAGAACAAATGTATAATTTTTTGATGTAGTCACCATTTTGTTCAATGCAAGTCCTCCAGTGTCGATAGAGTGCTTGGGTTCCTGTAGAAAAAATTCTCTGGGGTCACTACTCGGTGTGTCATGGACAGCCTGTTACAGAAGTTACACTGTTTTGAAACTTCCTACTCCACTCATACACTTGATGGACTGGCAGGCATACATCTCCATACTTGGCCTTCATTTGCCAATGAATTTCAGTAGGTTTAACCCCTTCACTGGGCAAAAAAAAAAAGTGGATAACAGGACACTGCTCCTCTTTGGTGCATGTAAAAAGTGGGGTGGCCATCTTTAAACTGTCTTTATGGCGTTCAACATGTTCATCTGCACCATGATGTCATGTGCTTAACTCTTGACATCCTTAACAACAATGACAGGTTACAAGACAATGGCATGGTTATTGTAATTTCTATCACACTTTTAAGGTTTTAATTTGGAGCCCCATCATACTTCTAGTGTACTGGACTTATTTTTGTATGTGGATTAGCTTTTCCCGTTAACAGTGTCCCTCACCATCAGGCAAATGCACTCCAACTTCTGAAGTATTTGTAATTTACATTCCCAATTCAAGGACAAGAGGTCTCTATTTTAGTCAAATTGGCCGGTGTAGGGATTGAACCTGCTACCTCAGCATCAGCACACTGAAAGTTTAAGAGCAAGCTCTCTTATCCATTCAGCCATGCTGACCTCTGTCTATGCTACTATATTTAAAGTTGTGAAAAATAAACAAGATTATTATGACATAATTAATGCATTATGGCTTTACATTTAAAATCAAGTGATCGGACAGTAGAATATATATCAATAGATATAATATGTACGTAAAACAACATATCAACGCATTTATTATGTGACTGAGCATTTATAAGTACTTTTTGTGACAAATTGAAACTCTGCAATTCCACTTCCTGCTTTCCTTCTTATATCGTTCCATCTCTCTCTAATAATTTTCAAAATCAGTCATTCTGAAAAAGAAACAGAAAAATGAGTTGACTAGGGACAAATTATAAAGTGAATTAAATAAGTTAAGTTAGCTGCATATCCTTTACAGGACATCGCAGTCAACCCCAGCTTTTTTGGCTGTTTGTGATTTTAGCAAGTTTACATTCACTAGTTTGCCATTGCTTTCTGAATGACCAGCACTCACACCATTGTATAGAAACCAATGCAAAGCGGTCTGCTTCAGAATCGCCCCCAGCTGTGTTTTTAATGCGGGATTAGGAAATGCATTCATAACCCCTTCGCCACAGAGCCAGCAAATTAAATAAGCATTCAATAAGTGAAATATTCATTCATTGTTGCATGTCCTTTACAGGATGTTGCAGGTTGATGTTCTAGGCAATTTTACATTTTGTAGTTTGTCATTGCTTTCATTCATTCAATAAAATACAAATTATTTGTGTAATGTGATGGCATTTTACCAAGAGAATTGACAATCACGCACCCTAGAATGAAATCAAACGAATCCTTCTTTACCTCCACCTATTACGAGTATAATTGCCTCAAAAAACTTGCAGCTGTCACTGACAAAGAAGCTTGGTGCTGTCACTGACAATGAAGATTGGTGCTGTCACTGGCAAAGAAGCTTGGTGCTGTCACTGGCAAAGGAGCTTGGTGCTGTCACTGGCAAAGGAGCTTGGAACTGTCACTAACAAAGAAATTTGCAGCTCTCACAGACAGGACAAGACAAGTTGTATCTCTGTTTGTGAAAAGAGTTGTAAAGGCACGGAATCTTATGGTTTCTTTTTTTCAAGGCATAACTATATTTAGAGGAGAGTAGGTAGGTAGGTAGATTGGGGATCTGGCTTAAGTGATGATGAGACACGCCATTTCACAATCCTTGACATACTTCGAGTCGAGGGTTCAAAATCAGCTGCAGACAGTCTGGAAGCATGCCTTGCGTTGATTTCAGTAGTATGGGCGTTGATTTTTCAGAAAGCTATGGCAAACTACTGAACATAAAGATTGCCTTGCCTACTAAATCATAAACAGCCAAACAATGCTGAGGTTGATTGCAGTATCCTGTAAAGGACATGCAATTAACTTTGTATTATTTATAAAATCTTGCATTTGCCAGACGTGACTTCAATGACAGGTTGTACTCGTACATTCAGTAGTGTGCCAGTGCTTTCTGAATGAGAAATCAGCATTTAACTGCAAGTCAATGCTTTGTAGCGGTGGAACCACATACCTTGCCATCTGCGACCCAAAATTTTAAGAGTGCATGAGCACTTTTGTCCTTTCGACCATCTCTCTCTCTCTCTCTCTCTCTCTCTCTCTCACTCTCTCTCTCTCACTCTCTCTCTCTCTCACTCTCTCTCTCTCACTCTTTCTCTCTCTCTTTCTCTCTCTCTCTCTCACTCTCTCTCTCTCTCACTCTCTCTCTCTCTCTCTCTCTCTCAGAACCCAAAGTTGAATTATTATTAGATAGACTGTTATGTTTGCCTATACATAAGACATTGCTACATAATTTTACAAATAATGTATCTGTTATTACTGCCCACTTCAAACGAGAATGAAACAAACGTACATATAGATCATAACTATCTAATAAAGTTCAGAATTGTCCGAGAATATAACAGTGCTGTCATGGATATCATGAAATTGTTACTTGTACCAAAGCCAGAGCAAGCAACTGTGGCCAAGGAGTTGTGAATGCAGTGCGCAGTCGGCATACTGCGTTTGAAACACAGCTATGGGTAATATAAAAGTAGACCGCCTTGCATTGGTTTTCATACAATGGTATGAGTGTCAGTCGTTCAGAAAGCTATGGCAGACAACAAAACGTAAACTTGCCAAGAAATCACAAACAGCCCAAAAATACTGCGATGTCCTGTAAAGGATATGGAACTAAATAACCAAAACCAGATACAGGGTGTATTTTTAATGACTGCAGTGTTTGAAAATATTGCCAGTCCCAGTTTTGTATTGACCTATTATGTTGCATGAACTTTACAGGAGGTGAATGCAAAATTTGGACCGGCAGTATTTTCAAACACTGCACAGTCATTAAAAATACACCTTATGTAAGATAGTTAAGGTATTCCCATAGCAGAAATTGAAAGCCAACACAACAGTCAAAATACCAAATTAGTGCACAAAAGAATTCAGGAACTTACTAATAAAAGAACAAGTACATCAACAGGCTGTCTAAAAACTGAAGATGGCAAAATCATAATAGAAAAAGACCAGATTCTACAGGTATGGACAGATTATGTGAAACAACTTTATGATGATAACAGAGACGAACAGTATGATATTAGATTTAACAATGAAGGACCGCCAATTTTGGAGATGGAGGTTCGAAATGTTCTTAAGCATATGAAAGATGGCAAGGCCCCCGGTGCAGATAACATCACAACAGAAATGATTAAAGCTTTAGAAGAATTTGGACTAGAGCAAGTCACCAGACTGCTGAACACATTATATGATACTGGAGATATACCTCCAGAATTATGTAACTCTATATTTATTGCAATCCCAAAGAAATCAGGAACCTTGGAATGTGATCAACACAGAACAATTAGTATAATGAGTCACATCACAAAGATTTTGCTAAGAATTATCATGCAAAGAATGAGGAAGAAGATGCAACCTGAAATAGGGGAAGAACAATGCGGGTTTGTAGAAGGGAAGGGAACAGTAAATGCTGTGTATATGCTGCGAACAGTTATTGAACGTGCTATAGAAGTAAACAAGGATATACATCTTTGCTTTATCGACTATACAAAGGCTTTTGATAGTGTTAGACATGTCAGCATGGTGGATATGCTTGCAGATTTACAAATTGATGGGAAAGACATTAGACTTATAAAAAACATATATTGGAAACAACAAGCTGCAATAAGGATTGATAATGAAGTGGGACAGTATCAGCCAATTAAGAGAGGTGTTAGGCAGGGATGTGTAATATCTCCAGATCTTTTTTCCCTGTACAGTGAAAATATTTTCAGAAATGTAGAGGATATAAATGGAATCAGCATTGGAGGACGAAACATCAATAACATTAGATATGCAGATGATACAGTATTGATTGCAGACAATGCGCAGGACCTGCAACAATTAGTAGATGCGGTTGTTGTACACAGTGAGCAGCTGGGGTTAGAATTAAATTGTAAAAAGACTCAGGTTATGGTCGTCAGTAGGAAGGAAGAAGTGCCTCAAAGTAATATACTAGTAAATGGAAATATTCTTCAACAAGTGAATCGGTACAATTATCTTGGAACAGTTATAACATCTGATGGGAGATGCCTTGAAGAGATTAGAACAAGAATCGCCATGGCGAAAGTAGCCTTTAGCAAGATGAAAAACATTCTGACCAATAAAAAGATGTCAATTGAAACGAGAAAAAGAGTGTTGAGGGGATACATAGAGCCTGTTCTTTTGTATGGATGTGAAACTTGGACAATGAACAGTCAAGCTGAAAGGCATCTGATGGCTGCAGAAATGTGGTTTCTGAGGAGAATGCAAAGAATACCATGGACAGACAGAAAAACCAATGACCAAGTACTACAGGAGACAAATGAACAACGTAAACTGATTAGAGAAATTAGACGTAGACAGTCAAAATTTTTTGGACATGTTATGAGAAGAAATGGATTGGAGAACTTAGTGACAACTGGCAAGATCGAGGGGAGCAGACCAAGAGGAAGACCGAGAGGAAAATACCTGGATGGCTTGGCCACATGGCATGGACGAGACAGGAACACTGAGCTGATCCACGACACTGGTGATCGAGTGAAATGGCGAGTCATGACCGCCCACGCTTTCCGGCATGGCACATGATTGATTGATAGCAGATACTATTGTTGGTGTCTGGAGTGTTAGGCTTTTACATATTCTAGACAATGACATTAAGGTGGGATGAACAGTTCCCTTCCTTGTCACATTTTGTTCACAAACCATTTACAGAACATTCTGAAAATGTCAGGTACCCATATCTATTAATCTGGGTTGAAGACGAAGTCATGTTGGTTGGAAAAAAAAATACTTCTGGCTGCTCGGAATTGAATCCTGAGCATTGTCTTGGCAAAACACAGATGTAAGGAACATTTTATATAGAATTATTCTTCTTGCAATCATTGTTTTTGATTACTGCACCAGCAGGTGAGTTGTCATGATGAACGCAACCTTTTGTTGGAGTTTCTGTTGAGCTCCATACAGTTTGTGGTTTCATGTTGATTCAGAGTAACTGTCTTAGCTTGCTGTGCAGAGATTTGGAACAGCTGATTAACACTATCATGTATCACTACACGGACAACAGAACAGTTAATGAACAATTAAATGTATCACTGTATGGATAGCACAGCAGCTGATGAACACTTGCATGTATCACTATAATATGGACAACACAGCAGCTGATGAACACTTGTGTGTATTACTATATGGACAACACAGCAGCTGATGAACACTTGCATGTATAAATATTGAGCACAACCCACTACTGGCAACGCTGATCATATTCCGGCATGAACCAAAGGCCTATCCACGTCAATGTGGAAGGTTCATGCCAGTATACGATCAGCGTTGCCAGTAGTGGCTTGTGCTCAATATTTAAATCTCAAATCCCGAAACAACAAAATAAATCAATCTGATTATTGCTCATTGGACTTTAGGCGGCCTGGTGTGCCTTGCCAGTGAGAAGACCTGATCGTTCGTGTCCACATCGATTGACGGACGTCAGTCGCGGCGATCGGGCAAATCTTGAGCTACAGCATACGATAGGTGACGTAGTATTCTGTTGTGATAATTTGGCCGTGTTCAGCGTGTGCCGCGTGGTCTAGTGTTTACACGCCAGTGATCCGGGGTTTGTTTCCGGGTCCTGTCAAGGATATGCACTACTGACGAGCTCAAACGAGAGCGAAACTCGAGTCTAGTGCTTCCGTATTGATGTGGATAAGTCTTAGGTTCATGCCAGAATACGATCAGCGTTGCCAGTAGTAGGTTGTGCTCAATATTTAAATCTAAAATCCCGAAACAACAAAATAAATCAACTTGCATGTATCACTATATGGACAACACAACAGGTGATGAACACCTGCATGTATCAACATGGGCAGGACGTTTTTTATTTTTTTTTTGGCGGGGGGGCATTGCTTCTGCACCTGCCTCTTGCATAGAATGGTGTGGGTTTGTTATCAGACCACTTTATCCGGTTCTCAAGTGCACTTTTTTTTCAGAGAGCCCTGAGGATGTCACCGGAGCTTGTGCTCAGTACGACACTTTCAGTGGGCGATTAGCTACTCTTCAGAGAGAGGCAGAGCTAGACTGGATTAATCCCAGTGCAACAAAGTCGGTCCTCCTGCCTATCATCCCCGTTGATCTCACAGCACTAGTACAAAGCACAGAAGCCCGGCACCTCTGGGATTTATGACAACTAACAAAAATGCTAGCCAGCTAACACTTACTCAATGGTTGCAGGCTGTGCATTGTCAAAGACTTCCTCTGCCAAGCTTTGTCTGTTGCCTATGGACACATGCTTTGCTGCCCCTTTTGGTTCTCTTTTTGTGGGAGCATTTTGATAATCATCATCATCATCCTCTGCGGTAAACCGTGGGGGAATAGGTGGTGGTTCCCTGCGTCGTGGTCGCTGAAGTCGCTTTGTTAGTCTGTGTTCTGATGTCCGATATGACCTCATTGCTGCAGGTTTTACTGCGTATGCTTTCGCTGCGGCAGGAACCGGGGGTGACTGTATGAGAGATTGGAGTTGATAAATCACATATTTTCACTAACAGTGGTTTTGTCAAGAAATTATGAGGAAGTGTTAATCATTCCTGATAGTGTAAAACTGGGATGAATGTATGAGAGATTGAAGTTAATAAATCAAACATTTCTACTAACCGTTGTTTTGTCACAAAATTATGAGGAAGAGTGTTATTCATTTCTGCTCTTTAATGTGTATACGAGCAAGATTCCATACCTAGAAGCACCAGGGGTTGGAAGGATTCTAACATTTGAAGATGATATTCTTGCATACAGGCAGGGGAGAAATAGGGATCAAACAGCCCAGGAGCTACAGGTGACAGTAGACAAAGTGATTGACTGGTGCACTGAAATGAGTGCTGTCATCAACCCGGAAAAGGCGGCGGTGTTGTGGTGCTCTCTGGACAACAGGATTGTGAGAGATGATACCCCAAGCCTCACGATAGATGGTAGAAGCGTCAACAGAGAGAACAAACTGAAGTATCTGGGAATCACATTTGACAGGAGTCTGTCCTTCAAGGACCATGTGGAGACGGTTGTGACAAGATCTCAAAAGGGACTCAATGCACTTAAAACTATGGCTGCAATGGACACAGAGCAGAGAATGCTCTTCACACTATACCAGCACTTGATCCTCTCAGTGATTGATTATGGACTAGGACTGCTCACTGTCTCAAAGAGTCAGCTGGTGAAATTAGAGCGCATACAGAATGAAGCGATGCGGGTCATTCTGGGATGCACCAGAGACACTCCAGTAGTGTGTATGCGTTACATCCTTGGTCTGCCTACTGTTGCAAGTGAAGGCATACTTCAGAGTAGCTGCAGACACAGATCACCCGTTGCATGAGGCGCTGGACGTAGTTAAGGGTCAGAGACTGATAAGAGGGAAATCTTGGATGGCTCAGGCAGAGGATACGATCAGACAGGTGTGCCCCTTGGAGAACATCAGGCGAGGAGAGGAGTGGGTCAGAGTGCCAGCCGTGCAGTCAGACTTGTGCAGAGTTGTAATAACATTGAGCCGGGAGTGCAGGGAGTGGCCAGCAGGGGCCACGGAAGTGGAGATTCAGCAACTAATTCAGGAAAATTCTCGCCCGGGTGATGTGATTATCTACATGGATGGGTCAGTGTTGAGAGGTAGGAGAAGTGCCTGGGGGTTCTTGGCAAAAACTAATGGTCGGCGTTTGGTGCAGGAGAGCCTGGCGTATGATGACACTACATCTAGCTTAAGAATGGAGGTGGAGGCGGTCAGTACAGCTTTCCGCTGGATAGAAAACACGATACATACACACATTGTGATTGTAACTGACTCAGAAAGCATGCTGAGAAGGGTGAGAACGGGCAAGCTTCGTGCAGAGTGGCTTGCTTCGCTTCGGAGGTCACGGGTAGCAAGCATCACCTGGATCTTGTCTCCTGGGCATGCCAGTGTGCTGGGGAATGAACAGGCGGACAGATTGGCTGGCTCGGCAAAACTTGGTGGAGTATTGATGCATGACAAGGCAGACGTGGTTGCGGCCTTGTGGGAGCACGTGTACACCTCGGATGAGCAGATGGATCACCATAGTCTGGTAAGAATGAGACAGCGAGATGTGACGAGGGGATCTGGTCGACGCTCGACGCTCAGAGGAAAGGCGAGACGGACATATAATCAGATTGCTACTGGAACTATTAGTGTTGGAACTCTTCGCTGGCTGCTGAGGATGGGGACGGAGCGCTTATGGGAATGTCCCGAATGCTGTGATGTCGGTTCCTAAATCAATCAATCAATCAATCAATCAATCATTTCTGATAGTGTAGAACTGGGATGATTATATTGGAAATTCTTTTTCTTCTTCTTCTTCTTCTTCTTCTTCTTCTTCTTCTTCTTCTTCTTCTTCTTCTTCTTCTTCTTCTTCTTCTTCTTCAGCATTCCGAGCCATTGAGGTTCTTTGCTGCAGATGTAAGCCGTCTCCATTCGTCTCTCTGATGGACCTTCTCCCGCCAGTCGTTGATTCCAAGTGCTTGTAGATCTGTATGCATATTATCTCTCCACAGTCTTCTTGATCTACGTCGGGGTCTACAATAATTTATTTCTTGAGTGTAAGCGAGTTTTGTTTCCCTATTATCTTCCATTCTTTCTATATGCCCCAGCCATTGCAGTCTATTAGCCTTCATGATACCAGTGATTAGCGAGGGCTTAAACAGGTCATAAATGTCTTTGCTGCTTCTTCTTTTCCACTTTCCACTGTGTGTATCCCTAATGGGCCCAAAGATGACTTTGTTCTCAAAGGTTTGTACTCCAGGTTTCAGAGCCATACAGCACAACTGGTCTGATCAGTGTTTTGTAAATTGTGATCTTGGTGTTACGAGATAGCACCTTTGATTTTAGCAGATGTTGTAGTGCATAGTATATCTTATTTCCAGAGTTGATTCTAGCTTGTATTTCTTCCCTTATTATGTTGGAGCAGTTGAAGATTGTACCCAGGTATATGTATTTTTCCGTTCTTTTAATGGTCATATTATCTATTTGTATGTGGCCAGAGTTTTTAGCCGTTCCTTCTCTTGAAATTACCATATATTCTGTCTTATCTTGGTTGATAACCAGCCTCATTTGTTGAGCTTTATCCTTTAAGTGAGTCAATATTTCCACTGTCTTTTGTTCATTTTCCCCTATAATATCTATATCATCTGCGTAACCAAGCAGTCTGGATGTTCCTCCAATAGCACATTCCTCCTTTACCTTCCTTACAACTTTCTCTAGAGTAGAGCCAGATTGAAAAGGAGCGGGGATAGTGCATCACCCCGTTTCAAGCGAGATGTTATTTGAAAAGGGTCTGATTTCCTGCCTTTATATGTTACTATATTATAAGTATCTTCCATGCATATGTTGATTAACTTCCTTGGTATTCCAACTTCCTGCATAGCATTCCATAGACTATTACTATTCCTATGTACACTATCATAAGCCTTTTTAAAATCCACAAAAATGTTATGGAGATCTCTTTTATATTCCCAATTTTTCTCGCCTATAGCCGAGAAATTATTGGAAATTGGAGTTGATAAATCCCACACTTCCACTAACAGTTATTTTGTCACAAAATTGGGAGGAAGGGTGTTAATAATTACTGATAGTAAAAAAGAAATTCTAAAGGCGCAGTGAGCATGTCGCTAGACCAACTGACACACCTGGGTGATGTGGTCAGTAAGCACACCAGGAGAGATGGAAGTTAATACATCACATTTCAACAAGAGTAATTTTGTCCAGAAATTATGAGAAAGCGTATTCATCCTTTCTGAAAGTGTAAAACCGGGTTGACTGTAGGAGAGTTGAAGTTAATAAATCACACACTTCCACCAAAAGTAGTATTGTCAAAAAATTATGTGAAAGCATATTATTTCTTTCTGGTAACACTAGGGTGACTGCATGAGAGATTGAAGTTAATAAATCATAAATTTCCATTAAAAATAGTATTGTCAAGAAATTATGAGGAAGAATGTTAATCATTTCCGATAGTGTAAAACTGGGATGTCTGTATGAGAGATTGAAGATAATAAACCATGAATTTCCACTAAAAGTCAAGAAATTGAGAGAACAAGTATTAATTCTTTCAGACAGTGTTGAACTAGATCAGTGGTTCTCAACCGGTGGGGAATTCCCCCCTAGGGGGGAATTTTAGAGTTTCCAGGGGGGAATGAAGACTATTTCAAGATCGCGTTAATACAAGAACCGATTACTTGATATTGTTTTTCCCTTCATATTTTACAGTTATGTACGTCTCATCCTTCTAAAATTCATTTTATAAAGTACTAGCTGACCCTGCCCGGCTTCGCCCAGACCCTGGTGGGGGGCATCTCATTTAATTCATATAAGTAGTCATATAAGTTCTCGTTCCCGTTACCGACTATCTGTCTGTCTGACTGTCTGTCTGTCTGTCTGTCTGACCCAGCCCGTCTTCGCCCAGACCCTGATGGGGAGCATGTCATTTAATTCATATAAGTAGTCATATAAGTTCCCGTTCCCGACTGTCTGTCTGTCTGTCTATCTATCTATCTGTCTGTCTGTCTGACCCAGTCCAGCCCATGGTGGAGAGCATCTCATTTAAATCATATAAGTAGTCATATAAGATCCCGTTCCCGACTATCTGTCTGACTGTCTGTCTGTCTTGGGTAAATGGAGGAGGGAGGAGGAAGAGGGAGGTGGAGGAGGGAGGAGGAGAGCGGAGACAGGAGGAGTAGGGAGGAATAGGAGGGAGGAGGAGGGATTAGGAGGAGGAGGGGGAGGAGGAGGAGGGAGGATGAGGGAGGAGGAGGAGAGGGAGGAGGAGAAAGAGGGAGAGGAGGAATGTGAAGGGAGGAGGAGGTAGAGGGAGGAGGAGGTGGGAGGAGGAGGAGGGAGGAAAAGGGAGGAGGAGGGAGGAGAAGGAAGAAGGAGGAGGAAGAGGGAGGAGGAGGATGGAAGAAGGAGGAGGAAGAGGGAGGAGGAGGAGGTAGAGGGAGGAGGAGGGAAGAGGGAGGAGGAGGAAGGAGGAGGAAGAGGGAGGAGGAGGAGTGAGGAGGTAGAGGGAGGAGGAGGAGGGAGGAAAAGGGAGGAGGAGGGAGGAGAAGGAAGAAGGAGGAGGAGGGAGGAGGTAGAGGGAGGAGGAGGAGGAGGGAGGAGGAGGAGTGAGGAGGTAGAGGGAGGAGGAGGAGGGAGGAAAAGGGAGGAGGAGGGAGGAGAAGGAAGAAGGAGGAGGAAGAGGGAGGAGGAGGATGGAAGAAGGAGGAGGAAGAGGGAGGAGGAGGATGGAGGAGGAGGGAGGAGGAGGAAGAGGGAAGAGGAGGGATGTGGAGGACGGAGGAGGAGGGAGGAGGTAGAGGGAGGAGTAGGAGAAAGGAAAAGGGAGGAGGAGAGAGGAGGAGAAGTGAGGAGGTAGGAGGAGGAGGAAGAGGGAGGAAGAGGAAGAGGAAGAGGGAGGAGGAGGAAAGGGAGGAGGAGGATGGAAGAAGGAGGAGGTAGAGGGAGGAGGGGAAGAGGAAGAGGGTAGGAGGAGGAGGGGAGAGGAGGAGGAGGGATGTGGAGGAAGGAGGAGGAGGGAGGAGGTAGAGGGAGGATGAGGAGGGAGGAAAAGGGAGGAGGAGGAGAGGAGAAGGAAGAAGGAGGAGGTAGAGGGAGGAGGAAGAAGAGTGAGGAGGAGGAGGAAGAAGGAGGAGGAAGAGGGAGGAGGAGGATGGAGGAGGAAGAGGAGGGAGAGGGAGGAGGGGAAGAGGAAGAGGGTAGGAGGAGGAGGGGAGAGGAGGAGGAGGAGAAGGGAGGAGGAGGGAGGAGGTAGTAGGATGATTGATTGCCATCCCAACAGGTTAATATGTTATCGCGGACCTCAGAGAGAAGTGTCTATGTAGAAGACCATTTCCTGGACGTACGTATTTTGGGAGGGGGAGGAGGGAGGAGGGAGGAGGAGGAAGAAGAAAAATAAACTACGACAGTTGGCATCTCTGGAATGAAAGGAAGGCGTGTAGAAAATTTCATCTCAATCGGATGGGCCGTTCGCGAGCGCATAAAGGACATACATACAGAGATACATAAATACATACAGAGATACATACATCCTAATTTAATATATAAGATGTAGACCCACAAATCATGTTTTATGTGGATGTCTAGACTTGTTTTAGTATATGCTATTAAATTTACCTTCCATTTTTACGTATACTGTGTAGGTAGGGGTGGGGGATTTTTAGATAGGAAATATGAAAGGGGTGGGGGAATGACGTTCTGAAAATATGGTGAAGGGGGGCACGGGCCAAAAAAGGTTGAGAACCACTGAACTAGATAAACCAATTGCATTGTTTTTGTTGACAGTTTTGCCTAATTAAATAAAGAACCTTATGGCTTATTTGGTCATCGCTTGTCTTAATGTTAGTCTCATGAAAACAGAAATGTCCACAGCAGATATTCATTTATACTAGGCCACAGTATAATCTGGTGCGGTGGCCGAGTCCTTGCTTTTCACCTTTCCTTCTCAGACATCATCATCATCAAGTATGTCAATGGCCTGAGCTATCATGAAGTTTCCTGATCGTTCTATTCCATAGTTGTCTGTCTTGTGCTGCCATCTTCAATTTCATTTATGTCGGTACATACCATCCATCCATCATGTGCCATGCCGGTAAGCGTGGGCAGTCATATTCTGCCATCTCACTCGATCACCAGAGTCGTGGATCAGCTCCGTGTTTCTGTCTCGACCATGCCATGTGGCCAAGCCATCCAGGTATTTACTACTCGGTTTTCCCATTGGTCTCTTCCCTTCGATCTTGCCAGTTGTCACCAAGTTCTCCAATTCATTTCTTCTCATAACATGTCCAAAGGATTTTGACTATCTACGTCTAGTGTCTCTAATCAGTTTACGATCTTCATTTGTTTATTTATTTCATTGGTTTTTCTCACAACCATCAGATGGTTTTCAGCTTGTCTGCTCATTGTCCATGCTTCACATCCATACAAAAGTACAGGTTCTATGTAGCACTTCAACACTCTTTGCCTCGTTTCAATTGTTATCTTTTTATTGGTCAGTATGTTTTTCATCTTGCAAAAGGCTACCTTCGCAATGGCAATTCTTGTTCTAATTTCTTCAAGGCATCTCCCTTCAGATGTTATGACTGTTCCCAGATAGTTGTACTGATTCACTTGTTTAAGAATGTGCCCATTTACTTGTATTTTACATTGTGGTATTTCCTTCTTCCAAGTGAGGACCATAATCTGTGTCTTCTTACAATTCAATTCTAACCCTAGTTGTTCACTGTGTGCAACAAGCACAACTACTAAATGTTGCAGGTCCTGTTCATTGTCTACAATCAAGACTATCATCTGCATATCTAATGTTATTGATGCATCGTCCCTCAATGTTGATTCCTTCCATATCTTCTATATTTCTGAAAATAGTTTTAATGTACAGGGAAAAAAGATCTGGAGACATTACACATCCCTGTCTCACACCTCTCTTAATAGGCTGATATTGACCTACTTCATTGTCAATTCTGATGGCAGCTTGTTGTTTCCAATATATGTTTTTTACAAGTCTAAGGTCTTTTCCATCAATTTATAGATCTTCAAGCTTCCTTTTCATGTCGACATGTCTCACTTTATCAAAAGCCTTTGTGTAGTCAATAAAGCAAAGGTGTAGATCTTTGTTTACTTCTATAGAACGTTCAATTATTGTTCTCAGTATTACTGTACCCGTGCCTTCTACAAACCCACATTGTTCTTCTCCTATTTCAGGTTGTATTTTCTTCCTAACTCTTTGCATGATAATTCTCAGAAAAATCTTTGTGATGTGACTCATTATACAAATTGTTCGATGTTGATCACATTCCAAGGTTCCTGATTTCTTTGGGATTGTAATAAATACAGAGTTACATAATTCATGAGGTATATTTACAGTATCATATATTGTATTCAGGAGTCTGGTAACTTTATCTATTCCATATTCTTCTGAAGCATTAATCATTTCTGTTGTAGGTCTGCATGACTGAATGGATAAAAACGGTGTTCGTAAACATCCGGTGTGCTGATGCAGAGGTTAGCGGTTCATCCCCTACACCGGACAGCTGGGCTAAAATGTTGACCTGTCGTCCTTGACATGGGGACGTTAATTACAAGTACCTCTGAAGTCAAAGTGGGTTCTCCTGATGGTGAGGGACACCATTAATTGGGAAAGCTAACCCACACGCAAAATTCAGTCCATCACTACTATAAACATAGTGTGTATGGAGTATCTTGAGTTCAAAGCGAGTGAGTGCCCCCCCCCCCAAAAAAAAAAAAAAAAAAATTGTGATGTCAGTACATACAGATCTGTGCATTTACAATGGATTCTTTTCCACTAATTCAGTTGTATATTATTTGAAGTTAGGATTTTGTTTTCTCTAATTCCCAGACAAAGCTCATGAAATCCTAAAATACTCTAGTATCAATTTGATGAGGCTGGATTGACTTCTATGCCATTCTGGTCAGAACAGACAAACAGAAGAGGTCAGCATGGCCAAATGGACAAAAGCGCTCATTCTTAAACTTCCGGTGAGCTAATGGCGAAGTAGCGGGTTCAACCCCTACACCGGTCCATTGTACTAAAATGTTGACTTCTCATCCTTGACTTGGAGGATATAAATTACAAGTACCTCAAAAGTCAAAAGTGGGGTGGGGGGGGGGGGGGGGGGAATAATCAACCAACATAGAACTGGTGTCGTCAGCCGCTATACCCTGAGAGAAATACTGAGGAGGGATCTCAGCACTTATGAACTGTATGGTTCAATGTGAAGTGTGGGGATTTTATATATATATATATATATATATATATTACTGAAAGCTAGAAAAATATTCCATACCATCATTGGTGGAGGTGGAGTGTAAAGTTCATCATCATAAGTAGCAGAACCATTGCTGTCATTGGCGTCATCTTCTTGTCTCCCTTCTACTGTTGCTGGCTCATCTTCCTCTGTCAGAATAGGTTCAGTGTAACAGAAAAATATACGTTCACAAAGACAAAAGTTAACCTGCATTATGTATATATTGATATACACTCTTCAATAAAAAGAATTAATTTTTAAGGGCTCGCGGTTCCCCCAGAGCCAAGAGAATTGTTTGATGTACATATGACAGATAGGGAAAATAGTAACATCATGTGAGAAAACAAAGCTGGCCGAATGTAAGAATATATGACTATTAGGTGCCATCCTCTGCCTGAAGCCGTTGGCACAATGTGTGGCATGTCGGATTTGGTGAGTCTCCCCCAACATTCAGTTCTAACAGAAAGCAGGTATTGCTGTGTGCTGTCATACAGTAAGTAGCTCAGTCATGTTTGACTAGCAATATATAGATATATATAAAACTTGTATAATACAATATAATATAATCACTTGTATAACATACATATATATATATAATGTCATGTTTCTGTACCATGCAGCAGTGAAGAGTAAATAGAACTCTCGATCACCCCAGTTTTATCATAACTTAGCTGATTAGCTGTGGGAAGATGTTTCGTATTGTTGAATTACTTGACTACAAAGATTATTCTATTACAATAATAATCTACCATGTTATAAATAAAGATATTAGGCTGAAGCATACCGTGAAATGTATTGTAAATATAAACAAGAAGACGAAGAAAAAGAAACAGCAATTGCAGGAGGAGGAGGAGAATCAGAAGAAGAAGAAGAAAAAGGAGGACGAGGAGGAGGAGAACAATTATAATGAAACGATTTTGACTTTTAGGACATGTGTAGTTGAATTTAAAACTTTCCATAAAATATTGATATGTCAAATAGATTATTTAATGTGTATATTTATTTAATATAAAATAATACACGCAAAACAAGTCACGGTCATACAAACATAAAGCAGCTCTTTGACGTAGCCAAAACATTTATTATTTGTGTTATTATTATTACTATTAATACAAGATGTGCTGCATTTAAGCAACCTTTACTGACCTTCAACAAGGATGTTCTCTGAATCCTGAAGAACATCCACACCAAAGAACACAGCAGCATGGGTCGGCCATAATTTGTCCACAAAAAATATGATGATCCCCAAGAGAACACAAATAATTCCTGTGATAGAAATAAGAGGTGAATTTACCAGTAACTGGCAGGCTTCAAATGTGTGTTCAAAGCTATTGCTTCACTACAGTCTGATAACATCTTCATTATCATGTATGCCAACTGGCGTAGCTGATCACGTTTGTCCACATCTCACGATATCCAATAGAATGTATAAATATGGGAGGTGATACTTTTATTGCTGAAATAAAAGACTGCCAAAATAATCTTCTTGTGTCCTTATCTTTCCAGTCATTACAATTTGTTCTAGCTTTAGCCTTCTCATAATGTTTACAAACAACGCGACAGCCTTTTTATGATGTTTATGATAAGCAGTCGTTGTTGTATCTCAGCCTCTTTCAAAAGATTTAGATTGCTCGTTCAGCCAGTAGTATTTTTCCATGTGCAAATGGAACTATATTTATGCTTTATAGACTATTCAAAAGTTTGAGTTGAGTTGAGTCAAGAACTAATGTCACAATACTCGAGATATTCTCATGCGTGCCGCGTCCTCATCTGCAACAGCCAGAGAATAGTCCCAATACTAATGGTACCAGTAGCAGTCTGTTTATATGTCAGTCTGGCCTTTCCTCAGAGTTTGCAGTGTGGGTCAGATCATCTGGTCACTCCCTGCAGCACCATTCTCTCCGTGCCACGATGATCTACCCATCCTTCTGTACTATACACAGGATTCCAAGAGGCCCTAACCACGTCTGCCTTATCATGGATCAATATCACAGCTAGGGGTGTAAATCTGGCCAGTCTATCCTCCTGCTCGTTTCCCATCACACCAGCATGTCTTTGGGAAAATACAGATACACCCTATTTATGATTGCTGTATACACAAGTGTTGTAAAACAAAGTGACACATACAAACCTTTGCAGCATCTTTCGGCATAGGTAGGAATGATCTCAGGATAATAACTAATATACATTGTGAGCAGGAATATGATATCAGATATGAAGAAGAATTTAGTGAAAATAACTCAAATAAGAGTTAGACGAGGATGTGTTTAATACCCATGATCGGTTCAATATTTGCAGTGAGAAAATACCCGGATACATCACACATCTTAAAGTAGTTGAATCCGGGGGACAAAATATCCTCGTCAACACCTCGTATCATAGCTCAGGAAGTGGATTGTGGGTGTGTCATGGTGGAAGCATCAGTAATCAGTGTGTCATGGTGGAAGCATCAGTAATCAGTGTGTCATGGTGGGAGCATCAGTAATCAGTGTGTCATGGTGGGAGCATCAGTAATCAGAGTCCTCCATAGCTCTCTGTCCTCAGCAATGTGTACACGTTTTGTAGATATATTCCTGCCTACTCTGTCATGTTATCAAGCCATGAGTTTCTCTGCTTTCCTTTTCTCCGCTTGCCCTCATTTGTTCCCTGCAGGATTACCTTATAGAAGGTGTCATGATATATTGTTGGATGAAGAATGACTTGCGCGATTACTTGGATTAAAGTGAGTTGCGCAATTCGTCGACCTCTCTCTCGCCTGAGTCCATCTGAGTCCAGTGGCAAGACAAGTCGAGACGACTGGAGACGAATACAGGTGCAGTGGATGACCAGGGCGCTCTACGTGCCTTGCCGTGCTCATTACGTTCCACAACGCTTTGCAGGTAAACGCCGTCTTGCCCGTTAAATCATGATATATTACAGGTTTAACGCAGGCAAGCTTTCGACATTTCGCCATTGACAAAAGTAGCTCTTGCACATGTATTTGCTTTGTCTCTAACATAGAAATTTGTTTTGAACTCCGAATACCATACGTACAGAATTGTCCTACAGCATTCGCATGCTAGAGAGCCTTAAAGCGCATTGAGAACCTGATGCTACACCCATATTTGTATAGACTAGTTGGCACTCGGTGGTTAGTATTACTTTGGTTGCCTTTACTTCCGAATAAATGTCCTGGACCAGTTTTAGACTGGGTCAACATGGAAGCTACGGACTGTTAGCCACTCCGGACTCCGCTAGCTCGGACTGTTGTGCCACTGTCTAGCCACTACGTCTTCGCTACCGCGGCCTCCAACACGTATGCAGAGAGACTAACCAGTTAGATATTACATAATAACATTAATAACACGTGATTAAAATATCTAACGACACACAAGATTGGCAACTCACGGTCGACAATGTTTTCTTCATACCTGGCAGCTGAAGAAGAACACATTTTTAGCATTCTTCTGTAGTAAAGTGACATTTCTGTGACTTCGATGGATTTTTTTTTTTAGCTTGTTTACAATTTGTCCGCCGGCTCCGTGACGAAGTAGTTAGGACACAGTTCGTAATCCCGCATACCCGCGTTCGAAACACAGATGTGGGCGATTTGGCAGCAGACCGCCTTACGCTGGTTTTTTTTAATGAAATGGTATGGGTGCCGGTCGTTCAGACAGCAATGGCAAACTACTAAACGTAAACTTGCACAGGAATCACGACCAGCCAAACAATGCCGGGGTTGACTACTACGGCCTGTAAAGGATATGCAACGACAACAATTTGTCCAGGACTCATCCAATACGTTCTAGGTACAGTTGCATATCCTTTACAGTCAACCTCAGCATTTATTTGGCTATTTGTGATTTGTTGGCAAGTTTACGTTCAGTAGTTTGCCATTGCTTTCTGGCGGGCACTCATACCATTTTATGAAAACAAACGCAATGCTGCCAAATCGCATGCAGTTGTGTTTCGAATACGGGATTACGAATTGCGCCCTTCGCCACAGAGCCTGCATTCTAGTTTGCAGTTCTTATTTCACTCTTTTGTTTTGAGTTTGATGATAATAATCCAGTCAACATTTTTTGGCATGTTATGAGAAGAAATGGATTGGAGAATTTGGTGACAACTGGTAAGATCGAGGGGAACAGACCAAGGGGAAGACCTAGAAGCAAGTACCTGGATGGCTTGGCCTTGTGGCATGGTCGAGACAGGAACACGGAGCTGATCCACGACTCTGGTGATCGAGTGAGATGGCAGAACATGACCGCCCACGCTTACCGGCATGGCACATGATGGATGGATGGATAATAATCCACTTAGCTGTGAGCATGCAGCACTTAATAGAACACTACCTCTGCGACAAAAGTGCAGGTTTTCCTCACTTGTTGCAGTGAAGTATAGAATGTATTGTTGATAGCAGGGTGTGGTGGGAGCAGTCTGTGTTGCAATTGAGTTCATCGTTCGCACTGTAGCAGTAGGTGTTCCGCTGACTCCTCGTGCTGGAACCACTGACTACAGTTCAGTTCACGCAGTGGATCTGTTATATTTTGATATATGTTGACACTGTTATTTTAGCAGTTAAGTACCGTAACATACCGTAATATATGAGTTCAGAAAAGTTAGTTGCGTGTCCTTTACAGGATCACGCTAATAGTTTTTTTTTTTTTTGCTGTTTGTGATTATCTAGGTCCTTTTACGTTCGGTAATACGCCCTTGCTTTGTGGGCAGCCGACGTTCATGACATTGTAAAATCAACGCAAAACCATTTTTTTCTAAAATCGCACGCAGCTGAAGTCAAACCCGGTATGCAGGTCCACATATCCGATTGGATAAGAACGCGTGTTCTTAAACATCCGGTGTGCTGATGCCGTGGTAAGGGGTTCTACCCCTACACCGGACAGCTGGACTCAAATGTTGACCTGTCGTCCTTGACTTTGGGACGTAAATTACAAGTACCTCTGAAGTTGGAGTGGGTTCGCCTGATGGCGAGGGACACTGTTAATAGGGAAAGCTAATCCACACACAAAATTCAATTCATCACTACTATTAATAGTGTGTATGGACTACGTTTGAGTTCAAAGCGAGTGACCACCAAAAAAAAAAAACATACACACACACGGTATGTCGGGATTATGACATTGTGCCACAGACGCCGACATGAGTTCAGAGATGTGCAACATTAGTTTCACTGTGTGCGTGCACGTGTGTTCATGTCTTTGGGTACGTATGAATACATGAGTGTACACATGCCTACATATGTGTACCTGTGTAAGAGGGAAGGTCTGTTCTGACAAAAATACAAATTAAATATTCCAACTGTTTACCTGTTATAAGACACACCCAGAATGAACCACCATAAGAGAATTCTAGCACATCATGAGCCGTGAAAGGAATCTTCAAGTCCAGCGGATTCCGATACGTAGCCCAAATAATATTTGATGTTATCATGGCCAGGCCGGTGAGGGCCAGGAAGTAAGCTCCGTAACGCAACAATGCCAGAAACAGGATGTTTGAAAGTATCCACAGTGGAAAAGCCAGCCTGTGAATATTATTGACGTTATTATGTAGTAAGTTGCTGGTAAAGAATTAAATGAATAAGTGCCAAAGGATAATATATCGCCATCATAATATCGACCTTCCATTTGGACAGAAGGACGATATACACCATACTATGGTCATCGTGTTATTTTTTTTGTTTCGTGGTATCTTCCGCAATTTCTCTGGAGTAATGTAATTTAGCACATGACACTCTCAACGGTGAAATCATGTTCATGTAATTATTCATGTTGCAAGTACTTTACTGGACGTTGCTATCAACCCCAGGCTCATTTTCTAAGCACTTGTTCGTTCAGTAGTCTGCCATTACTTTCTGAACTAGAAGTCAAAGTCCAACGTAATATCAGAGGATGTAATCCCCATTTAACAAGCAACAGGCCTTTTTACACGTCTTGGTGTGCATTGGACATATGGTGCCAGCAGTCTGGGGGTGATGTGGTCACTTGGTGTGCATTGGGCAGAAGGTGCCAGACCCATGTTTGTATTCACCATCGGCAGTCTGGGGGTGATGTGGTCACTTGGTGTGCATTGGGCATATGGTACCAGACCCATGTTTGTATTCACCAATCGGCAGTCAGGGGGTAAAGTGGTCACTTGGTGTGCATTGGGCATATGGTACCAGACCCATGTTTGTATTCACCAATCGGCAGTCAGGGGGTAAAGTGGTCACTTGGTGTGCATTGGGCATATGGTACCAGACCCATGTTTGTATTCACCAATCGGCAGTCAGGGGGTGAAGTGGTCACTATCACACCGGGCGTTTTTACTTCCCAAGACAGTTCCTGCAACTCGTTTTAAACTGAGTCGACCTGATAGCCCAGGTTAAGTTAAAACACACACCCCTGATGAGAGTTCGAATCCACGAATACCGGACTGGCAGGCGTGGGTATAATCACTACTTTTTTTTAAATGTTGCATATCCCTTACAGGACGTTGCAGTCTACACCAGCATTTTTAAGCTGCTGTTGATGTACTAGACAAAGTTTTACGTTCAGTAGTTTGCCATTGGTTTCTGAACGACTGGCTCACATACCCCCCTAAGTTACCAGCGCGGCGCGAACCGCTGCCGATTCTCGCAGCTGCTGTTTTCCGCCACGTGGATATACGGGCTTACGAGCAATGTCGTTATTCTCTTGGCCAGGGAGCCGGCTCACTACTTTTGCGATCCCCCAGAATACTTATTTGCAGACGCTTAATTTATTCTCTACTGAGCATCAAACCATACGGTGATCAGTGAAGTCTTATAAGTGCAACACTTTTAGTTGTCTTTACTTCTTCAGGTTCAGATAGTCGTTACTTTTAGTAACTGTATGTTACGGTAACTGTGAATATGTCTGTACTCGTTAGTTACACTCCTTCAGTTTCAGATATTCGTTAATTTCCGTCACTTTATGTCGCCTTTACTGTAACTGTTTATGTCCTGGTCACTTTAACTGCTTCAGTTTCAGTGTTATTACGTGACCTCCAGATTCAGAGTGCTGTTTTTAATAGAGAAAATTGACTGGGGTCAGAAAGAGATCATTTCTCCTGCCTGATCTTAAAGTCTTTCAAGTTTATTGCCCTCCACTACGTGGAAAACTATACCCGCTGATAAAAGTCGATTCGTATTTTAGAAATTGACTTTACATTTTAGTGAAACTTAATCGTGCGCGCGCGCACACACACACACACACACACACACACATACATACACGCGTGCGCACGCACGCACGCAAGCACACACATTTGAGGGGAGATGAAGGGTGCTGAGAGAGAGGTCACAGTGTATGGTGCCTTAATTACAACTAAATACAAGTACATATCAATGAAGATAACTGACAAATTAGCATAAGACTGCATGTAGCCACATGGTTGAGAAGCTACAAAAACAAATGGGAAACAAAGGATCCAGATCTCCGATGACAAAACACCAGACATTGTACTTACCATAGTATAATGTGTGAATACCAGCCGGCTTGTCTGTAGAACCTGCCCCACCTGATGCCCTCTCCGTCCAGAGTGAAGTACTCGGCAATCCACAGAATGGGCAATGGGAGGCCTCGGAACTGGGCTGCCCTGAACTCTCGGCTAAAACGCCCGGCTGAAATAAATATATAAATATATTACTTGTACCGATAAAGATGGGTATATGTCGGGGATGTCACAGTAAACCCCGGCTTTATTTGACTGTGATTTCTAGACAAGTTTACATTCAGTGGTTTGCCATTGCTTTCTGAACGACCCGCACAAATATTGCACGGAAACCATCGCAAAGCAGTCTGCTACCAAATCGACCGCTGCTGTGTTTCAAACACGGTATGCGGGATTAAGAATTGCGTCCG
Source organism: Cepaea hortensis (assembly GCA_963921405.1). Lineage (NCBI taxonomy): Eukaryota > Metazoa > Mollusca > Gastropoda > Stylommatophora > Helicidae > Cepaea > Cepaea hortensis. The sequence continues at coordinate 103,912,189 of OY992880.1, forward strand.
TTACCCCTAAAATCAAAAACAATAAAATCAACACAAGATAACCATGCACTAGACCAGTGGTTCTCAACAAGTGGGGAATTCCCCCCTCCCCCAGGGGGGAATTTTAGTGTTTCCAGGGGGGGGGGGGGGGTGAAGACCATTTCAAGACGCGTTAATACAAGAACCGATTACTTGATATTGTTTTTCCCTTCACACTTTACAGTTATGTACGTCTCATCCTTCTAAAATTCATTTTATAAAGTAAGTAGACCCACAAATCATGTTTTATATGGATGTCTAGACTTGTTTTAGTATATGCTATTAAATTTACCTTCCATTTTTACGTATACTGTGTAGGGGTGGGGAGATTTTTAGATAGGAAATATGAAAGGGGGGTTGGGGGTGGGGGGGATGGCGTTCTGAAAATACGGCGAAGGGGGGCACGGGCCAAATTTTGTATAGGAAAAGGGGGGGGGGGTGACGTTCTGAAAATATGGTGAAGGGGGGCACGGGCCAAAAAAGGTTGAGAACCAATGTACTAGACTAAATGTTTAGGAAACCTCAACTAATTTTTTTTCTTGCGCTCGCTCGCTTTGAACTCAAGCGTAGTCTATACACACTATAGTAGTGATGGGCTTAATTTTGCGTGTGAGTTAGCTTTCCCTATTAACAGTGTCCCTCGCCATCAGGCGAACGAACCCACTCCGACTTCAGAGGTACCTCAACTAAATGAATGAAAGTATGTTACCCTGAAGGAGGAAATGAGAAAAAAAAAAGAAAAAAACATCCACGTGCATGTTTTGGAGGAATATTCAGGATATGGTTAATTGGACTGGAATGATTGGATTCAAGGACCATTTTTACCGCGGCTGGAACCATTCATCTGTGCTTGCTGTTCAGCTGCTTAGATCACACTTGGACATCTCAGCTTGGTGAATGAAATCCATAAAACCAGTCAGGATCCCAGTGTGTGCATACTAGAATCCACACACACCATAAATATAGTGTTGTGGGTGGGTTTTCTAATTTTTAGTCTTAACCAGGACAGTGACCTGATCGATACATTCTTTACGATCTCTAACTGTCGAGGCTTTTTAAAAGATGCGCATGGTGCTCACAGAAGCTCCTATTTTTCGTCCTTCTCTGATTAGGCTTGATATTTGATACACATCTCAAAGAGAGGAAGAGAAACAATCCCAGGTTCCTGTGTTTTTATAATCTCCCGCGCGTGGACTTGTAGTCTGTACTGCTGAAACCTCTCTGTCTCTTCGGAAAGAGAGGAAAATGCTGGCTCAGCAAGTTATTAACTCGAGGCAAACAAGCTAAAACTACTTAACTCTTTTAGTTGGTTTGTGAACAAACACAATTTTACCACAGTTCCACTAATTTTATTCATACTTTAACTATGTTTACAACTGCAATTCAGTGCACGGCCTCGTCCTATTAATAGATAAATGTTTATATTCGTGTATTAGACTTATTTACTTGCTCTAACTCGTTATTAGCTGTAATTTTTAATGTGTTTTTTCCCCGGATCTGCATCTTCTCATCCCTTTCTTATGCCTTAATGTAGTCACTGTAGTGTTCTCCCCATGTTTGTGTGCTATATGTTGTGTATGTATTTGCTTCCCGATGAAGGCTAGTCGCCGCAACGTTCTGTTTTCAGTAATTGTGTTCTGTAAAGCTACTTTACTTTGTGTTATTTTTATATTGGTTATAGATCTTTGCCGGTCTCCCTGGCCTAGAGGTTAGCGACTTTCTCCGTAATCCCGTTTATCCACGTAAGCAAACGCAGCTGCGCGAGAATCGGTAGCGGTTCTCGCCGCGCCCGTTACTTACGGGATATGTGAGCTGGCCGCTCAGAAAGCAATGGCAAACTAATGAGCGTAATCTTGCCAAGAAATCGACAACAGAGGTAAAATGCTGGTTTTGACAGTGATGTCCTGTAATAGGATATGTGGGGGGGGGGGGGGGGGGATATATATAGATCCTTAGCAGAAGGTCGCTCTGATCACGGTTCGCCGTGTGCAGTCATGTTTCGCAATCTCGCGCGATCACCAGAGTCGTGGATCAGCTCTGTGTTCTTGTCTCGACCATACCACATGGCAAAGCCATCCAGGTATTTATTTCTCTACCTACACTTTGTTCTTTTCCCCTCACTAGTGCCAGTCGCACCAAGTTCTTCAGTTTATGCCTTCGCTTAATGTTTCCAAAAGAATTTGATAGTCTACGTCTAATTTCTCTAATTAGTTTGCTGTTTTCATTTGTTTCCTGTTGGACTTGCTCATTTGTTTTTCTCTCTGTCCATAGTATTCTTTGTATTTTCCTTAGAAACCACATTTACACTGCCATTAGATGTTTTTCAGGTTGTCGGCTCATTGTCCACGCTTCACATTCATACAAAAGTACAGGTTTTATGTAGCACTTCAACACTCTTTTTCTCGTTGCAGTTGACATCTTTTTATTAGTCAGTATAGTTTGCAGTTTGCAAAAGGCTACCTTTGCCATAGCGTTTGTTGTTCTAATCTCTTCAAGGCACTTCCCATCAGATGTTATGATTATTCAAAGTTTGCGACATTGTAATTTCGTTGAATGTAATGTTTTTTTTGTTTTGTTTGGGTACTTTCTCCTTCAGGAGACCCGGGCTCGATCCCTCGATAAGGTATGGGATTTGTTTCTGTTGGGGGTAAAAAGAAAATCCTAACCTGCACAGTTCGCGGCGACTGCACTAGCCAGGCGACCTTAATTCCTCAGGCTCAAAGACCCCTCTGCCATACACCGCAAGGTACTATATTGGCAGTAAATGACAGTTTGACAGTATTGTCTGCCTACTCCCTGGCGAAGGGGTTAACAACTTTCTCCATAATCCCGTAGATAACGCAGCTGCGCGAGATTCGATAGCGGATCGCCTCGCGTTGGTTACTTACCGGTCGCTTAGAAAGCAATGGCAAACTACTGAGTGTAATCTTGCCAAGACATTAACAAGCAGCTGAAAAATGCTGGTGTTTACTGCAATGCCCTGTAAAGGATATGCGGGGGGGGGGGGGGGGAGAGTATCGTCTATCGTCATTTAAAAAATAAAAAACAGTTTAGCAAATCAATGTATTGGTCACCACGAGACTTGGTCAAGTAAATAATCATTTAAAAAAAAAATTATAATGCCATAATAATATTCAAAACAGTCACCCAATTACTATAGTTACAAAGATACAAAATAATGCCGGATAAACTAAAACTGTTGAGATAATACAAACTTACCAAAGGGACCAAATCCCAACCGGCCTTGCACACCTTCCCAGTTGAAATTCTCATTGTAGTTTATTGTCTCCCCTTTAATTTGATTTGCTTCGCCTGTAATTTATAGGAGTAAAAATGTCTTTTTAGTCAAGTCATGCGGGGAAAAGTATACAAATTAGTTCATGTTGTCAAGATAGTAAACGAGAAATTACTGAATACCAAGCATGGTACATAGCCTGTGATGCTAGTGACAGATGCCACATAAGTACTTGAGACACTCCAGTCTGGGAAATCGCAAGTACTACGGACACTACTATCTGATCTAGCCAGCAAGCGTAAGGTCACCATACATACTATCCCAATGTGGAATGCTCGAAAAAGGCAGAGCTGAACAACTAGCTCTAAAGAAAGCCTTTGACAAAGTCTTGAGATGGTCTGATTAAAAAACTGAGAAACTATACAGTCAACAATGGTTGAAAGCATACTTGCACAACAGAAGAGCCCGAGTACAGATACACGGACTAAAGAGCAAGAAAGTACTACTGCGTCACCGTGTTCCTCGGGGTGGAATCTTGTCCCTCACACTTTTTCTAATCTTTATCTTGTTGTTAAACTACCACATTGAATCAACGTGGTAATGTACGCCGATGACATGGACCTATGGCAGGCATCATCCAGATACATGGAATATCCCTAATAGAAGATAAAGAACCAACATACCTTGGAGTAACATTTGATAACAGGCTGGCATAGAGAAAGTACATCAACAAAGCACTAGCAAAAGCCAGAAGGAAAATAGCCATCCTGAGAAAGTGGAATCACATGGGGAGCCAGTGTGAAAATACTTAGCAAAGTTTATCAGCAGAGCATACGACCACACTTGGAATACTGGTCAACTGCGTGGTGTACAGCATCAAAATCCACGTTACAAGAGCTGGACAAGGTGCAAAATCAAGCACTTAAAAGTCACCACAGGAGGGATGAGATCAACCTCTATAGTGGAGAAGGAGAAAATGAGGAGATCACAAGCAATGAGACAGCGCAGAGATACGAAAATGCTTATACAAGCAGAAAAGTTCCTCAGTTTGCCAGGCCACCCTATGAAGAACAGATTTGAAAACCTAGCTATAGGATGGTTGAAAATAAGCAGTTGTATCAACCAGGCCAAACGACTCTGCAGAGAAACCAACCGTCTGCCCTCAGTTGCATACCCCTTGGCGGGAGTGTACATAGAATACCCAAATAATACTAAGAACACGGCCAGAGTACCAACAGGGAAGTACTGCCATAACTATGAGGTAGAAATCCAAGCAATCAAGATAGCAACAGAGAAATTACTAAACACCAGCCAGGTACACAACCTGTGGTGCTATTGACAGATGTCTGTCTGGGAAATTGCCTGTACTACGGACACTACTTGCTGAACTTGGCAGCCAGCATAAGGTCACCATACAATGGATACCATCCCACTGTGGAATACCCGGAAACTATTAGTTAAGGAAGGGGCAATAGAAGAACAGCCTGATGTTCCCGTTACATACCACCAAAAGAAAATAATGATCAAATCAGTCAGAATGCCACCAAAACCTGTTCAATACGATTAACACCTTATGGGCAGACCAGAACAAATAACTACTCTGGGCCTCAGAACAGAACTCAATAGATTATACAACCACATATATACAAAATTCAAGATTGGTGAATTAGACATGTGCACGTGTGGGTTGGTGCCGCAGGCAGCAGAGCACATACTCCAAGACTGCCCAAAATACGACATATTCAGGCAAACCTTCTGGCCCAGAGAAACAACAGTAGAAGATAAACTCTATGGACCATTGTGTGAATTAACAAAGACAGTTAAAGTCATACAAGAGACAACATTGCAGTTATAGACACATTTCAAGCGAACGAAAGAAGAAGGAGAACTAGCTAAAGAAGGAGCATCAAAACAACAACTTGATGTACCTGCCACATACCACTGGAAAACAAAAGAATCATCAAATAACTCCGAAAACCACCAACACCAGTACAAGACGATTACATTTTTTGGACAGAACAGAGAACATCATTAATCTGCACCTCAGAACAGGATATAATCCATAAATAAAACCAAATGTAACTTGTAAAAAACATATATTGGAAACAATAAGCTGCCATCAGAATTGATAATGAAGTAGGTCAATATCAGTCTATTAAAAGAGATGTGAGACAGGGATGTGTAATTTCTCCAGATCTTTTTTCCCTGTACATTGAAACTATTTTCAGAAATAAAGAAGATATGTAAGGAATAAACATTGGGGGACGATGCATCAATAACATTAGATATGCAGATGATAGTCTTGATTGCAGACAATGAACAGGACCTGCAACATTTAGTAGATGTGGTTGTTTCACACAGTTAACAACTAGGGTTAGAACTAATTGTAAGAAGACACAGATTATGATCGTCACTTGGAAGAAGGAAATACCACAATGTAATATACAAGTAAATGGGAATATTCTTAAAAAATAGTTCTCTCGGAACAGTCATAACATCTGATGGGAAATACTTTGAAGGGATTAGAACAAGAATTACCATTGCGAAAGTAGCCTTTTGTAAGATTAAAAACATATTGACCAATAAAATGATGTCAATTGAAACGAGAAAGAGAGTGTTGAGGTGCTACATAGAACCTGTGCTTTTATATGGATGTAAAGCTTGGACAATGAGCAGTCAAGCTGAAAAACAGCTGATGGCTGTGGAAATGTGGTTTCTGAGGAAAATGCAAAGAATACCAAGGAGAGACAGAAAAACCAATGAAGAAGTCTTTCAAGAAACAAATGAAGATCGTAAACTGATTAGAGACATTAGACGTAGACAGTCAAATTTTTTGAGCATGTTATGAGAAGAAATGAATTGGAGAACTTGGTGACAACTGGCAAGATCGAAGGGAAGAGACCAAGGGGAAGACCAAGAAGTAAAGACCTGGATGGCTTGGCTACGTGGCATGGTCGAGACAGAAACATGGAGCTGATCCACGTCTCTGGTGATCGAGTGAGATGGCAAATCATGACCGCCCACGAATATCGGCATGGCACATATTGGATGGGTGGAACCAAATGTATACAAAACTCAAGACCGGCAAATCAGCCATATGCGCATGTGGATTGGCGCCGCAGACAGCAAATCACATACTTCAAGGCTGCCCCATATATGTCATATGTAAGCAAACCTTCTGGCCTGAAGAAACTACAGTGGAAGATAATCTCTATGGACCACTCGATGAACTAACAAAGACAGTTAAATTCATATAAGAGACAACATTGCACATACAGACAAATTTCAAGAGAGTGAAAGAAGAAGAGGAAGGACATGCTACTATGGTTCGTGCCCTTTTGTTGACTGTTAAAACCAACGATATCATGGAATCATTTTGTACCATTACTTGTTTCTGCAGATAACGATTTTGGGCAGATAGAAAAGCCCTTCGTCCAGGAAGTCTCTACGCAGTGTTTAAGTTTGAATTCGTATTAAGCACAACAAGTTACATCGATGGTTTTGTGCATCGTGACGGTCAGGAGAATGTGTTATTAAAATAATTGTCTGGGCCAGAATGTGTTATTACAAACATTATCTGGGACAGAATGTGTTATCACTATAATTGTCGGGGACAGTATTTGTTATCACAATGACTGTCTGGGCCAGAAGGAATTACCACAATAACTGTCTTGAACAAAAGACATTTCCACAATAACTGCCTCGAACAAAAGGAATCGTCAAGATAACTGCCCTGAACAAAAGAAGGTTCAATAACCTAACCTGATATAGAATGAGTAAAGTTTTGTTTGGCCTTTTGGCCTAGATCAAAGTGTAGCATCTGCGCTTGATCTTGCCAGGGGCCGCATGTAGATGCGGTCATCCGAATGACATACAGGGACGAGGGGACCTGATAGGGCGTCTCTAGCCCCTGGTGAAACCGCAAGCCGTTCAAAAAAAAAAACACACACACACACACACACACACACAAACATTACAACAGGGATCCTCGGTAGCTTAGTGGCTAGACGCTTGTCTGCTAGTCCCTTGGTCACAGATCGTCGGGGCGGATTCGAATTTGTACAGTTGACATGGGCTCTCAAGTGGACCCAGCCTAAAATGGGTACCAGAAAATGTCTGGGAAAGTAAATGCGGCCGGCGTGATACAGACCGCATCAACCACCGATTGGTCAATAGAAATATGGGTCTAGCACCATTGGCCCGTTAGCCTTCAGCTGTGTCCGAGGGTTCTTTACTGAGCTACTGAGGGCTCTGTGACGAAGGAGTTACGAACGCAGTTCATAATCCCGCTTACCGTGTTCTAAACACAGCTGCTGGTGATTTGGAAGCAAACCGCCTTGCGTTGATTTTCACTCAGTGGTATGAGTGCCGGTTGTTCAGAAAGCAATGGCAAACTACTGAAAGTAAAACTTGTCAATAAAGCACAAACAGCCAACAAAAATCCTAGGGTTGACTGCGACGCCCTGTAAAGAATATGCAACCAATTTAACTTAGTTACTTACAAAGTCGCTAACTAATACACAGTTAATTAATGAAAGCTTTAAGAAATGAAAGCTGCCTGGTCTAACCTTTGAGTGTAATATTGACACCTCTGAACCCGATATTGACACCAATGGTAACATTGACCTCCTCGCCTGTACCGGCCTTGTATTTGGTCCTAGTGTGTGTCTCAGCTGTTTCCCAAGTCTGGCCGAAATTTGACACTGCAATATAAACATTTGTTATTGTAGAGCCTGTAACGTAAGGTGCTGCAATATAAACAGTTGTTATTGTGGAGCCTGTAAAGTAAGGTACTGCAATATATCAAAAGGATTAGATAGAGTAGATAGAAACAAGCTGTGGGATATCCTTAAATAATATGAAGTAAGTGAACATCTAACAAACTTATGTAGAAGTTTATACAACAACAGTGAATGTCCGGTGAGAACAAACGGAGGATACTCGGAACACTTCACAATAAAATCCGAAGTACGACAAGGTTGTGTCCTGCCCCCCTCTTGTTCATAACCTATTTATATACGGCATATGTAAAATAACCACCCAAACAGAGACCGTAACAACACCGCATGACGAACATAACACAGAAGAACCAGCGACAAAATACACTATTAAAGAATTTCTATTTGCGGAAGATGAAGCACTAATAGCAAAATCAGAAGCAGAATTACAAGACCACATAAATGACCTAAACAAAGTGTGTAAGGAGCTAGATATAAAAATTAGCATCAGTAAAACAGCGATAATGACTATAACCAAAGTAAAAAAAAAAAGATGCATCTAAAAGAAACAAAAAATCTGAAACAAGTAAATAGCTTCAAGTACCTATGAGGTATCATATGAAATGCAAATCAGAAGACGAGATCGAAAATAGATGCAATAAGGCAAATCAACTCATTGGACAAATGGCACCAATACTAAAGAACAGAAACGTATCAATAGATACTTTAAAGCACTCTACAACACATTCTTTCTACGAACTCTATGCTACTAATGTCAAACCTGGGCAATGACAGAAAAAGAGAAGAAAAACATCACAACAACGTAAACGAGATTCCTGAGAAGAATACTCAATGTATCAAGAAGAGAGAACATCAGAAATAAAGAAATCAGGACTAAAGGGAGGATTATAGCAACGCTAGATTTCATCAGAAAACAGCAAGTTAAATGATTTGGCCGCGTATAACTAGGCAACCAATTAACAGTATACCACAACAAGTAATGATATACAGACCAAGCGGATCCAGAAGAAGAGTCTGACCATGTAAACGATGGACTGAAGGAATAACAGGATCCATGGGAATCACAATGTATGAAGCCCATAAACGAGAACTTCCCCACAGTGTATGCTTCACTTTGATACCGCAAGGTATAAGGTTAAAAACAAATGAGATGAGATTGTTGAGACTGTAAGGTAAGAGACTCCAATATAAACAACTGTTATTGTAGAGCCTGTAAAGTAATGTACTGCAATATACCAAGTTTCGTTCTACAAGCTGTAAAACTCGTTCTGGACATTTCCTCATAGTCTACTAACGATGACATGCCAACAACTTGTTGAGAAAACATGGCCCAGTACCAGCCTCATCGTTTGTGCAGCGCTGAATATTGATCTCCTGACATTCCATTATCCCTCTCCACAGAAGGGCGCAGTGGCTAACATGTTTCTCTGCCGGCAATGTGGTCATGTGATCGATTCTACACTGAGGAGATTGTTTAGTTGATCAAGTTCGCAGGTCAGCTAAACCTAAAATTGTTTAGTTGATCAAGTTCCCAGGTCAGCTAAACCTAAATTTGTTTAGTTGATCAAGTTCCCAGGTCAGCTAAACCTAAAATTGTTTAGTTGATCAAGTTCCCAGGTCAGCTAAACCTAAAATTGTTTAGTTGATCAAGTTCACAGGTCAGCTAAACCTAAAATGAAAATCGAGAAATGTTCTGGGAAGTAAATCGGGTTAGTGATTTTGATAATAGCACCTATTGAGTGCCGATTGGTCCATACAAATATGGGGCAATCACCATTTACCCAATAGATTCCGGGGCCGGATAAGGAAGGGGTCTTTAGATAGCATGTAACGATTTCATAGAACATTTAGATAGCATGTAACGATTATCATAGAATCTTTAGATAGCATGTAACGATTATCATAGCACCCTTGGATAGCATGTAACGATTATCACAGAATCTTTAGATAGCATGTAACGATTATCATAGCACCCTTAGATAGCATGTAACGATTATCATAGCACCTTTAAACAGCATGTAGCGATTATCATAGAATCTTCAGATAGCATGTAACGATTATCATAGAATCTTCAGATAGCATGTAACGATTATCATAGCACCCTTGGATAGCATGTAACGATTATCACAGAATCTTCAGATAGCATGTAACTATTATCATAGAATCTTTAGATAGCATGTAACGATTATCATAGAAACGCGATGTGTTTGTTTTTATATGGATGCGATACCTGGAAAATAAGGAGTTACGCTGAGATACGTTTGTGAGCAGCAGATATCTCATCCAAGGGAAAGATGCAATTGTCAGATAGAAAACAAATAGGCAGACCAAGAAACAGATTACAATCACAAATTGATTCGAGATACTAAACGTGTGCTAGGAGAAGAGACAAACTTGAGAACTTAATGAAAGCTGGTAAATTTGATGGGAAAATAGTAAAAGGGAAATAAAGATACATAGCTTGGCAAATGGATATATCAGCGCAGTGATTTGAGACAGGTAATTGTTTAAAAGTGGCGAACAATGCATGAGCGGCCATGCTTACCGGCATGGCTCATGATGATGGGGCACATGGTGATGGTGATGTTTATGATATAACAAATTGTTAATATTATAGAAAGACATTTCACTGAAGTGCAGAACTGTGACTTTACAGGTGAATGTTGTAAATAACATGGGCAATTACAATTAATAATGTAAAATCATTTGAAAGACACCAAAACACAAAGGGAACCAACTCGTCAGAAGCATCAGTAAGAGGCAGTCACGGTTGTGTCCACATAAAAAGTGAAAAATGTGAACAAGTAACCGGATGGATGTTTTTAAGTTTTTGTCGACGACAGTGAGGGCCCTACGGGCCCAAAACTTTAAAAAAACATCCATCGATCGGTCTAGCAGTCCACCGAACACTAAACCGGAAAATGATTGCCGGACCGATGCAAATGAGGCTCGAAGGGATTCTTCTTTGTCGCGGTGAATTAAAATTGAAGTACCTCACGGTGTAACCCATAAGTGCTCCGTTCTTCTCCTAACTCAAATCTGAGTCAGGAGAAACTCAGCTCAGTGCACGAATCCCGTAGCCATGGCGAGGATCCTGAAATACTTTGGGTAGATTTTTAACTCCAAATTTTGCCCGGGCAGCGCCGTTAGGCTACTCTTTTTCGATTTCCAACTGCCAAGGGATTTTTTTACGTGCGCAACAATACACACGGGCGTCCGATCTCACTACTCAGAGACCAGGAGGAATTTTTTTTTTATTACTCGAAGTCCACGTGAAAAAAAAATCCCGGTCCTCCCCGGGGCTTGAACCCGGGACCTCCAGCACTCGAGGCGGACACCATACCTCGAGACCACTTCACTCTAATGGATATAATCCCGTCTAAGGACTCGGGTGACCTGAAAGTCAATGCATCAGACTTAAGAGTTAACACTCAGTCTTCCAGAGAATTATAAACCAATCAGAGGACACACCTCGTAGCCTGTGTTAACCAAAAAACACCATTTCCTATGTACACTGTTTATCTACTCTGTTAACAGAGTAACCATTTCTCTGTATGCCCCCCCCCTCCCTTTTTCCCATTATCTTTCTAATGCGTTCATTAAGTGTTCATGATTAACGGACATAAAGTAATGTAAGCAGTATATAACTAATGTCAAACTACTGAAAGTAAAATCGCCTTGTAAATCACAAACAGTCGAAAGGTGTCGGTTATGAACGCAACGTCCATCAAAGAACATGCAATTTTGTGTCTGATTTGCTCACATTCGTTTTCTGACTTTCGTGGACTTGAATACGTTACGCAGGATTTTCTGTACATGATAGAATACTGCCTTTGTTTCGTTTATTCTGTATAATTATATTGCTTAATTTACTAATAGTATTAAACTGTAAGAACTGTAAGTGTTGAGGAAAGTCTGTATGTCCGCGCTATCTCTCTGTCTGCCTGTCTGTCTACCCATGGCTCTTTCTTTCTTTCTTTCTTTTTTCTCTCTGATTATATATCTATCTTCTGATAGTGGACACAAATATCACATACGACTTACCGAGTATAACAGCTCCGATGTACAGACTGACTGTAATCCTTATAAATGTGAACAGTATCTGCAATCGTTTACAAAATCTATAATCAGTAACTTTATCGTGTATTTTGTAAAAGTGTCGACCGATGTAAAAAAAAGTGGCAATCTTCATAATCCAGACAGTAGTAACAGGCTGAAATACCATGTGTTCATTATACTCAAGAAATAGGATACTGATGAATTAACTGTGGAATTGATAAAATTACGACTAAATTTTTTACAAGAATGTCTGTCATATTCATAAAAGAGAAAACGACAGGCTTACACCCATTCCACTTGAAGACAAACTCTGTGGAGAAGCCAGCAAGTTCAAATTGACCGGTGCTTTCTTTAAATCAGTTTAGGCTGACGTCTTAAGGTGTACGAATAAGAAGAAGAAGATAATGTTGACTTTCTGACAAGCAAGCAAGCAAGCAAGCAAGCAAGCAACTTTCTGACAGATCAGCAGAACCAGCCAAGCTATCTGTTCTTTCATTGCCCATTATCCCAGTATGCCCTGATACGAAGCTGGGTGTGTCTCTGCGAATCGAAGGCCTCTGCAGGGATTCAATCCATTATGTTCCCCGTTCTGTACCTAGATACTTCCACCTCCCCCTCTTTGGATTGTTTTGGAGTCTGTTGAAAATTAAATACCCGAAAACTCTGGAGGACACATGACCAACTTAGGAGTAACCCCAGACAGTCGGGTGTGCTGTGCTCAATCATGACCTGGTTACACCCTGATATGCCTCATCGCAGATGTGAAGTTCCCGTGCTGGTTCACATCGCGCTCGTTTCTGATCTCGGAGAGGGGAAGGAGAGCTCTGCAGGTTTCCTCGTGGTGATGTTACTTTAGTACCGAGCCCGGCGGCAAGTCTCTATACCAATCTTAATCTAATGGATACAATCCCGTCTAGGGACTCGGGTGACCTGAAAGTCAGTGCATCAGACTTAAGAGTTAACACTCAGTCTTCCAGAGAATTATAAACCAATCAGCGGACACACCTCGTAGCCTGTGTTAACTGAAAAACATCCTTTCCTATCTACAATGTGTATTAATATAAAGTGGTATACAGACAAAATGTTTACAGTTCCCCACAAAGGTGCGCACACCTATGCAGACCTCACTGGGGATTAAGACAAACATAATCCCGTGCCAGACACATATACTTCTTCTTCTTCTGCGTTCATCCGGATTTTTTTTTCCGGATGTGACTGCGTTGTGCCTGTTTACAGCAGAGCTGCGTTCTTGCGCCGTTAGGCCGACACATCCGACTTCTGCGGGCATTTGTTGACCGGGTTAACCTTCCCGGGAGACACATATACTAGGTATACGATATAATAAACCGGGGTGATCAGCGTCTTTGTCTGTTGTTTTTCATCATCATCATCATCATCATCATCATCATCTTCATCATCATCTTCATCATCATCATCTTCATCATCATCATCATCATCATCATCATCATCATCATCATCTTCATCATCATCTTCATCATCATCATCTTCATCATCATCATCATCATCATCATCTTCATCATCATCATCATCATCATCATCATCATCTTCATCATCATCATCTTCATCATCATCATCATCATCATCATCATCATCATCTTCATCATCATCATCATCATCATCATCTTCATCATCATCATCATCATCATCATCATCTTCATCATCATCATCATCATCATCATCATCATCATCATCATCATCATCATCATCATATGGCATGCCGGTAAGATTGGGTGGTCGCAGTTCGCCATCTCACACCACTACTAGAGTCTTGGGCCAGGCATGTTTTCTTGGCCCGGTTACACCACGTGACCAGGACATTCAGATTTGTATCTCATTGCCTTTCCTTTGCTCTCCTTTCAGGTTAGCCAGTTTTCATTAAGTTTTCCTGTCCGTTTCTCTTCGTTGCGTTTACATCACATGAAATTATTCAATTAGCAAGTACTTCTTTTACGAGGCTAGGTTGAAAATAATCTAAAACGAAGCAAATAGGTATGTGCAGATCCTGCGACAGAGAAACATCAAACACAGACACGTAAACATACATTACGCCTAACCCAGCTCAGGTGAATTCAGGCCAGAGTTCATTGTCAGGTGTGTACATGTGTCTCTATTTGTTGTCTCTCTTAGTCTTTCGCGTGGTTTACTTCTTCGTTTTCTTTTTATGCCTTTCATCTCCCAATAGGTTATCGGCCAACTAATGCCACGCCTTTTGTGGATACATTAGTGCGGCAGGCAGTAACCAGAGGATCTGGCCGACACTCAGTACTCTGGCTAGGCGGACATATAATCAGATTGCAACAGGTACCATCAGTTTTGGGACTTTTTACTGGCTGTTGAAGATGGGGACTGAGCGCGTATGGGACTATCCAGATTTCTGTGATGTCGGTGTTTGACTCAACACAACTCATGACTGGTTGGAATTTCAAACTAAAGTTTTCTATGAGTTGAGTTAGCCAGTCTGTTGCCAATACTCACTTGTCGCCGTTTACAGCATGCATGGATAGGCTACAGTGTCACAACTCTGTATTTCCCGAATGGGCTTCGGCTAGACAACGGGGTTCAAAGAATCTACACACAGCTATTACTTCACATTACATTCATATTATTCATATTACATTGTCATATCCTTTTACAGCCGTGATTTCTCTTATCTTCTTCTTCTTCTTCTTCTTTTTCTTCTTCTTCTTCTTCTTCTTCTTCTTCTTCTTCTTCTTCTTCTTCTTCTTCTTCTTCTTCTTCTTCGTTCATCCGGAGAGTTTATTCGGACGTGATTGCGTTGTGCCTGTTTACCGCAGAGCTGCGATACTAGCTCCTTTAGACCGATACATCCGACATCTGTCGGCGTTTACTGACCGGTTAACCTTCCCGGATATTTCCCTTATCTGAAAACAATCTAAACTTACCGCTGTAGGGTTTCCCCCCTTCACTCGCTGTGAACTGAAGCGTATTCCATACACGTTCTACTACCAATAATGCATTGGACTGATTAGCTAACTCATAAGTGTCCGAGAACCGGTAGTCGGGGATGGTAATGCAAGCCAGTAAATAAAGTTAATGGTCTTTATAAACTGTGTTTCGTGTTTCACTGGGTTATACTTTAAACTATTCCCTGTATTACTATATATTAACTGACTCAGTGTCAAACAAAAAGTATTTTTGACCAAACACGATATACAATCAAATGAAACAAGTATTATAATGTAAATGTCCGTCCTCTGAGTACTGAAATTGTGGAAGATACTACGACACAAAACAAATAATATGATGACCCTAGTATAGCAATATATCGTCCCTCTATCCAAATGGGAGGTCACATTACGTAGCGGTATATTATTCTTCAGCACTAAATCTGTTAAACCGGTATAGTTTATTAAGAAAACCCCAAAAGCGAGGAGGGAGGGGTGGTGAGAGAGAGAGAGAGAGAGAGAGAGAGAGAGAGAGAGAGAGAGAGAGAGAGAGAGAGAGAGAGTATGGCTGACAGACAGAAAGAGGGAGAGAGAAAGAGAAAGGGGAAGAGAGAGAGAGAGAGAGAGAGAGAGAGAGAGAGAGAGAGAGAGAGAGAGAGAGAGAGAGAGAGACGGAGAGAGAAGTATATAAATATCACCCGACACGGGCTTACAGAATACAGAAAGTCTTTGCATGAACACGGAAGTAAAATATTGCGTTACTTTTCCCGGGAATACGGGAACGGGATTGGGCGGAATTCGTGCAATGATTCCCTTCCCCTTTCCCATGTCACAACCAGCCTTTAATAACCTTTTCAACATTAAACTAATACAAGCATAAAGAGGCAGACGAATTGGATACTTTAATGACGTCATATGGAGGCGGCGGGGACTAGTCCCGGTTTGCCAGTGGTTTTATTATTTAAATTATCAAGTGTGTCCTACTTCTTTTATTAACTCATTAACTACCACAGGCCGTTGATAGTGTCATCTGTGTGTGGTTGGATAACGATTTAAAAATAAGCAGTAACTGGCTCAAGCTGATTAAATATAACCAGAAAAATATGTTTTAAGATGTGACAAACTAGAACCAAGTAATCCCGCAAGAGACATCTCTGAATGCTGTAATTATTGAGATAACTTGTATGGGAGCCAATCGAGTGGTGAGGAAAAGACTACGGCGCTGGATAGGACACACGTTGAGGAACCCTCATAATACTACAACAATAGAAGCCATGGGACAAATGAAATAGAGTAAAACCTAAAAACACATGGCGACGACAATTAGTGACAAATGAATAGGAAGGACATGGAGGGAACTGCAGAGGACAGTAAAAAAAACAGGACCTCTTGGCGTGAGTTGGTTGAAGGCCTCTACTCCACTGAGGGATAAAGTGCAGAAGAAAAATGCAGGGTTTCCTTGCTGTGTATATTGTAGCGCTGTAAAGGCATTTCTTCCCCTACTTCTTCGCTCATCTCTCGAGGGAAATGCGTCATTCCTAGTCAGTGTGCCTGACTTCGGCATGCATTTGTGTAAGATTTATTTCCAATATACAGATTCCATCCAAGGTAACATGCACGACTGTGGTATTTCCCGTAGGAGTTCTAAATGGCTTCATGCACGCGTGGGTGTGACAAGTTCGAATTCATTGTGCCTATAATTGTCACATTTTTATCTTACCATATGTGATATATGCTAACTCTTTTTTTCCCCCGTGTTTTTATTCCGCTCTGACATTTTGAATCTTTGCTTATCACATGAGTAGAGTATTCATATTCTAACATGGTACAGAGTTACAAGCGACCATAGCGCAGAACTATAAGTGTACATAGCACACAGATATATGTGTACAAACAACACAGCTATAAATATGCACAGAACATAGCTGTGAGTGTACACAATACAGATCTATACTTGTACATAGAATATAGTTACTCGTGTACACAACACAGAGCTGTAAGTGTACACAACACAGAGCTGCAAGTGTAAACAGCACAGAGCTGTAAGTGTACACAACACAGAGCTGTAGGTGTGCACAACACAGAGCTATAAATGTACATAACACAGAGCTGTAAATGTACACAGCACAGAGCTATAAATGTACACAACACAGAGCTATAAATGTACATAGGACAGAGCTGTAAATGTACACAGCGCAGAGCTATAAATGTACACAACACAGAGCTATAAATGTACATAGGACAGAGCTGTAAATGTACACAGCGCAGAGCTATAAATGTACACAGCACAGAGTGCTCCTCATTGGGAGGAGGTGGAAGATCTCAATAACAAAAGCATGGATGTATCACTTTCAAAGAAGCAACAATACATTGCTGTGTGTTAAAATACCTAGCCAGGATATTTAACATGCTCAGACAAAACGTGAAAGCTGTAATAAAACACCAAACTTTCCTTAGTGGGCCGCGGTAGAGTAGTGTCTATAGGTTCACCTGCCGGCCCGGTGGGCATGGGTTCGCATCGGGGCAAATTTTTAAAACTGACCTGGGTTCCCAGGTCGACCCAGGCTTTAGTATGTACCAGGAAGTGTCTTGGGAAGTAAAGACAGTCGGCGTGGTGCAGGGTGTAATTTTAATTACTGTGCAGTGTTTGAAAATATTGCCCGTCAAAGTTTTGTATTTAACTATTCAGTTGCATGAATTTTACACAGGGTGAATACAAAACTTGGACCGGCAATATTTTCAAACACCGCACAGTCATTATAAATACACCCTTTACTAACCACATCACCCATCGTTTGCCGATTGGTCTATACAAATACAAGTCTGGTGGCTTATGGCCAATGCCAGTAGGCGTGTAATAAGGGCGCTTTACTGTACTGTTAACATACGTTGTTTGATCTATACCGACGAAATTTCATGAACAGGAAACTAATTACTTCTGTTATTACAGACGTAACCGTAGAGGTCTAAATGCAAACATGGAGGAAGAGGAAATTATGCATGGAAAATAGTTGATCACACATGGTAGGTTACTCGGGAAAGAAAGAGTTAAACGATTATTGTGGATCGTGTCGTCTGCGTATCTGAATTCTGGAAATGGATTTTCACCAATTATGAATGGATAAAACATGTTATTAGAAAACAGCAAGTGGCATGGTTCGGACTCATAACTCGGCTACCAGCTAATATTAGACCACAACGAGCAATGATTTGCAGGCCAAATGGAACCAGAAAAACCATGTAAACTGTAAACGATGGACAGAGGGAATAACAGAGTCCATAGGAATCTTGATATATGAAGCCCACAAACGGGTATTCTCCCATTGTTTATACTTCACCTCGACACCGCAACGTACAAGAGGAACAGGCTGAGATTAGATGCGATGAGAAAAAAATGTGACACGTCTCATCATTTTTGACGTTTCCCATTACAGTTTCTACATAGATGTCGAACAGGTATTGAAACAATGCAACATTGTCTTACTCTCCGTTGCACCTCAAAACTGTCTGATGTTTCACCGGATGCCTTGACACTGACTGCTTCTTGTTGATAATGTTACCATGTTTTAATTAAGTGAATCAAATGCGCTGGATAAACCAAATCTCTCGGGGTGTTCCACGATTTCTGATCTTGGCCACAGTTGAAGCTTCACCTTGTAATCTCTGTAGTCCTCATTGATGTTTCTCATAGTATAACCATTTATATTTTTTAACCGATTTTGGTATTATGTTAATGCATGGATAAAAATAATACATTATTACATAGTGAAATATTTAAACTACATCTCCATTGTTACAACGAAACAATACTGTGTAAAAACAAAAACATTAATTTCAAATATGAAAACATCTAACACTATCGTACAACTTACGTCTTTTCCAACCAGTCCGGGCAGAATTAGGTAGAAGGAAAAAGCCAAAATACAAAAACAGAAAATGAGACCCGAAGTAAGAAGATCTCCTTCCCAAGGTGTAAACACGGCTTCGTAAAACGTTGGCCCGCCATTCGTCCTAAAGCCTTGAAACGCCATGATTTTAGTGAAATAGGAGGCCTTCAAATCGTGCAGAATTCGAATGCTGCAGGAACCTAAATGTTAACAGGCGTGTATGTTTAGGCTTTTTTCTCCATACGCATTTAACATCCTGATTGGCGAGGCTAAGTGTTGTGTTGTGCTGTAGACCCGGATATCCTATAAGAAGTAGTCGGCCTGATTTACAGCGTGTGTTTTAGCAAAAACAACAGTGCATCTACGTTGTAATAGGAAACTATACACACTAACATGTACGTGTATACCCAGATACCCTTGGGCAAGATGGAGTGTCTGTTTCGCCGCCCAAACAGCATAATGTCAAAAAGTTAGTTGCATATCCTTTTGCAGGACATCACAGTCAATCCCAGCATTGGGGGGGGGGGGGGGCAGTTTATGATTTCCTTACAAGTTTACTTCAGTAGTTTGCCATTGCTTTCTAAACGACAGGCTTTCATACCATTGTATGAAAATTAACGCAAGGCGGTCTTCTGCCAAATCGCCCGCAGCAGTGTTGCGAATGCGGTATGTGGAATTACTAACTGCGTCCGTAACGCCACCGCCACAGAGCCGGTGAAACAAGTGAGGAATTGGTGCCTTGAGTTTGAAAGACTTCGACTAGTACCTTTTTAATTAATGTTTCGAGTTGCCGATTGTAGGCAGATGGTTTATTTATGCAGACAATGGTTACAGGAACAGAGAGCATTGTCAAGCACACACTTCAGAGTATGTCTGCAATCTTGTCAGTTCAGGAGTCTTCGCGGCAAAGTGCTTACACCGCCTGCTTCGCGCTCCTAATTATATGGGTTCGATTCCTGGCTACATCGATCTGTTCACGAATGAGACTCATGGGGGTCGTCGCTGAAGATACGGAGTTCGCCCTGCGGAAAGAGACCTAGCCATGTGTGATTAAACCCAGTATAATGTAGTCGATCCTTTCACCTTTTAAATCCGTTTAAACTCTTGACGATAACATCATATGGGATCTGTTGCTATTGCTGTTGGTTCCAAAGCTAAGGGGGAATCTATAGGGTGTATCTTTAATGACTGTGCAATGTTTGAAAATATTGACGGTCTAAGTTGTATATTCACCCTCTGTAAAGTTAATGCAATATAATAGGTAAATTCAAAACTTGGACAGGCAATATTTTCAAACACTGCACAGTTATTAAAAATGCATCCTGTACTCCTGAGACCCTAGTGTCATTCTTATGAAGCTTTTAAGGGGACCCATACTCTGAGCTTGTAACTGTTGGAGACTGCTGCAATAACATTCCCCTGACGTATAAATTGCAGAACATTTGAAGAGAATGATCGATGGTTTCATAAAGACGAACACAACGTTTGCACAGGGGTGAGCATCGGGGATTGCTACTGTTTAGATGGTTGTTGATACCCATCATGATCTGTTTGAAATTGGAAAAAAAAATGGTCTCTTTTTTTCCTGCTAGGTCATTGATGTTGTTACTAACTTTTGGATCATACTGGGATACAAGATGTTGATAATAGAGAAAAGAGCATGTTAGAATTTTAAACAGAGACCTGGTTAAAAAGCAAATACGACAAGAAATGAAAACAAAAACTGGAAAAGTAAGCCAAAGAAATAAATATACGGATGATTTGGCAAAATGGTATACTATGAATAAGATCACAAACGTGATTCGAAACTTTGGTGATCGTGTGAAATATTAAACTATGATCGATCACCATTACTAGTAAGGCAGGTGATGATGATATTTACGAGGTGATGTGTTTCCAGAAATCAATATTTAAAGATATTTATGGCATTGTGCAAAATAAGCAAGTGTATTTGCAATGCCACTCACTGGCGAAGCCGGGTTAGAAAAATGGGAGAAGCTAGCGTAAAAGTGCGTGTGTTGGGAAACTCAAGATGAATACCCAAGATTACAATTATTGCACATGTCAATTAAGCCACATCTTTAATATTGGGCACAATGACAGCGGCCGCATCTTTGCTTCCTCCACCTGGTTACTCCACTAGAAGTGATGCTTTCTTCACTGGCGGCTTGTGTTTTCTTAATTTAAACAATTCTTGAGTGATTTTTTTTTATCCGTTTCGATCTCATCAGGTGTCTACATTTGAACACCAACAGGGTTACACACATACATATACATAAAGGTAATATCCTGTTCAACCTTCTGGGTTATAAATGGGATGTAAATATAGTGTCAATGCGGTATCTTATATTGTTATTATTTCATATGATGTTCTTTAACACTAATTTGGCCATATTAAACTTGACAACGGCTTAGAAAGAACTATGATGGAATGCCTGCTTGCTGAAAGATGAGGCGGCGATAGACCAGCACGAGAATGAACACATGATATTGCAGATACTCTGGGCTTGAGGGTGCAGAGACGAGAAATGGCAAGAGACCGCGAGACTTGTCCACGGGACGTGATGGGGGAAACATTCTGCATATGACCTGCTACATGATTATGTTGCATGGTGCAAATTACATAACCTGCTATTTGTGTTGTTATATTTACAGCATTTCATTAAGTGACCGAAATGTGTAGTATTTTACTTTATAAATGAGGATCTCCTTATATACCAAACAATGTATTCCCTTAGTCCATTTAAACAGAGAAGCCATAAACAATATGTTTCACGGTTTATTGCCTGGCAGATTTTGCTGCATTTCGTCTGGTGAATACTGCGGAGTTATATATCATATGAAGTGAATAATACTTTAAAGCTGAAACAATTAAAACAGATGCTCAACATCCGAACAATACCTGTGATTATGTGCTTTAATTGTTATAGCTTAAGTATTATTTATTTATTCACATCACTTGATATATAACTCTCCAGTATACACCTGATGCGATGCAGCGAAAAATGCCAGGCAATAAATCGTGCACTATATTCTTTGTGACTTATGTGTTTAAAATCTCTTTATATGAAATTTGTTTCTTGTGATGTGTTGCTTGATTCTGCTTTTTCAGTTCCCTACACATACCGTCCCTGTTTACCTACAGGTAGGAGAGTTTTCGTTTCGTTTTACTTCTGAACCGGCTTATGAGTGTCTGCCTGAGCATGTATGTGGAAACACATTAGACTACACGCAGAAGCCGTTAGGGCGTCTAACACCCAAAAAACAAAAACACGCCATACGTGACCTGGGAGTTGTCTGCGTGTGGGTTTACTTAGTTGTACATTTAACCAGGGAGGGGCTAATGCTAATACATTGTTTAACCATTCAGATAAAAAGAGCGAATACATGGCCCATTCAGTGTTGACGTAGCGGTAGCATTTTGCTGGTAGATGCACCGGGTGACTCACGTTCCACTTCCGGGGGTGGGGTGGCTACTGGGCAGACACACTTAGCGATTTTGATATGGGAAAATCACGATAGCGAACATCTCGAACGTGGTACCCACAACAGGAGAATAACGTCTTTGCGAGTGTCAAGAGGGCAAATGGACCGAAACATTTGGAGATGGGGAACACTTCTGGTGATCAGAAACCTCATATGGTCGTGTTTTACTGCGGCGGCGTTTTTGCCACTGATGGAAGGAAGTGAGGGAGCAATTGGGTCTGAATGGATTAAAGTAATAACAGTCAGGAACTGTTGAGTCCAATACCGACATCGCAGCACGCGGGACCATACGCATTCCGTCCTCATTTTCAACAGCAAGCGACGAATCCCAATATTAATGGTGTCAGTTACAATCTGATGATGCTCCTTCTGGCCTTTTTTCCTCTTCAAACCCTCTTGGCTGGCTGTTCAAGGTGACATCGAGCACAGATCACGGACTCCATAGCTCCGGCGGTGATCCTTACTGTTAACATTTTAATGATTACCCTGTGGCTTACAGCAAAAATAAAAAGAGGTTTCCACGAGCTAGGGTGTAATGGGTATATCCAATATTTTATAGACCACATGGTGCTCGATGAATGATGTGGTCAGTATGATGCGGCTCTCCTTTACTTCCCATAGCATTTTCTGGCACACTCTGTAGGCCTCGGTTAATTGTTTAAAAAATTCTCACCTGGATGGGATTCGAGCACATGACTGCGGGATCGGCAGGCTAATGTTCTAATCATTGCGCAATCGAGGCTCTCATTGGATGGGTTAACTTAACAAATAGCTGACACTCAGGAGTTAATACTCGCTTCAAGAAAGCCTCTTCGCTGTCTTTGTAGATGTGCTCGTCTTGATCGATGATTTGTGTGAACTGAGTGAGGCCAGTAATTGTGCACTCGATGTTTATTTTCTTGTGCACATAGTCCTGCAGCGTTTCTCAAACTGAAATCCCACCACTGCGCAGTTTTGCATCTAATTGTGTATCACAGCAAGTGATACTACCTATAATACAAGTTATAGTATAATCTAGTACATAATTATTTTATATAGATAATCTAGTGCTATCCTGATGTACGGAAGCGAATCATGAACAATACGCAGACAAGTGAGACGGTTATATGAAAGCTGCGGAGTTACTGTTTTATGGACCTGATCATTTGGGGCCACATCGATTGACGGATGTCAGTCGCGGCGATCGGACAAATTTTGAGCTACAGCCTATGATGGGTGACATTGTGATATTCTAGTATGATAATTTGATTGCGTCTAGCGTGTGCCGCGTGGTCTAGTGGTTACACACCCGCGTCACACGCCAGTGATCTGGGGTTTGCTTCCGGTCCGGTGCAGGATATACACTACTGATGAGCTCAAACGAGAGCGAAACTCGAGTCTAGTGCTTCCAAATTGACGTGGACAAGGCCTTAGGTTCGTACCGGAATATGATCGGCGTTGCCACTTGTGGGTTGTGTTCAATCTTAAAATCTCAAATCCCGAAACAAACAAATAAATCAATTATAGAAGACTGATTAGAATAACGCGGACGGACAGAAACAGCAATGACGACATCTTGAAAGAAGTTGACTCACAAAGAGAACTGGTTACATGCATCAGAAGAAGACAGTCCACATTCTTTGAGCATCTAATGAGAAGGTAAAAGCTGTACGTCGTCACAATGGGAATGTTGTAGGGGAGGAGAAGAAGGGGGGAAACCAAGAGAGAAAATGTTGGACAGTTTGACATCATGGTATGAAGTAACATCGGTATCAGAAATGATTGACAGTGCCAAGTAGCAGCGCAAATGAAATGACGCAAAACAAAAGTAGTGAGAAAATCGCGAACAAAATCTTGTGAGAAACTAGGAGGCTGACTTCAGAAAAATTGTCAACAACAAGAAACAGTCAGATCTTGGAGCTTGACGAGCGAAGCAGTATGATTCGATGCTCTGGAACGAGATATATTATATACTGGAAGGACACTATTATGATGGCCAACAATTTTTGGAAAGGAGTACGACAATATTAATATATGATGAATATCAGCCCGAAAATCATGGGCAGATGTGCCCAGATCAGAATGAGGCTTAGAAAGTAGTAGCAAGGTGACTCATAGGCAGACTAGTGAAGGACAGAAGGACTGTGATAGGGTCGTTGCAATGCTTGAACATATTCAACTATATATTGTTCATAATTAATATTTTATGCCGTCCCGCCTGGCCATAACAGGCACGGTATCAACGAATTGTAAATTGTCACTGATATTTATTGAATATGCAACTAGCTCGACTCACGCGAATAAAAAGTGCCTTAGAATGTTAAACACCGGCCTTCGAGTCATTCATCAATGCTGGAATTCTGATTCGATATTCTGCTGGATTGCTGCAGCCCTGGACCTTTGAGCATTGTTGTTAATATTGTTTATTCCACTCAAGTTCCTATCTAGCAGGACATGGGGAGCTCGGTGAATTAGAAACATAGAAACTTAAATGTCGCCAGTATGCCTCTTTCATACATCAAGTCAGCTCAAGATATTTATGGACAGTGTGTGTCAGTAATCAAGGAACAGCCTGCTGTTGTCATTTTATAATTCAAATTTTGTACACTACACCGTCTCACTCCACCACGCCATAAACACCGGACCGACATACACGACGGATTATTCAACGAAGGAATACTAACACGGATCTAGACGAACACTTCAACAACTTTATATTTGGACACATAGGAGTTCTTGTAGTTAGCATGGATTGTCTACAGCGATCGGATAGATATATCAACATTACATTGCGACTACGGTTATCTGCCAATATCACCAGCACTAGAAGAGCGGCAGTAACAGTTCACACCTAAGATCAGGCCAATTGAATTGTTTGTGTGTGTTTTTTTTTTTTAAAGCATTCTATTTGGGTGTTTAAGATGAAATTTGATATTTTTCTCGATGGCCGAGTTGCTGGCTTCGTAGTTGTGTGGGCGGTTGGAAAGGCTATCCTTACGTCAGGTAATTACAATTGTCAGGCGCAAGGATACGTGTCGTACTAGCATCGGTCAGTTCGTGACGAAATTTTATTTTGTAGCGACCTCGCGGGTGTTCAGTAATTGTGTCGTTTCGTAATAGTTTTTATTCGTTTTAGCTATCAGTCCTCAGTGTTTCTTTTTCATATAAATAGATATGTTCGTCTGCGTCGCATTTTGTATACCTCTCTCGTAACAGTTTATGTGTATTGTGGCGTAACATTATTTGATATAGAAGTATATCTGATACCAGTTTTGTCTGGCTTATAGATATTCTAACGGGTTGAGGCAATAATTATCTCCGCTCAAGCTTGTTGCATCGTTCTTACATTCAGTTTATAACATTGTTGATTCTGTTGACATTGCTTTCTATTTTATACTGTTGACGCATTTACTTGCTGTCTTTCATTCGATTTTGTATCGCATACAAATATAGTATATTTCAGCGGTATAATTTACAGCAAAGTGTGATAACATGTCAACATTACAAGAGGTTATGGACATGGGTGAAAAGTCCGGTTTGACCGGTCAGGATTTAAGAACATGCGCGAAACAGGAATTTAAAGATTTCTAGGCTCAACAGCGGGAAGAGAGGGCAGAAAGATTAGCAGCAGAGAAGGAAATCAAAGAAAAAGAATTGGCGCTAGAAAGGGAAAAACTAGCGGCGGAAAAGGAAAAGCTTGCATTCGAGAAGGAATCCAAAGAAAGAGAACTTGCGTTTGAGAAAGAAAAACCAGCGGCTGAATTAATATTAAAGGACAAGGAAATTGAAGGGAATTTAAAAGTTAAAACGATGGAGAAAGACCGGGAAGCCGAGATTGTGCAGGCAAAATTGCAGGCGAAGGCACAAGACCCTATTAAACGATACCAGGGCCTCACCAGGAACTTCACACAAGGCGACTCCATATCCGCATGGATAACTAATTTTGAAGTGCTAAACAAGTTCTACAAGATTCCGACCGACATCTGGCCGATTGTATTTCACTGTCACCTCGCCTTGGAGCCTTTGAAAGTTGTAGAATTAATCCCTGAGAATCTGCGGACCAACTACACATATATACGTGATCGTGTCTTGAGTCATTTCTCTTTGGATGAAGCTGGTCAAAGAACGAAGTTTAAGACCCAAACACCTAAGGCAAACCAAACATTTCTGGACTACATATCTGAAACATGATCACTTTTTGCCAAGTGGTTGAAAGCGGCAGATGGAAGTTTTGATTATGAGAAACTACGCGACCTCATGTTAAGAGATAAACTACTTTCATCTGTGCCAGAATCAATGTCCACATTTCTGGTAGAGAACAAATGTACATCTGTCCCAGAGATGGAATCACGTGGGAAAGCATTCTGTAACGCACATCGTGAAATATTCGTTGATGGAGCTCAACCTGAATTGGTTACAGGGGCCAGTGCTAGAGTTCAGAATCAGCGTTATCAAGATAAGGCAAATAGATTCTCACAATATAGCCAACAGCATAGAGGCAGAGAGCCTTATCACAACTCACATAGAGAATGAGAAAGGCCGAGAAAGGGGTTTTCACACAGTGCCAGCATTGCAAATTTCACCACATCCGTCATATGAGTCTTATATTAAAACCCTCACTTCTAAGAGGATGAGTGAATATGATGCCTACAAAAAATAGTATCAAATGCTTCACGTGTTTAGCCTATGGACATACCTCAAAATCGTGTAAGATGAAGAATTGGAAGGAAGCTAGTGCTGCATACATTTTCACTTTTAGCGACTCAGAAGATGCAGAAGACGCTCATGCGGCCATGGTAGAGACATTTTCCGACGACAGACCATGTAGGAAATGTCATGATAATGGTAGTCTCGCATGTAGCCACACGAGACCAATACATAAAGCAAACGCAGTGTACACCCAGAAAGGCACTCTTCAGATCCACCAAGCATGGGTCATTGGATCGGCAACGTTGTGTATTAGAGACACGGGTGCTTCCGTTGTTGGAGTCTACGACAAACTGGTAAATAAGGGTGATTACACAGGTAAAACTGCTATTTGCAGAACGTTCGGAGGTACCCTAGAAAAATATAAGACCGCATGGGTCTCAATAAGATGTCCCTATTATAAGGGAAACATATGCGCGGCAGTATTACCAGACCCGTGTGCTGGGTTAATAATTGGGAACATTCCAAACCTGACAGAATGTTCCCATAAAGAGACGATCGAACGCAGACTTCCCTGGGCACTCGCAAGAACCTAAGTTCATGAAACACAAAAAGAAGACAATAAGCAACTAACACGGGTTACCTCAAATGACAACAGACAGTGCCCATTGACCTGTATGAAACACTATATATCACAACAGAGGCACGACACGACAGTACAAAAATGTTTACACCATAATATTCATGAAGTGAACAAATCCAATGATACTTCTCAATTGAACGAGTTTATTCCCGTGAGTGTGAGTGGAAAACAAAAGCAAACGATAAGGCAATATCATCTTTCGGCGAATAACACCATTCAGAAAACACACGAAGACAGAACAAAAGTTACACACACTGTTAACAAGCAACATATACAATCCACGGAACAACGGCAATGGAACACCATAACCACATTTATTTTCCATATGTTGATGCTTATTCAGTCACCCCTCACCTATGTGGATTGCGCCGTTATAAACAGATACTCACAAACAAAGAAATGTATTGTTTGCGTCATTACATACATTTACGCACAAGTCAAGAAATATGTTACTAACATTTACTCGCAAACCAAACGATTTGTCACAAACATCGGCGTATAAACAAGTAAATATTCTACAAACTGGTTGAATAAATGTACAGAACATTACAGAAAACAAACCACACTTGTCTTTGCTTACTCTAAGTACTTGTCTTTGCTTCGGGTGTACCAAACTTACCTTATTACAGCATATGTGGTACACATTATACACACAATTGAAATCTATAACATTGTTAAAATCAACAAAGTCAAAATATACAGATAATATCATACATTCGAAAAAGAGACACCATTATTCCCGAAAGAAAAAAAGAAAGAAAGAAAGAAAGAAAGAAAGAAAAGAAAGAAAGAAAGAAAGAAAGAATGAAAGAAGAAAGAAAGAAAGAAAGAAAGAAAGAAAGAAAGAAAGAAAGAAAGAAAGAAAGAAAAAAAGAATAGATAGAAAGATAGAAAGAAGCAAAGATTGTAAGAAAGAGAGAAAGGAAGGAAAGAAGGAATAAGAGTATTAGTTAAGCATATTCAATTCATATTTCGCTACATACACACGACAGATATTCACACACATTTAGGAAGTCAGAAATTTTTAGGACATTTCGAATTTTCAGAACTTTTCATAACTGTTCACGCTATCTCAGCGATTTTCTTACAAATTCATGATGGCAAATTATATCCTGTTCTGTATATAGCAGGAAACTATCAGATACTGATAGAGAGAGTTAACAAATTCTCTAAATATCTGATGCGTTGAAAATATCTTGTTCTTGTTCTTTAAAAACTCCATAATACACAGATGGTCTCTGCTTTTGCAAGATTACGATTTCGATATCTGTCATATTCCAGGTAAAGGTAATAACCTAGCAGATCTTCTCAGTAGACGGTAGAAATCTATGTAGATATCTCATTTCTTATTGTTGTCTTCGTGCATACATGTATTACAGCTGGCCGAATATCTATTTCACTTTTAGGCACCCAGATAGATTGATTCGAATTACACAAACAGTACAACATAAGTTTGTAACATATTGATTGATGTCAGATATGTACATATTTTTCCGATTTACTTAATTGACAGGTTAGATTAAATATAGCCGAACTTTCAAGAGAAATGTTAGTAGGACATTGAAAAGTAGATGTTAGTGACTAGATTTCGTTGAAACTGTGGTGACATTGAACGATATGATTCCGATGTTCCCGAGAGGAGTACATCAAACATGTGTACACGGGTGTATACACCCGCTTCACACGCGTGATCCGGGACTGTTTCCGGATCCGGTCAGGGATATGCACTACTGACGAGCTCAAACGAGGGCGAAACTCGAGTATAGTGCTTCCATATTGACGTGGATAGGCCTTAGGTTCATACCAGAATGCGATCGGCGTTGCCAGTAGTGGGTTGTGCTCAATATTTAAATTTCAAATCCCGAAACAACCACATAATCAATACATATATCCATATTTCACATCACTACATACATTTCATAAACATGTAAAGGCAGATTTTACGTCATAGCTCAGTCATTCCTTCATTTATTTATTTATTTACGTCATGATTCAATTATTCATACGAAACATACATTGAAAGTATCATTCATATGTTTATTACATCATGATGCAATCATTAATGCAAACATACATCTAAATATCATTCACACGGTTATTGTACGTCATGATTCGCTCATCTTAATGTCGTTGGGGGGGGGGGGGGGGGTAATGACAATCATACAATACATATATATTTAACATATCATACATTTTCATTCAGTTATCATAGAAAGAATGTAAATATAACGTAATTAATTTCAGTACTAAATACAGTCAAGAAATACATACACGTACACATCAGACATGCAAATACAAAGAACAATGGAGACATATACAAAGGATGAATGGCATGAATGTATGAAAGGATTTTAAATTAGTTTATGAATTTCTATCTATTTTAGGTTAAATTAATTTGTTATAATTATTGAATTGTTAAGTAAAGATTACGTCAGAATATAATGATTGGTGGAATTACTGGTACACGATTAGTAAATTTCTTACACGTTATTGAAATGGCAAACTACAGGTAACCAATAACAACATAATCAACCGCCTATGGTCACAGTAAATATTAATTATGCATTGCATTGTTTATGATATAAGTTGTCTATATGCAGAGCAGATATATATTAGCGAGTGTGAACAAAGAGTCGTCACAGCCATTTAAAAAAAGATAGATAGCTCACAAAGACTAACTCAATTCGTCAGCTACAAAGGCAGAAGACCTCACCGAGCAAATTGGACAATAACTGAGAGTCACACGGTAGCCGATAACGACAATATAGCAGGGAGAGAATAGTATTATAGTTACATGTACATACCAAAACTAATACAGAGGGAATGGTACTAGACAATCACACACGCCCCCTCAATCGGGATGAATATATCTTTGGTTGGGATGTTGGCTGTTTAGGCTTATGAGGGACTATTACTATATTTATAGTTTAGTTAGCCCAGCCCCCCCCCCCCCCCCATGGGCTGGTGCTACACGACGTATACCCGGGGTGCAGATAGGAGTGCGTGCCCGTAATATAATAATAATTTTTTTTTTAAATATAAGATTTTGTGTGTGATTGATACCATCATATTAGCACAGTAGTGGGAATAAAGTATATACATATGACTCATGGATTCTGAACTGATACTTGTCAGGCTAGATAAACAGACTACAGTATAAAATGGTTACACCATTTTCAAAGGGGAGGGGCATGCTGCCAAGTAGCAGCGCAGATGAAATGACGCCAAAAAAAAAGTAGTGAGAAAATCATGTGAGAAACTAGGAAGCTGACGTAAAAAGGAGAAGACGTCAGAAAAATTGTCAACAACAAGAAACAGTCAGATCTTGGAGCTTGACGAGCGAAGCAGTATGATTCGATGCTCTGGAACGAGATATATTATATACTGGAAGGACACTATTATGATGGCCAACAATTATTGGAAAGGAGTACGACAATATTATTATATGATGGATATCAGCCCGAAAATCATGGGCAGATGTGCCCATATCAGAATGAGGCTTAGAAAGTAGTAGCAAGGTGACTCATAGGCAGACTAGTGAAGGACATAAGGACTGTGATAGGGTCGTTGCAATGCTTGAACATATTCAACTATATATTGTTCATAATTAATATTTTATGCCGTCCCGCCTGGCCATAACAGGCACGGTATCAACGAATTGTAAATTGTCACTGATATTTATTGAATATGCAACTAGCTCGACTCACGCGAATAAAAAGTGCCTTAGAATTTAAACACCAGCCTTCGAGTCATTCATCAATGTTGGAATTCTGATTCGATATTCTGCTGGATTGCTGCAGCCCTGGACCTTTGAGCATTGTTGTTAATATTGTTTATTTCACGCAAGTTGCTATCTAGCAGACAGTACAAGAGACAGAAGGCTGTTGACAAATACAATCACCAAGGCCACACTGCATAAGCTATAATAAGAATCTAGAGAATCCAGTGCCATAATTTCTGGCAGCATTGCGCTATTGTTGTTGTTCATGTTTACCAACATGTCTTCGTTCTCTCCTGCCTATTCTGTGAGATCCTGTGATTTCAAGATTATTATTGTTCCCGTGATCTCCCAGTTGGATCGATTGACCAAACGTTATTGACCTGTTGAACGTTCGTTGTATGTTATTCACGATTATTACGTCGTGTGGCAGATGGAGCTCTTTTATTTTTCTTTCATCGAGCCATGTTCATGCGAAATAGCGTCGCAGACAGAAGATCATATCCAAGACTGCCTCGAATACGACTTATCCAGGCAAAACCTCTGAGAAAAGAAAAGAATGATCAAATCGGTTAAAAAGCCACCAAAACCTGCTCAAGAAGATTACCATCTTATGACAGACCAGGAAAAAAAATCATTTTTCTGCGTATCAGAATAGGACACAATAGATTACACAAGGACATGTATAGCCATGTGCATATGTGGATTGGTACCGTAGACAGCAGAGCACATACGCCAAGACTGCCCAAAATACGACATATCTAGGCAAACCTTCTGACCTAGAGAAACTGTAGTGGAGGTCAACTTTATAGACCACTGAGTGAACTAAAAAAAGACAATGAAGTGTATACAATAGACAACATTGCAGATATAGACAATTTTATCTCCCCTTCGTGGGTCGTTGTGATATGACTTTCAAGGGGGAGGTATTATCCGTTGTCTGTTGTTCTTCCTTATTCCTTTTAGCAGCCTCGTTCTGTGCTTCTTGACGTCTTCCCCCAGTCGCTGGTAAAAGTAAATTTGTCCCCATGCAGTGTCCTACTGTGTCTGTGATATGACACCACCATCACATTTTATAAGCCTGAGAGCAAAAGCGACAATTTGGCCAATCTTTCCCTCACTTTCACAAGTTACGAGCCCAGACGCCGAAATGGAGTACCATCGTACTCATGACATTATCAGCGTAGTTCACTATCAAATTCGCTCGAACGCCCGCGTTGGTGCTTCACCGTTGGCTGGATCTGCTGAGATTGTCGTCACAGTAGTAGTGCTAGTCAGCTACGCCACCGCTTCCTTCTGTCCTGTGTCGTAGACTGCCTGTCTTCTGGCAGCATTCTTAGTACGAGCCATCCTCTACCTTTGATGTTGGTGCGACTTGTTTGCGATAGCGCTGGGCGAAGTCCGTCTAATCTTTTATTTGACATATTTATATATGTACAGAAAGCCAGCACTAAACCTACATCAAAGAAGATAACCTAGGAGAGCAAGTGGACGCCCGAGAAGAACATGGATTGATGACATCGAAGATATTGTACAATTATACGGAATGACACTATCCAGTTTCACCCGTAGGGCGCTACTGCGTCAGTTATACCTCCCCACAGAAGCTTGGGGAATAAAGTGGAAGACGGTGGTGATGCTGATGATGACGAAAAAACGGATCCCCTATTGTAAGAGCATGCGTAGTTGTATGCAAGGACGATGTGTAGCTTCCACTGTTAAAAACTAACCGATGCATTCTCCAAAAATCTCATTAAGGGATATATCCTCTCTGTTTGTAAATTACTTACTTTAAGAATTTTGTGGGCGATTTAAAGTGGTATTTAATGACGAGAGACAAACAGGACACGACGAGACTTGTTTTATGTATTGGTTATTGTTTTCAGATGTACACAAGGCAAAGGCGGACCCAGGAGCAGTTTGAAAAGAAATCTTTTCTACACCGCGAGGCCTATCGAGTATGTGGTGCTAAGCCATATTTTTTATAGACCAATCCTAGTGAAGAATTCAGTATCACGTGGGCCTGCTTTACTTCCCAGAGAATTTCTGGTATCCATTTTAAAAGGCTGAGTCGACCTGGGAATCCAGGTCACTTAAAATAAGTTTAGTTTAACTTAGTTTAGTCGACTGCTCAACATCATGGCACACGGGTGTAACCCATAAGAGCTCAGTTCTACTCCTAACTCAAGCCTGAGTCTGGAGAATCTCAGCTCAGTGCACGAACGCCATAGCCCCGGCGAGGATCCTGAAAATACTTTGGGTAGATTTTTAACTCGAAATTTTGCCCGGGCAGCACTGTTAGGCTACTCTTTTTCGATTTCCAACTGCAAAGGGATTGTTTATGTGCGCAACAATCTCACTACCCAGAGACCAGGGGAAATTTTGTTACTAGAAGTCCACGTGAAAAATTCCTGGTCCTCACCGGGGCTTGAACCCGGGACCTCCAGCACTCGAGACCACTCAGCCCCCTGAAAATAAACCCTCGCCTCAGTGGGGATTCGAACACATGAGAGCGAAAAGCGAGCTAGACACTGCGCCACCGCAACTAGGAGCGACTATTTTTTTTAAATCTCGCATATCTTATTTATAGGACATCGCTGTCAACACCAGCATTTTACCGCTGTTGTTGATTTCTGGGCAAGATTAGGAGCGAGTATATATGGCCGATGATTAAACGGACAGACGGGTTTGTTAAGACTTGTTCTATAGCAGTGTTTGCATAGAGTTGTTCAATAACACTGTTTGCGTAGAAATATTTTTTTAAAGTTTTTTTTTATAGAGTTTTTCTATAACACAGTAAAGAGGTTTTCTAGTTCAGTATTTATATAATATAGAGTTGTTTTATATCGGTATTTATATAGTGTTGTCTTATATCAGTATTTATGTAGAAATATTTTATATTAGCATTTACATATCAGTTTTGTATATCAGTATTTATACAGCGTTGTTTTGTATCAGTATTTATATAGAGTTGTTTTATATCAGTACTAGCTGACCCGGCCCGGCTTCGCCCAGGCCGTGGCGGGGATCTATCTATCTGTCTGTCTGTTTGTCTGTCTGTCTGTCTGTTTGTTTGTCTGTTTGTCTGACCCGGCCCGCTTCGCCCAGCTCCTAGTGGGGAGCATCTCATTTAATTCATATAAGTAGTCATATAAGCTCCCGTTCCCGTTCCCGACTGTCTATCTGTCTGTCTGTCTGACCCGGCCCGGCTTCGCCCAGAACTTGGTGGGGAGCGTCTCATTTAATTCATATAAGTAGTCATATTAGCTCCCGTTCCCGACTATCTGTCTGTCTGTCTGTCTGTCTGTCTGACCCGGCCCGGCTCCGCCCGGCCTCTGGTGGGGAGCATCTAATTTAATTCATATAAGTAGTCATATAAGCTCCCGTTCCTGTCTGTCTGTCTGTCAGTCAGTCTGTCTGTCTGTCTGTCTGTCTGACCCGGCCCGGCTTCGCCCAGCCTCTGGTGGAGAGCATCTCATTTAATTCATATAAGTAGTCATATAAGCTCCTGTTCCCGACTATCTGTCTGTCTGTCTATCTATCTGACCCGGCGCGGCTTCGCCCAGCCCCTGGCGGGGAGCGTCTCATTAAATTCATATTAAAAAAAAAAAATAATAACTTAAGAATGTCCTTCCACACACCATATGCTCTCTTTCACACCGCACACGCGGCCAACTAAAAACGTTAATTGTATACAAAACCAATGTCCTTTTAGTATTTTAACAGGCGTGCTGGGTGTATGGTATTTGTGTAGGACTGTTTAACACGGCGTTTGTGTGTCGAATCGGTGTGCCGTGCGTTTCAACAAATTACAAAATATACTTACATATTATGCATAAAGTATGAACAAAAACTAAATTAACTTAAGAATGTTCTTCCACACACCATCCATTATTTTTAATGAAAACTGTTTTTAATCATCTACATCCGGGAAGGTTAACCCGGTAAACAAATGCCCGCAGAAGTCGGATGTGTCGGCCTAACGGCTCAAGAACGCAGCTCTGCTGTAAACAGGCACAACGCAGTCACGTCCGAAAAAAAACCTCCGGATGAACGCAGAAGAAGAATCACCTACATGACTGTAGATAACTTCTTTGAATATAAAAAGATGGGTTAGAAAATTTTCACTATTTAAATAGATGCATTATTTTTATGAAAACTTTGAAAATGCCTTAAAGATTTTATTATTATTTATTATAACGCACATGCCTGTAAATAACTGTAGAAAAAGAGTTTATAAACCTTTGATAACAATGCAACAATCTATATATAAAATATATAGCAATGCCATTAAAAGTTATGCCCCTTGATATAACTTTTCTTGAGTTATATCCCCTCGCTATATATAAACGATATGTAAATTAAAATATTAAATTTTAGTAAGTAAATAGCTGTTTGTACACTAACAAACTATGACAGTTGGCTGCACGGGAATGAAAAGAAAGCATGTAGAAAATTTCATCTCAATCCGATGGACCGTTCGCGAACGCATCAAATACATCCGGATACACATTGCCTTTTGTAGATATAGATTTATATAGAGTTGCTTTATATAAATTTTATATAACGTTGTTTTATTTCAGTATTTATATGGAGTCGATCTATATGAATATTTAAATAATATTGTTTTATATCAGTTTTTATATTGCGTAGTTTTATGTCAGTTTTTATATAGAGTTGTTGTATGTGCGTATTAGTAGTATAGTAGGCTAGTTTTTTGTGTGGGGGTGGTGGTGGTGGTGGCCAATATAAATCAACCATTTATCGATTTTGTGCCACAAATCGAAATCTATTGTTTAGCTGATATCGATTTTTTTAAAGTAGGCATGGTCATGTGACTCATAAGAGTCGGTGTGGTCAAGTTACCCTTTAAATTGTAGGGGAGGGTGTGATTAGAATTATGGTGGTGGTTAAAGTGAGCGAAGGCGTGGTTAGGAGATGGTCAAGAATTGATCAAGGGATTGTCAATTGACTCATCAGAGTGGGTGTTGTCAAGAAGACAAGAGGTAGTCAAGTGGTCAAGGGTTGGTAAAGAGGTTGTCACGTGGTCAAGGGGTGGCCAAGTGGAGTGGGAGTGGTCAAGAGGTCAATAGGTGGTCAAAAAGTAGTCAAATGGTCAAGGGTGGTCAAGAGGTAGGCAAGTGATCAAGGGGTGGTCAAGTCACTCACCAGAGTGGGTGTGGTCAAGAGGTAAGGGGTGGTCAAGAGGTTGTCAAGTGGTCAAGGGGTGGTCAACTGACACATCGGAGTGGGTGTGGTTAAGAGGTCCATAGGTGGTATAGAGGAGATCAAGAGGTCAAGATATGGTCAAAGGGTGGTCAATAGGTGGTCAAATGACCCCTTAAATTATAGTTGAGGATACGGCTAGTGGTTTTAAAAAGTGGCCACTCGGGATGTCAGATGGACGGTAGCACAACATATGTATATATAAAAAGGCGTGGCCTAAATTACTTAAGAGGGCGGGGTATTGTTTAGTATCATCATATGCTGTAGAAACATCATCATCATACGCATGTTTAGGATTATGGATTAGGATTACAGGGGTGCGCAGATAGGGCCAGTGGTGTTGAACTGCTATAGTTGTTAGGTCTAGAGTTTGGTGTGTCTCGGTCGTGAGGCATCAAGCTGTCTGCTCTGGGTAGACTTTCGCTGATCGGGGCGGGCAGGTTATAGTGCGTTTATCTACCATGTCTAGTGTTTGGCGAGGGAAATTAACCAAATGCGGTGTTAGTGTTTGTCAAAATATCGATCCTGCCAGGCGGTGTTTCCTTGGGTGTGGTAGCTAGGTTTATATCATAATACTGACCGCCTTGTGTGCGAGTCAATAGGTTGCCGGTTTTCTTGCTTGTATTATTATAG
Source organism: Cepaea hortensis (assembly GCA_963921405.1). Taxonomy (NCBI): domain Eukaryota; kingdom Metazoa; phylum Mollusca; class Gastropoda; order Stylommatophora; family Helicidae; genus Cepaea; species Cepaea hortensis. Next base: position 103,949,386 of record OY992880.1, read on the forward strand.
TAACTATATTTCTCGAATGATGTATCTGTATAATGAGGGGGGGGGGGGGGGTGATGACGGTACAAAATAACTCCTCGTTGGGCTCATGTCTGCAAGAGAGAGAGAGAGAGAGAGAGAGAGAGAGAGAGAGAGAGAGAGAGAGAGAGAGAGAGAGAGAGAGAGAGAGAGTAGGGGCATATTTAGTGTATAAACATCAGCATAAGTTTTCGTGTACTGGCGAGATTTTTTCGGCAGGTCACTGGTGGCCTGTGTTGCGTTGTGTGTATCTTTTTCCACTTGTACTATCGGTATTGTCTATGGGCGGCTCTGTTTTATTTGAAAACAAGCAGCGTTGTAGGTAGAAACAACAGTTTCATGCTGCATTTCTCTTGTGGTTGTGTAATTTGAAAAGATCGCTGTTTTTAAGGGCGGGGATTCGGGTTACAGATCCTCAAACACACACACACACACACACACACACACACACACACACACACACACACACACACACACACACACAAAGTTTGATATATAAAAATAAAGAAACAAGTGGATGTAAAATTACTTAGTTGTATTTTGGCTATTATTTTATTATATGTGTAAGTGGTCATAACGGAATAACTCAGCCGGTGTAATTAATGCTAAGGGCGTTACCTCTGTAAAAGAATGTTTGGTAGCATGGGGTCGATGTTCGATGTATTGGCGTCTTCTGTGAGTGGGAAACCACGTGGTTGGTTTGCAATTACTGAGACAAATCGATTCACCCGGCGCAACATAAGGTGTAGGTTTGATGACCAACACAACAGCTGCAACTACCATGGCGGTAAGCATGGGCGGTCATGGCTCACCATTTCACTCGATCACCAGAGGCGTGGATAAGTTCAGTATTCTTGTCTCGATAATTCTAGGCCTTTAGTTTACATAATTGTCATTAGGCTATATGTCTAAGTAATACCAGTAGTAATAATATTGGTAGTAACGGAAGTTCCAGCTACATTAGCGGGGAAAAGTAGAGGTAAGTGCTGATATTAATTGTAGCAATTCTATTAGAAGTTATGGCCCCTCGCTATATATATATATATACATTATAATGTAAATTAAATATTAAATAATAATAAGAAAATATGTTTGTACTCTAAGATAAATATGACAGTTGGCAGCACGGGAATGAGAGGAAGACGTGTAGAAAATTTCATCTCAATCGGATGGACCGTTCGTGAACGCATAAAATACATACATACATACATACACACACCTCGGAGGAGCAAATGGATCACCATAGTCTGGTTAGAATGAGGCAGCGAGGAGTGACGAGGGGATCTGGCCGACGCTCGACGCTCACGGGAAAGGCGAGACGGACATATAATCAGATTGCTACTGGAACTATTAGTGTTGGAACTCTTCGCTGGTTGCTGAGGATGGGGACGGAGCGCTTATGGGAATGTCCCGAATGCTGTGATGTCGGTTCCTAGATCAATCAATCAATCAATACATAAATACATTCTATTTTATATATAAGATATGTTGTGCTACCGTCCATCTTACATCCCGAGCGGTCACTTTTTAAACCAGTATAGTGTCACTACTACACCTCTCCTCATTTAAATGTTTGTCTATTTATATTTTTGTTGTATTAAAATTTTATATACCTTCTTTTTTGAATCATTTTGTTGTTTCATGATGTATGTTTCAAGTTGTATACCACGTCACTAGTCGTATGCTCACCTACAATTTAAGGATTATTTTAACACCCCTTGACCACTTGACCACCTCATGACAGCCCCTTGAGCACTTGACAAACACTTGACCTCTTGACCACCTCCGGACCTCTTAAACACACCCACACTGATGAGTCACTTGACCACCTCTTGACCACTTGACCACCTGTTAACCACTTCTTAGCCACTTGACCACATCTTGAACTCTTGACCACACCCACTACAATGAGTCACTTGACCGCCTATTGAGCACTTGACCACCTCTTGACCACACCCACTCTGATGAGTATCTGGATCACCGCGTGACCACTTCTTGACCACCCCTTGAGCTCTTGACCACACCCACTCTGATGAAACACTTGATCACCCCATGGCCAATTGACCACCTCTTGGTCACACCTTATCCGTTTGAACACTTCTTGACTACCTTTTGACCTCTTGACCACACCCACACAGATGATTCAATTGACCACCATTGACCACCTGACCACCTCTTGACCACCCTTTGACCACTTGATTACTTCTTGACCTCTTGACCACATACACTCTGATTAGTTACTTGACCACCCCTTGACCACCTCTTGAACACCTACTAACCACGACATCGCTCACGTTAACCATCACACCCTCCTTTACAATTTAAGGGGTCACTTGACCAAACCTACTCTGATGAGTCACAATACCATGCCTCCTTTAAAAAAAAGAATCGGTATCAGGAGTTATCGCCCTTTGTGGCACACAATCGATAAATGCTGAAAATAGATTTTGATTTGTGGCGCAAAATCGATAAATTGTTGATTTATATAGTCAACCACCACCACCAAAAACGAGCGGATAGGGCGCCTAATATACTACTTGTCCTTTTTCCACTTCTTGACCACTTCTTGACCTCTTGGCCACACTCACTCCGATGATTGACTTGACCACCCCTTGACCACTTAAACACCTCTTGACCACACCTTAACCACTTGTGCACTTCTTGATCACGTCTTGACCTCTTGACCACACCCATCCGACAGGTCACTTGACCACCCATTGACCACCTGACTACCTCATGACCACCCCTTGACAACTTGACCACCTCTTGACCACACCCACTCTGATGAGTCACTTTACCACTCCTTGACCACCTCTTGACCACCTCCTAACCACGTCATTGCTCACGTTAACCACCACCATAGTCCTAATCACACCCTTCCCTACAATTTAAGGTGTCACTTGACAACACCCACTCTGATATGTCACATGACCACGCCTACTTTTTCAAATAAAATCGATATCAGGAGTTATCGCCCTTTGTGGTGCAAAATCGATAAATGCTAAACAAATATTTCGATTTGTGACGCAAAATCGATAAATGGTTGATTTATGTAGACTACCACACACACACACACACACACACACACACACACACACACACACACACACACACACACACACACACACACACACACACACACACACACAAAACGAGCGAAAAGGCGCTTACTATACTTCTCGTATTTATATAGCAGTGTTTTATGTCAGTATTTATATAGAGCAGTGGTTCTCAACCGGTGAGGAATTTTCCCCCCCCCCCTCCCGGGGAAATTTTAGGGTTTCCAGGGGGGAATTAAGATTATTTCAAGATCGCGTTAATACAAGAACCGATTACTTGATATTGTTTTTCCCTTCATACTGTACGGTTCTGTGCGTCTCACCCGTCTAAAATTCAATTTATAAAGTAAGTAGACCCATAAATCACGTTTAATGTGAACGTCTAGACTTGTTTTAGTATGTGCTATTAAATTTAGCTTCCATTATTACGTATACTGTGTAGGGGCGGGGCGGGATTTTTAGGTAGGAAATAATCTTTAATAATACATGGACCTTAGGCAGTGTTCCACAAGTCTGGAGAGAAGCAATCATGATACCCCTGCTAAAATCTGGGAAAGACAGTTCCATTGCCTCCAGCTACAGACCCATTAGCCTCACCAGTTGTCTCTGCAAAACAATGGAACGCGTCATCAATCACAGACTACAGTGGTACATTGAAAGTGAAAACATCCTTGTGCCACAACAGGCTGCCTTTAGGCAGTGCTACTCTACGGAAGATCAGACAACCTACCTCTCTCAAGAAGTTGAGGATGCATTCCAAGAGAAGAAGCTGGTACTTGCGGCTTGGATAGATCTGAAGAAAGCCTTTGACAAAGTCTGGAAAGAAGGTCTGATGAAGAAACTGAGAAACTGTAAAGTCAATGGAAGAATGTACAAATGGGTAAAAGCATACTTGCACAACAGAAGAGCCCGAGTACAGATAGATGGTCTCAAGAGCAAGAAAGTACTACTGCGTCACGGTGTTCCCCAGGGCGGAGTCCTGTCCCCAACACTTTTTCTAATCTTCATCAATGATCTTGTTGCTAATCTACCCGATGGAATTAAAGCGGCAATGTACGCTGATGACCTGGTTTTGTGGAGCGCAAATGAACATGCATCAGTGGCCACCATATTGCTACAGAGAGCTGTAGATACATTTGTTGCATGGGCGGATAGATGGTGTATCAGCATAAACACTGACAAGTGCAGGACCACTCTATTTACCCTTTCTCCGAAACAAAAGGCAGGGAGCATTCAGATAAATGGAACACCCCTAAGAGAAGACAAGGAACCAACATACCTTGGTGTAACATTCGACGACAGGCTAACATGGAGAAAACACATCAAAAAAGCAGTAGCAAAAGCCAGAAGGAAAATTGCCATCCTGAGAAAGCTAACTGGAACCACTTGGGGAGCCAGTGGGAAAATACTTAGCAAAGTTTATCAACAGAGCATACGACCACACTTGGAATACGGGTCAACTGCGTGGTGTTCAGCATCAAAAATTACATTGCAGGAGCTGGACAAGTTGCAAAATCAAGCTCTTAGAGTCATCACAGGAGGGATGAGATCAATCCCTATAGTAGCAATGGAGAAAATGGGGAGGACACAAGCTTTAAGAGAACGCAGAGATACAAAAACACTCATACAAGCAGAAAAGTTTCTCAGCTTGCCATGCCACCCTATGAAGAACCGATTTGAAAACTTAGCTATGGGGCGGTTGAAAAGAAGTAGTTTCATCCACCAGGCCAAACAACTCTGCAGAGAAACCATCGATCTTCCCACAGTTGCCTAGAGAGACAACAGTGGAAGATAAACTCTATGGACCGCTGAATGAACTAAAAAAGACTGTTGGATTCATACAAGAGACAACATTGCAGTTATAAGCATATTTCAGGCGAACGAAAGAAGAAGAAGAAGAAGAAGAAGAAGAAGAAGAAGAAGAAGAAGAAGAAGAAGAAGAAGAAGAAGAAGAAGAAGAAGAAGAAGAAGAAGAAGAAGAAGAAGAAGAAGAAGAAGAAGAAGAAGAAGAAGAAGAAGAAGAAGAAGAAGAAGAAGAAGAAGAAGAAGGTAGGAAATACGACAGGGGGAAATGACGTTCTGAAAATATGGTGAAGGGGGCACGGGCCAAAAACGATTGAGAACCACTGATATAGAGGGTTCTATATGTGTATTATATAGAGTTGTTCTATATCAGTATTTATACTGAGTTGTTCTATAGCAGTGTTTGCATCGTGGTATTCTATTGTCATGCTTCTGTGGCGATGGAACATCAATAAGAAAAGAATATGAAAGTGCAAAACAACGTTCAACATTACGAAACTAATTATCTCGTCTAAATGCCTAAGTTACGAAGTAATACTAAGACTGTTCAAGCGTTATTAAAGCTAAGATTGATCAAGCTTTACAAAAGCTAAAATTGGTCAAAGGCTTAGTTTGAACAAGCTTTAGAAAAGCTAAGATTGGTCAAGCGCTTTAAAAGCTGAGATTGGTCAAGTGTTACAAAGGCTAAGATTTATCAAGCGTTACAAAAGCTTAGATTGGTCAAGTGTTACAAAAGCTATGATTGATCAAGTCATACATGAACTCTGTGTTGTTGTATGGTACCAAAACAAAAAATAAACAAGATGAGGCTCACACTGAAGCTTTCGAATTGTGGGTGCATATACATCATCATCATCAAGTGCCGTGCCGGCTGGCGCAGGCGTTCATGGCTCTCCACAGATCTCGGTCTTTGGTGTTCTGGATCAACTCTGCTGATGATATTCCTCCATGCCACCGTTTCAGTCCGTCCAGCATCATTTCTCTTGGTCTGCCTCTGCCTCTCTTCCCCTCGATCTTTCCAGTTGTCACGATGTTCTCTAATGCCTCTCTTCTCATCACATGACCAAAGAAAGATGTTAGTCTCTTTCTTATTGTTGTATATAGTGTTCTAGTTTCATTAGCCTCTTTCAGGCAAGCGTTGTTAGTTACTCTGGCAGTCCAAGGAATTCGCAACATTCGTCTCAAAAACCACATCTCTGTTGCTTCTAAGTTCTTCCTAATTTGTTCATTTACATTCCAAGATTCGCTGCCATACAGCAAAACTGGTTCTATATAGCATTTTGCATAGACGAGAAGGAAAAATAGCGCAGTTGATAGCGAGCTGCGCTGATAAAGTCACGAGCTCGGAGGGTCAAGGGTTCGATCCCTGGGCCTGATAGCTGAGGGAAAGATAGACCACCTATTCCTCAGTACATTCTGGCCTAAAAACTGGGATGACCCTATCACATCTCAGACCCAAAGCTGGAAATTGTTTCTGAACAATGTTTATTTTAACCAAAGGCGGGGTGATACTGAATTCACATAAAAGAGTGGAGACATTGCGGTGGTGAAGAGTAACAGTTAGGTCAACAAGACACATTTTCTAAACAACACATCCCACTTATCAATTATGATAATACACCTGGCAAGGGTTGGCTTCCGGAAAAAAAGGAGACCAAGCGAGGATGAGACTCAACACACTTCCGCTTCAGCACAAGTGTTTGTCGTTGTGTACTTGAATGTGCATGAAGACGGGAAACAAATGGCAAGAGCAGATCTGGCCCGGCTGATCATCAGAAACAATTCCTCTACACTTATCAAGACGAACAGGCACTTCATGAGTCCGAAGCCCATCAATTTGAAGGGTCGCAGTTCTTTTCGCTATAATGGTCTGATCCACCGCAAGACAGTCGGTGTTGAACCAGTTCAGGGTGGCAAGGGATTCGTTTTGGTGACCCGCAAAAGCCGAGGTATTCACAAACCTTCATAGACCCTTATCCGCGTTGAGCTGAAGAAGTATCCCTGTCGCACCATCTTCACGATCCGCAGAACACTCAGGTTCAACAATTACCGCAAGGACTTGATCAATGCCGTCGTTAGAAAGACCTGTGCCATTCTCCAGAGCCAGGGCCTGTACTCATTAAGAGCAAGGCCCGAACTGCAAAGAAGGACAGTGTCTTATGTTTTAAATTAAATGAACACATTCTACTTGGGAATGAATATGCATGGGACAAGATTTTTTAGTTGTAGTCTGTGGAGTGATGTCAGCAAACATTCTATGTCAGTTTCTAGCATTGAAGTTGCGAGCGAGCCTATTTATGACTATTGGGTATATTTCGCCGTTATACCTACTTTGCACTGAGTAAAAAATGTGCGCGCTACGTGCTAAAAATGTGTGCGCTTTCTCAACTTAGATGGAATAATGATCGTAGTTCTAATAAGGATGGAGGAGCTGAATGGTTTATGGGCACTATGTCGGCATTTAGCCCGAAAGGTGTGAGGTTCGAACCCAGTCGATTGGTAATTTTTTTTTTCGTAGGCATGAATTATTTGTATGTCTGTCTTTCTATCTATTTGTCTATCTATCGACCCACCGATCTATCTATCCTATACATCCATCCATCCATCTCTTTATTTCTCTCTTTCTCTCTCTCGCCCTGTTTATGTCTCTCTCTCTCTTCTGTCTCTATCAACCTCTCTGGAAAGTTGAATGGATGCCTACTCCCAGTAAGAGTGGTAAAAAGTCCGCCGGGCAGCAAGCACGACAGTAAACTTCTGATCATCAGAAGTAGTCCACCCTCGACGAATGTTTCGGCCCCTTTACTTCAATGGTTCGAGTACGCTAGTTGTACGGTGTTCGTGTGCTGAGCTGAAAATCTCACTGTGTGTTCTATGGGAGGATATGGAATACAGATGACGGTCCCCACATGCAGTAATGATATTACTTTACTACGGAAACAAATCAGATGCCTAGCCTTCATCGATAAGGACCAAAATAAAGAGATATTTGTGCCATGTTGGACGTTACAAATCCCTCGGTAGGTGGAAAACCTAAAGATTAAGCATGTCGGCCACCACTCAGATATAATTTAGAGATATAAAAAAAATTACCCACAGCAGAATATTTACAATATGTGTGTTCGGGGGGTGTTGTCATCCGCTCAGGATACGTCAGGCGCTAAGTAAGAATAGTGACACATCGATTCTAGATTACTGAATCAGGAAGTATGTATGTTCTTGGGCCAATTTACGAACATTCCAAAGTGTTCACCCGTCGCTTCAGCCTTGTCTATTAAAGAATACAGAAACAGGGTTATCGGCGGTAGCCTACTCGTGTCTTAATCTTTTGTATGCATGAAACCAAATATGTACATGCGTAAAACACATAAGATACACGCACGTTTAGTGTTATATATCTTCCTCTTCTTCTTCGAGTTTCTGGTTTGGGGCAGACAGCGTCGAGCTGACTATCCAGTCTTTTATATTTCTGATATTATGATGAATTTCATGTTGGCTTTTTTTTTATTTGTTACACAGCTGCTTCAGTTTCTCATAGACATCATCTCTGCCTTTCACTTGTCTGGTATTTTTCTTCATCCATCGGTAAGCGTAGGCGGTCATAATTCGCCATTTCACTCGATCACCAGAGTTGTGGATCAGCTCAGTGTTCTTGTCTCGACCATGGCACGTGGCCAAGCCATCCAGGTATTTACTTCTGTCTTCCCCTTGTTCTCTTCCCATCGATCTTGCCAGTTGTCGCCAAGTTCTCAAATGTATTTCTTCTCATAACATGCCTATAAGGATAATTTCCCAATTTCACTTTTTCTGTGATATGTCCAATATATACTATATAGTACGTATTTATTTATTTGTTTTTAATGTTTTGTATATGATCTTGTACCAAATGCGATTCTATTGTTACAACCCCGTCGCGAGGGAAATCAGAAATGGTTTCCCCCCTCGCCAAATGTTTAGCCTAAACTTTAGGTCCCTTTACCGTCCTTTTACTCTCAGGGGTATTATCCATACAAAGTGACTAATTGTGATGGTCACTATTTGTGTTAATTCAGATCTAATAATGCAGTTAGATATGTAGTAATGTAGACAATGGGTAAACTAATAGAGATATCAGAACAAGAATACAAAAGGCAAAAGAAGTGTTAAGCACTGGGGAATTTGTGAAAGTTAAAAGAAATGAATAATAATAGATATTCAACGCTACTGTATTGCGCGGAAGCATGGGCATTGAAGAACCTAGAAGCAAGTACCTGGATGGCTTGGCCTTGTGGCATGGTCGAGACAGAAACACGGAGCTGATCCACGACTCTGGTGATCGGGTGAGATGGCAGAACATGACCGCCCACGCTTACCGGCATGGCACATGATGGATGGATGGGCATTGAACAAGCAACTAGAAAGTCGCATAGAGGCATAGATGTGGATATACAGTAGAATATGTCGTATTTCATGGAAACAAAATCAATCAAATGCAGAGGGTCTAGAAAAACTGGGAATGAAGAGAGAGATGATGAATGAAATAAAGAGGGGGCAAGTGAAATATTTCCGTCACGTTAAAAGACATGATACTCTTATTAAAACCATGCTGGAAGGCAAGGTTGGGGGAAAGCGAGCAAGAGGTAGACAACGATACAAGTGGGAAGATAACATCAAGAGATGGACGAACATCAGCTTGACAGAATGTACAGTCAAGGCGAGAGACAGTGTTGGAGATTCATTGCAGCCAACCTTCATTGTGGAGACGGCACCTGATTTGTTGACCCTCAGGGGGAGGGCCCATATTGATCATAATTCCTGGGCGTTTTCTTTTTCCTGTCGTGCATATATATCTTCAAGACGCTCGTTTATGGAACATATCCCACATCGACACCGCTAAATGTGTCTGCCCAGAAGCCAACCCGCCCTCGGAAGTGGAACATTAGCCATCCGGTGCATCTACCACCGTTATCTCTGGACCGTAACTGACCGCGGAGAAGCCAATCAATACATCTGCGCCCCCCCCCCCTCCCCCACCTTGCAGACTCGGTGTATGTCTGTGTTCTCGTACGCACAAGTGTGTGCGTGTGCCTTTATCTCATTCTCTCCCTGGCATGCCAGCCAACCGTGCATACATGCAGAATATAAACCAAAATATCCGTTTCAAGCCGCGGGCTGTTTATTTGTTTGCTGTATGTCATCCAGGCGCCATTATTTCTTCCTGCTTCCTTTCATTTTCCAATAGAGCCTAGATAATCAACAACTGACGCCATGCCTTTTATAGACTTGTTCATGATTGGCTGAGTTTTGGAGACGATCCCACACGATACACACTGCGGGCAATTTGGCAGCAGACCGCCATGCGTTGGGTGTTTTAAAATATAAAATAAAATGGTATTTGGTCGGTCGTTCAGAAAGCAATGGCAAACTACTGAACGTAAACTTGCCAAGAGCCAAAAAATGGTGGAGTTGACTGCGACATTCTTTAAGGATTATGTAAGTATTGTAAAGGGTATGCAACTAATGTTTCACACGATGAACACGTCATAACCGCGGCGACCAAAAAAGTTCAATGAGCAACCTGTCCTTTTTCACGGACACTCCGCAGCCATCATAAGCACTGTGATGCGTGTTTGAATGTCTACAGCGACTACTTCTGACGAGCCCAGGTACATGCTTGCTACCTAGCAATTCTGCTACACTTTTCACGTTTGTAATTAATAAAGCCATCGGAACGAGTTTAATTTGATCATGCCTTGTACCATAGACAAAGATGGAGGAACAGGTAAGAGATTTTAACTGATTTTGTGACAAAGTAGATTTGGACCAAACAGGGTGCACAATCAAATGAACAAGTATTATAATATAAATTTTCTTTCAATGAACATTAAAATTGCGGATAATACCATGAAACAAAACAACACAATGGCGATATATCGCTCTTCTGTCCAAATGGGAGATTATATTTTGGCGATATATTATCCTTCGGCACTAAATCAGTTAAAATCTTATATATAAATTAGGATGTGCGTATTTATGTATCTCTGTATGTATGTATGTATGGCCTTTATTTGTTCGCGAACGGCCCATCCGATTGAGATGAAATTTTCTACACGCCTTCCTTTCATTCCAGAGCTGCCAACTGTGATATTTTGTTAGTGTGAAATCGCCTGCTTACTCAGTATTATTTCATTTTTCATTTTTCATCATAATTTCATATATTTCAGGGGACCTAACTGTGTAAAAGTTATTTCAAGGGGCATAACTTTTCTGTATAACTTATAGTCATATTGTGGCATCGTTTTCAAAGATTTATAAACTCTTTGTCCATAGTTATGTACCGGCATATGAGTTATAATAAATAATGATACAATCTGTAAGGCATTTTCAAAGTTTTCATAAAAATGATGCACATTGCATAACATTGTAACTCATCTTTTTTTGCTTAAGAAGTTACTGTAGTCATGCAGGTGATTAGAAAGAGTTTTCATTAAAAATAATGGATGGTGTGTAGAAGAACGTTCTTTTAAGTTACTTTTTTTGTTGTATGAATTTAATGAAGCCGGACAGGGTCAGGCAGACAGATAGACAGACAGATAGACAGTCGGGAACGGGAACTTATATGACTACTTATATGAATTAAATGAGATGCTCCACACCAGGAGCTGGGCAATGCCGGGCCGGGTCAGACAGACAGACAGACAGACAGTCAGTCAGTCGGTAACGGGAACGAGAACTTATTATATGACTACTTATATGAATTAAATGAGATGCTCCCCACCAGGGTCTGGGCGAAGCCGGGCAGGGTCAGCTAGTAAGAATATAAAGGAAAGAGTAACTTTACACATTCAATGTTTTAGTCCCAGAAAATCTGTGGAAGTCAACAGAAATTGAACTGTAATGTTAGATCAGTACTGTTGTATGGAGTCGACGACGGAGAATGACTAAAACAGTTACCAATAAATGACAACCATTTATTAGCTGCACAAAACAAGGACTAAACTGGTATGATAATATCACTGATGTGGAGCTTAGAAACAGAACTAGTCAGGGTCTAGCAAACCATGAGGTGTGGGAAAAAATGGACTGGAGTTGGACAGGACACACACTGAGAAAACCTGATAGTACCAAGTAGAAAGTTCCCTATCTGGATCCCATTATTTTAATTAAAAAAAGTTGGTTGCATATAATTTACAAGGACCTAACAGTCAACTCCAGCACTTGTTTTATTCCTGGACAAGTTTACGTTAAGTAGTTTGCCATTGCTTTCTTAACGACCGGCACTTATACCATTGTATAGAAACCAATGCAAGGTGGTCTGCTTCCAAATTGCCCGTAACTGTGTTTCGAACGAGGTATCCGGGATTACGAATTGCATCCGTAACCCCATCACCACAGAGCAAGCATTATTTTAGAGAGGCCTAAAAAAAGAAGACAGACAAAATATGCGGAAGACAGAGACACAATATGGAGAAGACAGACGATATGGGGAAAACACTTAGAGACAGAGACACAATATGGGGAAAACACTTAGAGACAGAAACACAATATGGGGAAAACACTTAGAGACAGAAACACAATATGGGGAAAACACTTAGAGACAGAAACACAATATGGGGAAAACACTTAGAGACAGAGACACAATGTGGGGAAAACAATGAGGGAGCTGCAGGAGATAAAAAAAGATAGGATGCCTTGGCCTGGGGTAGTTCAGTCCCCCAGCTGAGAATACAGGGCAGAAAAAGAAGAAGACTACAATCATTACTTATGACTCACAATAAATACACTAAAATAAAACAGCATGTGAACCATTTTACTCAAAAGATACTTTAATTTAGCAAATTCATTTTCCTCATACAACCCCATAGAAATGCAGTGGATACATCCTAATTTCATTATTCTAACCAGCCACAGTAAATTTATTTCATGATCAAAGTCATACGTCACATAATCAGAAGTATATGTTGTCATATGTTGCAGGTAGTTACCTAAACTCATCACTTGTGTCACAGTAACCAACAGTTGAGATTCTCACATCATCAAAATACTTCTGCACATTTGTCATGTAACTACAGTCCGGCTCGTGTCACATGACACCAACAATGGTGGGCCTGTCAGGTGAACAAGAAAACTACACAAGTTGTATAATTCATCTTCATCATGTGCCTTGAAAAACGGTGGTGTCTTCATGTCTCTCCACAGATCTTGATCCTTGTTCTGGATCAACTCTGCTGATGATATTCCTGTATGCCATTATCTCAGTCCCCCCAGCATTATTTCCTTCAGCCTGCCTCTGCCTCTTTTCTTACTGATTTTTCCAGCCGTCACAATGTTCTCCAATGCCTCTCTTCTCATAACATGATCAAAGACTAATGATTGTCTCTTTCCTGAGTTCTATATAACGTTCTAGTTTCATTAATCTCTGCCAAGCACTCGTTGTTAGTTACTCAAGCAGTTCAAGGTCAACATTCGTCTCAAGAACTACCCTCCGTTGCTTCTAAACTCTTCCTACTTTATTCATTCACTTCCCATGATTCACTGTCATACAGCAAGAATGGTTCTTCATAACATGTCAATGCTCTGCTTCTAGCAGTCAATGATAGTGACTTATTGCATAAAATACTTTTCATTTTCTGAAATGCAGTTTTCACATTTCATTTTCTGAAATGCAGTTTTCACATAACCTATTCTGCTCTTAATCTATGTCATGCATTTTCCATCCAATATTATAACTGCCCCTAGGTAATTAAATTAATATTTATACATAACTGCCACATCTTACGATCTCCAGTAGCATGTATCAATTTGTGATGTTGACGTCCTTCTGTGCCCAGAAATAAAGGTGGCTGCCCTGATACTAGCCACATCATCGAGTGCTGGCCGGTCTATACAAATATGGGAAAATATTATAATTACACATGCAGAGATGTAGGTCAGCAGGGCCGAATGGATAAGAACACATGTTCTTAAACATTCAGTGTGCTGATGTCGAGGTAAGGGATTCAACCCCAACACCGGACTAAAATGTTGACCTATCGTCCTTGACTTTGGGCCGTAAATTACAAGTACCTCTGAAGGGACACTGTTAATAGGGAAAGCTAATCTACACGCAGAATTCAGTCCAGCACTACTAGAAGTGGTGTGTATGGACTACGCTTGAGTTCAAAGCGAACTAGCATGTTAAAAAAAAACACGCAGATTCCATCACACAGGTAGTTAGTCGAGGTTCCAACTTCACAGCAACGTGTTGTCCCCATTAAGCTCCGTTCCTGTGCCAGTGAATATAACACAAAGTGCTCCCCACTGTCCAATGTGAAAAGTGGAATAGGCAGGAGTCTCGGCAATCCAACAGCCCGCACAGGTACACTGTGCATAATGCCGCCGCCAGAATGCCAACACAAAATTAATCCACGAAAACTACAGTTCATCGTCGATGGACTCGGCAGTCACCAGAAAGATCTCATTGACCCGGGTTTTCTCACATGGCTCGGTCTTTAACCACAGGGCGACCCACCGAAAGTGTCGCATAAAGCACGAACTCCGCAGCTTCAGCGTCGACTCCCGGGAGTCTCCTGAAAAATGCACTCATGAACCGAAAAGACAATTCAGCAACAGCCAGTAGCCATTGTTCCGAACATGCAGGTCACTGTACAGGACAGATGTAAAAGCATTCTGCCATACGGCGGCACGGCCCACCACGAAAAGGATGAATTGGAAAATGGGAATTCCCCACTCGGACACGAAAGTGGACGTCAACAAAGGAATCCAAGGAGAATGTGGACAACGTAATTGGACAGCAACAGGGGACGCTGTGATTGTGATTTCGAACAAGGACGTGTTTCAAAGGATCTGTGTGAGGTGACCTCTGGACGCGATGATATGAGCGTGAGACAGCTATGAATCAGGAGAGGGATCTGTTGATGATGATACGGCAGTGAAGTAACCGGGCGGAAAAACCTAGAGTGGAATTACAGCTTAAATGGAATCAGTGGATTAGGGCTTCAAGCAGAGCGCAGTAGACTGAACACTCATCGGTGGATTAGTAAAGTAGGTGCCGACCCTGTCTATAGGGGTCAACCTACAGGTCTGCGTGAGTTTAATGTTCACATGTCTGCTACGGAATAAACTTCTGGTAGCGTTTTGATATCTTGACTTTTGCCGTTATCATTGTATTCAAGGTAAGGACGCAAGTTTAATTCCTCGTCCTTCGTTGCTGTTTTGCATTATTACGAGTCGATACCTCGACGGTTGCCGGTGTAGGCACTTCGAGGCATATGGGGGTCGTCACTGGACTCGCTGCATAAAAAATTGTCAACACGAAAATTCCTGCCAGATTCAGTCAGCTGAGCGTAGAAAAATTTGCACGCCGACATCTTGAGTTGCACCATACTACACGAATCACACACAGAAAGAAAGAACGCACGAAAACTCCACGTCACAAAAATGGAGAAGAGCAGCAATAGGTAAACTGGGAAGATCATACAGTTTGCAAGTCACAACAGTAAGTTGGAAGGTTATATTTCACAAGAACAATCAGTTCGACTAGAATTAACATGTCAAGACAGTGAGAAGATAGTACTGCAATAACAGTATAATAGTTACACAGCAAGAATGCAACATACGCGCAAAACGGCACTATATTAAACACAACACAGCGCTATCAAATAGTTGTGAACAACGAACATTATAAGAGATTATAAGATATTTAAGAACATTATTGTGTTTTGAAAGAATGTACGGGTACGACTACAGTTCTACTTAAGAAAGGAAGATAGTACATAGATATGAGATATCCGAAACATTCGACACCATGGTCGATATCGAAAGTAACTATGGTGATATGAGTAGGCCATAAGATCTAAAGAAACACCGCGCTGCCACAAGTCTACACCACAATATTGTACGATAACACAACGATGGACACTGTACATTCGAGAATTGATGATTTGCTCACCAATTTGATTACAACTGCTCAAAAGTGACCTTATGCTAAACAATCTGCGGAATTTATGAAGTCGTCATGATTCGGGATTATTATCACATTTATCGTTGGACTATTCCACATAGGATGGAGTGTACTACCGATCTGCAAGTATAGTTTACTCTAGCGGAAAGACATTCGTTATTTTACGAACATTACTAACATATTAGACTCTATAAATATTAGAAGAACATTATATTTAATGAGAATCCATGACATTAATAGCGTTAATATTATCATGGAGCAAAACATGGACAGTGGAGACAAGTCATATGATTTGTTTGAGTATATAGTCGACAGGGAGGAGGCTGAAAGCAATTATAGTAGGCAGTGAGCTCATGTTGAACACTGCGCTGTCACATTAATCTATTAATAGATTGCTGTGTTAATTGTTGTATACTACTCCACATTATCATACCGAATATGACAACTGTGAGGAACATGGGTCACCAGTGAATTCCGGAGGTGCACTATTATAATCTGTGGAAAACGAACATACTACTTTGTAATGAACGAAACTACTCCCAAACCTTGGTGTCCCTCCACATAACCCTTTCAGGACATTTTTCCTCACTGACACTGCCCCACAATATTCCCGCACTCAACCTTCACTATTTCAACCTTATATTATGATGCCGTTATCGGATACTAGACTCACATTGCGCCGCCATACCAAGTGAGCAAGGATGTACTAACGACATTTCAGTCGTCACGGACACATTGTTGCTGACTAGTTACAGTTGCCGAAGCAGCATTTCGGTTGTCTCACGGTGCCAGTTCATTATATTAGACTGACACCTCACTGGCATAGGATCAACGGACACGAAGTTTCTGCACATAATATCGCATTCTTTATCGCCAACACTACATATGGGACATTACGGAGACACTACACACGTCATCATAGAGGAATAGAAGGACGGATAAGACAGCACACACCAGTCTACTGTGGGTATCGTTACAATCATATACCCAAATTTAACTCAAAGTTCGACGGGTGCACCATAACCGACTAAATTTTGTCAGTCGGCCACAGACCGCGTGAGTCTAGGTGCTGGTGTAAGTGCATTACACCATCGTGTCATTTTACCAGATATTGTGTTTCGAGGAGAACCTCCATTAATTGTCGACTGCAGAAAACGAATATATTCGAGCATTTGGAACAGTCGAGCATGGAATGGACATTCGGAAATTCGTAGAAGACACCGACACCGCAATTTTCTTAAGGCCAGTACCTGTTGTAATTGTCAATTGGTGTGACATTGATTTTTTTTTTAAAGTTTAATAAGGTGTCGTATTTTCAATTATGTCAAAATTTATTATAAATTAACAACCGTTTGTTTTGTATGATACGTCAGTAGTATGTTATGTTGAATCTAAGTCTGAAAGTTTTTGTTGTCGTGTTTAAACATTGATTGGTATTTTCGTCCCTCGTTAATCGTCTACTGTGACTATTAATTATCTAGTGTCATATATATATTTTTTTTTATATTGAACGTATTCTCACATTATTCATGTGGTTTACATATATTTCATTCATTATAAGAGTATCGCAATTGTGAGTAGTATATAAAGTGTTTATCGTGTTGTCACTTAAATGTCAAGAGTATTAATTTTGTCTTTTATGGATGAAAATATGTACTTTCGTCTTACGTCAATCGTCTTTTGTCAGTATTAGTGTTAGTCCGCTGTACTTATATATTTATATTCTTTATATTGAACATATTTTCCCATAATTATTTTGTGGCTTACATATGTCACGGTTCGTATAATTATCGTATATTTTGAGTGATATATTCTTAGGTGATCGTCAACGTGACAGTATTCGTATTAATTAAGTTGATATTTTGGGTCGACGTTGATACCACAGGACTTATTATTTAAGTCAATAACTACTCCGTTCCGCGAAGAACCTTATTGTGAATTTGTCGAGTCTTTTCTTCTCTTGTTACTTCGCTATTTATTTCAGCTCATTTTACAGGTAGGACAAGATGTCTACCCTACAAGAAATCATGGAATTCGGTGAAAAGACTGGTTTAACTGGTGCTGAACTTAGGAGTTGGGCTAAACATGAGTTCAGTGAAGAGAAACAACGTCAGAAGGAGGAGCGACAGGAACTACTAGCAGCAGAGAAAGAAACCAAACAACTGCAGATGGCTCTTGAGAGAGAACTGAAAGAAAAAGAGATGGCTATCAAACAAAATGAGATAATTTTGGAACGGGAAAGGATAGCAGCAGATAAAGAGAAGTTAATTATGGAGATGCAATTGAAGGAAAAACAGATAGCCGCAGAAACTGAGATTAAAGAGAAACAATTGGCATTGGATAAGGAAAGGCTTGCAACAGAGACACTTTGGAAGGACAAAGAGGTTGAAGGTAACCTAAAGATCAAGACACTTGAGATGGAACATGAAGCTGAGATTGAACGACAGAAAATGCTTGCTAAACAGAACGATCCTGTGAAAAAGTACCAAGGTCTATTCAGGAATTTCCAACAAGGTGATTCGGTTAGTTCGTGGATAACTAATTTCGAGGTGCTTGTAAAGTACTACAAGGTACCAGAGAAGGACGTACCGATACTATTTCACCGTCACCTCGCGTTAGAGCCGTTAAAAGTGATAGAACTGATTCCTGAGGACTTGCGTACAAACTATAAATATATGCGCGATCGTGTTCTGTCACATTTTTCTTTGGACGAATCGGGTTTACGTACGAAATTTAAAACACTTACTCCGAAATCGAACCAAACGTTTCTCGATTTCGCTTCTGAAATGTCTTCAAGTTTTGATAAATGGTGTAAGGCCGCTGATATTTGTTCTGATTATGAAAAAGTCAGAGATTTAATAATCAGAGATAGACTTCTATCTGCTATACCAGAACCTATGGCTGTATTCCTAATTGAGAATAAATGTAAGAATATGACCGAGATGGAAGCTAAAGGTGAGTCTTATTTTAATGCACATAGAGACGTGTTTGCCAACTGTACTCAACCTGAACTGGTGATAGGAGCAAGTGCCAAATTCCAGAGAAGCAATGGTAAATTTAGAAAATTTAGTAGCAATAGCAATAGAAATAGTCCTTATAATAGAGAGGGAGACAGACCAAGGAAGGGGCATTTCACCAGATGCCAATACTGTAAGTTGTCTCATGGTAACTTAGATATGTGTGATCGTCACCCAGGCTATACAGCTTACTTAAAAGACATTACTGCTAAGAAGAGAAGTAAGTATGACTCATTCAAGAGAAGCATAAAATGTTTCTCGTGTCGGGCGTTCGGACATACTAGCAGAACTTGTCCGATGAGAAATTCCTGGAAAGAAGCGAGTATCGCATATGTGTTGTCTAGTTGTAGTAGCGATTCAGATGATCTAGAGGACACACACGCAGCCATTATAGAGTCATACAATAACAAAACAGGTAAAGAAGGTCATAATAGTGATGATGAACCGACATCAGCCAACAAGAGACATATCCACGAAGCAAATGCAGCATACACTCGTCAAGGTACTCTGACGATACACCAAGCGTTGGTTAATGGTTTACTAACAACCTGTTTTAGAGACACAGGGTCCGATATTACAGGTGTTAATCACAAACTCATAAGAGAAAGTGATTATACAGGTAAGAGTATTGAGTGCAGGACATTTGGGGGTACAATAGAAATGTACAAAACTGCATGGGTCAACATAAAATGCCCATACTATAAAGGTCGAGTGTGCGCAGCAGTACTACCAAACCCATGTGCTGGGTTGATAATTGGTAACATCGCTGATGTCAAAGATTACGCTCAAACTATAGAACGCAAACCTGATGTGATACTCACAACAACACAAACCCACGTATCACAAGAAGAAAGAATTACACATTCATTAAAAGTTCAACTGACTGGTAATAACAACAGTGTGGCACACAAAAATAGAACAAAAGTTAAACACAATAGTTACAAACAACAGATAAAATGGGATGTTGTAACCATATTTATGACAAACATGTTGAGTTGGCTTAAATTGACCTTATATCAGGTTACATCCATAGTCAAAAACACAGCCTCACAAACAAAGGCATATATTGATGATATTACGAATAAAAATACAGTCATTCAATCACTCAGGAAAATTTATACACAAGCCAATAACAACAAACAAAATTACAATGAACAAAATGCAAGAAGCAATACGTACTGTATTTACTTGGCTTATCTCTGCTACAAATTATTCAAATATACTTTATTGTCATTATATATACGACTGAAAATTATGACAGTGTTCAATTTAACAAAATTGAAAAGTACAAATATTAACATCCATACAGTACAGGAACACCATAAGTATGAAAGAAAGAAAGAGAGAAAGAAATGGAATAAAACGAAGACTGAGAGAAATAAATAAAGGAAAATAAAATGGGATGAAAGGTTAGGGTCACATACACTACAAACACATTAGAGTCTTAGGTCTTATTACTTAGTTATGCAAGGTATCACTTGTCAGAATTGTTCACACTATCTAATAATTCTATAATTCATCTTAGAAATAGTTCGAATCTTTATTCTTTGATAATTATGTCTATAATAGAGAACATTACTAAATTTATATGAATATTATTTGATTTCAATATTTATTCTTGTTGAATATTATATTCCTGATTTAATTTTTTTTTTAGATGTCTTGAATCTTTAATAGGTATGATTCTTCACAACTCTATGTCTGCAAGATTTTAATCAGTCAATCAGAGACATTCTCAGTCGATTATAATTAATAAGGGAACAGATTTATGTTATAAGTTCTTTAATTATATTTTAATGTTCTGTTCTTTATGAGTGTTAGAAAATTTAATTAACATAAATTCAAAACGCACCTTGTTGAATAACAATGTTACATTAATTGACAAAAATATATAATGTAATGTAAGATGTGATTTAGTTAAATATGGATACACATGGTGGCAATGTTTCCATATTGACAGAGTGTATGAAGGAATAACTACGCCATAGGAGTTATCTACTCAATGTGTGATCGATCAGTTGGTCAAACAGTAACTATTCTGACATGGAGTCGAGCGCACAAGTATTGTATTTGTAACTGTGACAGTGAAAATTGTGAAAAGTGAACATTTTAAGTTAAATGTTATGATTCTGTGGTTAAATAACAAATGTTAGTTAATTAGGTATTAATTAATTGAAATATTATAGTATGGTTTTGGGTTAATTAATCATTGTTCGGGAAAGTATTTGATTATAAGGTTTAAGTCATTAGAATGAATCTCTAGTTGAATTAATTGTATTGCGTGTCATTATCACATTAAGATCCATAATAATCAGTCATCGCTCTCAACATATCCACAAAACTAAAAATATTTCTGAGGATTCTCGTGGAGCACATGTCACCCTACCCACAGATGGAAAAATTGTAAGAAGGAAAATATATGGAGTATACAATAATAACAGCAACGATAATCAACAATGAGAATGATCTACTTGGAAACCCCATTATTACCCTCGTCCGAAACTCATGGTAGTACCTAGAGCTAGGACACACTTGTCTATTAAGACAAGGTAGGGACTAATATGTTTATTAGTTGGTCTGATTCCCCATGATCAGCCACACGACGTCCAACGTGGGGTTTGGACAGGTGGGCGTGCCCGTCGTATAACTTTATATTTTTTTAGGGTAGATAAGGGGGACAACCAAGTATTAGTCTATTGTTATTATAGTTGTAGTTAGTTGTGATTATACAATATAGTTATACACATATAGTTAAAAGGGAAAAAAATGTTACACATTTTTTTATCTGGGAGGGGGCATTATGCCATACGGCGGCACGGCCCACCACGAAAAGGATGAATTGGAAAATGGGAATTCCCCACTCGGACACGAAAGTGGACGTCAACAAAGGAATCCAAGGAGAATGTGGACAACGTAATTGGACAGCAACAGGGGACGCTGTGATTGTGATTTCGAACAAGGACGTGTTTCAAAGGATCTGTGTGAGGTGACCTCTGGACGCGATGATATGAGCGTGAGACAGCTATGAATCAGGAGAGGGATCTGTTGATGATGATACGGCAGTGAAGTAACCGGGCGGAAAAACCTAGAGTGGAATTACAGCTTAAATGGAATCAGTGGATTAGGGCTTCAAGCAGAGCGCAGTAGACTGAACACTCATCGGTGGATTAGTAAAGTAGGTGCCGACCCTGTCTATAGGGGTCAACCTACAGGTCTGCGTGAGTTTAATGTTCACATGTCTGCTACGGAATAAACTTCTGGTAGCGTTTTGATATCTTGACTTTTGCCGTTATCATTGTATTCAAGGTAAGGACGCAAGTTTAATTCCTCGTCCTTCGTTGCTGTTTTGCATTATTACGAGTCGATAATAATGCAAAACAGCAACGAAGGACGAGGAATTAAACTTGCGTCCTTACCTTGAATACAATGATAACGGCAAAAGTCAAGATATCAAAACGCTACCAGAAGTTTATTCCGTAGCAGACATGTGAACATTAAACTCACGCAGACCTGTAGGTTGACCCCTATAGACAGGGTCGGCACCTACTTTACTAATCCACCGATGAGTGTTCAGTCTACTGCGCTCTGCTTGAAGCCCTAATCCACTGATTCCATTTAAGCTGTAATTCCACTCTAGGTTTTTCCGCCCGGTTACTTCACTGCCGTATCATCATCAACAGATCCCTCTCCTGATTCATAGCTGTCTCACGCTCATATCATCGCGTCCAGAGGTCACCTCACACAGATCCTTTGAAACACGTCCTTGTTCGAAATCACAATCACAGCGTCCCCTGTTGCTGTCCAATTACGTTGTCCACATTCTCCTTGGATTCCTTTGTTGACGTCCACTTTCGTGTCCGAGTGGGGAATTCCCATTTTCCAATTCATCCTTTTCGTGGTGGGCCGTGCCGCCGTATGGCACATTCCATGCGAATTTCACAGCTCACAGTGTCGCCCACGCACTCACTCAGTAGCAGGGCGACGGAACCATGTACTACCAGTCCAACATGAGGAAAATGCGATTGCAAACTGTAGCTGCAAGCATAAACATGCCACAGGCCTTAACGGTTCAACGCCTAACCGCCATGTTAGCGACTGGAAGCCTTGACTGTACATTCTGTCAGATTGATGATCATCCATCTCTTGACGTCATCTTCCCACTTGTATTGTTGTCTGCCTCTTGCTCGCTTGGCCTAAACCTAGCCCTCCAGTATGGCTTTTATACGAGTATTATGTCTTTTAACGTGGCCAAAATATTTCACTTGCCTCTATTTTATATCTTTCATCAACTCTCTTTTCATTCCCAGTTTTTCCAGAACCTCTGTATTTGATTGTTTTTGTTTCCATGAAATACGACATATTCTTCTGTATATCCACATCTCCAAGGCCTCAATATAACTTTCTAGTTGCTTGTTCAATGTCCAGGTGTTTACCATTTTATTAATTTAAAATCATTAAACAAACAAATGTGAAGTTCATATTAACATTCTTGAGTTCCCATGACAGAGGTGTAACTCAAGGGCTCTTCACAGCTGTACCAGTAATATGAGAATGGAGAAGCTACTTTATTGTCACAGGAATGTTCAGTGGATGGAAAAATACTATAGCCAATGTGTGAATGCTATAGTTGCTCATGGAAATGAAGAAAACTTCAACAGGACTGGTACAAATCAATACAGGCTTGGACACATGAAAGGACTTCAGAATAGAAATGTTAAAAGCAACGTCTTGTACACAGCCAGTACAATGGCCTTACAGAAAACACTTTTCTTAGCTTGCCGCTGAAAGACATAACAGGAAAACAGAAAGAAGAACTATTTGCATTGCAAGAACTATGTTCTTTATGCTGTATGCATTGAAGACAGATGAAAGCACAGGCAAATGTAACACTCTCCCACTAGAGAATTCATTTATTAAAGATTTGAGCACATTGATTTTAAACTGCCCAATGTACACTTGAACAATCAGAAACATCAGAAATTGACGCAAAAAAATACACGTTACATCACACCAACAAACAAATTATATTTAAGGCCCCAGGATATTATCTCTACTGACATAGATTATTTTCAGCCAGTTTACACAACAGAATATTTACATCTTAAAAATGTCTCATATGGACATGGAATAGAAGGGGAAACCAACGCAGCAGTAATATTCCATTAAATGTATGGGCAACCGCAAAGCCTGACTTATGAAGTAATGACAGACTAGAAAACCTATTACCAATCTTTGCATTGAATAACCTGATGTGACACACACCTTAAATGTCATCATCTTTAGGGTAGATTATATCTGAGAGGCAAGGCGTTGGTCACGATTTTTGCTAATTAATTATATTTATGGGAGCACCAGTGGTGCAGAAGCTAGCAGTCTGGTGCCATGTGTTCAAATCCTCATCAAGGGAAAGATTTGTGTTTGAACTGACCAGGGCTCTCAGGTGAACCCAGCCTGAAATGGCTACCAGTAAATATTCGAGAATGAAAAGACAGCCGGGGAGATACTGACCCCATCACCCATTGAATGTTGAATGGTCTGTACAAACATGGCACTAGCACCTGTAGCCCATATGTCCCAGGACATGGAAATAGGTCTACTTACAGATAAAGGTAGTCCTCTTACAGACACTGCCACTGGGTTGTGAAATGTTAGGCCTTCACATATTCTAGGCCATGACGTATGATGAGGTGTTCCTTTCCACATCACCTTTCCTTTCCAGAAAACTCTGAACACTGGCTGGTACACATTTGTGTGAGGCTAGGTGAATCACACAGCTGTACCAGCCAGTAAAATCACACAGCTGTACCAGCCAGTAAAATAATTTGGCCATGAACCCGAACCACCGTCTTGGCAATCCAGTAGACTCGCCAATATACCACCACAGGTCCGGACTTTAGTTACTTATTTCTTTATTTCATTAAATCATGTTTGATAAAATGTCTCCTCAAACAACTGTAGAGTTTTCTGTAGTCAGCTGCCTTCTTCAGTGCATCTTGCGGACAGCTTCTGGTCTCTAATCCCAAAACCTGATGACGCCATCCCAGACGGCAGTTGCAATTTTGGAAGTTTCGTGTGTGTGCCACAAAACGCTGATGCAGATGTCATCATGGGCCTTGAACTTGGAGTAGAGTTTAGTGCTTCTCCAGTCCCAGATATAGACCTTGCCGTCTGCGTCACCGCAGGTAATATAGCTAATTTCTGGAGAAAAGTCAATTCCACAAGCATAACCAGAAACCATGTGTCCAGTGAAAGTCTTCTTCCTGATGAACTTCATTCTGTTGAGAGCATTGAACACACAAATCTTGTTGTCCATAGACTGACAGGCCAACCACTTCCCATTGGGTGACAAGGACACTGCTGGCATCGAGTGCATGGATGGATCAGCGATGTATTTAAAGTCAACCGGAACATCCCACTCCCAAACACGAAGACTTTTATCATCGGACGTGGACACAAATCTTCGGTTCTGGTCAATGAAAGTTATCGAGTTCACCGGCCTCAAATGTCTGTCATATTCCTGAATAATTTCACCTGACCGAATGTCCCAACAAACGATTTTCTTGTCTGAAGTTCCCGCCACAAACAGATGTTGCTTGTCCTCTTCTGGGTGGAACTTGATGCAGTATGGCACCTTTTGACTTGTAAACCGTACTTTGCATTCACCTGTCTCTGTGTCCCACAGCTTGCAGTACCTATCGTAACCACAGCGGAGAAACTCCTTGCCATCGTTGTTGAAGCAAACATCTCGGACTGATTGCTTGTGTCCTGTATAGGTCCTGATGTATCACCTTTCTTTATACACCTCCCAGATCTTGATTTTACAGTTCATGCCAGCAGACAGAATGAGATGGGCAAACTTAGGAAACCACCTGATGGCTGCAATGCCCTTGGTGTGACCAGTCCATGAGTGGATTAACTTCTTTGGAAGGAAGAACTTTTCTGGAGGTTTGTCAGACTTCAAGTTAACACCAACATCTTGGGGTGGATGTAGGAATGATTGTCCTTGGTAGTCATATGCCTCTTTGATGTGTAATGTTGTTTTCTCATCCACTGTCTTCTCTTCTACTTGTTTGCCAGACTTACTTCGCTTGGCCAGAATCTCATCCAACTCTTTTTGCTCTTCCTCACTAGGTCTTGAGGCTGTTTCTTCGTCTGTGTACTTCGCCCATGGGCCCAAGTACCCCTCAACATCTGATGAATCTCTGTTCTTTTCTTTCTTCCACTTCTTTGGTTTTTCTGTCTTTGGGTTAGTTTCAAAAACGGTTTTACCTTCATTTTCAGAGAATGCTGTTGAATCCCCAACAATTGTATCAGTCTGTCCACTGCCATCCACACTTGGATCAAGAGCAAAACCATAGCTTATAAAGGTTTTTCTCTGGGTGTCAAACTGAAAGTGGTTGAAGTGAGCTGGCTCAACAAAGCCAGCCAAAGTATTCCGTGCTGCTTTAGCTTGCTCTGTTTTGTAAGGGTTTTCTGGTCCTATATTTGGTGCAAACAACTCGTCATGTTTGGGATTATACTTCAACTCCTTCGTCAAAGGGTCTATGTGTCTCAGTTTAGAGGTGTCCTCGTTACTGACAACCTCTGGAGCAGCAGCTAAGCTTAAAGTTGATGAAACTGACGTAGAAGAATTCATAAGATTCAAATGTGCATTCAATCCATCATCTTCGTTGCTTGATGCTTCAAAGTCTGTGTAATTCTGGAATGAGATCTGGCGCATGGCACCACTGCATCACACAGGTGTCCAGCACACAACAAGGAAACAAATGAGTAATTTTTATATGTAAATTTTCAAGTAGTGTTTTTCATGAAGTTGTGTGTGTGTTTGTGTGCATGCACACATGTGTGTGCACTCTGATGAAGGCTTTGACCTCAATGTCCATGTTATTACTAGAGGTCGTGTTCTAGTAAAGCCTACTGTTTACTTTGACCTCAACGTCCATGTTATTACTAGAGGTCGTGTTCTAGTAAAGCCTACTGTCTACTTTTCATATTTTGGCGATTCATTGCTTTTTTTTCTTTTTCACTCACTCACTTTGAACTCAAGCGTAGTCCATACAAACTATTTCTAGTTGTGCTGAACTGAATTTTGCATGTGGATTAGCTTTCCTCACTAACAGTGTCCCTCGCCATCAGGTGAACCCACCCCAACTTCAGAGATACTTGTAATATACGTCCCCAAGTCAAGGATGATAGGTCAACATTTTAGTCCAACTGTCCGCTGTAGGGGTTGAACCCCTTACCTCGGCATCACCACACCTGATGTTTAAGAACACACATTCTAATCCATTCGGCCATGCTGACCTACAGGTGATTCATTCAATATAAAGATATGGGACCAGCACCATATACCCAATACGCCGTATGGCAAGTAAGAGGGTGTCCTTCACTTTTAATGTTGGATACAGCTTCCTATTTCAGACTGCTCTCGTTCATTTTCATGTGATGTTTACAAGTACTCATTTATACCTATATATGAACGTGAAGAATTTGCAGCTGTCATTTCTACAGCTTCCCTGAGAAACATGACATCAAACCTTTTTGCATGTTCCAATTTTACACAAGCTCACATTTGAAACTATTTTGAAAACTATGAGTCATCACTGAATGCACCTCTCAAAGTTACAAAAAAAGACACTCCCAGTTGAGTTTTACACACAAAGATCATTGCTACACAACCAGTTTTATGTCACACGGCATACATTTCATCTTTCAAATAATTGCCCATTGGTATACATTTAAACATAATTTCTTATCAAGACTTTAAAGGCAGAGTCCTCTTCAGGTACCATATTGCACCCACGACGTCACAGTGATCCTGCAACATGAGGAAAAAATAGCATTCAAGTAGGATGGAATCAACGCTCATAGTACAATTCATTATTTAATATTTCTAATAGACCTACTCCTTCTAAGAACAGAGTCCTCTATATACTCAGAAATGTCAATTGTTGAACCCTGAGGCCACTGAAACAGCTCATAAATAAATTCACAAGTATTCTTTGGCGCTCAAAGAAATAGAAGAAATGAGTAGAGAAGTCCTCTAGTCTCTACTTCTGTGAGCACCAAACACTACTTGTGTATTTATGTATGAACAGTCGCCTAAAGTATTGAAGTGTATGAGAAATGCCACCATGCCCTCAGCTGGATGAGGGCAATCTTCCAGGCGGTACCAACCAATTTTGTGCAGGCAGAAAAACTTTTTTAAAATTGCGATTACTGTGGGGATAACAAATGCTTCACATTCTAAAAATTGTCAGTGACTGGGTTTTCAGTATTTCATCCAAAGTATCATTTCTTTATTCACTTCATATGATATATAGTAACTCTGCAGTATGTAAATGATACAGGATAAACTAACAAGACCAGAAGAGAGGTCACAACTAGGTTTAAAAATTCACAAAGGAAATATATAGATGAGAATAAATCAATCAAATAACCTATCTCTCCCTTGGGGGAAACCTCACTTCAAGAGACAGAATCAGACACCTACTTGGATAGCAATGTAGATAAAGATGGTGGAACGGATAGAGATATTAGAATAAGAATACAGACAGCTATAGGAATTTATTTTTTTTTAAACACTAGGAAACTTGTGGAAGTTGAAAGAAATTAGGCTCAGCACAAAACTTGGATCAGAAACCTG
Source organism: Cepaea hortensis (assembly GCA_963921405.1). NCBI lineage: Eukaryota > Metazoa > Mollusca > Gastropoda > Stylommatophora > Helicidae > Cepaea > Cepaea hortensis. The sequence continues at coordinate 103,977,865 of OY992880.1, forward strand.
GAGAACAACAAAAATGATTACAAATAAACTACAAATATTCAGTAATTGGCGTCTAGGCAAAATAGGAATAAAATGGTATACAGAATCACCAATGTGCAGTAAGTCATGGCAGTAAGTCAAACAATAACATGACTCGAGACAGACATTCACTAGGGCATGTTTCCCTAGTGACTCAATGAGCATGCTCAAGAAGATAGAGATGGGGTGGATCCGAAGAGAGTGGTTGCTGTCTGTGGAGCGGTCTCAGCTGGCAAAGATTAGCTTTATTTTTGTGCCAGGGCATGCGGGTGTATGAGGAAATGAGCAGGCTGACAAGCCATTGGACCAGGCTGATATTCTGAATGTTCTATGAGAAGTAAGTCATTTGTGAGAACCAAGTGATGACTGTGAATCTACAACCATGGCCAAGATACAAAAACAGCAAATTAAAAGAGGTGCTGCCAAACAAGAACACCAAGGGAAGCCAAAGAAAATTAATAAACCAACACAGAACTGGTGTTGTTAGCCGCTGCACATTGCAGGATTTACTGAGGAGGAGGTCCGAGCACTTATGGACTGAATGTTGTGATGTGCAATGAGTATGATCTGTCAACTAACTAACCAATGTGCAGTTCATGGAGAGAACTTGACAAATACCAATGAACCAAAAGGTGAAGAAAATATCCTGGCACTGAAAAACCATAGACTGAGAACACCCAAGAACAGTATAACTAGAAAAGCCTTGATCTGAAACCCACAGGGTAAAAGAAACAGAAGAAGGCTTCATGGAGAAAAGAAGCAGAAACAGAAATGAACAAGATGGGAAGGACATGAACAGAACTGCATGGGATACTAAAGATAGGAGAGCTTGGAGTGAGGTGATTGAGGGTCTATGGCACACTGACGGATAAAGGGGGAAAAAGAAGAAGTACGCAAATGACGAGATGCTGCAAAATAAGCCAGGCCATAAACTGTGCAATGCATTGTTTGTGGCTTGTGTGTTTAAATTCACTACGGAAACATTGTTTTGAACTCCCAACTTGTCCCCGCAACATCCTGTATTTTGTAATAGTAATTTTGTAAAGCTGTCCTATACTTTGTGTTTTCCAATTATTTATACATACTTACAACAGCATCTTCTACATATATCTATAAAAGACTCACACACAAATGCAGAAGTTGATTAAGAAATGCCCAACTTATTTAATTTAGATCAAAATAATTAAAAACTTACCTTTAAGAATTTTTTCATCTCTGTTTCTGAAAGGTCAATCCCAGCATCCTTTGCACGAGAGCGAAGTAAAGCACTCCGAAGTTTGGGAGATTCTTCAAACAGGCTAAATAGAATCTTACGGAGCTGCAGAAGATAAATACAGAACACATATAATATGACCTCCATACTACAAAACTACCAAAAACACATTAAATTATAAAATTTAACCCGCAGTCTACGCTGCCAACATTAAAACAAAATTAAATTATTTGCCACTGTGTGCACTGTCAGCGGCACAGTGGTTAGTGAACTTACCTGTAAAGACAGTGGTTTCAATTCAATCTTCAGCAGTGGCAGGAATGTTTTCCCTGATCAATAAGACCCCGGTGGTCGACCTAGCCTCATCAAAATGGGTGCCAGATAATTTGTTAAATTGTTTTGACATTGTCTGGGAAGAAACGGTGATAGAAAAGGAATTGGTCACTCCACCTCATTTTGTTAAGGCCAAACACTTGGCACCTCAGTGGCTGTATCTATCATGTGATTACCATTACTATACATTTTTAACTCATTCCCAAAACCGTTTTCCTTCATTCTTTACTAACACTTTGGCATGCTACTTAATTGGTAAGAGTTTCAAAGGAATGAGTGTAGAGTCATAATAAGGGTACTTTGGCCATATAAAAAGACTAATTTCTGTGGCGAAAAATTAGTCGACAGATTATCCTCACCACATATAGAACCATTAAGTCCTCAATTACTTGTATAGGAAATGTCATCTCCCTCGGTGTGTAAGAAGTTGATGACACAATTCTGTGTTCGTTTACTATTCTTTGATGGTCTCAAGCATATCGCTTGTCTGGTTTCATCCTAACCAACCAAACCAGAATAAGCTAAGAATTACACTCTCTACCTGGATTCATATTTGTACATTTGGTGAACCACATGACGTTGCCTGGGATGAAAGTCCATTTATAATATATATTATAATTATATGTCTTGACAGACAATAGTTTATTATATTGTGCTTCAAAATAGCACAAAGCCTGGGCTGAATTGTAGAGATTAATCCAGAGGAAAGGTAACACCAATACATCTGGAACAAGACAAGATGCAGAAGCGGCTTGATCAGCAAAGCAATGCTCTAACTGTCAGCATATAAAAGCTTCAGTCATAGACCGGTTGCAAACCAAGGCTAAGGGCCTGGTCTTCCCTGCCATGACATTCAGTCTTTAGGTTGCATTTCCTCGCATCAGGATAAGGCTTGTACCCTCCCAATTGCACTCATCCACCAGAACGTGTGGGCACAATGTAGGTTTTGGGTGCTCGCTCGCTTTGAACTCAAACATAGTCAATATACACTACTTTCCAGCAGCACTGAACTGAAGTTTGCATGTTGATTAGCTGTTCCTATTACCAGTGTCCCTCGCCATCAGGTAAACCCACTCTGACTTCAGAGGTACTTGTAATTTACGTCCCCAAGTCAAGGATGAGAAGTCAATATTTTAGTTCAACTGTCCGGTGTAGGGGTTGAACCCCTTACCTCGACATCACACATTGGATGTTTCAGAACGCACGTTCCTACCCATTCTGCCATGCTGACCTCCACAATGTGGGGTGTTGGGTTTGGGAAGTGCTGCTGAACACTTGGCGCTATCAGAAAGCTGGTGGCACCATCTACTGTCATACGGTTGCTAGTCATATCTGACTAGAGAGAGAGAGAGAGAGAGAGAGAGAGAGAGAGAGAGAGAGAGAGAGAGAGAGAGAGAGAGAGAGAGAGAGAGAGAGAGAGAGAGAGAGAGAGAGAGAGAGAGAGATGTAGAAAAGATTGGGAAAGCTTTCCCTCTTATTGGCGCTCATCATAATCCTGATCAAGTAGCTCTGGTATGACATCAACCAGCGAAGAGTTCCAACACCAATAGTACCAGTAGCAATCTGATTATATGTCCGTCTCGCCTTTCCTCTGAGCATCGAGCGTCGGCCAGATCCCCTCGTCACTCCTCGCTGTCTCATTCTTGCCAGACCATGGTGATCCATTTGCTTCTCTAAGGTGTTCACGTGCTCCCACAAGGCCGCAACCACGTCTGCCTTGTCATGCATCAATACTCCACCAAGTTTTGCAGAGCCAGCCAATCTGTCCGCCTGTTCATTCCCCAGCACACCAGCATGCCCCGAAGAAAAGATCCAGGTAATGCTTGCCACCCGTGACCTCCGAAGCGAAGCAAGCCACTCCGCACGATGTCTGCCCGTCCTCACCCTCGTCAGCATGCTTTCTGAGTCAATTACAATCACGATGTGTGTGTGTGTGTATTGTGTTCTCCATCCAGCGGCGAGCCGCAGTGACTGCCTCCACTTCCATTCTTAAGCTAGATGTTGTGGTATCACATGCCAGGCTTTCCTGCACCAAACGTCGACTATTAGCTTTTGCTAAGAACCCCCAGGCACTTCTCCTACCTCTCAACACATGAAGAAAGATAGCCGTGCCATGATGCACTAGCTCTTCCTGGAAGTGATTGGTTCAGACTCCTGAGATAGGTTGTAAAACAAAAGCATATTTCATTTACTGACCTGGTCAACTTCCTTAATCCCAGTTAAAGATGAAAACATTGGCTCTGGTTTTCGATTTGGCGGCCACTGAAAGAAAAGCAAAAAGCTTTTTTAATACAGAACCATTCAATTATAATACAATAAAAAAGAAAAATCGATATAGAATATATAAAAATCAAGATAGCTTACTGCCTAATATATTAAGTTTATATATTATCTGTCCAGCTTCATTCCAAACTGATGTGATTTTATTAATTCCTGGGATGTGAAGTTCCAGTGCTGCTCTTGTAGACCCCGCTGGTTTCTGAGTCTGGGGAGGGGAAGGAGAGCTTCCCATGGAGATGGCGCTCTGGTACCTACATCAGAGCTCAAATGACCTGATTGCCAATGCATCAGACAGGAGAGTTTAAACACAGTTTTCCAAAGAGTTCACTAACAAAAGACTCCTTTCATTCTGGCTGGCTGAATTAATTGTCTTCATTTCTGAAGACATTCATGATTGGCCAGTTTTTTCTGCTAAGGTTTTCTACAGGATGAGATAGGCAGTTTAACTCTAACCCTTCATAGTTACCACTGATAGTTTATGGTGATTCCACACTTTGCTTTTCTTAAGGACCCTGATAATACACTGGCACAATATGCCTCAGTGGCATGTAAGTGAGAATAATTTATGGTGATAACAGAAGAAAACACCCTAAACAAAATATCACATGCATAAGTATTTGTATTGCCCAGAATAAATGCACTAAAATGGCATAACAATAACTAATGCCGAGCTTAGGGAGAAAACTAGACACACTGCAGTTAATCAAGTGGGGAAAAGACACTGTCAGGATAGGACACACACTGAGATTACCTGATAGTAATATAAATAGAAAAGCCTTTCTCTGGAACTCACAAGACAAGCAAAATAGAGGGGCATCTAAAAACACACAGAGAAGAGAATTAGAAATAGAAATTAGTAAAATGAGGAGGACTTGGAGGGAGATGCAAAAAATGATAGAATGTATCTTGACATGAGTTGGTTAATAACCTAGGCGCCAATGGGGATTGAAGAATAGAAAAAGAAGATACATCTTTGATGCTGCTCACCTGATTTTTCAGCCTGAAGCCCCCTATAGCAACAACAGCATCTTCTATCATCTTGTCCGACACACCAGCAGTGAACACATGCGCTGACGGGACACGGGCTGTGTACAAGGACAGTTTACTGCGGAGGTCTGACATGCAGAGGGTGCTGCTCTCTGCCAAAACCTCCCTCACAAACTTCTCTAGTTCAGACATCAGAACTGAATTGTCACAACTATTCTGCCCACTGCTGGCATAGGAGGTGTGCATTTTCCCAATGTGAGGCAGCGAGAGGCCATTCTGTGGAAGAACCGAAGGATGTCCGTTGCCATTTAATGTGCCATCCAGGTCCAAAATATTGCGGCAAGCTGGACTCTCTAGGATTTTATGTTTCTCAGAATGGTCTAGCTCCACATCGCTGACATCTGACTGGGACCTCCCACTAAGTGTGCGTTTTCTCGGTGATCGACTAGAAAGTCGCCGGCTGCGGTGGCGTTCTGTTGGTTGCTGGTTCATCAGGGCTATTTCCAATTCTGATTTGAGAAATTATATAAAATTATTAGCTTCAATTAAAAGTGTCATCTATAGCTATACAATGAGTACATGATAGAAAATGTCACAACCAATGTACCAACACAAATAAAATCTAGCAAAGGTATGATCGGTTTCCGTGACTTAAAGGCTTGCGAACGCGATTCGTGAGCCGCTTACCACGGGTTCAAAAACAAATTTGCAACCGATTTGGCAGCAGACAATGTCGCGCTGGGGTTTTAACGTGTTGGTATGGGAGCCGGTTGTTCAGAAAGCAATGGCAAACTACTGAACATGGGATTTGCCAAGACATTAACAACAGCAGTAAAATGCTGGTGTTGACAGCGATGTCCTGTAAATAGGATATGCACACAAAAGAAGCATGGTACTTATCCAACAAAACAAATTAAAAACATTTCTACAGTAAATTTTTAAAAAGTTATTTGCAACCAACCATAGCATTTATTGGCTGTTTGTGATTTACCAGGCAATCTTAGTTCGGTAGTTTGCCATTGCTTACTGAACAGGCAACATTTTACCACCGAAATGAGCGCATTGCGGTCTGCTTCCAAATCACCTGCAAACTGATTTCAAATCCTTAACTAGGTAGGATGGGGAATTATGAAGCTCACTATTCCTTAAGCCACAGTGCTCATAAATAAACTATACATAATTCTTAAACTCAATGTACACTGAGCTACATTTAAACTACACTAAATACTACACTTGTTCAACATAGAAAAATAATGGTATTAACAATCCACACTGACAAAATGTGTTAACAGGGTCCATAAAGGGAAAAAGAATAGTAACATGGCAACCTCATGCATCTGGTAAGAGGCAGCTAAAGAAAACATGCATGTAACAAGCTGCCGTATCCTGCAGACAACGTAACTGCACAATCCAACCAATCATAAACAGGTCTACAAAGGGCTGGGCATGGATTGGTTGACAGCCTTTGCTCCATTTGGAAGTGAAAGGCAGCAGCAGAAGGTTGTAACTGACAATGATATATGATTCTCTACAATTAGCAATAACCACGCATCGGTCAAACCTCATGGCTATGGTATAAAATGTAACAAATTATGAATGTAGCATTAAATCCATTTGTGTCTCTTGTTTATAATCCTTTGAAGAATGTAGGACTCTTCTGCTTCAAGCAATAATTTTCATTCTCTTCATCCTTTGTTGTCTCATTCCAGGGTTTATAATTTGCTTATTTATATCTACCCAGTTTCATATTTTTAGTTCCTTTCCTTTTTAGCATCAATTCCCCCATATATCTGAGATCTGATAAGTAAATACACCCCTTATCTAGATGATGCCGGCCGGCTTCGTGGCGAAGGGGTTACGGGCGCAGTTTGTAATCCTGCATAATCAGGTTCTTCTTCTTCTTCTTCTTCGTTCATCCGGAGTTTTTTTTCGGACGTGATTGCGTTGTGCCTGTTTACAGCAGAGCTGCGTTATTGCGCCGTTAGGCCGACACATCCGACTTCTGCGGGCATTTGTTGACCGGGTTAACCTTCCCGGGGTAATCAGGTTCGAAAAACAGCTGTAGGTGATTTGGCAGCAGACCGCCTTGCGTTGTTTTTTTTTAAAACGAAAATGGCATGGGTGCCGGCCGTTCAGAAAGCAATGGCAAACTACTGAATGTAAACTTGCCAAGAGATCACAACAGCAAAAACAATGCTGGTGTTGACTGTGAGTCCTGTAAAGGATATGCAACTAACTTTTTTATCGAGATGATGCTACATGGCGGGTTCAAAATCTAACTCATGGCTTTCTTATACCCATCGTTAGGTCTACAAGCATTATAAAAATCGCATCCAAGGCTTTTTTATTCCCACCTTTAGGTCTACATGCAACAAAAATATCTTACCCAAGGCTTTCTTATCCCCATCTTTAGGTAACTTGAAATGCTGGGCTAAAGTGTGGAAGGTCAGTGCCCACTTATTTCTCTGGCGCTGGACGATTTCTGGATGTCTGAAAATGTATTGGGGGAAAAGAAGAGGTCACTATAGTCAAATTACAAATACTGAATTATGAAGAAAAACAAACAGACAAGGAAATACTAAGAAAGGCTTCTGAGAATTTACTGAGCACAACACAAAGTTTAAACAGTTCAGACAATAAAATAATCTCACCACAAACAAAAGTTTTGACAACAAAGATTTCCATTAGGCAATAACATCTTAACGCCTATAGGCAGATGAATGTAATGTAACATGCCTTCAAAGAATGAATCAAATAATTCCCAAACAAATGTCTTTTTCTGAATTGAGTGAAATGCCTTCAATCAGTAGTTATCTCAGAACAGTCATAACATCTGATGGGAGATGCCTTGAAGAAATTAGAACAAGAATTGCCAATGCGAAGGTAACCTTTTGCAAGATGAAAAACATACTGTCCAATAAAAAGATATCAATTGAAACGAGAAAAAGAGTGTTGAAGTGCTACATAGAACCTGAACTTTTGTATGGATGTGAAGTGTGGACAATGAGCAGACAAGGTGAAAAACATCTGATGGCTGTGGAAATATGGTTTCTGAGGAAAATGCAAATATACCATGGACAGGCAGAAAAACTAATGAACATATATATGTTGCGTTTTTAGGGGTATGTATTTGTTTGCTGATGAATGCTAGTCACTGCAATGTGCTGTGTGTTCCGTAATATCAAGCAAATAAGATGGGGACCAAAAGACCAGATCTGAAACAAGCTGCAAAGAATAGCTGCTGATAGGGTTTTCTAAAGAAAACAACTTACACTCCAGGATAGAAAAGAAGTGAACAAGTCAATAAAAAGTAACCTGACAACTCAAAAGCAACTGGTACCTTGTTAATATAAAAGAAAAATGTAATCCCACAGCAGATACTCATGACGGCATGTAAAAACTTAGGCCTTTATGTATACCAAACCAAGACAAAAAGGAACAAAGTGACAAGAATCACTTTCAGCTTTTTCTTTCCAATTTTAAAATAAAATTCTTGAGATTATTCAGTGCTTTTTTTTAACAAAGGGTTGATTAATCCTAGAGTCACATAAACAGTAAAATAATTTACTCATTACTGAATCCAGTTCATTATGCTGGTTAAGTAAGCTTACTAACCATTATATAACCGTGCTTCCATGAACACCATGCTGTTTTCAGATAATACATATCACCTGTGTATACATACAAAATTGAATACTTTAGCTTAATACAACATAAGCTTGCAATTTATAACATAACACGAATCTTCTGAGGCAAGCTGTCATATACACACCTTTCACAAAAATCTCGGTCATAATCGTAGAGAAACTCCCAGCCAGTTTTTGCTTTCAATCGAGACATCTTTTCCAGAATTTCTTTAACATCGTCAGATGGTAACTGGAACACAAAAGAATCACGATATGAAATACCTATGAAAACTTTAGATCTAAAAAATATATACAATGTATACTTATTTTAACCCATAACATCATCTGTGGATCATCACGGTGCTACCACGGAAACATCTATATTCAACGTCTGCAACTGCTTCCTTCAGTACAACATGTAAGTGTGGTAATGTCTTTTCTTTAAAGTGAGCTCTTCAAGATTTGTTTCTGCCTGTATCTTCACTGCTTGACTTTATCTGTTCCATGGAGCATAATCCTTGTCATTGAAACATGGAGTTACGTGGCTAAATCAGCCAAGTATACAACATTTCACTTCCAACAATAATGGTTCTTGGTAGCCTCTATATGTCATTCCTTAATACAATGCAAAGAAGTTGCAGTGGCTTAATGTGCACTTTCCCAGTGAGGTAGGACTATTTTTCCCACCCAATATGGCTTTGTTGTCAAATTAGCCCCACCCAAAATGCCCCATGGCATGTAAAAGAGTCCTTTACTTTTACTTGTTTGCCCAGAAATTGGCAAACAAGTAAAAGTAAAGGACTCTTTTACATGCCATTGGGCATATGATGATAGTCCTATTTTTGTATAAACCAATCGACACTTAATATTGATCAACCAGTCACTGTTTTTTCTCTCAGGTCATTTTCCAGTACTCATTTTAAGCTGTTTTGACCTGGGGGTCAAGGCTAATTTTTACAAGTCTGCCTAGATGGGGAACACATGACCACCAGGCTGGCAGGCAAGCATGTTAGCCACCGTGTGATCATGATTTCCATACACCAGACGATTTCCAGAATTTTCTGTGAATTATTATGGGAAGGAGAAGGGACAAGGGAAATAGTCAAGCCCACCCCATGTGTCATGGCCTAGAATGTACGAAGGCCTAACACCTCACACCCAATTGGCAGTGCCTGCTATGGGTCTACTTTATGCTGTATTAACATAATGTAAACTATGTATATCTATACAAACCCAACCAAATAGTTTACAGACACACCAAAAAGTATTTAAAATATTGCACTACACAATGTCTAGTAAAGGGAGTCTCCGTGGCGAAGTGGTCAAACCGTCTGACTCAGGCTCCGAAGGTTGTGGGTTCGATTCTGGGCCGTGTTCTATGGTTCACAAATGCATTTTTTTAGACTCAGGGGGGTCATCGCTAGAGCTACGGAGTTCATGCTTTGTGCAACGCTTTCCGTGCTGCGGAAAGAGACTGAGCCATAAGGGATACAACCCGGTGCAATGAAGACAACTGTCAACTTTTAAGCGACTTTTTTATGTCTAGTAGAGATAGCAATAACAGAAGTGTATAATAATAAAGACATGAGATTACAAACAACTTCTGCTGTAGAATATATTCTGGCAGCCCGACAGGTAATCATCGGTTTTTTAAAATGGCATAAGCAATAGTAAAGTTGAAAAAAACAAAAAAAAACAGGATGTTGCAGTTATAAACCTTCATGAAAAAAAATAAATAAATAAATAAACACAGAAATGACACTAAATTAACTATATTAAGGCTGACCATCTAAACTATGTGCTTGTTCAATTATGACCTCTAAAAATTATGAGGGGGCTTCAAATAAAAAAAAAACCTTAAAAGTGTGAAAGAAATTACAATAACCATGCCATTGCCTTTAGCCTGTAAATATTGTTGTTAAGGATGTCAAGAGTTTTCAGAAAGTGACATCACCGTGCAGACAAACACAGTGATGTCATAAGACAGTTTAAATATGGCCGCCCCACTTTTGACATACACCAAATAGGTTCACTGTTATCCTTTTTTTTGGGACGCAGAGGTGTTTCCAAGGCACCAGGGCCGGGTTATATACTGGCCAAGACCTATTGACGCGTCCTCGTCGAGCGTCCTGGCTAAAGTCAGTAGGATCGCCGATTCCTCCGAAGTCGGAGAGTGTCTGCCTGTACGGCGAGGAACCACCAGTCTGCACACCAATAAGCCAGACATGGGACAACGGATACTCACGCAAAACTCAGGTCCTGTATGACATCACACTGATGTTGGACAACAGGATGCCTTCATCCGACATACAGGACTTCGCGTTGGAGCTCAAGCCAACGAACACAAGCAAGCATCCTTTTTTTTTTAATCAGTGAAGGGTGAAATCTATAGAAATTCATTGGTGAATGAAGATCCAGTATGGTGATGCATGCCTGTCAGTCCAGCAAGTGTATGAGTGGAGTAGGAAGTTTTGACCCGCAATTAAATTCAGATGACGTGGACTTCTGAGTAAAGGTGTCCCTTTGCAACATGACAATGAGTGACCCCATACTGCCTGTGCAATGGTTAAAACTGTTGAAATCATTGAAGACCTCCACTTTCAGTATGTACCACATCCCCCGTACTCGCCAGACCTAGCCCCAAGTGATTTCTACCTGTTTGGACAACTCAAGAGTCATTAGGAGGTTTAAGGTTTTCAATTGAAGTCCCCTCGTATATTACCAACGCGTTTACTTCTGTTTTTGTTCTTCCTCTAGTCAGCATAATGTATAGACTTTTCTCAGATGACACAAATATACAGTTTTGTTTTTATTTACACAATACAAATTTACACAGTCTGCACAGTTTTGTCAACATCTCATCATCATGGGGTACACTACCTATGGCGTAGGCGTTCATATCCCTCCATATATATCAGCCCTTTATGTTCTGGATCAATTCTGCTAATGATATTCCTACATGCTACCTTCTCAATTCATCCAGCATCATTTCTTTGGTCTGCCGCTGCCTCTTTTTCCACTGATCTTTCCGCTCATCGTGCTTTTCAATGTTTTTCTTCTCATCACGTGGCCAAAGAATGCTTTTTGTCTCTTTCTTATAGTTGCGTATAATTCTCAACTTTCATTAGTCTCTTTCAGGCAATCGTTGTTAGTTTCTCTGACAGTCTGCAACATTTATCTCAGGAACCAGATCTCCGTTACTTTTTCTTTAACATCTTCCAAACACAAATCATTAATGTATTCTGGATTTCAGAATAAAAATGAATTTAGCAAACTGAGTTGCAATGCATATGTTCTTTACTGACAATTATGCTATTACTAAAAGACTGAAAAAAATATAACTAAAATTGTTGTTGACAGTTTAAGCCAAACAATATTAATTTGTTTAGATACATGATCCAACAACAGACACAAATACAATACTAATGAAAACAACAGAGATAAATACCTGTACTATAGATGAGATGTCTTTCCTAACAACATGCTTGTTATGTGTAAATTTCCACATCTGAAAAAAAAATAAAAACACATTTTTACACAATGAGCTAAAAATGTATATGCTTATAATTTTGAAAAGAAAATTAAAAAACAAAAACAAAAACACAAACAAACAAACGCAAGCTGGTAAAATATGAACAGGTTCAGACTTTTGAAGTGCCTCCAGTCACAGTATTACCATAAAGATTGATGAAGACATTTCTTCAGTCACTGTGTTACCATAAAGATTGATGAAGACATTTATTCAGTCACTGTGTTACCATAAAGATTGATGAAGACATTTCTTCAGTCACTGCGTTACCATAAAGATTGATGAAGACATTTCTTCAGGCATTGTATTACAATAAAGATTGATGTCTGGATTTGCTAGGTTATCATAAAGATTAATCAAGTAACTGCTAAAAAATAAATATGCAGTTATATGAGCTTTGCACAGACATTTTTGATTTTTTTTTCAGCATTTCCATCCTGTTTCAGGATATTGCGGTCAACATCAGCATCTTTCAGCTGTATGTTGATTCTGAGGCTAGATTACGCTCATCAGCACGCCATGACTTTCTGAGCGACCAGCTCCATACTCTCATAAGTCACTGGTGCGACTTGAACCGCTTCCAATTCTCGTGCGCTCACGTCAACCACGAGAGTATTCGGGGTTACGGAGAAAGCTTCTAACCCCTCGACCAGGGAGACCAACAACATTTTTGATCCAAATGAAAAATAAGTCAGTATGCAAGGATTCAAACAGCCTTACAACATGAACAGAAAGAAAAATAACAGTCAATATAAACAGATAAGGAGATAAGACGTGTCATTAAATATAAAGACCACCTAAAAGAAAACCTAAATAAAATACAAAAGCTAAGTAGATGTCCTCTAAATGTACTGGAGAGTTTTGGTCAGAGACTTTATGAAGGGAAAATCCCAACTGCACCTCCCCGCGGTAGAGGATGGAAACACTACGGTGTGGCTAACACAGCTCTGGGGACAGAGTATCCACCGGAATAAGTGGACAACTCTGCACCTGAGCAGGGAAGGGCACTCACTTGTCCTTACAGTCGGAAATGGCTGTCAAAGGCAGAGGTAAAAGACCACCATGTGGATGTGGAAGTCAAGGGGAAACCACCACATTAGCATCCCAAGACTTCATGGCAAAACTTATATCAAAGTTAGTGAAGGACGTTAATGGCTGTCTTAGGGCATCCTCGTCCGGTAGGGACAGTCATGAGCCACAGGTGACACCAGACCGTCATCCAGCTACTGATGGCAAAATCATAACTAAAATAAATAAATTTAGAGTAGGAACATGGAATGTTAGGACATTAAATGAGCTAGGAAAGTTGACCAATGTTTTAAGAGAGATGGATAGCATGAAAATGAATATACTAGGCGTTAGTGAGATGAGATGGAAGGGATCGGGCAAAATTATAGCTGGCAATCACACAATAATTTATTCTGGAGGGGATACACATGAAAAAGGTGTAGGAATAATATTAGACGAAAAAACAGCCAAGTCAATTAATGGATGCTGGTGTATTTCAGATAGAGTTATTATGGTAAAAATCAAAGGCAAACCAATAAACATAAATATTATACAAGTATATGCACCAACAGCAAGCAGTAGTGATGAAGAAATACAACACTTTTACGACGAAATAGAAATGGCGATGGCTCAAATTGGATCACAAGAAATAAAAATAATACTTGGTGATTTTAATGCAAAAGTAGGAAAGGGAAAAATGGAGGATGTAGTGGGGAATTATGGTTTAGGTACAAGAAATGAAAGAGGGGAAAAGCTAATAGAATGGGCAAATATCAATGAGATGATAATTGGAAACACATGGTTTAAACACCATAAAAGACGACTGTACACATGGATAAGCCCTGATAAGAAAATACGCAACCAAATTGACTACATACTAATTAATAAAAGATTTAGAAATGCTTTAATTAATGTAAAGACAATGCCTGGTGCTGACTGTAATAGTGATCATGTACCACTATGTGGACAAATAAAAGTAAGATTAAAGAGAGGGGAAAAAATGGTTAAGAACATGAGACTTAATAAAGAGGTTCTGAAAATAGATAAAGAAATGCAAGAACAATACAGAGTGACTGTGAAAAATAGGTACAATGCAATAACTAAAATACAGAGTATAGATGAACAATGGGAAATGTTAAGGGACTCCATTCATCAAACTAGCAAAGAAGTATTACCGGAGAGAGGCAAAATAGCTAAGAAAAAATGGATGAATGAAGATATCTTAAAACTGATGGACAAAAGAAAACAGAGTAAAAATGACAAACAAGAATACACTAAGATAAATAAAGAAATAAAAGATAAATGTGGGAAGGCTAAAGAAAGTTGGTTAAACGAGCAATGCAAAAAAATTGAATTAAATTCCATTAAAGATACAAAAAATATGCACAGACAAATCAGTGAGCTTACAGGAAGAAAAATAAGAATAAATACAGGGTGTTTGAAATCAAAAACAGGAAAGATAATATTAGAGGAAGATGCTATAATGATATAAGAGAATTATATGAAGGAGAAAGGGGAGAATTAACAGAAGATAGTAACTTAGAAGGTCCACCTATTCTGAAAGAAGAAGTCGCTGACGCTATGAAACGTATGAAGAAAGGAAAAACAGCTGGGCCAGATGAAATCACAATAGAAGAATTAGAAGTATTGGGAGAATTTGGAGTAGATATATTAACCAAAATGTTGAATGATATTTACAGCAGTGGATATTTACCCAGTGATATGCTGAAATCTTTATTTATAGCTATACCAAAAGCAATTGATTGTGAAGATTTTCGTACAATTAACCTTATAAACCATATCACTAAGCTTCTACTCAGAATCATAATGAGAAGAATGAAAAAGAAAATAAAAATGGAAATTAGTGAAGAACAGTATGGATTTGTGGAAGGAAAGAGCACAAACAATGCAATTTATACATTACGGACACTAATAGAAAGGTCAATAGAGAAACAGAGAGACATATATTTGTGCTTCATAGATTATACTAAGGCATTTAATAAAGTAAAACAGGATGAACTGATTAAAATGTTGGAAGATATCAACATTGATGGAAAAGATTTAAGAATAATAAAGAATGTTTACTGGAACCAAGAAGCAGCAATTAAAATGGGAAATAAAGAGGGTAGTTACGAACAGATAAAGCTAGGAGTACGACAAGGGTGTGTCTTGTCACCAGATCTTTTCTCCCTGTATAGCGAAGTAATAATGAGAGAGATCAAAGAGATGCCAGGAATACTAGTTGGAGGTTATAATATAAATAATATACGCTATGCAGATGACACAGTATTGGTGGCGGATAATTCAACAGACCTACAACAATTATTAGACGTTGTAGTAACAGAGAGTGCAAGGAAAGGACTCTCCTTGAATATCAAGAAAACAGTAACAATGGTAATATCAAAGAAAATGGTGACACCAAAATGTGACATAGAAATAGAAGGGAAAATCCTTAACCAAGTTGATAATTTTAGATACCTAGGGGCATTTATAACATCAGATGGAAGATGTACAACAGAGATTAGGAGTAGAATAGGGCAGGCAAAAGCCGCTTTTCAGAAAATGAAGAGTATCTTATGCAATAAGTCACTATCACTGAATGTAAGAAAGAGAGTGCTGAAATGCTATGTAGAACCAGTTTTGCTGTATGGCAGTGAATCTTGGAACGTAAATGAACAAATTAAGAAGAAATTAGAAGCAACAGAGATGTGGTTCCTGAGACGAATGTTGCGAATTCCTTGGACTGCCAGAGTAACTAACGACGACTGCCTGAAACAGGCTAATGAAACTAGAACATTATATACAACAATAAGACAGAGACAAACATCTTTCTTCGGTCACGTGATGAGAAGAGAGGCATTGGAGAACATCATAACAACTGGAAAGATCGAGGGGAAGAGAGGCAGAGGTAGACCAAGAGAAGTGATAAGACTGAGATCTGTGGAGAGCCATGAACGCCTACGCCAGCCGGCACGGCACTTGATGATGATGAAGTAGATGATTCCAATAAATAAAATAATAATGCACACAATTCGCAATATTTTATCATCAGCTCCAAAATAAATAATCCAACAATACAAACAACTCACGGCATAATCCCTGACTCTTCTCATGAGTTCTGGAGACACTGTACTGTGAAATTTTCTTTTTTTCTTTTTTTCACCTTTGTCGTCATCAGGATAGATTAATTCACTGAAAAGTTAAATGTATGTGTATGAGTCATCATGCTGACACATGGATAAAAATTATAAGCTTAGAGATACTGTTTTGGAACTAGCAAGAAGGAGGCAACATAACAGGGTCATGCTTGTGTACATAAGTAGCATCCTAAGAATATGATGTCCGTAGGATTTGCAACACGTTCAGGATTCTTATTCTTTTGTTTGCTTGAAATAACTTGTCTATATCTGTCATGTTGTCTCTTGTATAAATTTAACTGTCTTTTAAATTCACTCAGCAGTCCATAAAGTTTAGCTTCGACTGTTGTTTCTCTAGCCCAGGTTTGCCTAGATATATTATGCTCAGAGCAGTCTAGTAGTAAGTGATCTGCTGTCAGGAGCACCAATCCACACGGCTGATTTGCTTATCTTAAACTTTGTATATATGTGGCTACATAATAGAATGTCACCTGTTCTGGGGTGCAGAATAATGATTTGGTTCAGTATTAACAGTTCTAAGTAATGGACCAAAGAAAATATTACTGACAATTTCTGTGTTTTGTATATAAAGTATAATAAACAAATAAACATGTACAACTGCTAACAAGAACCATTTGCCATTCTGAAACACTGAAAGCCTGCCTAGTAAACCAACTGAGACTTCCTTGTACATGCACACAGACAGACAGACAGACAGACAGACAGAGAGAGAGAGAGAGAGAGAGAGAGAGAGAGAGAGAGAGAGAGAGAGAGAGAGAGAGAGAGAGAGAGAGAGAGAGAGAGACTTCATAGTGACTCTGCGATTACTGTAGTGATACCTACTTGCTCCACATTCAAACAGTATACCATATGTGTCCCATATGTGTCTTTTGTATTTCAGTCAAAATATTAATCTTCTTCTTCTTCTTCTGCGTTCATCCGGATTTTTTTTTCTGGATGTGACTGCGTTGTGCCCGTTTACAGCAGAGCTGCGTTCTTGCGCCATTAGGCCGACACATCCGACTTCTGCGGGCATTTGTTGACCGGGTTAACCTTCCCGGAAAATATTAATCTATTCACTTTATATGATATATAACTCTGCTGTATGCACCTAATGAGATGCAGTGAGATATGCCAGGCCATGCCATAAATTATGCAACCTATTTTTTTTAGGCGTCTGTGTTCAAATTCACTAAGGGAATTAAACAAATGAAAACCTAGACAGACAACATTAAAGAATGGACAGGTTACATCATTGTTGAAGATGAAGGACAATGGAGAACCTTGAAATGGAGAACATGTCATTAATTCTTTAGATCAATCCCTTGGCAGACTGGTGCTGAAATTGTCCGATCATGTCTCTCCAATGTCTTTTGTTCTCAACAACTCAAAGCATAAGCACGAGTCCCAAGAGTCTTTTCTTGCTTGTGTGATGCAGTTTTTCCTAGGATGTCTTCTAATATTTTCAGCAAAAGACCTCTATGTCTCACCCTGCGACCAAGTGAATATTATATTTCTTTTATTGTGTTCAATAGTTTTTTTATTCTCTTCAGTTTGTCTAAGAATTTGTTCATTTGATCACTTTTCAGTCCAGCTTATTTATTCTCTGCATCCTGTAATAACACCACTTCTCAAATGCTTTCAATGCATTCTTAAAGACAATATTATAACTCACAATGTATGAGGTAAAAGAAGACAAAGAGTGAAGAAGTGAATAGATATAATGCATTTTCACTCTCTTAAAATTAACGAAGAATTTCACAGGCATAAGATTCAGGTTGGATGCGGATATTAAACATGAAAACTGACAAGTCTCAAGGAAAATAAAATAAACTAATGAAGATGTAGCCCCTAGTGTTTGCACGGACACTGATCTTTTCTAAATGTAATTCATCTCTCTGCTTGTACTTTTCTACAATGCCCATGTACTTTCCTATTGTTTCCCACCAATTCTTATGGTTTGCAACATCTGCTCCTATGAAGTTAGCTTTTTAAGTATAAATGTTATTGCACATAACAGACATATGGTTCAAAATATGACAATACAGACAGCACAGCAATGTCATTGAATAAGTCTGATGTAATAATCTGACCTCTTGACTACCCAACATCCTTGGACTAGCACAGCCATGCTCTGCAGGGATTTCAGCACTGCTTGTTGATCAGTACCAGGTGCCACAAAGCTCATCAGCTGACCGAATCGCATCACTTTCACTGTAACATGAACAAATGATTAATTAATACACATAAGTCTCAAACATTAACATGTGAATTACTTATTTGTGATATTTAAATTTTTTAGCTAAATATAATTTAACAGTCATTATTTTTTTATACAAACATGGGAAATGTTTCACTAGCATTTATAATGCATTGCAAAGAATTTTCAATTCTAGCTGCTTGTATAGTATTACAAAATAATCAAATGGCATACTATTTTCAAACTAAAATCTGATCATTTTATAAAATATTTATACAATTGTTCCCAGCAGACGTTTGCAACACTGTTCTAAACCCTTCCACTCTAAGCCCTGCCCACAAGAAGGGCGATGAATCTTCTCTTTTGCCAGGGTGTAGCAACTAAAGTGAATTTTGCTGGGACATTTTTATTAACCTAATTAGGTCAGGTGGTGTAATATCTAGACAATGATGACATCACAATTTGTCAGGTGGTATAATATCTAGACAATAATGACATCACAATTTTTCAGTCACCATCCTGCACAACACAATATGTCTGTAAGGTTTTAAACTGATTAAGAAATACAAAACCAGTTATTAGTATATTATTTCCCATACTTAAATTAGGGTACTGAAAAATACTGCAAAATTACAAAATGGCAAACATAGTTTTTTTTCCCCTAGCTTCTTTTAATGGATTTGGCTTGTCGACAATTTGTTTTTAAAACAAAATATCTTTGCTTAGAAATTGCATGGAAATAAGTTACTGCTGGATTACAGTTTTCAAGATCTTTCTAACTATGAAGGTCTCATAATTTTATTTTTTGTTTCACATTTTACTAAAATACTCAATTTCAGTGTTTAAATATTTACCTATCCATTAATAACTCACCATTTAATAGCAGTGCACGAATCTGCTCATTCAGGTCAAGTTTACGCAGTTCATTGAGGGACAGCACATTGTCCGGCATAGCAGGTTTCTCACTGTGAAAAAAAAAATAAAATATTAGTGTGTGTGTGCGTGTATACATATAAGAAATAACAGAGTTGAATACAGACACAACACTTTTAATCATATAAATCAGAGTCACGCTACAAGCCATCATACTGAATATGGTGAAATGAGGTTGCTTATAATACACTGAGAAAACAACTCCTCAAAAAGAAAGCCAGGCTGTGTTATTAAGATTGTCTTGCTTTACAGGCACACGAATCCATGGTCAGAAATGACAGAAGGGTGATATATGTAATGGCTATCCACAAAGAAACCATTACTATTAAAACAATGTCACAAGTAAGTGGGTCAGCGATCTAGCTACTGTATGTTATGTTCATGTACCAGCGACATTTGCATTTAATAAAGGTGAAAGGTGGTAGCATGGCCTGACAATTCATTCATTCATTCAGTAGCATGTCCTTTGCAGAACCTCGCTCCCATAACAACCTTCTGGAAAACCTCTCGATCATAAGCAAGATGTCCCGCGTCTGATACACCCATCTGGAGATCATCCGCCACATCCTGCACCCATCTTCTCTTTGGCCTTCCTCTTCCTCTCTACCCAGGCATATACCCATCCATTATTGTTCTCTCCAAACTTTCGCGACGTTTCAAGTGACCAAAATATTTCAATTTTCTTTGTTTTATCGTCTTTAATAGCCAACCTTCTTCAATATTCAACTCTTGAAGTATGGATGCATTTGTTCTTTTCTTTACCCAAGATATTCTTAGAACTCGTCTATAACATTTATATTCAAAGGCGTTTATGCGCTGTTCAGCTTGTTTAGTAAGTGTCCATGTCTCACAGGCGTATGTTGCAATGGGAAAGATGCATGCTCTTAAAAATCTAATTTTTGTAGTTCTATCTGTCCCACTCTGCCTGACAATTAGTATGTTGATTATCTGACAGTTAGTTGTGTAAAAAAAATATATATATATACATATATAAAACAAATGCACACATGCACGTGAATGAGCAAAGGAAACTTCTGTATAATTTAAAACATCTAACTAATCTAACTGGGGGTTGCGTGGTCTCAAGGTATGGTGTCCACTTCGAGTGCTGGAGGTCCCGGGTTCAAGCCTTGTTGAGGGCCGGGATTTTTTCATGTGGACTTTGAGTAATAAAATTGTCCCTGGTCTCTGGGTAGTGAGATCGGATGCCCGTGTGTATTGTTGCACACGTAAAAAATCCCTTGGCAGTTGGAAATCAAAAAAGATTAGCCTAACCACGCTGCCCGGGCAAAATTTCGAGTTAAAAATCTACCCAAAGTATTTCAGGATCCTTGCCGGTGCTACAGAATTCGTGCACTGAGCTGAGTTTCTCCAGACTCAGGTTTGAGTTAGGAGGAGAACGGAGCATTTATGGGTTACACCCGTGTGCCGTGATGTTGATCCATCGACTAAACTAGACTAAACTTAAAAAATCTAACTGGAAATACATAATTACAGATCAGTTATTCATCCTACAATTTGAACAAGCAAATATGCACTTAATATTCTGTCCATGTATTTTTATATTATGACTGAAAGCCCTTGAACCAAGAATAAAAACACACCTGCGGTTGATTTCACAGGATGAAACAATTGTGTGGAACTCAAAATGGGTAAATATACTGAACATATAACTAAACTCAACAATGATGAAGCACTCATTTGTGGAAAGATAAACAAATTAAAAATAAATTTAATTGAAAGCAAGAGATTGCAATAAACAATCATGCATAACTCACCTTATATCTTCACTGGATGGAGGAATAAGAGCCTGCAGATATTCCTGTGGAGTAATCTTGAAATGGGACACATGAGGCGCATCACCAGCCTGCAGTTGTTGTCTCTCAGTCTCACTTATTATAGACTTTAAAAAGAAATATTGAAAATTTTTAATTTAAAAAGGTAGGGAAAGGGGGGGGGGGAGGAGAGAGAGAGAGAGAGAGAGAGAGAGAGAGAGAGAGAGAGAGAGAGAGAGAGAGAGAG
Organism: Cepaea hortensis; assembly: GCA_963921405.1. NCBI lineage: Eukaryota > Metazoa > Mollusca > Gastropoda > Stylommatophora > Helicidae > Cepaea > Cepaea hortensis. The sequence goes on from OY992880.1 coordinate 103,999,151, forward strand.
AGAGAGAGAGAGAGAGAGAGAGAGAGAGGGGGGGGGGGAGAAGAAGAAGAAGAAGAAGAAGAAGAAGAAGAAGAAGAAGAAGAAGAAGAAGAAGAAGAAGAAGAAGAAGAAGAAGAAGAAGAAGAAGAAGAAGAAGAAGAAGAAGAAGAAGAAGAAGAGATATACATATTTTTAAACCAAAAGATACTTCCAACATATTTCTTAGGTTATTTTAGTTATCATAGAATGAAATTGATGGAAATGCAAAAATACAAGTAGCAAATCAATGAAAAACAAGAACAGGAATTTACAAGAGAACAATCACAAGTAAGAAAGTGGATGTTGTGGTTAGAGCCTTCATCAGCATACAAACATCAAACAGCTACTGCTACAACTAAATAAACATTTATACAAAGGTTGCTTAGTTGCTGCCGATCCATCATCCGAGTCGGTGAAGCTGTGTATCTTCTCGTTTTTCATTGACAAAATAAGATGAGACAGGTTTTATGCCTGAATATCACATGGCAAGGAATAATGATTTTTGATTACTGTTTCCATGATAAAAATACATTTCTGCTTTTCCGCTTTTAGGGTAAAAAGTAACGTTTCATTACAAAATGTACATTTAAAAAAAGAACTTAACTAATCCTATGGTTAACACTGCTGTAGGACTGAGAAGTTTCATGCTTTCACATATATCTGATCAAGCTTTACTGTGGTGTAGTGACTGGCAAAAATCCTCTCTTTCGTGTCTCTAACTTGCCAAACTAGTTCATGGGGCTAGCATGTTCCAATATACCCAGAGGCTTTCTGATCTGTATGGCCTTTGGGTTGTTTCAGAATCGAAAAATGGATACCGGATCATTTTAAGGAATTTTCTTAAAATTTAAGGAAAGACAGAATGAAGTTGGTCATCTCACATCAGCAAGTCATAACCTAGCATTTGTGAAGGTCTAACCTCTACACCTCTATGGGGCTGGGTGGTATCTGTCACCTCAGATTTCAATTCAGCTTCTATGGTTATTTTTCTACAATATGGGTTCTTATTTATTGCTTTGATGTTCCAAATATTTGGCTCTTGTATGTTAAATTTCTGGTCAGTTATTTTTAACTGCTTGCATTTTCATCTCCTGAATTTTATTTTATCTTCAACCCACCAATGCTGAGCATCAGCTCTTGATTACAGTATACACCCTTTAGGTAGATAAGGAAAAGCATATCTTTTCAAACTCATAAACTGATATTCTGTGTGTGTGTGTGTGTGTGTGTGTGCATGTGTGTAGAGAAAGAGAAACAAAATCTTAACTCGTGTTGTAGACTAACTCACCTCTGCGGTGTGGTAAGTGACATCTACCCAAGATTCACCCTCTCGTTTCTGGCTAACATACTCATAACTGGCCATCCTCCTGGCCCTGAACTCCTCACTCTCTCCCCGTGATGCTCTTATGTTCACTGGGACAGCCTCATCTCTATCATCATCTTGTGGAGTGTCACCTATGTGACAAATGACAATTTGAAACTCCAGGTGAAATAAATATCAAGGTATATTTGAAAACTACCACCCAATATGTGTAATCACTGCATCCCACGCTGCGCACTGGTGCTAAGTCTCTACTACAGGTCACAAGGCAAGCTATTTGCTAACTTTTTTTCTGCAAGACCTAGCTTATTATTTTTGCATCTTCCTGACACACACTATTTAATTGTTAATTCTTACTAATTTAATACAGTTTGTTCTCTCTCTCTCTCTCTCTCTCTCTCTCTCTCTCTCTCTCTCTCTCAATCTCTTCCTTGCTCATACCCGCTCCCTAACAACTCTCCCCCCCACACACACACATACACAGAAACATACACGTGTGGCACTTCCCATGAATGTCCACTCTTGAATGCCAACAGGCCAGGATTTATTGTACTGTCCCCTTTGCCTTCAACATGAAGGTGACATAGTCATCTACATCGATAGGTCAGTGGTGAGAAACAGGCATAGTGGTTGGGATTTTATTGCAAAGGCTAATGGACGAGTCTTGAAATAGGAGTCTGGCATATGAGACTACTAACTCCAGCATGAGAATGCAGGTGAAAGCAGTAACAGCGGCATTCCGTTGGTGGAGAAAGGAATGTTTCATGTGGAATGGCTATCGTCGCTTCAGAGGTCACAGACTGTGAGAACTGTATAGATATTTTGCCCTGGCACTGCGGGGGTGCAGGGGAATGAACAGGTTGATAGGCTGGCAGGGAATGCACCACTTGGTGGCAGACTGCCTATGGACAAAGGGGAGGTGGTCGTGCGCTTGTGGGACATGTGGAAAAGGCGGGGGAACACATTGAGAACCCATATGTGGAAAGAATGATATTGCGAGGATTGGCAGGGGGTTCTGGAAGAATCTTAAAACTGAAAGGGAAGACAAGGAAAACTTTTAATAAAATAGCAGTGGGAACGATTAGTAGTATGACTCTTCACTGGCTGTTGAACGAGGGGATGGAGCACGCATGGGAATGTCCTGAGTGCAGTGATGTCGGTTCTTAACTCAACTGTTCCTAAAGGATAATTTTCCATAGGGGAATATATGTCACATACGAAAGGTTCGTACAGGTGGACACTGACTGAGAAATCCCACTACTAAAACTTTGACATATGGCAGCACTTTTAAGAATTTTCTGAAAATTTAGATGGAATACAGTTGGTCAACACACCTCATCATGTCATAACCTAGTATTTGTAAAGGTATAACACTTTACACCTCTATGAGTCTCGGGAATCTCCGTGGCGAAGTGGTCAAGCCGTTTGCCTCGCATTCTGAAGCCCATGGGTTTGATTCTGGGCTACGTCTTTCAGTTCACGAGTGCATTTTTCTCAAAGACTCCTGGGGGTTGTCGCTGGAGCTATGGAATTTGTGCTTTGTGTGACACTTATGGCTAGCCGCCCTGCTGAAAGAGACCAAGCTATATGGGATAACCCGGTGCAATGAAGTCAATCCCCTCGACTTTGAAGACCTCTATGAAAAGTATCCTTCACCTTTTAGTTAGATATCAAATCCAGCTTGAATAGTTATTCATCCATCATATTGGTTCTTTCATTGGTATTGCACTGCTGGTTGGGATATATACACTGCTGGGTAGGGTACGGGTGCACGACTTGGCAGATTTAGGGCCCTTTGGGAGCACGGCAATAGTGTGGAAGAACAGATAAATCATCATGGCCCAGAGAGAATGGTGCAGCAGGGAGTGACCAGAGAATCTGGCCGACACTCAGTACACCAAGGAAAGGCCAGACAGACACAATCAGACTGCTACTGTACCATTCATATTTTGACTCCTTGATTGTTGTAGGTAGGGACGGCGCGTGTACTGCGCTGTGATGTAGATTCTGGACTCATATTGGTTGTTATTTAATTCTTTCATATTCCAAATGGTAAACTTTTGTGGCAATAGCAGGTGTTATCCCAGGTGAATGACATAGGCACATTCATAATCAGTGGACATCAGCATGTCAGAGCATGAGAGATAATGCATTGGAGGTATTGATTGGTAATGCTGACATGCAAGGCACTTTAAATAGTTAGTCGCTGTTCCAACCAACTTCATGGCCATGAGTCACCCCATTATGCTCTGTTCCTGTGCCACTGAATATCACATAAAATGCTCCTCACTGCCCCATGTGAAAAGTGGAACAGACAGGAGTCTCGACAAACCAACAGCCCGCACATGTATAATATGCATAATGCTACTGCCAGAATGCCAACACAAAATTCCAATGAAAAATACAGTTCATCGTCAATGACTTTAAACAGTGATAGTCATTAGTCCTTAACAAAACTTAGCACACCATCAAGTACTTACCTCCATCTGCAACATTCATATTTGCTGCCTCCGCGTGGTGCCTTTTATCTGCCTTGTCAAGATAATCAAAACATGGCCTCATCTGTACAACAGCATTAACTGGTGTTAAATGAAGCTCTCCTGTTGAAACAAGGGAAGAGGTGAATAGGTGAATGGGCTCAAACGATGTGATTAGTCAATTCATGAATGATGACAATCTGCAGAATTTGGCTCTTCTTGTAATCTTTTTGTTAATAGAAACAAATGGTGGAGTCAAGAACAGTCAAGAAAGAGCACACATTTAGTGTGAAGTGACATTACAGAAGGACTAAATTAACTCATTAGATACATAATTATTCATGGAATTCTGTATCAACTGATATACTGTGTATTACACATAAATATCAATTGGGGAACCCTTTGAGGCCACTAGGACTATTCATAAATAAATACACATGTATTGTTTGTCGCTCATAGAAGTCGGGGTAAGAATTAGAGACTAGAGGATGCACTAGACAACATAAAAATTAAAAGCTACGGTTACCGACTGGAATTCGAACCTCAAAGGGTTCCCCAATTGATATTTATGTGTAATACATGCACAACATTGGAACCAACCAGTCATTTCTCTTCTTTATATGTTCATTACTATACTGGACACAGCCTTACGGTCTGATGTGTTTGTTATTTGACCTATGCTGGTTTAATATATAATTCTGAGACCCATGGTGCTATTTCGATCTGTTTAAGTCCCTGCTAATCACTGGTATCATGAAGGCTAATAGACTACAATGGCTGGGGCATATAGAAAGAATGGAAGATAATAGGGAAACAAAACTCGCTTACACTCAGGAAATAAATGACCGTAGACCCCGAGGTAGACCAAGAAGGCGGTGGAGAGATAATACATATACAGACCTATAAGCACTTGGAATCAACGACTGGCAAGAGAAAGTCCACCAGAAAGACGAATGGAGACGGATTGTATCTGCAGCAAAGAACCTCAATGGCTCGGAACGCTGAAGAAGAAGATGGTGCTATTTCAATGGTTAGATACGAATTCTGGCCATATTCCAGTTGTGGGTTCATGCTAGACCTTGCTAATGAAGACACTTGTTTTTAGGGGTGTCTAGTTGGTCATGCATCGAAGCACACTTGTTTCTGCAGCGATGCGCTGGTGACAAGTTCAAATCCTGGTTAGTAACAATAACTTTTAATTTTTATGTTGTCTAGTGCGTCCTCTAGACTCTTAATTCTTACCACAACTTCTTTGAGCACCAAATAATACCTGTGTATTTATTAATTACATACTACAAAAAAGTAACTATACCTTTAAGAAATTGTGTTAAACATGTTCCATCTTGCTGTGTGACCTCAAAAACTTACTCTTGGAAGGTTAATGCAGATTGCCTTATCTTCCATATTTATATCATCTTCTTTATTTCATTTCCCAATAGAGCATAGGTCCTCAACCAACTCACACCAAATCATTTGTAGACTTGTTCATGATTGGTCAAATTTTGATTGAGGTAGCCAGCCTCATGTTAACCCTCGTTAGTCGCTTCTGATGACATGCATGAAGGTTGCAGCGTCACTTACTATTCTTTGTTTCCCTAATGGGCCCCATTAACACAAAGATGATATTAATACACTGCATAGAATAAACAAATTTATTTTGCAGCAATACAAAACGTTTTTGAAATTAAAGTGAATATAGAAATTGTTTTTTTTTTTTTTTAAACACTGCCAACAAAATGTACTTACCATCTTTAAAAAGACCTACAGCATACTGACAATTTGTGAAAGATTTTGTGCTTGGTGGGCAGGACAGAACAACCTTGTCCATTTTTGATCTAAACCAAGAAAAGGCCATGAAAATTAAGTCACATCTACAATGACATACCATTTTAAATTTCAACTTCTAAAGTGTGCTGCTGTCTGCTCCTGTGCTTACACTAATTTAAAGGGTTACAATTCTTCTTCTTCTTCTTCTGTGTTCGTCCGGAATGTTGTTTTAGACGTAGTTGCATTGTGCCTGTTTACAGCAGACCTGCAATATTTGAACCTTTCGGCTGACACATCCGACTTCTTCAGGGATTTGTTGGCCGGGTTGCCGGGGGGGGGGGGGGGGGGGGGGGGGGGGGGGGGGGGGGGGGGGGGGCAGTAGCAAGTAGCATAGCAATCTGAAATGTGCAGAGATAGTTGTGTCTGTGCCCATCTGGTTTCCAAACAACCCTGCACTGGTTGCTACGAACGATTGAGATATTAATTTGCCAAAAGCATAATGCCAGTTCTGCTTTATGGCAGTGAATATTGAAATCCAAATGAACAAATTAGGAAGACCTTGGAGGCAGCAGAGATGTTTCTGAGACACATCTAGAAAATACCTTGAAAGGCCAGAATAACCAACAATGATTGCCTGGAAGAGGCTGATGAAAGTAGATTGTTATACACAACTATAATAAAGAGACATTGTTCTTTGGTCACATGGTCACATCATGAGAAGAGAAGCAATGAAAAACATCATGACTTGAAAGACAAGCAATACAAGAGGCAGACAGACAGAAATTATACTTGAAGGCTTCAGACAATGGCCTGGAGGAATATCAACAATGGAATCGACCCACAATACCAATGATCAAGATCTGTGCAGACATGAATGCCTACACCAGTTTGCAGAGCACATAGGTCAAATGTGTATGTACAGGGATCATCATCATCAAGTGCTGCGCCGACTGGCATAGGCGTTCATGACTCTCCACAGATCTCGGTCTTTGGTTTTCTGGATCAACTCCGCAGTTGATATTCCTTCATGCCATCGTTACAATCCATCCAGCATCATTTCTCGTGGTCTGCATCTGCCTCTCTTCTCCTCAATCTTTCCAGTTGTCACGATGTTCTCCAGCATCTCTCTTCTCATCACATGACCAAAAAAGCTGTTTGTCTTTTTCTTATTGTTGTATATAATGTTCTAGTTTCGTTAGCCTCTATAAGGCATTTGTTGTTAGTTACTTTGGCAGTCCAAGGAATTCGCAACATTCGTCTAAGGAACCACATCTCTGTTGCTTCCAATCTCTTCCTAATTTGTTCATTTATATTCCAAGATTCACAGCCATACAGCAAAACAGGTTCTATATAGCTCTTCAGCACTCTCTTTCTTACATTAAATGAAAGTGACTTATTGCATAACATATTCTTCATTTTCTGAAATGCAGCCTTTGCTTGCCCTATTCTGCTCTTGATCTCTGTTGTGCATCTTCCATCTGACGTTACAAATGTCCCTAGATATTTAAAACTATCCACTTGGTAAAGAATTTTCCCTTCTATCTCTATTTCACTATACCTTTAAGAAGGCTACATATAATGCCAGTATATGGTGATTAAAATGAAATATAACTATATCAGAGGTTGTTTTATTTTCATCTTCTTTACATGTCCTTAAAAAATATTGGTTCCTTTGTGTCTGTCCACAATGATGCTGCAATAGTTGTGCTATTTTGCAGCTAAGTTTAAAACAGTCAAACAAGTTCAGTATCATTTAGATTATAATTTTAATTCAAACACATCTATAGGTGCTACGCTCTCCCCCATAGAAATCCATAAAGATACACAGACTAACAGTGGGTTCGTCAGATGGTGAGGGACACTAGTAAGAGGGAAAGCTAATCCACACGTAAAATTCAGTCCGGTGCTACTAGAAGTAGCTTGTATGAATTATGCTCGAGTTCAAAGCAAGCGAGTGAAAAAAACAACAACCAGACTGTGTTAATCTGCTGGTGATCAACGACCCTTGCGTGATTGATGTGCTGATCTATCTTGGCCACACCAATCTTCAATCTATATCTGCACTCTAACTGAAGCTGATTTATTCAGTTGAAACTCTGGTTTTGTTAGACTCTCTGGGGTTCTCTGTGCTAGCTCAACCTAATAGTTGGCCTATTACAGTGGCAGTACCAGCCAACCCATCTGCTGTTTCGTTGTCCACACCACCTGTATGTCCCGATATGAAGATAAACATAGCTTTATAAATTGTGGCCCTCTGCAGGGATTCAATTTAATGCCTGCACGTGAAACTGGTTTCAGTTTTCTGGATCGTGCTCAAAACGTGGAGTGAACAACTACCTTTCCTATTCTGAACACAACAAGGTATTTATTTTGCAACTTTGTTCATTGAAGCAATGCCCTAACCTTATTTTGAACTGATCATACAAAGTGGTTGAGCTTTGATAGAAAACAAATATAAAGCACACGCTAAAAACAAGTCAGGTACATTAGTTTAGTTGATAGGGAGCTGCACTTATAATGTCATGAGCACAGACGGGGGGGTTTGATGCCTCCGCTCGTCATCTACCAACAGAGAAATAGACTGACCATCTGTCCCTTGGTGCATTCAGGCCAACAAATGTGATGGTCTTATCACATCACAGATTTAAGGCAGGTTCCTGCTTCTTCACATTTTTTAAAGACAAAAACGCAAGAAATGTAAATCCTTACCCTGAAAAAACTCTGTCGCCAGAATTTGGAGGTAGATTGCCATCAACATTGACAGCTATTTGTTCACCCTTGCTGGTAGAGTAATTTTTGCTGCGAGTATCTAAAGCAAGTTCCATTTCAACCTGATGAAATCATTGAAGAATGAATTAGTAATGCATGCAACATGTAAGCGGGTCAAAAATCAAGATGTTACAAAATGTGTACATACAAAATGCATTATTATTACAAATTAATCATTGTTATCCATGTTTTTCAACAAGATAACTATTTGAAAAAAGTAAAGTAAAAAGTATGGGGATCTCGATGACCAGAGCAACACACTTGCCACAAAAGAATAGTTTGAGCTCCACACAAACCTTAAAAAATGACAAGGGCCAGAAGGTAACCCATGCAGTTGCTGCATTACTGCTATTATTAACTGAAATATTATGTTTGCTGCTAAAGTAGATGTTTTTTAGTTTGTTTGTCCTTTTGCTTAAAGAAAGAAAGAAAGACAAAAAGCAAACAGCAAACATAATGCCTAGCAAAATCTTCAAGGAAAACTGATTTGTTCAGTACATGACCAACCATTATCAAGTACCCCAATGGTCTTATATTTTTCAGCCTCTATGGTTCATTGCCATAGCTTCCTTAGCCTGCTACTTTATCTTTCTTATAGTTTCATGTCACACACAACACAGTGTAAGGGTCTCTTATGAGGTAATGACCAAAGCACTTTCATGGACAAGCTGAAGAACTGAAACTTTCAGTCTAGGATTCTGGATTTCACTTTGTTTCCATTTCATTTTGATTATTTTTACTTTTCCATCATTTCATTTTTCTCATTCAGTTATTATGCCTTAATGTAGTCACTGTAGTGTCTTCTCCATGTTTATATGCTGTGTTTGTTTGCTGATGAAGGCTTGCTCCTGTGCTCTCCTCATGCTCGCAAAGAAGTGCCATCTTATGTAAATAATTCTTTACTGCCAATTAATTTTGGGTATAAAATGTGTGATCGAGTGAGATGGCAAAACATGACTGCCCACACTTACCGGCATGGCACGTGATGATGATAAAATGTGTGAACATTTCTTTTAAGAATATTATAAAATGTTACTATATTTGTCACTCTTTTTCTTTTGCTGCTTTTCATCTACCAATGGAGTACAGGCCATTAATCAAATCATCCCAAGCACTGGGACGCAGAGGTGTTTCCAAGGCACCAGGGCCAGGTTCTATACTGGCCAAGACCTATTGACGCGTCCTCGCCGAGCGTCCTGGGCAACAGGTCCCTTCTGGGTCCTGGCTGAAGTCAATAGGATCGCCGATTCCTCCGAAGTCGGAGAGTGTCTGCCTGTACGGCGAGGAACTACCAGTCTGCACACCAATAAGCCAGACATGGGACAACGGATACTCACGCAAACTTCAGGTCCTGTCTGACATCACACTGATGTTGGACAACAGGATGACTTCATCCGACATACAGGACTTCGCATTGGAGCTTAAGCCAATGAACACAAGCAAGCAAGCAAGCATCCCAAGCACTTTGTAGACTTGTTCATGAATGGTTGGATTTAGCACCTATAGTTTTATAATGGGATGGGGCAGCCAAGTCTCAAGCCAATCCTCCGTAGTTGCTTCTAATGACATGCTTGGAAGGAAACATTGTTACCATTGTTTCATTTCTTTAATGGCCTTGGTAATACAGGGTGTTTGTAAAGTCTCACTACACTTTGTATGTAGAACAAATTTGAAAAACAAAGTACATGACGCCATAAAAAAATGTGCTAACAAATTTTTGTAATTAGTTACAATAGTCACTGCTATGGTCTAACGCAGTGGTTCTCAACCTTTTTTGGCCCATGCCCCCCTACACCATATTTTGAGAATGTCATTCCTCCCCTTTCATATTTCCTCCCTATAAATCCCCCCCCCCCTCCCCCACCCTGCCCCTACATAGTATATGCAAAATTGGAAGCTAATTTTAATAGCACATACTAGAACAAGTTTAGACGTCTACATAAAACGTGATTTGTGGGTCTACTTATGTTATAAGATAAATATCAGAAGGGCGAGGAGAACAGAACCGTAAAGTATGGAGGGAAAAACAATATCAAGTAATCGGTTCTTGTATTAACACGATCTTGAAATAATCTTATTCCCCCCCCCCCCTGGAAACCCTAAAATTCTCCCCTGGGGGGGGGGGGGGAGATTCCCCACCAGTTGAGGACCACTGGTCTAACGCATTGTTTTTTGGGGGGAAGTTGGAAAGTACCAATGAAATATTCATTATAACAGGTGTTGGAAATGTCCACCACGGGTATCAAGACATGACTGAACAAATCTCTTCATGTTGTCAAATACCTTCTGCAACTTGCCTGTTGTTATTCTGTGTGTATCGACCACCATTAATTGTTCAAAGAACAACATTCTTTCTTCTGTTTATAACACCATCCTGTTTGAAGTGCAAAGAATTACTCCAGCAGACAACAGCCATTCGCTGTATATTGTTTCACGATGGACTGGAGCACATTTTTGATGACGTCATGTACTTCATTTTTCATATTTGTTCTACATTCAAAGTGTAGTGAGACTTTACAAACACCCTGTACAAGGGCATTTGTTTCTCTCCATGATGACAACAGTGCTATCAGTCCTTTTACTAGGTGTTTCATGATAAGGATGGGGTGCATATGGGAATGTTTAGAGCGCTGTGATGTTGGTTCCTGACTCAATTCATCTCAACAGGTGTTTCATTTCTGCCATAAATAAACCACTATTTTCTACACACAAAACCACCATGTAAATTATCTACAAGGGTTTTATCATATGTCCGTAAATGCAAACCTGATTTTCAATCATTTCTTTATATTTGTTTTGTGGTCTAGCATGCAGATATTCATGTTTAATTAAAATTTTTTAATTCTTGTTTTTTACAAACACAATTCTTCAATTATAAACCGACTATTGTTATGTGTACAGAAGATAAACTAACCCTTTTTTGTTGGGGTTTAACCCGTGCTGACAAATTCTCAAAGTGCCCATAGCCCAATCCTACTGGTCGAAGAGGATACTGAAAAAGAAATACAGTAGAAACATAATAAAACATGCAGCATTCTCATCTCTTGCTAAGCACTGAAAAACTCGGCCTGTAAATAACCAAATCATCATCATCATGTGCCATGCCGATAGGTTTGGGCAATCATTATTTGACATATAATCACCAGTCTCAGAACAGTTCTTGTATCAAGTATGCTATTTGGGCACATCATATAGGCATTAAAATAACCAAAAACAATCTCAAATATTGTACTAATTACTATGCAGCAGGAGCCATAACTGGATAGAGGCCAGTGCACTTATTGGCCAGCCTAGTGATCCTGAGCTTACATTACCATTGAAGTTGCGAATCTTTGCTCGTGATTACAGGGGTCAGCCCAACCTAATAAAATGGGTACCAGAGAATTTTATAAATGCTAAAGCATTCAGTTCCATACCAACCACATCACTTCCTGACATATGAATCTAGCAACGTATTAATGGCGGCATGAAAACAGGGCCTGCGCCTTAATTTTTACCATGCTGCAAATTTTTTTAATTAACATACAATACAACCATGGGGTGTATTATTAGATGGTTAAAGTATTTTTAATAGAATTTGTATAATACATCATCAGCAAGCAGCAGGTTCTTTGCAAAATGTTGCTCTCAACCAACTTGCAGAGCCGATTGTTGATCCTTCACTAGTTGTCCTGCATTTTGCATGTTCGTGCAGAGGATGTCTTTAATGTCGTGGATCAGTTGTCGTATACGTCTACCTCTGCCTGTTTTTTTCAGGAACATTAATAAATCAAAATTTTGTGTCAGGTCTTAGACAGATATGACTGAGCTACCGCATGACAGTAGACGGTACTACCTGAAATCTCACGGCGCTTACCAAACCCAACACCCCACATTGTGCCAATGGCTTCGGGCAGAGGAGTGCAATTGGGAGGGTAAAAGCCTTACCCTAGTGCAAGGAAATGCAATCTAAAGACTAAATGTCATGGCAGGGAAAACCAGGCCCTAAGCTTTGGTCTGCAACTGGTCTAGGATGGAAGCTCCGACAGGCGGACAGCGTATTGCTTTGCTGATCCGGCAACTTCTGTAGCTTGTCTTGTTCCAGACGTATTTGTGTTACCTTTCCTCTGGAGTAAACTAGACCGCCTGAGAGAGGGATAATGCTGCATGGGCAACACATGAGTCTCTAAATTCAGCCCAGGCTTTGTATTATGGAGAGGTATAACTTCATTTTACAAACTATCAGTCAGTCAGTCATAATAAATCATGCTGTGATAGTCATTAGTGGCAGTTTCAACATCACAGCAATGGATTACCCCACAATGCTCCATTTCTGTGCCAGCGAATATCACACAAAAATACTCAATGTCTTATGTGAAAAGTGCAATAGACAGCAGTCCTGACAAAACCAACAGCACACACGCATAGAAAAGAATAAAACTGCTGCCAGAATTGCAATACAACACTCCACCACTAGTATTTCAGTTCACTGTTGATGGAAGCAGATGTCACTAGAAAAACATGCAGTTGCACACACATTACTGCATAAGGCAAAGCCACCTATAATTTTTCTGAACATGCAATTCACAACACAAACCACCGCAGTCAGATGAAATAGCATTCCACATGACATCTACAGCTCAGTGTTGCACCAAACACTAAGCTCAGTAGCTGGGTGACGGAACCATGTTCTACAAGTTCAACATGAGGAAAATGTGTAAATAAACCACAGCCAAAAGCAAAACCAACGGATTGCCTGCCTATCCGCCATACTGAACCAGAAGTGAGGCTGTGATATATTTAAAATACTTTTTAAATATATAAGATGTATCCAAAATGTTTGTTGAGTATTACATTTATATTACTTTGAAACTTACCTGCATAAGATAGAGGTTCTGTGCTAAACTCTTGGACAGGAACACATCAATCTGTGGAAGGATAAGCTCAAATCTTAAATAGGGACACTGTGGCTGAGAGCACATGTAAGTCAGGTAGATAAAATTATGGTTCGATGTTCATCACATTTAACAACCTTTTCCTACCTGTAATCATTCAATGGAGCATATGTCCTCAAACAACTAAACTAATGCAAAGTCCTTTGTAAACTTACTTATGATTATGATTTGTTGAATGTTGAAGCTACTGACGCCATCCCTCTTAAGTTGCCTCTTACAAAACAAAGATCATGGTTGGTTCAGTGTTAAAGGGCGATATTGTAATTTACACAGATGATGATGGGTCGGTGGTTCGATATGTGAGAAGTTCATAGGCTTTTATGGCTCAGGCTGGAGGGAGAATTATGAAGGAAGATTCTGGCATTTTTACCTCGACCACAAGTATTCCTTGGAAGTCATGGTAATAAGTTAAGCAATAACATGGCTCAAGACACAGAACTTCACTCAGGCATGCTTCCTTAGTGACTCGATAAGTAAGTATCCTCAGGAAGACAGAGATGGGGTGGTCACAGCCGGCAAAGATTAGTTTCATGTTCATGCCAGTGCATGCGGGTGTACAAGGAAATGAGCAGGCTAAAAGGCTTGCAGGTAAGGCTACTGTGGAGGGTGGACGAGAGCCATGGACCAGGCTGATATACTGAATGTTCTATAAGAAGTAAGGCATTTGTGAGAACCAAGTGATGACTGTGAAAATACAACCGTGGTCAGACTGCAAGAACAGCAAGTTAAAAGAGATGTAGCCAGACAAGAACACTAGGAAGCCAAAGAAGAATGGACAATTAAATCACAGAAAAATGTATATTGCTGGTTTATAATTATATTATATAGGTATATATGTAGTATATGAATTAAATACTGTTGAATTTGATTTTGCTACCTTTATCTGGTGGGTGGCTTTTTATTCCATAATTTTTAGTAGAGACATGTCATTACAATGGCTACATAAGGACCACCGGTAGTTAGTCAATCTGTCGGTCAACATGGTCGAATGGATGAAAATGTGTGCTCTTAAACATTTGGTGGTGTGCTGTTGGTTCAACCCCTACACCAGACAGTTAGACTATTTTGTTATATACTATCGTCCTTGACTTGGGGTGGGGGATGTATGGACTACACTTGAGTTCTTCTTCTTCTTCTTCTTCGTTCATCCGGAGTTTTTTTTCGGATGTGATTGCGTTGTGCCTGTTTACAGCAGAGCTGCGTTCTTGCGCCGTTAGGCCGACACATCCGACTTCTGCGGGCATTTGTTGACCGGGTTAACCTTCCCGGGGGTTTCTTAGGACGTTTGACTCTCACTGTTGTGGTGTTATCTCCCATCCTAGCTGGCCCATATAGAACAGCCAAAGACATCCTGGTCAGCCCTCAAGGGAAGGCAGGGGCAGACCATGGGCATTCCCCGCCATCCAAGGAGGCTTCCATACTTGCAGAGCCAACACACAGCGCTCTGGTACTGGGCTCACCCAAGGAATCGTCACGTCCTGCACATGGCTGCTTAGCCTCACTTCCGTATATTGGGCCTTCCGTTCACCATAGGCTGTTCTACCGGAAACCAGAAGAATGCAGTGTGCAGATGACATCCGCACAGTGAGCTTTCGATTCGGACTTTCCGCGCAATGGATTTGCTATCCGAGCAATATTCCATTTCGTGTCACTAGGACACCTTTTCCACCTTTTTTGAAAGCCCACACAGTGAGCTTTTGATTCGGACTTTCCACGTAATGGATCTCCTATCCAGCAATATTCCATTTCATGCCTCTGGGAGGCTTTTGTAACCGACATACCTGTGGTATGAAGTGTGGCAGTCTGAATACTTCTTCATACACCTTTAAATGTCAACCTGTATGTAGTTAAAGTAAGCTACGGTCAACTTGAGCTTGTTGATATCTCCATAGAGCTTGTCCTCAAATGAAGCAGGTGTGGGCCAAAATATCTTTCTCTGTTCTGCATATATTGGGCAATCCTGAAGCAAATGTTTTGCTGTCATTTTTCCAGTTCGACAATTACATTCATCGGTATCTCCTATCTTTAGTTTATTGAACAAGTGGTATTTCAGCCTGTTATGTCCTGTGCGGAGTCTGAAGATTGCTACTTGTTCTCTTCTGTCGAGTTTGTAATATGCATCATCCTTCTGGTGGCCTGGATGCTCTGATTCCCATTTGGTTCTATAGGTGCTTTTTATCAACCTCTTTGCCTCATTATAGGTTATGTCTATGTCAGGCTGTGGTAGTCGTCCGCCCTCTTTTGCCAGTCTGTCAGCCTCTTCATTTCCAGGTATACTGCAATGTGATGGGATCCACTGTATTACAACTTTTTTGGATTTCTGGCATAGACCATGGAGTGCTGCTCTTAGGTCAGCTATTTCTGTGCTGTTATTGCTCTTCAGTATTGTGACAGCTGACTTTGCATCTGTGAAGATAGCTATTTGCTTCTCTTTATTTTCCTCCATCAAGAGCATTTCTGCTGCAGTTTTCAGAGCCTCTACCTCCGCTTTGAAGTTACTTGAAAACTTTCCAGTTGCCACTGAATGTGTTTTTTTCACTCCATTTTTTAAATTTAGGAGAATTCCTCCTCCTCCATTCTCTATTGAATTTTTGGCTGATCCATCTGTATATGCATGGGTCCAATTGCTGCTTGGGTAATGTTCTTTTATGTAGTTTAGGGTTATTTCTCTTCTTTCGGTTTCATGCTGAGTGTTCTTTTTCTCAATACCAGGAATGTTTTCTATCATCTCAGGCAGTTGCTGCTGTCTCCAAGCTGGGAACTTGTCTGCATTGTAAATAGGTTTGACTGTTGATATGTTAAGTATGGGATCTGCCCTAATTTTTCGTTTTGCAGTTTCTACAAAGTTGCTACGCTTCAGTCGTCCCTTTCCAAAACCACTAAACCTTTTATACATAGGGTGGTCTGTCAATCTTCTAAATTTTTCTGCTTGTTGCTGGGCTCTGCTATCTCTTCTATCCTGCATTGGTTGTAAACAAGTGATCTTTTCAAGTTCATTAATAGGCGTTGTCTTCAGGCTTCCAGTTATGATTCGCATTCCTTGATTTTGGACTCTACTTATTTTGTTAAAGTTTGACTTAGCTGCTGTTGCCCAAGCTGCAATGCCATATTCCAGTACTGGCCTCACCCGTCCAGTATATAACTTCTTGAGAACTTTCTCATCTGCTCCCCATGTTGTACCAGCAAGCTTTTTCATGATTGCCATTCTTTGCCTTGCTCTTGTTCGATTTTTCTCAACCTGTGTTTTCCATGTCAGGCGACGATCAAAGGTGACTCCGAGATAGTTTGGATTTTCTTCATGGCGCAATATTTTTCCATTCAATACCAGCTTAGGTTGTTGAGTTTTATTTGAGAGGGAGAACACTGTGCATGTTGTTTTCTCCTCACTTATCTTCACTAGCCATGATTTTGACCAGTCCTCTAGTGCTAATAAGGCTTGCTGTATTCTGCTGTTAGCTGTACTAATATATTCTTCAGATGTCCATATGGCTAGGTCATCTGCAAAGGATGATGTGTGTACTCTGGCTGGAAAATTTTCTGTGATGTCGTTTATATATGCTAGGAATAATGTTGGTGAAAGAACTCCTCCTTGGGGGACACCTTGCTCCAACAGCATCATTTTGCTGGTTTGTCCTTGTACTTTTGTCCTGGCAGTTCTGTTCTCAAGGTAGTGGCTGATCCATTTATACATTTTTCCACAAACATGCATGTTTTGCAGTTTTACTTTCAGTCCTTCCTTCCATACTTTATCAAATGCTTTTTCTAAATCTATCCAGACTGCTAGTGTGTGCTTTTTCTCTTGGAAGGCATCCTCTATTTCCTGAGCTATATAGGTTATTTGATCTTCAGTGGATCTGTACTTTCTGAATCCTGCTTGGTGTGGTGTTAAGAGTTTGTTTTCTTCCAGATGCCATGTTAGCCTGCCATTGATAATGCGTTCCATTAATTTTCCTACACAGCTAAGTAGACTGATAGGTCGATAGCCATTTGGTTCTTCCAGGTCTTTTCCTTTCTTTGGGATTGGTATTAGTATAGCTTCTTTCCATGCCTGTGGGACTATTCCCCTCTTCCAGCTGTAATTTAGGACTGCTAGTAGTTTCTTTTTTGCCTTAGTGCCTAGTCCTATTAGCATTTCATTTGTGATTCCATCCTTTCCTGGTGATTTCTTCTTTTTTAGGGTATTCATTGCCTGTTCCATTTCTTCCATTGTTAGATTTGCCATCATATATTCTGCTGCTGTCTCTGTATTTGTATGATGTATCTGTTTATCTTTGATTGCTTTCTTCTGTTCGGTTGTAATATTAATGTGGTTTGCATTTGCATAGTGTTCCATTAGTGCATTTGCAGCCTTTTTTCCTGTAAGCAAGGCATTTCCTTGTTTAATTGTTATTTGTTTGTTGCTAGGTCCTTCATTGTTCATGGCTTTCACTAGTTTCCATAGTTTGTTTCCATCCCTGTCAAAATTCAGGTTTTCTGTTTTTTCCCTCCAACAATCTCTTGTTGTTTGATTTACTGTTCTTTTATATTTTGCTGAGATGGCTTTGAGAGAGATGTTCGCTTCAATTGTTTGTTCTCTCTCTGCTGTCTTCCTGGCATCTTCAACTTTGTCCTCCAAACTTTGTAGTTCTTCAGTCCAGTATGGTTTGTAATTTTTCCTCGCTCCTCTTGGAATGGACTCAGTGGCTGCCTGTATTATCGCTCTGTTTAGACTTTCCACCATTTGCTTTATGTTGCCATATCGTGTATTTATGTTTTCACAATATTTGTCTGTTAGTATGGCAAATCTGTCCCAATCTGCTCGTTTGTAATTCCAGCGGGGCAAGGGCTTTTGCTCCTGTGGAACATACTCCATATTCATTGCAAGCTTGATTGGTCTGTGGTCACTACCTGCTAGTTGGTCCAGCACATGGCGATCGATTTTGTGGAGGATGTCTCCTGTGCAGAAAGCTAAGTCTGGAGTAGAAGTGGTAAGCCATCTTCTGGAGTAGAAGCTCGGTGTGTCATCCGCTTTGTTGAGTAGATGGAGATTTGAGTCTATTTCCCAGTCCTCCAATTCATCTCCTCTTTTGTCAGTATCTGGGTATCCCCATCTTTCTGAACGGCTATTAAAGTCTCCGACAATAATGCAGTTTGTGTCAGTTATTTTCATGTTTGAGAGTGTAAGGTCCTTATCTGCTGGGCTATACAGATTGTAGATTCTTATTTTCACGTCCTTTATCATTATATCAACACCTATAATTTCCGTTTGGTTGTCAGAGATCACAGATACTTTGCTGCAAGGTATTGTATTTCGTGTAAGTATTAGAACTCCTCCTTTGTGTCCTTCGCGGTCAAACCGTGTGGCCTGATATCCTCTGACTGAGAATTTGTGATTGGCGTTGAGGTGTGTCTCTTGAATGCATGCCACATCTATTCTATCTTTATGAAGACGCTGTGTTAGGGAGTCTTTCTTCTTGTAAACTCCTTCGGCATTCCACTGTAGTATGTTGAGTGTCCGGGGTATTTGGTCAATAGCTCTTAACCTACTCCTCTGTGCCTTGACTCCACAGCACAGGGGAAGGTGACCACCAGTAGTCATGGGTGGACCCCCTCGAGGCAGGGGGCCCGGCACTATCGCCGCCTGATGGGACTTCACGGGATTAGCACCATAACGATTAAACACTTGAGTTCAAAGCCAGCGATCGTCGCCCCCCCCCCCCCCCAAAAAAAAAAAAGAATCAATCTTTATGAATGATTATGAGATTATCATTTTAAATCCATATATTCCATGGTCCACCTTTTTATGTTTATTAACTTTTGAGTCTTTTGCGTCTGTCGTCACATTCTTGGATGTCATATATTAATTTACATTAAGTACTTATTTTCTTGTTCTACGCTTACACTTACAGTTAAAAACATGAGAAGCTCGCGTTAAGATCTTTATGTTTTTAATAAATTATTTTATTATATTATTAATTATATTTATTATTAATATTATTTTCAGCCCAGGTCAGGTGGATGATCAATGAAAACGCCGTGCAAGTTGTGTCGCCCTCGCGTGTAAAATTAATGTAGACATATTTAAAATATTTGTGAATGAACGACATTTATTTACAAGGATGTCGCCTTCTATATCTAGTATCATTTAATGAATTCTTAAAACATAATTTCGTTGTAACCTCATCAATTACAGGGTCTGTGTCCACATCATCCGCCATGGTTGCTGTAAAGTTGCGATGCTTCAACCTTTCACCCGGAAGTTGTAATTTTGCCGTGTCCGTTCGGTGAAAGTATAGATATTTTGTCTGTATACAGAGAATTGTGCATTAGCACCTTTTCGTCTTGACAGACATAGTTTTGTACATTGTGCTTTAAAAAGGCTTAATAACTACAACCCATGGCAGTGGCGAGTGTGGCCGATAAGGTCAATTCTGTAAGGCCGATAAGGTCGCGCTGTAAATGTTCGTCGACAGTGGATATATGTGAAAATATGGTCATTTCCACCAACATGCACCATCTTACGTCTCTCACGCTCTGTGTGTGCTTTATCTGCAATCATTTTCTCCTTTGTCTTTATTCCATTTCTGATAGTTGCTCGCCATGCAACACGTTCAGCGGCGACTTGCTCCCAATGTGCATTATCAATGCCTGTATCAATCATGTCCCGCTTAAAAACATCTTTGTATCGTAGTAGAGGCCGACCCTGAGATCTCCTACCCATTTGTAATTCACCAAAAAAAAAAAGATGTCCTTTGGTATTCTACCATCATTCATCCTCCTAACACAGTGGTTCTCAACCTTTTTTGGCCCGTGCCCCCCTTCACCATATTTTCAGAACGTCATTCCCCCCCCCCCCCCCCATTTTCGTATTTCCTACCTAAAAATTTGGCCCGTGCCCTCCTTCACCATATTTTCAGAACGTCATTCCCCCCTTTCGTATTTCCTACCTAACTGTAGACCTAACTGTTTCCTACCTCACTGTCCTAAATCCTGCGCCAAACAGGCCAAGGCCGAGAAATGGGACGAGTTCTGCAGGAAGGTGTGCTCCGAGCGATCTCTTACGACATTCAGGTTGAGTTGGCGAACCTGAAGACTGAGGTCCATAGGACGATGACTTTATTCAAATCCTGCGCCAAACAGGCCAAGGCCGAGAAATGGGACGAGTTCTGCAGGAAGGTGTGCTCCGAGCGATCTCTTACGACATTCTGGCGCCTCCATAAGAGCATGAACGGTGCTGCACAACGTAGGGGTATTCCAGACTTTCAAGGCACAGACCTCACATGGAAAAAGTCGGATGCGGATAAAGGTAAGGCCCTTCTTGCACGCTACATAGAACAGACGGACCAGAAAGACGAGCCCGCCAGACAGAGGACCACAACGACACTCTCTCAGTTGTGCGAGGGGGTCGGGACAGACGAAGAATGGATAATCACAGCTGAGATCATGCGTGCGATGCTCAAGAAATCACCTAACACCGCCCCAGGCCCAGACGGCATCCGATATGGTGACCTTCTGGTTATATCAGATGATGACATGGAAGAACTGGCCAGAGAATTCAACACCAGTATCCAGAGGGGTCAGATCAAAGAAGAATGGCTACACAGCTACTTGCTGCCGCTGCCAAAACCGAACAAAGACCATTCCAAGATAAGCGGCTACAGAATCATTACGATGCAGAACACTGCTGGCAAGCTACTGGAGAAAATTGTAGCACACAGACTTGCTTGTGACTTGGAACAACTCGGATGCTTCCCGCCCACACTTGGAGGATACAGACGTAACAAAGAGTCATGGCTGAATGCGGCGGTCTTTGCTCAAGATGTTTACGAAGGATTTCAGGTCAGAGAAGAGACATGTGCGACCGCCATAGACTTATGGGTCGCATATAACAGTATCTTTCGAGCACTTGATGCAAACCCTCCTCAGACTGAATGTGCATCCTTGTACGATGGATAGCTGGAGTTCTGCTCCAAAGGAAGGTGGTGGTAGGATGCGGGAGTTGGTCTTCTGAGCCGATAACGATATGTCCAGGATTGCCGCAGGGTTCACCACTGTCACCAGTACTATTCAACGTGTATACGGTGCCGATCACTGAACAACAGTTGGACGGGAGGGGTAGGAATATGTCATTTGCTGACGACATTCTCGTGTATCGACAGGGTCGAGATAGACAGGCGGTTGCCAATGATATGCAGGGCGAACTAGATCGAATTTCTTCATAGTGTGCTGATGCTGGTGTCCTTGTCAACCCTGCAAAGGCATCGGTTACATGGCTCTTCCTAAACAACCATACTGTGAACACAGACTTGCCGGCAGTAAGAATGGATGGGAGCATTTTGAGTAGGACCCAGTCAATGACATATTTTGGCGCAAGGCTTGATCGTAGCCTGTCCTTCAGAGATCATGTCGATTATGTCATAACGAAAGCTCGAAAAGGTTTGTCAGCAATGAGAGTCATGGCGACTGCCAATATCGAGCAAAGACTGCTAATACTTCTGTTCCAAGGACTGGTGCTTTCACGCATCGAGTATGCCCTGGCCATCCTCACTGTCAGCCCTACACAGATTGGAAGACTTGAAAAGGTACAAAACGAAGCCACGCGCATCATTTTGGGCTGCACGAGAGACACCAGCTGTGTAGCAATGAGATACCTCCTTAACTTCCCGGCAATGGAACACAGGATCAAGATCTGGAGAGCTCGTGCATACTTAAAAATAAGTGCAGAAGAGCAGCACCCTCTGCGTGACGCTATATTCAGAGAAAAGGGTGACAGGCTAAAGAGGGGCAAATCATGGATGGGTAGGGCGGAAGATGTCGTCAGACAGGTCTGCAGTCTTACCAGTATCAACCCCTGCAAGGAATGGGTGTCGGTGCCTCCAGCTTTTAAGTGCACTTTCTCCTGCATTATCACACTAGACAGACGGTGCAGAGAGCAGAACCCTGCCGCTGTCAATGCAGAGGTCAACGCGCTCATCCATGAACACTCAGATAGCCCCGAAGTGCTCATCTATACAGATGGATCTGTTGTAAAGCAGCAGAGAAGTGCGTGGGTATTTACAGCCCGTTCAGCGGGCCGAACCGTTCAAGAATCCAGTGGTGCCCATTCTATGACCACGAGCAGCATGACGATGGAGGTGATGGCAGTTACACAGGCTTTCATATGTCTGGAATCACAGCATTATACCAATGTTTGTGTACTAAGTGATTCAATGAGCATGATTCAGAAGGTCGAAGCTGGATCTGTACGTAGACAGTGGACTGAGTCGCTGCGGAAGTCTGTTGTCCGTAAAGTCACCTTCATCTTCGTCCCGGGACATGCGGGAGTCGATGGAAATGAACGAGCTGATGAACTGACTGGCTCTGCTCCCCCTGTAGACGGCCAGCCCATGGATCGTGCCGATGTTATTAACGTCCTCAAAGATATGGCGAGAACAGAGGACTTTGACGTCAGTGAATCCACATCGCTGTCCAGGATGAAAGACTTGGGAGTAAGAATCGGCACGGCCAGACGCGAGAGGTACATCGGGAAAACAAGGCGCCTCGTCAACCAACACAGAACTGGCACTATTAGCCACCGGACGCTGATGCATATGTTGGGGGGAGGATCTGAGCACCTATGGACATGTCCGAAGTTCAATGAAGATACCCCAACTGATAACTGATAACTGGTATTTCCTACCTAAATATCCCGACCCGCCGCTACACAGTATACGTAATAATGGAAGCTAAATTTAATAGCACACACTAAAACAAGTCTAGTCGTCCACATAAAACATGATTTGTGGGTCTACTTACTTTATAAAGTGAATTTTAGAAGGGTGAGACGTACAGAACCGTACATTATGAAGGGAAAAACAATATCAAGTAATCGGTTCTTGTATTAACGCGATCTTGAAATAATCTTAACCCCCCCCCCCCCCGGAAACCCTAAAATTCCCACCCCCCTGGGAAGGGGGGGGGAATTCCCCACTGGTTGAGAACCACTGTCCGAACATGTCCTATCCATCTAAGTCTACGAAGACTGAGCATGTAACACACCGTCACACAACCTGATCTCTCCAATACTTCAGTATTTGTGATTTTGTCTTGCCACTTAATACCAAGTATTCTTTGCAGACCATCCATCCATCATGTGTCATGCCGGTAAGCGTGGGCGGTCATGTTTTGCAATCTCATTCGATCACCAGAGTCGTGGATCAGCTCCGTGTTTTTGTCTCGACCATGCCACAAGGCCAAGCCATCCAGGTATTTGCTTCTAGGTCTTCTCCTTGGTCTGTTCCCTTCGATATTACCAGTTGCCGCCAAGTTCTCCAATTCATTTCTTCTCACATGCCCAAAAAATGTTGACTGTCTACGTCTAATGACTCTAACCAGTTTACGATCTTCATTTGTTTCTTGAAGGACTTGTTCATTGGTCTTTCTGGCTGTCCATGGTATTCTTTGCATTTTCCTCAAAAACCACATTTCTACAGCCATCAGATGTCTTTCGGCTTGACTGCTCATTGGCCAAGCTTCACATCCGTATAAAAGTACAGGTTCTATGTAGCACCTCAACACTCCTTTTCTCGTTTTAATTGACATCTTTTTGTTGGTCAGTATGTTTTTCATCTTGCTAAAGGCTACTTTTGCCATGGCGATTCTTGTTCTAATCTCTTCAAGGCATCTCCCAGATGTTATTACTGTTCCGAGATAATTGCACCTATTCACTTGTTGAAGAATATTTCCATTTACTTGTATATTACATTGTGGTATTTCGTTCTTCCTATTGACGACCATAATATGTGTCTGTTTACAATTTAATTCTAACCCTAGTTGTTCATTGTGTGTAACAACCGCATCTACTAAATGTTGCAGGTCCTGTTCACTGCCTGCAATCAAGATCTGATTATCGATGAGTCCACACAACATGATTTTATTGGCGTGCGTAAAGAAGGTAGTTTGCCATTGCTTTCCTTCCTTTGCAGACACCACATATGAAAGCTGTTTAAACCTTTCTCTTGGTGTGAGTAAGTTTACCAGGTTTCACTGCCATAAAGAAGAATACTAAGGACACAGGCTTGGTAGACAAGAATTTTTGTTTTGGCAGTAAGCTTCCTGTTCTCCCAGACTCTTTTTGCTAACATGTTCATTGTTGTTGCTGCTTTACCTATTCTGATGTTGATTTCCTGATCTAGGGATAATTTGCTATTTACCACTGATCCTAGATATGTAAAATGGTCTACTATCTCCAGTTCGGCGTCGTCAATAAAGAGAGATGTACCCCATGTGCACCTTGTGACATAATCTGTGTCTTCTTTTTGTTAATTGTTAAACTAAATTCAGAAAAAGCATTCAAGAATGTAGATAGTAGATGTTGTAATTCTTCTTCAGAGTGGGTCGTAATTGCAGCAGCGAATGCTTACGAATGCGTAAGTGAATGCATATTCCGGCATCCTGATCACAAAAGGCATATTTCAGTTGAAGTGAAAAGTATATTCCAAAGAGGGTGGGGGATAGTATATGGTGATTATCGTGGATTGGAGAGAATGGTGCTGAAGGGAGTGACCAGGGGATTTGGCCGACACTCAGAACTCCGCGGAAAGGTCAGACGGACATATAATGAATAATCAGACTTCTATTGATACATTTAGTGTTGGGACACTTCGGTGGCTGTTGCGGATGAGGACAGAGCACGTATGGGAATGTCACGTGTGTTATAATATCGATTCTTGAATCAACTCAACTTTGCTATACATCCCAATTATACCACAATGTTTGAACATGATCCTATTGGTTTACATACAACACGATACATCTCTTAGTTATTCTTTATCTTCAGCATTTTATTTCACACATATGAACACACACACACATACACACTTTGTTTCAGAAGTGGTATTGCCCTACCGCGGATACATCATACGCCACTGCGGACTGTGTATGACATGGTACGGTATCAACACGTAATTTGTGTTGATTATTTTTCCCCAGGACATCCGCATCCTGTTGCAGTCACCAGCCATTCCTGAGAACGCATATTTCCCGTTAACTGCATAATATTATTAGTTATATCTGCGACATCAATGTCAGACGTGTGCATGAGAGGGGTTGTCAATAAAAATGCCATCATGGAAGAGAGGCAGACAACGAGTCTTTCTCTCTCTCTCTCTCTCTCAGAGAGAGAGAGAGAGAGAGGTAGAGAGAGAGAGGTAGAGAGAGAGAGAGGTAGAGAGGTAGAGAGAGAGAGAGAGAGAGAGAGAGAGAATGAGAGAGAGAAGGAAGAACGAACGAACTTTATTTTCAAGTGGTCACAAATTGGGCAAGCAGGCCTTCCTAACACTGGTCCTTCCAACCACTCATCTTTCGTACATAAATTATGTATTGTGCATGCTACATTCACATAGAAAAAACATTGTCAAATGAATGTTGTTAACATAAACAATGCATATTGCCATGTTATGAGGCAGGCGGGAGAGGGAGAGAGAGAGAGAGAGAGAGAAAGAGAGAGAGAGAGTGAGAGAGAGAGAAGAGAGAGAGAGAGAGAGAGAGAGAGAGAGAGAGAGAGAGAGAGAGAGAGAGAGAGAGAGATTTAAAATTAAAAACGTCATTAAACAAAATAACACGTAAATTGATAATAGTACGAGTAGCACAAAAGCGTATGAGTGTGACCTGTGAAAATGAAATCATCATTTCAGTATTGACTCTATTACTATTAATAACTAGGTGTGGGAGACCCAACAACACACACAATCATTTAAGAAAGTCATGTGACTTAAAACTCACGTGACACGTTGTTTTCCTCAGAATATCCCGATCAAGGAAGGATGTTATTAAGATAAGGAAGGGAACTCCCAGTAGCTATTGTCGTTTATATTGAAACAAGATAATGAGTGTGAGCAGACGGAGTAATTTGAAATATGGCAACGAGCACCGAAAAGACTCCCCTTTTGTCAAAAGGGGCCAGTTCTAGAGCAAATAATAAATACACAAATTATAAGAAGGTACGTAGACATTGGATTGGGCATTGGCGGTCACAGTTCAGTTCAGTAGTAAAATTAAAATAATTCCTGAGTAGTGCATCTATTAATTATGCATATAATTTAGTAATGTAACAAAGATAGTTGGATAAAATTTGAAAAATGTAATAATTTTACATTGTGAAACAAATTATTTTACTTGAGAAAGTAATTTGAAGAGTCACTTCTAATAATACTTCTATCTAGTTCTAGTACTAAATTAAAATAGTCTGAATCAGGCAGGCAGTGTGTGTAATTTAACATAGTTTTAATCAGGGTAATCAGACTTAGTAATGTAGGCAATAAAACAATATATTATAAAGATTACATTTAAAAAATTGGGACAGAGATAACCAACTCTGTTGGCGACTCTTTCATTTTGCAAAAAATGTGTTTGACATTGGTTACTATCATCTTCATGGGGAAAGAAGCAGAAAGACACAGTGGCTGTCAAAATTATATGTGTAAAGTAATAATTAATGTTACTTATTTTGGTACCAGGGCCGTGCTGTGCTATGCTACAGAGAGGCGGCCGCATCAGGCGGCACTGTAAGGGGGTTTCATAAGGGGCCAGCATTTTTAAAGAAAAAAGGAACTATTTTCCAAATAGGACTTTTTGTGTTGGCATTCTGGCGGCAGCATTATGCACAGTGTACCTGTGTGGGTTGTTGGCTTGCCGAGACTCCTGTCTGTTCCACTTTTCACATTGGGCAGTGAGGAGCATTTAGTGTGATATTCACTGGCACAGGAACGAAGCATAATGGGGATGAACCGTTGCCGTGAAGTTGAAACTGCAGTTAACTAACTAACAAAATAACTATTTTTAAAGGAAAAATAACATGTAAGGAGTGGCATTTTGAAGACTTGCATCATACTGAGAAAATCTATCCCACGGTTGTTTAAACATTAATATTAATATTACAATTATAATTAATGTAATTATAATTGTATTGTTTTGTTTGCATGCCTGGTGATTTCATGTTGGTTCGAAGGCCTCTTGAAGACTTGAGTTGAAGCTAGTAGGTTTACTACATTGATTATTAGGTGGTCTGATCCCTGAAAAATGCTACAAGGGTAAGTTAATAAGTAAGTCACAAATGGCTGTAGAAAAATAACTAAATATGATAACACCTTGAAACCAATTTATTTTTATAAATACATTGTCCCTTTATTTCTCAACATAATTTCCACCAACATTGATGCACTTATCCCATCGTTTTATCAGTCCTCCCAAACCGGCTGCATAGAACTGCGTACTTTGTTTTCATTGACCTACCATCCCACAGAACTGTGTGACTTATTGACTCACCCTCGTAACGTTTTCTACCCAGCTATGCACAGCTTTGCGGGGCAAACATTTGTCAGCATAAACAGGAAACCCACCTTGGCGGGAGACATTTTGCAAGTGATGCCGAAGTTGAATGTGAAGTGAAAACATGGTTTAGAAAACAGAACACGCAGTTCTATGCAGCCGGTTTGGGAGGACTGATAAAACGATGGGCTAAGTGCATCAATATTGGTGGAAATTATGTTGAGAAATAAAGGGGCAATGTATCTATAAAAATAAACTGGTCAAGTTGTTATTATCTTTAGTTATTTTTCTACAGCCATTTGTGATTTACTTATTAACTTACCCTTATATCTTCATTGGGACTGTGCTGTAGAGTGATATTTCTCTTCTCCAAGAGCAGTGGCCTCTTCGGGATTATGTGTATAATGTGGACAGACACATTGTTGGAAGGAATGATGTAATGGGGAGTGACTAGAGAATCAGGCTGACAGTAAAACTGTCATTTACTGCCAATATAGTACCTTGCACTAGCCAGGCAGCCTTAATTCCTCAGGCTCAAGACCCCGCTGCCCTACACTGCAGATATCTGTAGGCAGTCGATGACAGTTTATTTTGACAGAATATTCATTTGTCTCATAAACTTGTAGCATAATGTAGCATAATGGCTGTTTATTTCACAGGCAGTTTCTGTACAAGATCATGGTGATCAGACAAGTGCCTCAGCTGATGTTGTATCCAGCACTACATTCGCAAATTCTGACTTAGAACAGAATCAGCCATCTCTAAATATCAGTCATGATCATTTGTTAAGAGCATCATATGAGGTATTATTAATATTTAGTTTCTGCTTGTTGTTCTTTTACATTTTTTATCTTCTTCTAGAGTTAAGCTTAAGCCATCTGGCATAAATGGTCAAGTTTTTTGATCTCTGTTGCTGTTTATTAATCAGTTCATTGAATATTATCTTGAAGCTTAACTTTCCTGTGTGTTTTTGTCTGCTATTTTCTGTCATTAAAAAATAAATAAATCTTATAACCTTTAACTAGGAATTGAAACTTATCTCTCCTCATTGTTTTATATATATGAAAGATGTAACCATATGAAATAGTTACATCAAATAAAAATAATCTTTGACTATAAAAATATGTGCAACTTGATGACATATGCCAACAAGAATGACTATACTTTGCATACTTTTTTGTCTCTTTGAGTTTTCATATTTAGTTAAAGATTAAATTTAGTTATGGCCATGATTTTTTTAAAACAGTATATTGATAGAATATATTTTAAAAGTACAACCATTTCAAAAACAAAACAAAGAGTTTATGAAAGTTACTAAATATTATTACCGGCTTATCTTTGTCGGTCCCAAATACTTGCTCTTCTGTATTTAAGAGTTAAATCTGAATACATTGACTGTCATCCCTGGTAAGGCAAACAGTTATTCACTGCACAGTGTTAACAAGGGTGAGTGGTCTTTATATTTAAACCATACAAAATTCTTCTGACAGAC
This sequence comes from Cepaea hortensis, assembly GCA_963921405.1. Taxonomy (NCBI): domain Eukaryota; kingdom Metazoa; phylum Mollusca; class Gastropoda; order Stylommatophora; family Helicidae; genus Cepaea; species Cepaea hortensis. The sequence continues at coordinate 104,028,215 of OY992880.1, forward strand.
ACCTCTTAATAGTAAATTAGCTTTACAGCGATGATTGTTTGATAGATAGCAGGTATTCTAAAATTTAGTAGTTGGTAGTTTCAAAATTATGATGCTGTAAATCTTGCTGAAATATAGTCAAAGAATTGCAATTCTTAATCAAGGTGAGAAGATGGTTATATTTCTTGAGCTGAGATATGACATCTAACTTGATTGAGCTGATGCTATGAATTGGAGAACTTGGTGACAACTAGCAAGATTGAAGGGAACAGACCAAGGGGAAGACCGAGAAGTAAATACCTGGATGGCTTGGCCATGTGGCATGGTCGAGACAAAAACACGGAGCTGATCCACGACTCTGGTGATCGAGTGAGATGGCAGAACATGACCGCCCACGCTTATCGGCATGGCACATAATGAATGAATGAATGAATCAGTTATCAGTTATCGGTTGGGGTATCTTCATTGCACTCCGGACAGGTCCATAGGTACTCAGATCCTCCCTTCAGCATATGCATCCGGTGGCTAATAGTGCCAATTTTATGTTGGTTGTTGAGGCACCTCGTTTTCCAGATGTACCTCTCGTGTCTGGCCATGCCAATTCTTACTCCCAAGTCTTTCATCGTGGACAGCGATGTGGATTCACTGACATCTAAGTCCTCTGTTCTCAACATATCTTTAAGGACGTTAATAACATCGGCATGATCCATGGGCTGGCCAACTACAGGGGGTGCAGAGCCAGCCAGTTTATCTGCTCGTTCATTTCCTTCGACTCCCGCATGTCCTGGGACGAAGATGAAGGTGACTTTATGGACAACAGACTTTCACAGCGACTCAGTCCACTGTCTACGTACAGATCCAGCTTCGACCTTCCGAAGCATACTCATTGAATCACTTAGTACACACACGTTGGTATAATGCTGTGATTCCAGCCATATGAAAGCCCGTGTAACTGCCATCACCTCCATCATCATGCTGCTCGTGGTCATAGAGTGGGCACCACTGGATTCTTGAACGGTTCGGCCCGCTGAATGGGCTGTAAATGCCCATGCACTTCTCTGCTGCTTTACAACAGATCCATCTGTATAGATGAACACTTTGGGGCTATCTGAGTGTTCATAGATGAGCGCGTTACCTCTGCATTGACAGCGGCAGGGTTCTGTTCTCTGCACCGTCTGTCGAGTGTGATAATGCAGGAGAAAGTGCACTTAAAAGCTGGAGGCACCGACACCCATTCCTTGCCGGGGTTGATACTGGGAAGACTGCAGACCTGTCCGATGACATCTTCCGCCCGACCCATCCATGATTTGCCCCTCTTTAGCCTGTCGCCCTTTTCTCTGAATATAGCGTCATGCAGAAGGTGCTGCTCATCTGCACTTATTTTTAAGTATGCACGAGCTCTCCAGATCTTGATCCTGTGGTTCATTGTCGGGAAGTCAAGGAGGTATCTCATTGCTACACAGCTGGTGTCTCTCATGCAGCCCAAAATGATGCGCATGGCTTCGTTTTGTACCTTTTCAAACCTTCCAATCTGTGTAGGGCTGACAGTGAGGATGGCCAGGGCATACTCGATGGGTGAAAGCATCAGTCCTTGGAACAGAAGTATTAGCAGTCTTTGCTCGATATTGGCAGTCACCAAGACTCTCATTGCTGACAAACCTTTTTGAGCTTTTGTTATGACATAATCGAAATGATCCCTAAAATACAGACTACGATCAAGCCTCAAGCCAAGATATGTCATTGACTGGGTTCTACTCAAAATGCTACCATCCATGCTTACTGCCGGCAGGTCTGTGTTCACAATATGGTTGTTTAGGGAGAACCATGTAATCGATGCCTTTGCAGGATTGACAAGGGCATTGGCATCAGCACACCATGAGGAAATTCGATCTAGTTCGCCCTGCATATCATTGGCAACCGCCTGTCTATCTCGACCCTGTCGATACACGAGAATGTCGTCAGCAAATGACAGAGTCCTACCCCTCCCGTCCAGCTGTTGTTCAGTGATCGGCACTGTTTACACGTTGAATAGTACTGGTGACAGTGGCGAACCCTGCGGCAATCCTGGACATATCGTTATCGGCTCAGAAGACCAACTCCCGCATCTTAGCACGACCTTCCTTTGGAGCAGGACTGCAGCTAACCATCGTACAAGGTGAGGGCGCACTTTCAGTCTGATGAGGGTTTGCATCAAGTGCTCGAAGGATACTCTATTGTATGCGTCCTCTAAGTCTATGGCGGCTGCACATGTCTCTTCTCTGACCTGAAATCCTTCGTAGACATCTTGAGCAAAGACTGCCGCATTCAGCCATGACTCTTTGTTACGTCTGTATCCTCCAAGTGTAGGCGGGAAGCAGCCGAGTTGTTCCAAGTCACAAGCAAGTCTGTGTGCTACAATTTTCCCCAGTAGCTTGTCAGCAGTGTTCTGCATCGTAATGATTCTGTAGCCGCTTATCTTGGAATGGTCTTTGTTTGGTTTTGGCAGCGGCAGCAAGTATCTGTGTAGCCATTCCTCTTTGATCTGACCCCTCTAGATACTGGTGTTGAATTCTCTGGCCAGTTCTTCTATGTCATCATCTGACATCACCAGTAGGTCACCATATCGGATGCCGTCTGGGCCTGGGGCGGTGTTAGGTGATTTCTTGAGCATCACACATATTGTCTCAGCTGTGATTATGCATTCTTCGTCTGTCCCAACCCCCTCGCACAACTGAGAGAGTGTCGTTGTGGTCCTCTGTCTGGCGGGCTCGTCTTTCTGGTCAGTCTGCTCTATGTAGCGTGCAAGAAGGGCCTTACCTTTATCCGCATCCGACTTTTTCCATGTGAGGTCTGTGCCTTGAAAGTCTGCAATACCCCTACGTTGTGCAGCACCGTTCATGCTCTTATGGAGGCGCCAGAATGTCGTAAGAGATCGCTCGGAGCACACCTTCATGCAGAACTCGTCCCATTTCTCGGCCTTGGCCTGTTTGGCGCAGAATTTGAATAAAGTCATCGTCCTATGTACCTCAGTCTTCAGGTTCGCCAACTCACCCTGTAGCATGTTAGCCTTTCTGGCTTTTTGCCAATCTTTGACAGACTGCCTCTTCCCCAGCCATGCCTTCTTAAGCTCTCCATTCCACTATGGTGGCTGCAACCATCTTTCTTGTCTCCTGCGGGAGGAAGTTCTTCTGATCTTGCTTATGGCATCTTGACCAGTGTTGCCATACGGGAAGGCATTTGTCTTGTTTTCTTGACTCCTGGCCCTGTCTTTCTCGATCAGGATGATACAAGGGTAGTGGTCACTGTTGTGGTATCCCAGTGTGCCCCACGGCACCTTGGTGCGATGGTGGGCGATACCAGGGCCAAGTCAATGACCCTGTCAGAATCACCTGGTCAGGTGGCCATTCTAGTGACCTTCCCATCATTCAGACAGACTAGGGCAGCAGATGATGCCAGGGCGTCCTCCAGATCTTCTCCCTGTCTATTGGTGATGCTATTCCCCCATTGACTGCCTCTGGTATTGAAGTCCCCACAGTAGATGATATGCCTTTCATCCATATCAAACAAACTCTGCCATTGTCGCACGTCGACCTTCCCATTACAAGCATAAATGTTCACGATTACAAGCTGCACTGGCTTCATTATTCTTAATGCCTGCACTTGCAGGGCATCATTGTTCCAGGAGGACATATCGATCTCAGACACCAGTATGTTGTCATGGACCAGAATGGCCTTTCCAAGGTGCTGCCTGTTAAAGAAGCCCTGAAACCCCGCGACTTTGACTGTTCCGTCGCCGAGCTGTGTTTCTTTTAAGACTACAATATCGTTTTCGTAGAGTAGTTTTTCAAGAATGTGTCGGCGTTGACTAAATGATGCACAGTTCCAGTACAGTACTTGAATGTTTCCGATACCCAATCTGTCACATTTGAACCGCCTTCGGCGTGCGCCTGCTCTTTTTCCACGCTGTGTCCTTGTCGGTCGATGTCTGGTCGTCGTGTTTGGCTTAAGTATCGTCACTGGGCGCCGATGATATGTCGAAGGTAGTCCGGGGGCACGTGCACGAACTCCGTTGCATGGTCCGAACTCCATTCCACCTCGAAAAACACACTTAAACTACAAACATTTAGGCAAACACACTTTCCATTCTAAGGGACGAAAAAATGTCCTGCCATCTTGCTCCAAGGATGCTATGAAATTGAGGACTGAAACTGAATGAATCTACATCACTAGCCAGAAGGTAAATGAAAAACTGAAGATTGGAGCAGTCAGAAAATAGCCACAAAAGCACACAAGTAAGCCTGTCAATCAGGACACGAACCAGTACAGTTAGTTGTTGCATGCTAATGGGCTTATTACAGAAGAAATCAGAACGAGTCTGGACATGTTGAGGTCCAGATTGCAATGAGACCAGCTACATGAAACTGAGTTGAATGCTAGTTGAAGATACACTGACTGATGAAACAATGTATTTAAGGATGTATGAATTTGGATTTAAGTATGAGTCTGGCAAGAAGGGACATATGTTAAGAAAAATATGGGACATGTTTACAACTGAGTGCTACCAGAGACAGATTAACATCCACTTGTTACATTTTCTGTGGCAGGCAGAGCATCTGTGAAGTTGCCCTCTGTGCTATAATGTCAATTATTAAATCAATCAATAGGTATCCTGTGCTGACAGATTACATCATAAGCATGTGTAGCATTGACTTTCAGTAAATTTAAAAATGACTATAGACTTACATTATTTTAGTTATTTTTCACTCTTTGGACACTATATATATATATTCTTGGTTTCTTATGTTTTTATTTTTTTCTTGGAATATTTTCAGAGCCTTGATTATGAGATATCAGACAACTTGCTGTATCAGAATGAGGAGAAGGAAAAAAGTGCCAGGCGGTTGGTATGTCACTTTTGAAATGAAATAGTTTTCCTTATATATGCTGAAAGACATCTGATGGCTGTGAATTATGGTTTCTGAGGAAAATGTGAAGAATACCATGGACAGACAGAAAAACCAATGACCAGGTCCTACAAGAAACAAATGAAAATTGTAAACTGATTAGAGAAATTAGACGTGGACAGTCAACATTTTTTGGACATTTTATGAGAAGAAATAAATTGGAGAACATGGTGACAGCTGGCAAGATCAAGGGGAAGAGACCAAGGGGAAGACAGAGAAGTAAATACCTGGATGGTTTGATCACGTGGTGTGGTCAAGACAAGAAAACTGAGCTTGGGTGAGCCCAGTACAAGAGCGCTATGTGTCGGCTCTGCAATTATGGAAGCCTCCTTTAATGGCGGGGAATGCCCATTATCTGCCCCTGCCTTACCTTGAGGTCCGATCAGGATGTCTTTGGCTGTTTTAAGTGGGCCAGCTGGAATAGGGTTAACACCACAACAATAAGAGTTAAAAAAGCGTCCCAGAGGCATGAATTGGAATATTGCTTGGCTAGCAAACCCATTTCGTAGAAAGTCTGAACCGAAAGTTAGCTGAGTGGATGTCATCTGCAGACTGATCTCTCCTGGTTTTTATGGGGAACAGCCTGTGGTGAACAAAATGCCCAATATACAGAAGTGAGGCTAAGCAGTCATGTGCAGGACGTGACGATTCCTTGGGTGAGCCCAGTACCAGAGCACTATGTGTCGGCTCTGCAATTATGAAAGCCTCCTTGGATGGTGGGGAATGCCCTCGGTCTGCCCCTGCCTTCCCATGAGGTCTGACCAGGATGTCTTTGGCTGTTCTAATAAGCTTGGATGTAGGGACACCACAGCATTGAGAGTCAAATGTCCTCCGAAACATCTGAGAAGGTTAACCCGGTCAACAAATGCCTGCTTCTCATTATTATATTATTTTTACATGTTTGTCTTCAAATTTATATTCTTAAAAATCTAAAAATCACTAATTATGTATATCTACACTAACTTCTATAGTACTTCTACCTACCACAACCTAAGTTGATTAATATATTTCAGTATAATTGGGTGCCGGTCTCTCTGGCCGAGGGGTTACAACACTTTCTCCATAATCCCGTTTATCACGCAGTGTCTCGTAGCGGGTGAGAACTGGGAGCGGTTCGTCCCTCGCTGGTGACTTGCTCAGAAAGCAATGGCAAACTACTGAGCGTAATCTTGCCAAGAAATCAACAGACAGCTGAAAGATGCTGCTGTTGACAGCAATGTCCTGTAAAGGATATGCAAATTAAAAAAAAAAAATACTTGGGTAGTATGTTAGGTCTTAGTCAGATATGACTGCTACTGAATGACTGTAGACAGTACTACCTGGTGTGAGGAAATGTAACCTTCAGACTAAATGTTATGGCAGGGCAGACCAAAGCCTTGGTCAGCAACTGGTCTAGGATCGAAGCTCCAACAGGCGGATAGTTAGAGCATTGCTTTGCTGATCTGGCAGCTTCTGCAGCTTGTTATATCCAGCTATATTGATGTTACCTTTTCACTGGTTTAAACTAGGCAGGCTGAGAGAGAGATCATGCTGCATGAGCAACTCATGGTCTCTGCAATTCAGCTCAGGCTTTGTGCTATGGAGAGGTATAACTCCATCCAAGGTCTTACGCCATGGTTTGTAGTTTTCATGCCTTTTCTTTAAGCAGAATGTAACAAACTATCATCTATAAAGATGACCAGGTGCCAGTGATTCGTGAATTTGATGAAAACTGTAAACTATTAATTTTAATTTTTGCATTTTATATTCCTGTTAATTCTTTCTTTTATGCCACAAATAATCTTAGTTTTTATGTGTGGTTATGAATAATTACATACACAACTTTTTTTTTTTTTACATGAAAGAAACTGTACTGGCGAGGGGTTCAGCGATGGATTATCTGTTTCATCATTTGGTGTCATGACAGGTCTGACTGCTGGATTGATTGACTTTTCCGTGGAAAATGTGTCACACATTAAATTTATAACCATTAAAAAAAGTATCCTTTTTACTAGTCAAGATTATGTATGTGTGTCACACCAAGTTATGCACCTTACAGGTCAGCATGTTCGACTTCAGCATGTATTTGTGTCAGATTTGCTTCCTCTAGACAGATTCCATCCATGGGTAGATTTTCTTTCCTAACAGTTTTGCCAGGGCTGTGGTCTAATGACTTATTCAATTAAAAAAGACAGTGAAATTTATACAAGAGACAACATTGCAGATATAGACAAATTTCAAGTGAGTGAAAGCAGAAGAAGAAGAAGGAGAAAGAAGAGGAGGCGGAGGAGGAGGGAAAAATGACTTATTCTTTGCAATTCCAAACTGCAGTGTGATTGTTTAACTTACACAAGGGACCTCCTGTCTTTTGCCATTATCTAAGAAAGTTATGTATCGAATCTCACTACCCAAGAGAACAGGGGAATTGTGCTATTACCATTGGTACTTGGAAAAATGTCCAGCCCTGTGCTGAAGTTGAACCCGGTGACTTCTGAGCCCAAGATGGACACAGTTGCCTTTTAGCCATGACTTCCTGAGACATCTATTTAAATAGCATGGCTCGAATGGATAGGAACGCTCATTCTTAAACACTAGTGTGCTGATACCGAGGTAAGGGGTTCAACCACTACACCGGACAGTTGGACTAAAATGTTGACTTCTCATCCTTGACTTAGGGATGTAAATTATAAGTACCTCTGAAGTCAAAGTAGAGTTGCCTGATGGCGAGAGACACTGGTAATAGGGAAAGCTAATCCACATGAAACAATTAGTCCAGTGCACTAGAAGTACTGGCATGTGTATGGACTACACTTGAGTTCAAAGCAAGTGAAGAAAAATAGAAAATATCAATTGAATCTTGATTTTCCTTAATCTTTGTCTAGTGGTGGACGAATGTGAAGCTGGCAGCTGCTTGTGGAAACCACAGATTGTCTGGTTTAGTTACAACATTCTTTTAGTACTAATTGCAGCATTATTGACAGTTTTAGTTGAAGTGAGTGTTTCCTAATACAATGAACATAAAATGTGACTCACATGCTAAAATAAAATGAAAAAAACACACACAGAATAGACCATTTCATCCAGTGTTTTTATTAATGAACCAAAAAAAAAAAAAAGAGAAATAAAACTTAAAAAGCATGAAACACTTATCTGAGAACTGAAATATATATTTTTGAATGCAGCATAAAACAGCCAAATATTAAACAGGCAATATGGCATTAGGTAAAACAGAACTTTGTCATATTTTGCATTAATTTGTGTTAAGTTTAGCTATATAGCAGTCAAGTCTGGCTGGCTTGATAAAGCTAAGCAGCGGATCCTGTTATCTATCAGAACAGTGTGTACAAGACTGCACAGTCACAAAGACAGAAGTTGGCGCCCATGAACCCTGTACCAATCCGCACTGGCAAAACAGACAGCTGAACATGTACTTCAGAACTGCCATGTTTAATAATTTGTGGAATGAACATTGGCAGGCAAAGACAAATGCACTTAAAGCTTTTTGGGAGTCTGTCAGATTTTGAGTTTCCCTAGTTTCTATCCAAAGACAGGCAGCCAAGTGATGTCAGAAGTTGGATTGACTCACAATGGGAATTAGTTGTGGGTGCAGGTGTCGAATCCCTTACACTCTAGATTAAGGTGAGAAAACTGGACAAGTGTCTGTTGTAAGATGATTGAAGAAACAATACTTGGACACTCAAGAAAACAGCCAAGAAGTGGTTCGTAGAAAAGGTACATGTAGCTGCTTGGTACCCCCAGGAGTGAAAAAGAAGAAATTTGATATGTAGAATAAACTTTTGAAGAAACAGCTTCATACAGCAAGTTACCTCCCTGACTTATCTCCTTGTGTAAAGATATTTTTCCGCTGCAACTAACTGTAATGTTGAGTTTATAAGCATGTAAGTTACACATAGACATTTAAATACAGTTAGAAATATTATTTAAGAACTGCGAGCTAAACAATCATTGTATTAATTAGCTTTTCAGATCGTTCAACAGAATGAATGATATCAATAAATCAAACATGTTGTTGTACCATTAATAAGATGATAATGATGATTATACTAGTTGATGTTTTGTTATGCTGGTGTTATGCAGGGAGAGAATGAACGAACAAACAAACTTTATTTTCAAAGGGTACCAAATCACACAAGCAGGCCCATCTTACATTCGACCCTTCCAATCACTCATCTTTCATTCATCAATAGTGCATGATACATTCACATAGAAAAAAACAACATTGTCAAATGAATGTCGTAAACATACACAATGTATATTACCATGTTATGAGGCACATCCCTCACCCACCTACACCCCCCCCCCCCCCCCCACCCTCACATCCCTAACCCACCATATATTCCTCACCCACCCACACACATCCCAATCATCCATCCTCCAACCACACATCCCTTCACCACATATCTCCCCACCCACCCACACACACAACCCCCACCCATACACTCAATGATCAGATTGTATGTACACAGTGTTGCACCATTAAGGAAAACAATAGTACATACCATTATAGAACAATTGAAGAGAAAACCTGATAGATGAGCGCTCAACTTGAAACGCTTAGCACATTCAGCTTGCTTGTCTCACATTGTCAATGTGTCCTTGCACAAGGATCAGCCGTTCCAATAGGTACGTGGATTGTAACAGTCCGTGGCCCATATTCGAGCTGTATTGAGACAAAATGAGGATTTCAAAACATATCTATTCACAAAAACATATGTGCGTAGTAATATAATTCAGTTTACATCATCTAAGTTCACCTCATTTACCCTCTTTCTCTCTCCATCTCTCTTTCTCACTATCAGACTGGAAGGCTAGATTTTATTAGAAAGCAGCAAGTCAAATAATTTGGCCATGCAAGTAGGTTACCAGTCAACAGCATACCACAACAAGCAATGATGTACAGACCAGATGGAAACAGAGGAAGAGGCTGACCACGTAAACGTTGGACGGAGGGAATAGTAGAGTCCTTGGGAATATCGATATATGAAGCCCATAATTGGGCACTCTCATAAAGTTTATACTTCACCTCGACGCCGCAAGGTACAAGAGGAACATGATGAGATGAACGAACGAACGAACAGACTTTATTTTCAAAGGGTAACAAATTGGGCATGTAGGCCCGTCTTACATTCGGCCCTTCCAATCACTCATCTTTCTTTCATCAACAGTGCATAGGAAAAAAACATTGTCACATGAATTTTGTAAACATAAATAATGCATATTACTATGTCATGAGACACATCAACCACCCACCCACACATCTCCCATTCACTCCAACTCCACCACCCAACCACACATATACCCACACACACATACATGCCCCTACCCATCCACCACATCCATACACCTACACATCTCCCCACCCACACACACCTCTCACCCACCACACACCCCATCCACCCACACCCCAAGCACACATACATTCCCCAACCCACACATCCCCCACCCACACACATCCACCCACCTACACACATATCCTCTACCCGTCCCATTACCCACCAACAATCACTCACTCACATATCCTCCTCTACCCACACACCTCCAATCACCCAGCCAAACACACATTCCTCAGCCACACATTCCACACACACACACATCTCCCCGTCAACTCACATATTCCGCACCTACCCACACACAAATTCCGCACCCAGCCACATAATCTCCCATCTCCCCCAGCCCACTCACAGATCCCGAGCCCACCCCTACAAACATCCCCCACCATCTCCTAACCTACACACACTCACCCACCCACACATCCTCTACCCACCCATCCCCCAACCAAACATCCCTTAACCACACACCCTTACTCATATACAATCACCCACCCACACATCCTCTACCCAACCACACATCCTCCACCCACCCATCCCCCAGCCACACATCCCTTAACCACACACCCCTACCCATATACACAAACATCCCAACCCACGCACAATCTCCCCGCCCATACACACATCCCTCACACACATCCCCACCCACAACACATCCCCCATTCACAAACACACACCTCCCATCCATGCACACACAACCCACACATACATCCCCAACCCATACACTCATCCCCTCACACATCCCTAGACACACGTACTTATCCCTCAACCACTAACACCCACACATCCCTCACTCACTCATCAAAACATACATCTCCTATCTACCCACCCACACTCACACACCCCAACCACCCATCTAAACACACATCCCCCACCCTCACACACATCTCACAACTCAATGACACACACACATACACTTTCTCTTTAAAAGTCTAATTTATTAATTAAGTTTTGTAATTGCGTTAACTGAAATCCACTTATCTTCGTGCATTAAATGGAAGTTAACTCATCCAGGTTTTTCTGTCCACAGCCTGTGGCAGCTGGCAGCGGCATTCCCCAGATAAAGTGCTATCTTAATGGTGTCATTGTACCTCGTGTTGTTCGTTTCAAGACATTGATCTCCAAGGTTATTGGAGTTATTTGTGCTGTCGGTGGTGGTCTAGCTGTTGGCAAGGTAAGAAATACCCATCATCATCATCATCATCATCATCATCATCATCATCATCATCATCATCATCATCATCATCATGTCCCATGCCGGTAAGCATGGGTGGTCATGCTTTGCCATCTCACTTGATCACCAGAATCGTGGATCAGTTCAGTGTTCTTGTCTCAACCATACAATGTGGCCAAGCCATCCAGGTATTTACTTCTCTGCCCTCTTGCTCTCTTCCCCTCGATCTTGCCAGTTTTCACCAAGTTCTCCAATTTATTTCTTCTCATAACGTGACCAAAAAATTGTGACTGTCTACGTCTAATTTCTCTAATCATATGCCCAGTCAAATGGTGTAGGCTTTCATACATCTCCACAGATCTTGGTTCTTGATGTATTGGATCAATGCTTTTGATGATATTCCTCTATGCCACCATCTTAAGCCATCCAGCATTATTTCTCTCAGTCTGTCTCTGCCTCTACTACCACTGATCTTTGCAGTTTAAATGCTGGAGGTGGCACAGCTGAGAACATGAGGTTCATAGAAGAACTCTGAAAATTAATTGGACAGCCAAAATGAGCAATCTGGACATCTTGAGGGGAGCGAAGTCACAAAGACAACTTAGCACAAACATCAGAAAGAAGCAGTCATCATATTTTAATTGCAGTAAAATTGTGAAAATACCATAAATGAAAAAGAAATAAACAATGTGGATAACTTCAGCTTTATAAGAGCTAATGTGCAAAAACAAAGTATTGTGCACTGATGAGCCAATCAATAAGCAAAACAACAAACAGATTGTAGGTCTGCATGGCCGAATGGATAAAAATGTGTGTTCTTAAACAGCAGGTTTGGGGATACAGAGGTAAGGGGTTCAACCTCAAAACCGGACAGATGGACTAAAATGTTGACCTATCGTTCTTTACTTGGAGACGTTAATTACAAGTACCTCTAAAGTTGCAGTTGGTTTGCCTGACTGTGAGGGACACTGTTAATAGAGGAGCTAATCCACACACAAAATTCAGTCCAGCTCTACTGGAAGTAGTGTGTGTGGACTACACTTAAGTTCAAAGCGAGTGAGCACCTAAAAAAAAAAATTTGTTTTCATTGATCAAGGCTTTAACTTTCTTCAAGAAACTAAGTGCTGCTGATCATCAACCTCTCTCTCTCTCTCTCTCTCTCTCTCTCTCTCTCTCTCTCTCTCTCTCTCTCTCTCTCTCTCTCTCTCTCTCTCTCTCTCTCTCTCTCTTCCCCCCCCCCCACCCCACACACACACGCACGCACGCACACACACACACACACACACACACACACACACACACATACACACACACACACACACATACACACACACACACACACACACACACACACACATATATATATATAGGGGGTTGCATGGTCTCGAGGTATGGTGTCCTCCTCGTGTGCTGGAGGTCCCGGGTTCAAGCCCCGGTTATGACCCGGATTTTTTCTCGTGGACTTCTAGTAATAAAATTTCCCCTGGTCTCTGGGTAGTGAGATCGGACGCCCGTGTGTATTTTTGCGCACATAAAAAAATCCCTTGGCTGTTGGAAATCGAAAAAGAGTAACCTTACGGCGCTGCCCGGGCAAAATTTTGAGTTAAAATATACCCAAAAGTATTACAGGATCCTTGCCGGTGCAACGGAGTTCGTGCAATGAGCTGACTTTCTCCAGACTCAGGTTTGAGTCAGGAGGAGAACGGAGCGCTTATGGGTTGCACCAGTGTGCCGTGATGTTGATCCATCGACTAAACTAAACTCTATATATATATATATATATATATATATATATATATATATATATATATATATATATATATATATATATATATATATTGGAGAACTTGGTGACAACTGGCAAGATCGAAGGGAACAGACCAAGAGGCAGACTGAGAGGAAAATACCTGGATGGCTTGGCCACATGGCATGGACGAGACAGGAACACTGAACTGATCCACGACACTGGTGATCGAGTGAAATGGCGAGTCATGACCGCCCACGCTTTCCGGCATGGCACATGATATATATATATATATATATATATATATATATATATATATATATATATATATATATATATATATATATATATATATATATATATATATATATATATACCTTGAACAGGGATAAACAGCAAATATGAACATTGATAAACTAATAACCCAGCTCAGAAAAGGAGGATGAGATATCTGACTGAGCACCACGACTGCAAGCTGCGAAGACCGGAAGCTGAAGATAAGTGGCAGAACACCTGTCTGCCATACACTTCAACTACCATCTAACATTACGCTAGGGCCACAGCGAAAGTCAATGATTTAACTTTTAAAGAGTCATACCAGCTCATAGACTAGACGACCTAGAATCAGTCGGAATCTTAGTATAACTTATTCAGGGGCATATGCAACACCCCCAACTCTGTCAGTGAATCTCCTGTGGAGGCTAGGTAGTGTGTTATCTAAATAAATCATATGTATAGTCTTTAAACATAACCCCATACATATGTTTCATTGGATAACAGTTGTATTAATGAATGATTCTTTCAATAAATTTACTAGCTAATTATTATATCATCACCTTTGTTTTACAGGAAGGTCCCATGATTCATTCAGGATCAGTTATTGCTGCTGGAGTATCTCAGGGAAGAAGTACCTCACTTGGTATAGATTTTAAAGTGAGTACAAGCACATAATAGATGTTGTTTCTGGGAAATTTGTCTACTGTAAAATGCAACATCAAAGTGACCATTCTGAAATAAGTCAGAGTATATAAGTATTTGTGTACTTTAATAACAGCAGTATCATAAATGATTGGCAGCTCATAAGACAAAAGGCTGTGGAAAGACATGATCATCAATGCCACATGGCATGGACTATACGAAGAAGAAAAAGTCCCCTGTTAAATATACATTAGACCATAGTGGCACTTTAATTCAAAGCCATGCCCTTTTGGGCTGGAGCTACGTTGACAAGCATGTTTGCCAGAACTAGCAAGTTGAGTTGAGATTAGAACTGACACATGGGACATTTCCATCCATGCTTCATCCTCATCTGCAACAGCCAGTGAAGAATCCTAAAACTTATGGTACCAGTAGCAATCAGACTATATGTCAGTCTGACCATTCCTGGGAATTTTGAGTGTCGGCAAACTTCTCTAATCACTCCTTGCAGAACCATTCTCTCCAAGCCATGATCATCTGCCCATTCTTCTGCACTATACATACGATGCCAAATGGCCCCAACCACATCTGCCTTATCAAGTAAAACATAGAAAATTAATTCTGTGAATATACTGTACGAATCATGGACCCATACTCAGATCTATGTGGCACATTTTCAAACAACAGTTAAAGAAGCGCTCATGAATAAAATTTAATACAAATTAAAAACAACACAACTATGGTGTTCTATGTACTTGCAAATTCACCAAACCGCAAGAGTTAAGGATAGGCAAAGAAGAGGGAGAGGAAAGTGATGGGCATTATGTTTTCATGGATGTTAACACTGTCCTTGCCCTGTGATTGTTTATATGTGCTGTGGCGCATTGTCTATGTGATGTTATAGAGACCAAATTCAGCACTGCTTACTCACCAATGTATATTGTCAACCAATTTTACTGTGCAGCATCAGTGTATCAGTTCTGTGTATTAGTTCTGTTTATCAGTCATGTATCAGTTCGGTGTATCAGTTTGTGTATCATTTCTATGTATCAGTTCTGTATCAGTATGTGTCTCCACCTTGCCGTGGTGGGGGAGCTTGCGTGTCCCATCGACCCCATGTGCTTGCCGATGGGTGAAAACTACATATCGGACGGCTCGTGGGATAGGGACCAGACTAGAGAGACACAACCTGCTGCTCTGCAGGTAAGACTGAGGATAGCAGTCAAAATCAGGCAAACGATCCCTAAATCTCAGTCCGGGCATAACCTCTAAGGTTCCCATCCGAGGTGTATGGCTGAACGTCTCTAAGCCATAAACTCTCGGAAGTGAGAGCCTGGCCGACACAAACCTACATCAAAATTGTGATGATGTGCTGACAACGCTACATGCTCAGCGCAGATTCGTTCGATGGCTCTTAGCTGGGGAATATGAGGTATCCCCGGATGAAAGGGCCTGACCGTTACTCGCCCACAGACGCACGGAGGTAAGGTGCTGAGCCGGCAGCACATGTAGCCTACCTCGTGAGTGAGTAAAAAAGGTGGAAAAACACCTCGGTCGCACGTCTCGCAGACGTCCGATAGTCTGTAACCACACTCATGGAGTGAGTGTAGTCAAAGGTGGAAAATTGTCTCGTTGACACGAAATGGAACGCCTGTCTTGCGAATCCATTACGTGGCAGCCCGAAGCGAAAGCTTGCTGTGTGGAAGCCGAAACAAGAGTCTCGAAACCCGAGGAAGGCTAACCTCATTAAAAAATGCCCGCCGGAAGCCGGAAGTGTCGTCCTACGGGTGGCACACTAAAAATTGACACTACACATTTACGTCCGAGTGAAATGTCTCGTCCGAATGTCTCTCGTGCTAGGAACAGCTCTGACTACCTAGTTTCCGAATGCCGCTCTTGTTCGGAACAGCTCTGACTAGGTAGTTTTCCGAATGTCTGTCGTGCCTGGAACAGCTCTGACGGGATCAACGACAAGCACATGTCCGAAAACTCGCTGAGTGGATACCGTCTGCAAACCTGTCTGGTTTGTGCGGGAATGGCCCGGGGCAAACGAAATGACCAATATATTGAAGTGAGGATTTAAAGCAGCCATGAGCAGGACGTGACGATTCCCTCGGCTAGCCCAGAACCAGGGCGTTATGTGTCGGCCCTGCAACTATGGAAGCAACCTTGGATGGCGGAAAATGCTATGGACTGTCCCTGCCTTCCTTTGAGGGATGACCGTTGTCTTCGACCGTTCTAACTTGGCCAGCATGTTTGTAGATGGCACCACAAAAGTGAGAGTCTCCCAGGAATGCTACCTGGTCAAAAAAGCACGCTAAAGTCGATGTGTTGGCCTACGGGTTTCGGCCCAAGGGCGCATAACAGACACACCGCAATCACATCTGAAAAAACACTCCGGATGAACGAAAAGAAGAAGAAGTATCAGTTTGTGTATCAATTCTGTGTATCAGTTTGTGCACTAACAGCCTTCCATAATTTGTTCAGAAGCATAATTAACAAGGAATAAATACAATAGTAGTTTCCCCTCGCCTTCCACTGGTTTGTGTGTGGTTTGACTCCAGTAATCTTTGACTAAAAAGGCAGACCTTGCAAGGCAGCAGGGGCAGAGGTTATTATGGTGCCTCACAAATCACAATGTCACAGATATATTAGGTATTTTATAGAGATAGCTGCCCCATCAACCAACTCGCTGCTTAATGACCACTGCCTGTGTTGGTCCGCTATCCCTGTCGCAGCATATTCACAGCTAATCTCTATATCTAGCCATTCCACCATCTGCCACCTGGTGGAAGTGCGATGGAGTAGGAAAGACCCTTTCCTAGGTATAAACCATTGAGTAATTAAAAAGGTTGGTTATTTCTTCTTCGTTTCTCTTTTAAGAGGTGTGCATAACACCTAGTCATGCACCTCAAAAGTAATGTGTCCAATACCAGTAGATATTTGCTTAAGGTTTGCTTCCTCTATACAGATTCCATCAAAGGTCACTGGCTCTATGTACCCTTGGATAGTCCCCCCCCCCCCCCCCCCTAACAATTTTTCTAACTCAGCCTACTTTTTGCAATTGACAACTGCCCTTGGATTTTTAACTTGCACATGGGACCTCCTGTTTTTCACCCTTATCCAAAATGGCTAGGTGTTCTGCCTCACTACCCAAGAGATCAGAGGCACATGTAATATCATTAAATACCAAAGGTTCTTGGAAAAATTTCCAGTTGTTTGCTGGAGTCAAACCCAATACCTTCTTAGCCTGAGGTGGACACGGTGACCTCTTAGCCATAGCTCCCTACTGTTGATTATGTCTGCAAGGAAACATAACTGTCTTGACACATTTATTACAATGGAGTATTTCTGTACAGGAAATGTAACTGTCTTGACACATTTACTACAATGGAGTACAGGACCTATAACCATCTTGACACATTTATTACAATGGAGTATTTCTGTACACAGATATTTCACAACTTTCGAAGTGACACAGAAAAGAGAGACTTTGTGTCTGCTGGTGCAGCAGCAGGTGTGTCTGCTGCTTTTGGTGCTCCAGTAGGTGGCGTTCTTTTCAGTTTGGAGGAAGGAGCATCTTTCTGGAATCAGTCTCTTGTCTGGAGGATTGTAAGTAAAGTGCCACTGTCTGGTGAATGCTGGTGGTAGTGTAGGAATTGTATAATTAATTTATGTATGATACATGTGATGTTATGGGGTGATGATACTTTAGATAAGGATGATGTAGCTTATGATTCTCGATTTCACAAGTAATAATGTATTTGTATGATTAAAGTGGAAGCTGCAGTAACTCAGTGGCTAGCTCATTTGCCTGAAAGTCCAGTGGCTATGTATTAAAATCCCCATCTAGACAATTTAAAATTAGCCTGGAATATCAAGTCAATAAAGCCAAAAATGGGCACTAAAAATTTCCTGGGAAAGAAAGGTGGCTGATGAAATAGTGACCATTTACCAATGGAGTCATTCAGTATGGGTTTATAAAAATATGTGGCCAGCATCATACGCTCAGTATGACTAAATGACTTGTGAAATGGGTTCTTGTTTACTTTACTTACTTACCATATAGACACTGTGCCTCAAGGCATAGCAAAGTGTCCTTTACTTCATGCTTAAAGTGAAAAGTGTTACAGCACATATTTTGTGTTTGTTGTATTCATATTAACTTTCTCAGGCTCAGAAAATTTTGCAGCAGATGTCCAAAGGGGAAATAATGTCCAAAGGGGAAATAACTACCATGAAAACTCACTAATGCATTACTTTCAAAGGGGCTAAATATATAATAGAAGTTGCTACTGGGGAAGCTAGATTTCTTTAGTCTGCTCTACCCGAATATAAAAAGTAGGAGAATACAATTAACAATGGTTTAAATTCACAGTGGTTGAAAGGAAAGAACTAATCAGATTTAATGTGACGTTTAGGACTGAAAGAATTAAAACTAGTGAAATAAAAAGTGGTGGTAACTTTCAAGCTTTGTAGCATGTGAGATATTTTTCTATATCCATCAGGCTTGTCCTGTGCAAAACTATGCATCATCACAGTCTTTCAAAATTCTTCTCTAACACAAGCCAAATGTCCCACCTCTGTTGTTGTCATATGTAAATTATCTATTGCATCTTGAAACCATCCATGCAGTGGTCTCTCTCTTCTCCTCGTGTCTGGTATGCCTCCCTCAATAATAATTTTTTCCAGCTTTTTCAGACATTTGTGTCTCTTTGCACATCCAAAATGTTTAATTTTTCTAACTTTTTTGGGGGGTCTTAATAAGCAATCTTCTTCAATATTGAATTCTTTTTGAATACATTTTAAACACAATTCTGTAACACTTTTATTCAATTGTGCATCATATGTGCTTTTCAGCTCATTTGTTAAATGTCCAAGTTTCACGCCCATTTATTGCCATAGGAAATTTGCATGATCTTAGTACTCTGATTTTTGTTGCTCTGTCTGTTTTAATCCAAAAAGGTTTTAATTGTTTTAGTTTATTGCAGAGCAGTGTTTGTTTTTCTTATAATTTATGTCATCATATTTCCATTGCATGTTAGCAGTGATTCTAAATATTCAAAGCAGCTTATGTGCTGTTGTTTCTCCATTAATAAATATATCTTTTGACATATTTGTTTTATCTGCTTCATTATTTTTGTTTCTGTTGGGGGAGATGCAAGTTATTTTTCAATTTTCTCTTGCGCTGACTTGATTCGATTTTAAATTACCATTTATTATGTTAATAGTAGAACTGTGTTGTAATACTGAGATAATTTAGTATATATAAATTACATAATCTAAATTTATTGAAGGATTAATTTAAAGGTGCTTAAATAGGATTAAATCAATCTTTGCTATAATAGATAACATTTATTTTTTTATACAGTTTTTCTCCTCAATGATATCAACAATGACCTTGAATGTGATCCAGGGCTTCATCAAGGGACATCCTTGGGATCTCTCTTATACTGGTCTTATTGATTTTGGGACCTTTGATGTAAGTCAGAAGTTTAACATGGTGTTTAAAAATTCATTTAAAAGTTTTAAGTTAAAAGTCAAACATGTTTATAGTTAAAATTCATTCAAATTAAACATGAAAGATGTTGGTTGTAAATTAAAATTAGGACATCCGGAGTTGAATATGTATAAAAATTAAAGTAAGACTTTTAATGATAAAAAAAACACACAGTTCAGTTGAGTTAAGAACCGACGTCACTGCATTCAGGACATTCCAATACTTGCTCCGTCCCCTCATTCAACAGCCAGCGAAGAGTCATACTACTAATCGTTCCCACCGCTATCTGATTAAAAGTTCTCCTGGTTAAAAGAAAAAAAAACACTATATTTATACTAATGAGTTGAGTTGAGCTAAGAGCCAACACCGCTGCACTCAGGACATTCCCATACGCACTCCGCCCCCTCGTTCAACAGCCAGCGAAAAGTCATACTACTAATCTTTCCCACCACTATCTGATTGAAAGTTCTGCTTGTCTTCCCTCTCAGTTTTGAGATTCTTCCAGAATCCCTGCTGATCCCCTGCAATCTCATCCTTTCCACGTAATAGTTCTCAATCTGTTCCCCCGCCTTCTACACCGGGTCCCAAAGGCGCATTTATACTAATATTATACATCATGAACAGTTGGCTTCTTAGAAGAGAAATGGATAAGAAATCAGACAGCCAATTAGTTTATTTGTCCTTCTTCATACTGCTTGAATTGTATTTTGAAGATAAATAGACCTGTGGTAAGCATGGTGAACATATTTATGTATGTGTACTATATGTCTGAAAGAGCATACTAAATGTTATACTGAACATATTCTGGTGTATGGTAGTGAATCTTGGAATATGAACAAAAACTTTAGGAAGAGTTTGGAGGCAGTAGAGATGTAGTTTCTTAGACAATTGTTGTGAATGTCTCAGACAGGCAGAGTAACTAACGATTGTTTGGAAAAGTTTAATGAAAGTAGAACATATGATGAGAAGAGGGGCATAGTAGAACATTGTTCTGAGAAGAGAGGCATTGTGGAACATGATGATGACTGAAAAGATCGGCAGTAGAAGAGGCAGAGGCCAACCAGTATAAATGATGATGGATGGCATAAGTCAATGGTATGTAGGTATTTTGTGTGTGAGAGTTCTCTCGCTTTGAACTCAAGTGTAGTCAATAAACATGCTACTACTTCTAGTGCACTGGACTGATGTTTGCATCTGGTTTAGCTTCCCATTTGACCAGTGTCTCTCACCATCAGGTGAACCCACTCCGACTTCTGAAGTACTTGTTATTTATGTCCCCAAGTCAGGAATGAGAAGTCAACATTTTAGTCCTACTGACCAGTGTAGAGGTTGAACCTGCTACCCCAGTATCAGCATACTGGAAGTTTTAAGAGCGAGCACTCTTATCTTTTCGACCATACTGACCTCTGCAGGTAGGAATAGTATCAATATTGTTGGTCCAGAACACCAGGAACTGGGGGGTCTGTGACGATACACACATACCTGCACCATTGGGCATGGCACATGATGATGATGATGAATGCTACAATATATAGAGTTGGTCCAGAACACCAGGAACTGAGGTCAGTGACTATACACACATACCTGCACCATTGGGCATGGCACATGATAATGATGATGATGAATGGTGCAAATGCCTTAATGATTGTGGATTTTGCCTGAAATATTTAGTCTTAGGCCAAGATAAAGAAGAAAAGTGTCTTCAGTTGATTTTATTTGGGTTTCTCTGTCAGTTTGCTTTCATTATTTCATTGTCCATCAGCTGTAAGTTATATAACAGATGTTTCTCATGTTAAATACATTACATTGACACTTATAGGTACACTTTAAGCCTCACTGTTATTTTCTGTACTAACATGTTAAAATGCAGATATGTTTAGTTACAAAGAAAAAATGCAAAACAATTAACAAATATGCAATATTATCTTTTATTTCAGGCTGTCAATTATAAAATTGGAGATCTCTTAATTGCGATATGCATGGGTGCCTTCGGTACGTTAACATATTTATAACATATATGATGAAAATATGATAAGTAAAGTAATTTATTTTTAAAAATAAGCCAAATAATTAAATTTCATATTTGTTCTATTAGAAACAATGAGCAACCAATGTAGTAATTCGTCAGGGTGTAATTTTGTGCTTGCATGATCTTTGAAGCTGGGCTGCATTTGCTCTGATTTAGTAAATCATAAAAATACACGTTGGATTTGTTTCTGAGTTGCAGAAGACAAAAACAGTGGCAAGGAAATCTGGTCTTCCTTGTTGATAAATGGTGTAGTGCTTGTATTCAAATAATGTCTGGAAATATTGAGAAACTTTATATACAATACATCATTAAGATAACTGTCAAAACGGTAACTGCAACTGGTCAAAACACAACTGTTATGCAGTGAAAAAAGTGACAGTCAGACTTCACACTTTTAATTGACGATGAACAAACAGGACGGATGAAATAACTAGTCCAGACATTCATAAGCTGTCAACTACCACTGTCAACTATCACTGGTCCTAGGCATGCACATTCTTCACTGTTGTGCAGAAGACCAACTACCACTGTCAACTACCACTGTCAAATACCACTGTCAACTACCACTGTCAACTACCATTGGTCCTAAGCATGCACATTCTTCGTGAAAAATTATTAGCAGACAACCTCATCAGAGTCTTGCCACATAGACTCCAGTGTACAGTGTCAGTCAGCATTTATTCCTGGTATACTAAATTGACTCATTGCCTTCTGCTATCAGATATATGAAGATGATTCTAGCTTACACAGTCACAACAACATCAGTAAATATATTGACATTCCCAGAGTTTCTGTACACTTGTCTTCTGGCTTTAACACTTGGACATAAACATGAAATTTGAAACATCAGACAAATTCAGAAAAATTAGAACACAATAAATCTAACCGCATTGTTAACTTTTCAGTTGAAAAAATATTTTGCCTTCATCGGGTAAAAAAATGTCATGTCTTCGCTACATCAAGTCATACAGAAATGTGGTCAAAAGCAGCAAAGTAATACCTTGATGTAGCAAAGGTACACAATTCTTGTACCTGATGATGTTTAAATGTCGCAAATATATATATTTTTTTCTATCTGTTGTGGCTGAAAAATAAGTTATGACAATATATTTACAGGTGGCTTACTTGGCGCGTTGTTCAACCATATTAACTACAAGCTGACAGTGTTTAGAATGAAGTGAGTAATGTTCTATTTGTAAGTGTTTTTTCAAGTTTAAAATCTTCTTATTCTTATAGTCCATGCCATGTGGCCTTTTGTGATCATGACTATCCTCAGGCCTCAGTCACATGAACTGCCAATAGTTTCTGATAATCATGTTTCTCCATGTCATGATGCAAACTGTCCAGCATCTTCTCTCATGGTGTCCACCTGCTTCTTTACCCTGCAGTTTTCCCATTGTGATGACATATTCCAGCTTTCCTTTTCTCATGACATTTCCCAAACATTTGGACTGTCTTCTTCTAATGTGAGCTCTCTTTGTGAGTTAACTTCTTTCAAGAAATCTTCACTACTCTTTCTATTCTTCCACAGTGTTCTCATTGTTCTTCTGTAAAACCACATCTCTGCATCTTCCACATAATTCCTCACTTGCGAGCTAATTATCCATGATTTGATATAATACATCATAACATCAACTATTGAACTGTTTTCTCTACTTCAATTGACAAAGATAAATTGCAGAAAATATTCTTCATCTAGCGGAAGGCTGCCTTTGTATGGGCTGTTCAGCGTTTAACTTCCTTAATATATCTTCCATCCGCTGATATTAAATCTAAATACTTACATACATTGACTTGTTTCAGTTAAATTATCTGCTACCATCAATAGACGTAGAAATGTGAAATGAACTGATCATGTCTCCAGAAGAATAATATATTCTAGTATGCTGGTAGAGTTTTCTCTCATCATTGTTAGCAAACATGTGTCTGATCTCATCCATAGTTGTCATCCAAGATGAAACATTTCATATCCATGACTGTTGTAAACATTCGTCATCCAGCACCAATGTCACAGTACTCAATACATGTCTGTATGTGCTCTGTCTTCTTCTGAAGATGTTGAAAAGTATGGATACTAATAGCATGGAGTGGTCAGTTGGTTTCATTTTCCTTGGCTTCATCATGTATCACAATCCTTCCTGCTGGTGCTGAATTGGATTCCTGATTCCACCAGTTGTTGCTGCACATAATGGTCATTGTGTGTTTCTTCATGCAACAGGTTATCATTCTTCATGCAACAGGTTATCATTCTTCATGCAACAAATGATCATTCTTCATGCAACAGGTGATCATCCTTCATGCAACAGGTGATCATGCTTAAACATTATAATGTCTCCCATTCTCAATCTGTTTTTCACTGGAGGTGCCTTGAGGTCAGCCAATTATTTTAATTTCCCCATATAGTAGCATGACAATTATTCATACCTACCTTTGTCTGTAAATATTAACAGATTTTTAACTTATACAGGTTGCTTCAAACAGAATACTAGTCTTTTAGTTGTATGTAGGTTTGATTAGTTGTATGTAAGTTACCAATGAATCACAGAACATGAACAAGCAAATGATGAAAAGCGTGGAGGCAAGGAAGATATGGTTTCAATGACAAATGTTGCAAACACATTCTACTGCCAGAATAACTGACAATGTGTGATTGGAAAAGGCTAATGAAAGTGATGACTCTGGATAGATCAATTGTTGAAGGGACAGGGGACTGAAAGAATTGGTGCAGGATCAACTGAGACAATGACATAGAGGAATATCAATAGAATTGATCCAGAATTCTATGAACTAAAATCCATGGAGATACATGAATGCCTATTACATTTGGCAGGCAATGTGATGATGAAAGATGACATTGATGAAGTTAGATTATAGAACAGTTTGCACCAACAGAAAGTAACATTGTCAAAGTTTTATATTGTTCATAATATGGATCCCTTGTTAATAAATTTTTCATTTTTTGTGCTATCTAGTGGCTTAAATTAAAAACATTAAAAAAAAAAAAACTGGGCAACTTTCCAAACTTTGACAGTTTTCTTATTGTTTATTGCAAAGCAAAATTGTTTAAATTTACAATTGCCAAAGTTATATATTTAAAAAAAAACCAACATTAACTTTGAAACATCCTGTATTGAGTGTAGATGCTAAGACAAATGAGATACATTCCATGTATGTTATTAGTGTTACTACATATTTCATGTAAAGTATATTAAGTTCACATCTATGTTATATGTGAGCATTTACAAAAGTATGTCATACTTCACGTGTACATGTTATAAAAATATGCCATATTTTTGTTCAGTTGTTGGAAAAGACATAATATATTTCACAGGCAGGTGCTATCAAAGTTAAATATCCTTTACGTTCTTTGATGTACATATTTATATATACATATAATGTAAGTATGAATACATGCAGGTATGTCCAAACAAATTGGCAAAAGATTCTGGAGGTAGTGATGGTGGCAGCCTACACTCCATGTTTTGCATACCTCCTTATATTATTCAGCAATGATTGCAGAGCCATAACAGAGAACAAACAGGACAACAACACTGTACTTGTGAAGGTAAGTTTCTGCTGAAGCCTGCGTCTCCTCTCATACATATATCACCAGCTTTACAAGATTACATGTAGTTAAAGTTTATTGCTTGTCTCACTCTTTGAGCATGAGAGGAACAAGATGTAATATAATTAAAATATATTCTTTCAACATCATTGTCATCAAGTTAGTCCAAAGATGGTGTTGAAGCCAACTGATTAAATCACTTAACTGTACACTGTACTAAGTAACTCTTCAGCTCAGTGTAAAACAGAACCTCATGTCATTGCATGCTTCAATTTCATTATTTATTGAACGTCTCCCCCCCCCCCCCACCCCCCCCCCCCCCCCCCCCCTTCCTATGTATTTTGCCACCACTATTTGTAGTAGTATACCTCCATATCTCATATTGTGAATTTGTTCACCTCTTTTCTGTCTGGCTGACACTTTGCATCCTGTGATAACATCACAACTCAAAAGTTTAAATTTTTCATCTTTTTTTTGGTCAGACTCCAAATTTAAGAAATGTATAGAGCCAAATATGCATAGTGCATTTATATAATTCATTCAAAGAGAAGGTAACAGACTGTTTGCATACAGGTTACCAAATGGCAAGCTACAATTTCTCAACATTGGTAAAACAATAGTTTTCGTTAGTCAGAGTTTAAATAAAAGCTAAATCTGCACACTGTGTGCCAACAACTAAAACAAGGAAAATCACTTATTTTTCTAAACTGAAAAACTTCTTGATAGGCACAAGCAATAGTACAAACCTGCCATAATGCTATGTAATAACAGATGGAATATTTATAATTCTTGTAGATATTTGTGAATTGTTATGTTTTACATCTTTGTTATCATGTTGCTGTCACACAGCTGTGTGAAATGTGATGTATGTTATATTTGTGGTCAGTGTACTACCCAAGTCTATCCCTGACACATCAGAGTCTATGCATTTTGTATATGTGAAGGTGGAGGTTAGATCAAAGTCTATGCATACTGTATATGGGGAGGTTGAGCTGACACATCAGAGCCTGTGCATACTGTATAGATAGCTAGAATGGGTTTCACAAAAGTGAAGTACATAATAACACATGTGATTAAGATTTAATCATTTGTGAGTCACTGTGTAAGAGCTTTGGTCTTTAGTGTCCAGGAAAACTTAAGTGTTTGGAATGTTTTTCTTTTCTTAGCTTGTGAGGTTGAATTGCTAAATAAAATGGTTGGCATTTTGATCTGAGTTGTTATAATATGCTAAATAATTCAGCAAATGATTTCATTGTATAATTTGTGAAGGCCGAGAGGTTAGCAGCTTTCTCCGTAATCCCGAATACTCTTGTGGTTGACGGGAGTACACGAGAATTGGAAGCGGTTCGAGTCGCACCAGTGACTTATGAGAGTATGGAGCCGGTCACTCAGAAAGTCATGGCGTGCTGATGAGCGTAATCTAGCCTAGGAATCAACATACAGCTGAAAGATGCTGATGTTGACCGCAATATCCTGAAACAGGATGGAAACGCGAAAAAAAAAAAATGTTTTATCATTTTTTATTGAGCATTGTTTAGAGCTCAAATTCCTTGAAAAAAAGTGAGACGCGTCAGTTAATCATTCCATATATATTTGAGAATTATAATTGATCAGTTGTATATTTAATGGCACACTACACAATATTCATCATTGTGATTTAGATTCCTATAAATGTAATCAAACTATATTTTGTTATATTATGTTTTGTTATGTTATGCCACATCGAACAATTTCACAGCACATTGGGCATCTCCATGCATGCTCAATCCTCCAATGCAGCAGCCATCCCAAAGTATCTCTGCTCTCTGTTCCCATAGAGAGTTGGTTATTGTATCTCCTCTCTTTCCTTCGAAGGTGGCATTGATGTTCCTGACCAGGCTTCACCCCCAGCTAATGTAATCATGATAGCATCAGCGTCTCATCAACATCCATCAACCCAGCCTGTACTGCATTGATTGTATCGGCGCTGTCTATGCTTCTTTCCATTTGTATTAGTGCATTATTTGCCAGCTGGCCTGGCACGTTCGTTACCTTTAGCTCTGGCATGTCTCAGTGCATACATCCAGGTGAGTGACATGAAGCGCAACTTCTGATTGCTGTCTATTCATTCAGAGGGAAGACTGCTGGTTCCTTTAATCAAACTATTACATTCAGAGGGGAGACTGCTGGTTCCTTTAATCAAACTATTACATTCAGAAGGGAGACTGCTGGTTCCTTTAATCAAATTGTTACATTCAGAGGGGAGACTGCTGGTTCCTTTAATCAAACTATTACATTCAGAGGGGGGTCTGCTGGTTCCTTTAATCAAACTATTACATTCAGAGGGGAGACTGCTGGTTCCTTTAATCAAACTGTTACATTCAGAGGGGAGACTGCTGGTTCCTTTAATCAAATTGTTACATTCAGAGGGGAGACTGCTGGTTCCTTTAATCAAACTATTCAGAGGGGAGACTGCTGGTTCCTTTAATCAAACTATTACATGCTGAATGCTTCTGGAAGAAGAGGCAAGCATTGACCAACACAGAGGGGAACACATGATATTTAAGACATGATAATTCATGAGGAAGATGAACTGGTGAAAGATTTAGTCTTTCTGGTGGGTTGTTGTGAGAGCAACATCCTACAAAGGACCTGCTACATGATAATATTGATGGAATGTTGAATGAGAATGTTCTATTCTTGCAGTTTTTCTGTCAAGAAGGAGAGTACAGTTCATCTGCCAAACTGTTCTTTGACACACCTGAAGCCACAGTGAAACATTTGTTTCATAATGACCCAGGTTGGTGTTTTTCAGTAACTCATTCTGTCCTAACTAACTCACCGTATATTGATCAATTACTCATTACATGATAAAAACACTTTCAATTTTCTTTACAATGCAGTCCCAGCAGTTGTTACTTTTACTCACGTCATTTTAGTGTAACCTAAATATTTATATCCTAATTACTTCTTCTTTAATTATTTTAATTATTTTATTATTAAATTATTTTAATTACTAATTAAAATGTTTTTTTTTCTAGTTGTTGCTTACATGTTTATATCCTAGTTGTTGTTCTTAATGTTTCATTCCTAGTTGTTACTTAAAATGTTTACATCTTAGTTGTTACTTAGTGTGTATATCCTAGTTGTTATTTAAAATGTTAATATTCTAGTTGTTTTTAAAAATGTTTGTATCCTAGTTGTTATTTCAAAAGCTTCTACCCAAGTTGTTACTTCGGACATCTCAATCCTAGTTTGTTGTTACTTAGGATGTTTCAATCCTGATTGTTATTTCAAATGTTTCAATCCTGGTTATTGCTGTAGTCTCAATCCTTGTGTTACCTCAGATGTTTCAATCCTGGTTGTTACTTCAAATGTTTCAATTCTAGTTGTTACCTTAAATGTTTCAATCCTAGTTGTTACTTCAGATGTTTCCATCCTAGTTGTGACCTCAAATGTTTCAATCCTAGTTTTTACCTCAGATGTTTCAATCCTAGTTGTTACTTAAGATGTTTCAACCCTAGCTGTTACTTCAAATATTTATACCCAAGTTGCTACTTAAAATATTTGCTAGCTCCATATTTTGAAAGGCCAGTTTGCACTCAATGTGTGATGTGGTCAGTATCATACCAGCCATCTTTACTGTCCAGATCATTTCCTGGTACCAATGTTAGGCTTGGTTGACCTGACAGCACAGATCAATTTTACAAATTCATCTTTGATGTTAATTCAAACCCATGATCACCGGGTAGAGGCAAGCATGCTAGTCATGGCACTAATGCGGTTGCTTCAAAAGTTAAGGTTTCTGAACATATAGAGACACAGCTGCTTGTCAAAAGTGTTTTGGATGGTAAAGTGTGCAAGAGGAAGTCAACTTTACACAAGGGAGGACTTGCAGGAAGTGCAGGAATTTAAAATCTTCGTGCCTCTAGCTCTGAAGGTAATAGGTTTGTTTTCATACTCTGTCATTTGGTTCATGAGACCCCAGGGAATCGTCAATGGAGCTGAGTTCATTCTGTGTGTTACACTTTCGACAGGCTGCTCTGCAGAAAGAGACCTAGCCCAATGGGATAAAACCCGGTGTAATGAAGTTAAATCTCCTGCCTTTAAGCCACCTTGATTAAAGCCTTTAGTAGTTTTTAATCTGTATTTTGAAAATGTAGTTGGAAATGTTCTTTCAATTAATGTTTCTAACGCTTTATTTTTAGTTGAAGTTGAGAGTTACTGAAAACATGTTTAATATCCTCTAGTTTATACTTCTGTCTTCTACTTCTGTCAGTGTCAAACAATGCATGTATGTTTGCTTATTTTGTTACGTACTCTCTTACACAGGTTATAATTATGATATTTGGGGCATTTTAAAAAACTATAAACAGGAACATACCAGATTCGAACATTGTGCATATTTGCAAGTGGCTACTTCTTCTTGGCTTGTTGGACGTATGGCATTTCTGTACCCAGTGGATTGTTTATTCCGGGTCTTTTGGTTGGAGCGGCATGGGGCAGAATTGTTGGAATCCTGGTGTCGTGGGCACACGGGGTAAGAAATTTGGAATTATGAGTTATGTGTAGCATTTCATCTCTCTCTCTCTCTGTTTCTCTGTCTCTCTCTCTGTGTGTGTGGGTGGATGCGTGGGTGTGTGCATGGATGCATGCGCGCACGAGTGCACACATAATGAAGAAGTGAACTGGCTACACAACCTCGTTTACCATGGCCTAAAATATGTATGGCATTTCTGTACCCAGTGGATTGTTTATTCCGAGTCTTTTGGTTGGAGCGGCATGGCGCAGAATTGTTAGAATCCTGGTGTCGTGGGCAAATGGGGTAAGAAATTTGGGATTAAGATTTGTAACATTTCATCTCTCTCTCTCTCTCTCTCTCTCTCTCTCTTTGCGCGTGCATGCATGCGTGTGTGGGTGTGGGGTGTGTGGGTGGATGCATGCGTGCATGAGTGCACACATGATGAAGAAGTGAACTGGCCACATAACCTCATATACCATGGCCTAAAATATGTGAATACTCAAGAACTTCACACCCCAAGGGCAGTGACTGCTTTATTGTTGCTTTCTGTGTGTGTTTGTGTATATTCACACTGCTATATGCTTGTGAAACATGGACTGTTTATCAGCGACATGCTAGGAAATTAAACCACTTTCACACAGTCTGCCTTAGGAAGCTCTTGAAGATTAAATGGCAAGACAAGATCCCAGACACTGAAGTTCTAGAAAGAGCGTCCATGCCCAGTATCCACACTCTACTAATGAAAAATCAGATTCGCTGGGCTGGTCACTTAATTTGTTATGGCGAGCTGCATTGTGGTAAACGCTTCCAAGGCAGCCAGAGGAAACGCTTTAAAGATACTCTGAAAATCTCACTTAAAGCTTTTGTAATTCATCTTGACACCTGGGAAACTGCTGCTGAGGACTAATTCGTGGCGTACATCATTACATAAGGGTGCAGTCACTTGTGAAGCAACTAGGACTGCATGAACTGTGAAGAAAAGGCTGGACAGAAAAACCACTGCTGGAGATCCTCCTCCTGGATCGACAAGCATTCTTTGCCCACATTGTCAAAGAACATTTCGAGCCAAAATAGGCCTTACCAGCCATCTTAGAACTCACGGCTCCATACTTTCAACCCCACTGGATGGAATTAATGGTCATCATCA
This sequence comes from Cepaea hortensis, assembly GCA_963921405.1. Lineage (NCBI taxonomy): Eukaryota > Metazoa > Mollusca > Gastropoda > Stylommatophora > Helicidae > Cepaea > Cepaea hortensis. Next base: position 104,059,042 of record OY992880.1, read on the forward strand.
TTCTTGATCGGCAAACAACAAACAAACATTTGTGTGAGTAAAAAAGAGAGAGTGAGAGAGCGAGAGACAGACAGACTGACAGACAAGTAGGCAGGCAGGCAGGCAGGCAGACAGACAGGATATTTTGTATGCAGGCATTGATAACCTGCAGAGATTCACATTTCATAGAGATACATATATCATTATACCAGGACATACAGATGTCGTGGGCAGTGACAGAAGGTCAACCAGTTGATAGAGCTGACATTATGAATGCCTTTAGAGAGTTGAACAGAAATTATAATTTTCTATTCAGTGAAGAATATACTCGACACATTGAGAAATCCTAATAATATTTAAATTAGAAAGTCTTTCTTTGGAACAAAATAGAGGCAGACTTAAAAACACACGGAGAAGAGGATGAGAGAGAGAGAGAGAGAGAGAGAGAGAGAGAGAGAGAGAGAGAGAGAGAGAGAGAGAGAGAGAGAGGAATAATATGGGAAGGACATGAAGGGAACTAAAGAAGATAGGAAATGGTGAGACAGATTGACGTGAGTTGGTTGAGCATTTATTCTCCAAAGGCAGTTGGGGGAGTGGGGGGGTATCATTATACCAGGACATACAGATGTCGTGGGCAGTGACAGAAGGTCAACCAGTTGATAGAGCTGACATTATGAATGCCTTTAGAGAGTTGAACAGAAATTATAATTTTCTATTCAGTGAAGAATATACTCGACACATTGAGAAATCCTAATAATATTTAAATTAGAAAGTCTTTCTTTGGAACAAAATAGAGGCAGACTTAAAAACACATGGAGAAGAGGATGAGAGAGAGAGAGAGAGAGAGAGAGAGAGAGAGAGAGAGAGAGAGAGAGAGAGAGAGAGAGAGAGAGAGAGAGAGAGAGAGAGAGAGAGAGAGAGAGAGAGAGAGGAATAATATGGGAAGGACATGAAGGGAACTAAAGAAGATAGGAAATGGTGAGACAGATTGACGTGAGCTGGTTGAGCATTTATTCTCCAAAGGCAGTTGGGGGAGTGGGGGGGGGGGGGTGCAGAAAATAAAGAGCCTATACAGAAGAAACTAGGATAGCAAATGTTCAGACTGAAGATCTATGCCGCTAGAAAAGAACAGCACAATATGAGCTTGAGGAAGCCTGAAGATTGAACTGGAACAGTTGGTAACTGTATGCTGCTGAATTTATTATGAAAGAGATTGAAGCACCCATAGGCTTGTCTAGAGTCTCTCTTATGCCCATTATCCCCTATTGGAGCCTAGGTCCTCAACTAGTTCATGTGACACTTTGGCTATCTCCTGCAGCTTGCTCTGTGTCTTTCCTGTATCAATTATCTCTGTCTCTAGTTCTTGATTGCTGGGATCTTGCAGTTAAAGTTTTCTATGGGGATGGGGTAGTCAGCTCCAACAGCAACCATTCTTAGTTGCCTCTTATGACATGCATGGTAGGTTACAGTGTTACTATTCTTGGCTTCCCTTAAAGAGGCTGGAACACTCAGATGTTGTCAAAAGTGCAATGATGATAACTTTAACTGAACTGAACTGAATTAAATGAGAAATGTTGGTCTGCTACTGAAAGTAGTGAACTAATACATCCATTAGAAATGTCAAAGAGAAACAAATACATAACACAGGCATGCAAGAACAATTGGTCTCTGACATATTGAGCAGAAGAGAATGACTGAGAACAGAGGACAGTGGAGTGACATGATCAGACAACTTAAACACGTCTTCAGACTGACAAAGAAGACTTCCAAGAAACAATTATATAACACAGGCATGCAAGGACAATTGGTCTCTGACATATTGAGCAGAAGAGAATGACTGAGAACAGAGGACAGTGGAGTGACATGATCAGACAACTTAAACACGTCTTCAGACTGACAAAGAAGACTTCCAAGAAACAATTATATAACACAGGCATGCAAGGACAATTGGTCTCTGACTTATATTGAGCAGGACTTATATTGAGCAGAAAGGAATTACTGAGAACAGAGGACAGGCGACTTCAACACATTTTCAGACTGATAAACTTGACACTGCACTCCAGGCTTAGAAAACACAAAATATAATGGAAAGAATATCATCTAGTGTTTTCAATGAATGTGATTCAGTTATTAAATACACACTTTAAAAAAAAAATAAAGAACAATTTTACACTTGTTTCTTGTTACATTCAGGATTGGGTGCAACTGCCCTTTTACTCTTTGGTTGGTGCCTCTGCCATGTTAGGTGAGTTCATAAGGATTTATTGTTATTAGTTTATCCTAGCCTTACACTTTTCAGTGTTAGGTGAGTACAGAAGGATTTATTATTGTTAATTGTTTATCGTAGCTTGTACTCCTTTCGGTGTTATTTGAGTTCATAAGGATATATTTTTGTTATTAGATTATCCTAGCTAGCCTGGAAGAAAAACTTTTCTGGCAAACATCATCTTTAATGAAAACAAAATGAGTTTGTTTATACTTACTAAAAGAGCTGTGTTGGCATGGTGGTTAGTCTGCTTGCCTACCTGTCAAGTGTTTGTTTGTAAAGGATCACTTTAATTTCACATGGATATCTCCACAAGTGTTGCAGTCTATTTCCGCAGATCACACAAGGAGAATCTCAGCACAGTGCACTGAGCACCTGAGAGGGTCCAGAATCGCATATGCTATACATTTGTTGTGTGGGTAGCTTTTCTAATTTGGAAATTTTCACTTTCATAATTTTCACAAGGATGCCAACCAGTGGACATTCATGGCAGAATGCAGGCAAACAAGTATGGTTACACATATGGTTACAAACAAGTATGGTTACACATACGTGGAAGACAACAGTGAAGGACTGGTTGCAAATGTTTCAGAAACAACATGAGTTAACAAATGATCTTCCATGGCTGGGTCAGGCACACATTGTTGTGACAGAAGAAGCCATCGCTAGCAAAGATTTATGCAACAGTACAGCAAATCACCATTGGAGCTTATGGTCACTTACGAAATTTGATGTGTCATTTGGGACAGCTGAAAATGTGGTTCATAAGGAACTGAAGTATCAGAAGGTGTGTTCACATTGACTGACACATGGGGTGGAGTTTGAACCACTTGCTGCAATACGAAGTGGAGGGTGATTGATTTCTGTTCCTCATAATGCCAGGTTAATCATGGTGCCATCACTTGATTGAACCATGCACCAAAACAAGCAAGCACACAATGGAAACATCCTGGATCACCAAAACACAAAATCTTCTTCTTCTTCTTCTTCTTCTTCTTCTTCTTCTTCTTCTTCTTCTTCTTCTTCTCCTCCTCCTCCTCCTCCTCCTCCTCCTCCTCCTCCTCCTCCTCCTCCTCCTCCTCCTCCTCCTCCTCCTCCTCCTCCTCCTCCTCCTCCTCCTCCTCCTTCTTCTTCTTCTTCTTCTTCTTCTTCTTCATTCATCCAGAGAGTTTTTTCGGACGTGATTGCGTTGTGCCTGTTTACAGTAGAGCTGCGTTTTTGCACCGTTAGGCCGACACATCCGGCTTCTGCGGGCATTTGTTGACCAGGTTAACCTTCCCGGGACAAAATGTTCAAGTCATAGGTTTCTGCTGGTAAGGATATACTGACCTCATTTTATGACCATGAAGAGTTTTGTTGGTGAACTTTAAAGACATCATGTCCCACACTAAAATGTTTCAATCCCTTGCTAGTTCTCCTGCCTCATGCACCATCAATCCCAGGGTGCCTGCAGTGTCTTGTGTCCATCTTCATACTAGTCGACCCATGCCTCTTCATCCAGGAACCATGCCTTCCATTACTGCTCCTTCCAAACCGCTGTGTCATTTAATATGGCCAAAGTATTTCAGTTTTGAGCCGTGCTGTTTAAGAACCAGTTTTCTTTGATGTTCACATCTGAGCATGTATCCAAATATTTGTGCCCCTTCACTGAACAGTTTTGCAGTTACTCTCCTGTTACAGGTCTTTTTTGTTGTTGCATGTTTTCTCATGAAAATTCTCAACTCTTTCAAGTCCAGAATGTTACAGCAGCTGCCCAAAAGAGGAAAAAAAAAAAAAGAAAATCATTATTGTATTACTTTCTCAGGGGGAAGATATATACAACTAGTTTTTTTTTTTTTTGCTCTCGCTCGCTTTGAACTCCAGCATAATCCATACAAGCTACTTCCAGTAGTGCTGGACTGAATTTTGCATGTTGATTAGCTTTCCCTATTAACAATGTTCCTCCCCATCAGGCTGACCCACTCTGACTTCAGAGGTACTTGTAATTTACATCCCCAAGTCAAGGACGACAGGTCAACATTTTAGTCCAACTGTCTAGTGTAGGGGTTCAACTCCTTACTTTGGCATCAGCCCACCAGATGTTTGAGAACACGTGTTCTTATCCATTCGGCCATGCTGATCTACTATACATTTAGTCAAAAATTAAATAAATTGTCAGTTGTTTTAGTATACTCTATAAAAGGCTGAAGGTGAGAGGGTCGACTTCATTGCACCAGGTTTTATCCAATTTGTCTTGGTCTTTCTCTGCAGAATGGCAGTCTGAAATCCAAGAATATTCCACACATTTTATAGCTCCAGTAATGACCTCAGGGGTCTCCAGAAAAATTGCACTCATGATCTGAACCATGCAGTCTGAAAAAGTCGCTTAAAAGTCGACAGGGTCGACTTCATTGCACCAGGTTTTTATCCCATATGGTTCAGTCTCTTTCCACAGCACGGAAAGTGTCGCACAAAGCATGAACTCCATAGCTCCAGCGATGACCTCCAGGAGTCTCCAAAATAATGCGCTCGTGAACTGAAGGACGCGACCCGGAATCGAACCAACAAGCTTCGAAGCCCAAGTCAGACGGCTTGACCACTTCGAAATGGAGACTCCCATGCAGCCTGAAAACGAACTCATAGCATTTAGAGCATGAGACAGACCACTTCACAAACGTAACAAGCACAATGACATATGGCATGTTGGTTGGCACACATGAAGAATTGCTAGTTGCCAATTGGCATACATATGGTGTGTTGTTTGGGGCAGAAATAGTTAGTAATACATTTTGTTTGCATGATTTCTTAGGCTAATTGTTTCATATTCTTCACAATTAATTGATCCATGGTCCTGTTCTTATCATATTTTGAAAACCAACAACAAATGAGCGCTGAGTAAAAGACACAGCAACAAAGGAAACAACATCTTGATTTTGGATGTATGTGTTGTTTCAGCAGAGAAGGACATCAGAGGGAATGAATCTGAATTGGTTTCAACTAAAGCATTATTAGGACAATGAGCATCTGTGCCCGGTGGTCTTTACTGAAAGTGATGGGATCTCTTTGGTTTTGCTCGGACTGCTGTGATGTTGATTCAGTATCAACCAATAACCATATTTCCTTACTGTAAATAAACTTTTCAAATGTGACTTCATCAGTATATTATCTAGATATTTTTTGGGTATCTTGTGATTGAATCACCACATTTGTCTTTTGTTTAGGAGGTATAGTTCGTATGACAATCAGTTTGACAGTTATAATCATGGAAGCCACTTCAAATGTCCCACTTGGTCTGCCAGTGATGCTTTCTCTCATTGTAGCCAAGTGGGTAGGAGATCAGTTCAATGAGGTAAAGTGGGTAGGTGGTGGAGGATATGTGGATGGGTGAGTGCTGGTGGATTATGGGATGGGTGGGGAGATGTGTGTGGTGGGGGATGTGGGGGATGGGTGGGTGGGTGCATGTATGTGTGCCTGGGGTGTGAGTGTGGATGTGTGTGCGGGGTGATGTGTGGTGGGTGGGGAGATGGGTGGGGAGATGTGTGGGTGGGGGAATGTATGTGTGCCTGGGGGTTGTGTGTGGTTGGGTGGGGGTGTCTCATAACATGGTAATATGCATTGTTTATATTTACAACATTCATTTGACAATGTTGTTATTTTTCCTATGTGAATGTATCAAGCACTATTGATGAACGAAAGTTGAGAGATTGGAAGGGCCAAATGCGTGCCCAATTAGTTACCCTTTGAAAATAAAGTTTGTTCGTTCGTTCATTATCTCTCTCTCTCTCTCTCTCTCTCTCTCTCTCTCTCTCTCTCTCTCTCCTATCTCCCTCTCTTCTATCTCCCTGACACACACACAGAAAGAGAGAGAGAGAGAGAGAGAGAGAGAGATGGGTTGAAATGTCCCATAGAGGTATGCCATTATTGTTATTTTAACACGTCTGATAACCCATGGCATCGTGACCAGTGATTCTTCATCATTGCACAATTGTTTATGTGGCCTGTGAGCATAATTTATCTTGTTCTTATGCTTTTGATAACACCTACAGCTGTGAGTATTTCAAAATTTCCTTTCTTCTTTGCCTACAATATTCTGAAATTTCTAAAAAAAATACTGTCTCCAATAACTCCACTTCCTTCACCATGTCATTACTCATTGTTCAACATTCACAAACAAGAACAGACCAAACATAAACTTTCAGTAAGTGATTTTTCTACTACTTAAATACAACTTAGCATCATCTATTTACTGACTGACTGGCACCTTGCCCTCTTGACAGATAATAGTTTGTAAAATGTAGTTATGCCACTTCATAGCACAAAGCTGAGGTAAATTATAGAGACCATGTGTTGCCCATGCAGCATGATCTCTCTCATGGCCTGCCTAGTTTATGCAAGAGGAAAGGTAACACCAATACATCTGAAACAAGACAAGATGCAGAACTAACTGTCTGCCTGTCAGAACATCCATCCTAGACCAGTTACCGACCAAGGCTTAGGGCATAGTCTACCGTGCCATGACATTTAGTCTTTAGGTTGTATTTCCTCACACTAAAATAAGGCTAATACTCTCCCAATTGTGCTTCTCCACCTGAAGCCGTTGGCACAATTTGGAGTGTCAGGTTTGGTGAGCACCTTACAACACACATCAGTTAAAAAATTATTTACAATGTACCAATGCCTGGAATAAACTATTCATTGAATTGTTTTCACATTTACTCTTCATTCTGTTTATGTAGGGAATTTATGACCTCCATATACATCTGCAAGGTGTACCAATATTAGGATGGGAGCCACTGCCAATTTCTACAAACATAAGCGCAAAGTAAGTAATAATACTTTCTATTTGTTGTTACAATTTTACTTCCTTCATATTCTGTGACTTGAGTACATAAGGTTTCCTATTACAAAAATGTGCTGCTTTGAGACCAACTACCACATGAACTATTGAAACACCAACTACATAGGAATATTTGAATGTTTGTCAAATTACACACGTTTTTCATAAGGGACAATTAAATTCTTACCTACAACCTATTATACATGGTGAAAATATTTGTAATTTCACAATGAACAAAGTCCATAGCCTCTATGTATGGCATTCATCTAGGACAGTGGTTCTCAACCTTTTTTGGCCCATGCACCCCTTCACCATATGTTCAGAATGTCATCCCCCCACCCTTTTCGCATTTCCTCCCTTTAAATTCCTCCCTCTCCCACACAGTATACATAAAAACGGAAGATAAATTAACAACACATACTAGAACAAGTCTAGATGTCTATATAAAATGTGATTTATGGGTCTACTTACGTTATAAAATGAATTTCAGAAGGGAGAGAAGTACAGAACTGTAAAGTTTGGAGGGAAAAACAATATCAAGTAATCGGTTTTTGTATTAACGCGATCTTGAAATAATCTTAATTCCCCCCTGGAAACCCTAAAATTCCGCCCTATGGAGGAATTTCCCACCGGTTGAGAACCACTGATCTAGAGGTTACGTTCAGCATCTACTACATGCTATACTTCATTTACAGTGGACAATTAAACCATATTGACAACATAGATTATAACCCTCGTCATCGTGCCACCTGCACATTTAGAAGCGGATTGTTAAGTCCCATCAAAAATAAAATGTGGGACATACTAGACATTCTCCATTCTGTAACACCAAGGTTCTTACTGTCAAGTGAAGTGATGAATTTTAAATAATCGCACCAGGAGGACCCAAGATGTTGACCGCCTTCTGTAGGGTGATTATGTCTCAATCTGTGATGCAGGATCCACTCGTGATCCAAACATAGTGACTGTCTCACCATTAGATATAGGATCCTCACACATAGTGACTGTCTCCAATGAAGCAAATTTAATAATTGTGTGTATTTCATACAGGCCAGTCACAAGATACCATTTGTCCTTTATCATGAATATAATTTACTTATGTAACATACTATCCTCTTCAGAAGTTTGTTTTCTGTGAGAGTGGGTTCACAGTGAAAGAGTGCAAAAGATACTTTTTCTCCTCCTTGTTGTTATCTTCCTGGGGAATGTATAACTTTCAAGCAAGAGTGTCTGAACAGGAGGTTAACTAGTCATTTTTGTACACTGCTACTAACTTCAGAATTAGGTTTATTTTCTTGACTCTTGCTACTCGTCCAGTGTCCCAGTCTCATATCTATTGGGGTCATTCTCTTTAGTTTTTCCATTTATTAACAACCCAATAATTTTTTAAGACTGTCAGCCTGGTCGAGTGTAAGGAATTCTGTCTGCACAGTCTTCCGTAATCAACCGCCCCGTTACACCTTGTAACAAATAATCATCTTTGGGGGGGGGGGGAACTATGTTACAGAGCTTTCCTTCCCCTCTCCGAGCTCAGAAATCACCAGGATGTGCAAATCCAGTACTAAAACTTAATTTCTGTTGAGAAGCATTTGAGGATGTAACCAAGTCAGAATTCAGCACAACACATACAGACTAATGGGGCTTATGTCTGAGTTGGTCATGTGTTCTCCCCAATTTTTAGGTATATTCATTGTCAACAGAGTCCATCCCAATACCCGGAGGAAAATGAAGGGTTATGAAAAGTAGAATCCTTAGCAACTGAGGAAGAGGATGATCAGTTAGCTTATTTATTGCCTTGATGTGCAGATGTCTGTTTAATCCTCTGCAGATCAGTAATGAGCCATCCTGTAGCTGTGTTCAACATGAGGGAATCTGTTGCAAGAATTGTCAGAGTTCTTAAGGAAGAACCCCACAATGGCTTTCCAGTAGTGGAGGGTTATGATCCAGATAATCCTGTGGTAAGCTTCATAAATTTGCATGTTTTAGTGCAGGGTTATGATCCAAATAATCCTGTTGAAGGCTTAATAAATGTGCATGTTTTAGTGGAGCGCTTATGATCCAGATAATCTGTGGTAAGCTTCATAAATGTGCATGTTTTAGTGGAGGGTTATTATCCAGATAATCCTGTGGTAAGCTCCATAAATGTGCACGTTTTGTAGCATTACATTTATTGTTGAATGGTTTTCTGTTATTGTTGTTGTATAATTGTGTCTAAATGTTATGCATATTTAGGGATTCAAGTCCTAAAGGTATTGTGTCAACAGCTAACTTTAAAATTTGTTAGGATTAATCTTGAGCAAAATATTCCCAGGACAATTGTTCTCAGAGGAATCAATGTCATACCCCCTTGACTTATTCTCAGACAAGAGTAAGGGTGAAAAAATAGGACTAACTGTGTACATGTGTTTCACATTAAACATTCATAAAGCGTTGGGAACTATAAACAGCAGGCCAGTGAAGCATAGCTTCATAGCAAGAAGACCCGACCAAGAACAGAATATTTATAATTATGCTGAAGAAAGTTATACTTTCCATTACTTTCATCTTTATTTCTGTAACCGCTTTTTCTCCTCACAGGATAATTATTACAATCCTATATAAGATCAGAGATATGTCTTGGCACAACTATAGTGTATTACCATATCCATATGGCGTTGTCCTTTTAGCGACAATAGTCAGCTGGGGATGGTCCTAATCTGATCAGCTTAGAAAAGTCCCCTTTTTATGTCAACACTGCACAGTGTACCTCAGTATATAGTTGCTACTTATAGCTGAAATTATACTTAAGAAAATAGTAATATTGTAATCAATTAACTTTATCACATGCAGGTAATTATGATGATAATTAAACCCCAACTTTGCATGCAATAACCTAAGTTCATAAAAAATTATTCACTGAAAATTATAAACCAAAAGCTTTGAAATAATACCTCAATATTCTTTAAGATCATACCTGCACTGCTCTCCTTGCTATGTATTATTAACAAGAAATTAACCCCAAAACACAACAGTAGTTAACCAAACATGCAACTTGATTTAATATATGTTCTCTCATAAATAAATAACAATAATCAATATCAACCATCGTAAATGTTAACTGTCATATATAAGTTCTGAAAACATTATAATTAATCTTGTTATTATTTCCCCAACTCATTAATATAAGTAATAATCTCTTACATCCATAACAAACATAATCGCTAAATATAATTGTAAATCTATTAATATAATTGTATTCTAATATAATACTATTTCCCATGATTATATAAAGTCTAACTATCCTATGTTAACTTCATTAATGAATTAATATAATTTAATCTTAAAATAACAAAGCATTTCCTATATCTGTCCTCAAATTCAGGAATATAAAGCAACTGCATTACTTCCTATATATTCGTATATTAATTTACTGCACATCCTGTAGGTTAACTATTGACATAGGCTGATTTATATAGTCACTGTTTTCTACTATCTAACTATATATATAATCCAATAATCTCATATTGCTAACACGATTACTTCCCTAAACATTAGTCATTAGCTAATCAATAGTACATGAAAATGTAAACACGATCGCTTAATACACATTTCCACAAGATAATAATCTCATCTCATCATGTTCCTCTTGTACCTTGCGGTGTCGAAGTGAAGTATAAACAGCGGGAGAGTGCCCACTTATGGGCTTCATGTATCAATATTCCTATGGTCTCTGTTATTCTCTGCGTCCATTGTTTACGTGGTCGGCCTCTTCCTCTGCTTCCATCTGGTCTGTACATCATTGCTTGTTGTGGTATACTGTTAGTTGGTAAGCTACTTGCATGGTCAAACCATTTGACTTGCTGCATGGTCAAACCATTTGACTTGCTGCCTTCTAATAAAATCTAGTGCAGCTATAACCCCCATGTTAGTCCTGATTGCTTCATTTCTGATCTTATCTCTTCTTGATAATAATCGACTATCTAATTACTGCGCACAGATAGTTTACCATTCAACATCTTATCACTCGACATGTCTAGAAATCAATATCACACAGTTCTTATTTTTAATTAAAATGTCTCTAATAACAAATTTCTAAAATGTCCATAGTCTAATTCACGGTTTTAATATTTGTTCACGAATGTTATAGTTTCATTTCTGTATAGCGTTCTGCAAACACATTTCTATTAACAATGTCCTTATCCAGAATTATGGAATCATATCCTCAATTAACTATACTGCCTTGTTGACACAGTCATACATTCTCTGGTCACTTAGCTAGGACTCGTCTGCTATGACCCCGTTGTGTTCCTCCTGTGATATCTTGTGTTGATCGAATGTTGATGTTCAATCAACGCTTCACTGTTAACTTGATATATTTTTCTGTACTTCTCAATGCCGCACTCGCTGTCGTATTTGTTCATGGTCATTTCACTCACTCTACTTATTGTCAAAACCACTACTGTTTTCGGTTTCTCATCACATAGTTAGTTATACACACAGTTTCATTTCTTATCCTTCCTGTGTTAAAAAGAAATCGATATTCGTTTCACCTGTCTAAAAGTTGAACTCTCGGTGACCTGATTTTAATAATTCGTAGGGGATATTTCCTTCACACTTCATTCCTTTTCTGAACATGTTATGTCAACATTATAAACTAAGCGATTTGTTATTGTGTCTTTCCACTTCAGAACAAATTTTCCTGATCATTTACATAATAATAATGCACTGTAATGTTCTAATTTTGCATAATGTGTACATTAACACTGTATTCGCAAACTGTTTGTGCTTGTTACTTAAATTTACCGGCACAAAGTTTAGTTACAAGTTCACATTTTACTGTTCAATTTCACTGTGAGCTTTCTCTTTATGTGTGTTTTATAGTTCACCAGTTTGTCACTTGACTTTCATGTTGTCAGTTGTCAAATTATACAATCTGTTAGTGGTGTTCTTGATGATTCTTCATTACTTAACTTCTCTTGATTAACATATTCAGTCTAGGGTTATACTTTCCCATTGTTCACATCTCTATTGCAAGTCCCCATTGTTGCCAGGGAGCGAGATAAGGATCTTTATTCGCTGGTGCGCTCCTGGTCTTGATAGAGGGTGCGTTAAAGCCCTCTAGTGGTTATTTATAGAGAGTGCCTGACTGCTCACAAGGTCGACAGGGTCATACGCACTCTGCGTTTGACTGAAGGTTGACTCGTCTCTGATATATATTTGTTGCTGATATGTTGACTCGTCTTTATCAAGTATAACTATATTCATGTTATGACTTCTTTCTCTTGATCTCCACTCCATGGACTTGATGTTGAGCTACACATTAGAACCACTATTATAGTTAGTTACCTTTGACTGTCACTCGTTGCTTCTGAACACACACAAACTATAAACGAGTGGAACATGACTCTTAACGATCAACTCAAGCAATTCAGGATTCGTTTTCAATGTCTGTTAATCGCTACAATAAAATACACATCATTTATTCTAACAAATGTGCTACACCATAATCTACTGGTTCTAAACTTAACACAATCTAAGTTTTAAAAAGAGTGGCGTAATATTTAGCCATACTTCCTGCACACCTGAAACCAGGCCTGCACTTGACCATGGCTCCATGCAGACTGATCGCCCGGAGGAGACGTCCCCTTGCCCAGTGATTCGCCTTGCTGTTTTCATGCAAGGTGTGAAACTCGACTTGCTCAATCTTCGCGCTGAACTGCTTGAAGATTTGGACTATCTGCACTACGTGCCCCATGATCTAATATGAATCGTGGCAGGGGAGACAAACCTGTTACAAAAAATATGTAGTTCTGAAGTCAATACAGGGCAGAACTAATAAGGCGTATTCACCTGGAACCCATTAATAAGTTCTTCTTATCAAAGTTTCTCTTATAAGAGTTCAAGCATATAGTAATGCATTTACGATGTATAATACAGTAATATTCTTCACATCAGAAATTCGCCACATCTGAGATAGCCTTAAGCGGTTTGCACTGGATATGAACCAACAGGGGTGGTCATATGAGGGAAAGTCAATAAGTAAGTCACAAATGGCTGTAGAAAATAACTAAATATGATAAAAATTTGAAACCAGTTTATTTTTATACATACATTGTCCCTTTATTTCTTAACATAATTTCCACCAACTTTGATGCACTTATCCCATCATTTTATCAGTCCTCCTATACCGGCTGCATAGAACTGCATGCTTTGTTTTCTAAACTACGTTTTCACTTCACATTCAACTTCGGCGTCATTCGCGAAATGTCTCCTGCCAAGGTGATTTTTCAGTGGATCATGTGAGCACCCTATTGCAGATGCTACAGCATCTATCGTTACTCGCCTGTCACATCTAATCATCTCCTCCACCCGTTGCACGGATGCTTCTGTTGCAATTTCAACAGGACGACCAGATGGATTTCATCATCAATATTAGAGCATCCTTGAGAAAATTTTTCTACCCAGCTATGCACCGCTTTACGGGACAAACATATGCCAGCGTAAAGAGGAAGCATTTCCTTATGAATGTCCTTTGCTGGCAGTCCTTTTGCCCACAAAAACGCACAACAGCACGTTTCTCTTTGGTTGTACACTCCGTGATCAGTCGCCATTTTGTTTATTCACTGCGCATGTGCATGAGACACCTACCGCCACTTGACAAACGGGAATATAAAGTTCAATGTTGCTGTCACCTAATGTCACCTATAGAAAACACCAACTACATTTACCTGCCATCCCACAGAATTGTGTGACTTACTTATTGACGTGCCCTCGTACTAACTGCTACGTCTTTCATCTTTTGGTTAGCGGGTGTCCACAGTGTCCATCCATTACTTTCTTTGTCTTCCTCTGGTTCTATCTTCAGATCTGGTTTGGTTGTATGCCTTTTTTTTTGGTTTGAAGCACAATAACTATCATCTGTCAAGACAGCAAGGTGCCGATAAGTAGCTCTACAAGCATAGCGTACCACAGCAATTAGCTCCATTCCTATTAAACCAGTGCCATTATTCTTGAAGATAATACAGTAATGTTTTCTGTCGCACTTCGTTTTTCTGTGATGTAGTTACTTGTCTAATCTCAGTAAAGATAACCTCAGAGATATCAAGCACATAATTTTCTAAAAATTATCTAGGAAAAGAGAGTGCTTCAAATTATCTATGAAAAAAAACGGTGTTTAAAATTATTAGGAAAAAAACAATTTTTAAAATGATCTAGGAAAAAACAGTGCTTAAAAGTATCTAGGAAACAACAGTGCTTAAAATTATCTAGAAAAAACAAACAGTACTAAAGAAGAGAATTGTCTGCCACATATAATTATGCCTTGACCTAATATATGTAAAAGCCTAACACCTGACACCCTTATGATAGTATCTGTCATGTGATTATCTTTACCTTGAATGTTTTTCTTATGGACTGAAGAATATCAGTATAATATGCAAGGATTAGTAACAGCATGACTTTTTGTCTACATAAAGTTTACCCTGAAAGTGACAACAATATATAGATTAACTTTATGTTTCTTTCAGATAGAAGACAATTGTGAAACCTTTGGTACATTCAGAGGACTGATATTGAGAAGTCAGCTAGTCACCATGCTGCAAAAGAAGGTGATAAGATTTGTGTAACTTAGCAGTTAGAGTGTTTATGTATAACAGTTATTTAGATGCCAGCTGGAAACTAAGCTGCAAAAGTATGTTAGCAGTTGTTTTTATGTAGTGACATGTTATAAAGTGAACTTCTTGTTTGCACATCTGGGGATCTCTGTGACAAAGTAGCTAAATAAGCCTCATGCTCTGTGATGAAGTGGTTAAACCATCAGCCTCATGCTCCGTGATGAAGAGGCTAAACCACCAGCCTCATGCTCTGTGATGAAGTGGCTAAACCACCAGCCTCATGCTCTGTGAAAAAGTGGCTAAACCACCAGCTTCATGCTCTGTGATGAAGTGGTTAAACCACCAGCCTCATGCTCTGTGATGAAGTGGCTAAACCACCAGCCTCATGCTCTGTGATGAAGTGGTTAAACCACCAGCCTCATGCTCTGTGATGAAGTGGCTAAACCACCAGCCTCATGCTCTGTGATGAAGTGGCTAAACCACCAGCCTCATGCTCTGTGATGAAGTGGCTAAACCACCAGCCTCAGGCTCTGAAAATCGTGGGTTCATTTCTAGACTCCATCATTTGGTTCATGAAT
Organism: Cepaea hortensis; assembly: GCA_963921405.1. Taxonomy (NCBI): domain Eukaryota; kingdom Metazoa; phylum Mollusca; class Gastropoda; order Stylommatophora; family Helicidae; genus Cepaea; species Cepaea hortensis. The sequence continues at coordinate 104,074,273 of OY992880.1, forward strand.
GAAATTTTCTTGAAGACTCCTGGGTGGGGCTCATTGCCAGAGCTATGGAGTTTGTGCTTGGTGAAAGGCCTTTAGCAGGCTGCTCTGTCAAAAGAGACCAAGCTATATTGGATAAAACCTGATGCAAAAAAGTCAATGCTCTTGCTGTAAGCCACTTTTTAAAACATTTGAAGATATGATTATATATAATGTATGCACATGTCTGGTCTGGCACATACATTGATGACCAAGACTCCAGTTCTATCTGTCATCATATATGTTCATGAAATTGTTATTGCTTATTTTATTTTTCTTTGCCCAGTCATTAAGCTTTTCACACAGATCTTTCTCTGTCTTCCTTTGCTTCTGTTGCCTAGTTTTTTCTGGCTTAAGGGCAGTTTTTCTGTTCAATCACTTCTGCTAATATGCCCATTATTTTTATTTGTCTTTTCCTGATGGTTATATCTAGTAACATCTGCAGCTTAAAAATACCTCGTTATTTGTTTTCTTCATTGTTCCCAGTTTTCTCAAAATTCTTCTCTAATACGACTTTCTTCATTTCATTATAAATTTTCTAGCATTTGTATCTGTACAGAAGAACAGACCAAACATAACACTTCAGCAATCAGATATTTGTCCATATTCATCTTCTTCTTCCTTTGTTCTCCTGAAATTAACTGTCTATATCTGCACTGTTGTTTCTTGTATAAACTTCATTGTTTTTTGTTTGTTTAGTTCACTCAGTGGTCCATAAAGTTTATGTTACATTGTTGTTTTTCTAGGCCCAAAAGTTTGCCTAGACATGTTGTATTTGGGATAGTCTTGGAGTGTGTGATATTTGTCCTTATAATATTTCTGGTTTTCATGATGCTACTCATTCATTCATAAGAGTCCTTGAACTTAGTGTATCCTTTATCTTTGTGTCACATATTCCATGAGACATCACTCTATAGCCTTGATATGAAAAAATTATCCTGTTTTTGTATGTTTAAATCTTTACTACCTATTGAGCATTTTACAATTGTGCTTTCTTGAAAACTGCCATGCATTTGTTCTGGTTAAATATAATGATAATGTCTTTATTCACTCTCCTTCGCCACCTTGTCAAGAGTGATTATAGGCTACTTTCTGACTCTGAAATTAAATAATACACACACACATGCACTCACGCACATGCTCAGAGACACACACGCATACATTGACTTGTAGCAGTAATTGAGTATGGATTGGGATTGCTCACTGTGTCAAAGAGTCAGCTAGTGAAAGTAGAGTACATACAGAATGAAGCTATACGGGTGATCCTAGGATGCACAAGGGGCATGTCGGCAGTGTGTATGCAGTACAACATATCTTTAGTTGTGGACAGGCCGAAGATGCTGCAGGCTAAGTCACATCTCAAAGTGGCCACAGACAAGGAACACACTCTGCATGTAGCGCTGGACACAGTTAAGGGTCACAGGCTGATAAGAGACAAATCAATGGATGGCTCAGGCAGAGGACACAATCAGAGAAGTATGTAAGCTTGAGAACATTAGAAAGGAAAGGAGTGGGTCAGAATGCTAGAGGAAAAGTCAGACTTGTGCAGGATTATTATAACAACATTGGACCGGGAGTGCAGAGGTTGGCCAGCATGCTGCGCAGAATAGGATATGCAACAATTGATTCATGACAATTCGTGCCCAGGTGATGTAATCATTTACTCTCTGTGCTAAAAGGCAAAAGAAATTCCTGTGGGATTCGTAGCGATGGTTATGGACAGTTTTTAATGCAGGAGAGCCTGACAAATGATACCAGAAATATAGTCTGAGAATGAAGGTAGAGGCAGTCACTGCAGCATTTAGTTGGCTTGAGGACAAACAGCACACTCATGTTGTGATTGAAAAAGACTCACAGAGCATGTTGAGTATCATGCTTTATGCAGAGTGGCATGCTTCAATTAAAACATCAAAATAGAGAGCATCCATTGTATCTTTTATTCAGAACATGCTGGTGTGTTGGACAATGAGCAGGTGGACAGATTGGCTGGGTCTTCACTGCTGGGTGGGGTAATGGTGCATGATAAGGCAGATGTGGGCAGGAACCTTTGGAATCGTGTGAATAGTGTGGACAAACAATTAAATCAACTTAGCCTGGAGAGAATGGTGTGGTAGGGAGTGACCAGAGGATCTGAGTGACACTCAGTACTTTGTGGAAAGGCCAAATGGAACACATTATCAGACCGTATCTGGTACCATTAATATTGGGACTCTTCAAGGCATCTCCCATCAGATGTTTAAACTGTTCAGAGATAGTTGTACTGATTCACTTGTTTAAGAATATTCCCACTTACCTGTATATTACATTGTGGTATTTCTTTCTTCTTAGTGACGACCATAATCTCTGTCTTCTTACAATTTAATTCTAACCCTAGTTTTTCACTGTGTGCAATAACCATATCTACAAATGTTGCAGATCCTGCTCATTGTCTGCAATCAATACTGTATCATCCACATATCTGGTTCCAAATGTTGCTGTATGTAGCCGGGGCGCAGTGTTGGGGTGAGCGCCCAACATTGCTTAAATACCCAATGGCTCGTGAATACATAACCTATGCAGCAAAAGTCCAACTCCTGGCCTTCACATGGCGGAACTGTTTCCACTAACAGGAGAAGGGGCGACGGCGAGTATCTGGCGCCGGAAAATAACCAGTGTGCTCTAGATGTGTATACACATACATGCATGTGCAGACACGTGTGTGCGTGTGTACACATCTAAACTCGAGTGAGACCACAGTCTGCTCTAGCAAAGGAAAGGTGCTGAAGACGGAGGCAACCAGCCAGGAGGCGCACCACAGAAATCAGGATGCCACGCAATTACGCAAAATGGAATATGTCGACTACTGCTAAAAGTTATGGTGCTCGCCCTGCTTTGGACCCCCAGGCAGGTGCAGTGCCGGGCCCTATGTCTCGAAAGGGCCCAACCCCAACTACTGGAGGTCCTTCTCAGATGTCCTGTGGAGCCAGGGGACATAAGAATAGAACAGCTGGCCATACTAAACAAAGACTTAAAATAATGCACTGGAATGCGGAGGGAGTCGGCAACAATAAAGTAGAATTAGAAAACATCCTGGACCAAGAAAAAGTAAGCATATGTTGCTTGCAAGAAACTCACCTCAACCAAAATATAGCCTTCAAAATCAGAGGCTACCAGTGTTACCGATCTGACCGAAAGGACAGGCGAAAAGGTGGGATACTTACCCTTGTAAAAAATAACATCACTGCTTCCCAAATTGAAGTCTATATGGAAGGGGCTGAGTATCAGACACTTAAACTTACAACAGGCTATACAGACCTGCATCTGATCAATTACTACTGTCCAAGTGACCGCCCACAGGCACTGGACACACTACCATTAACAGAAAAAATGATTGTGTGTGGTGATTTCAACAGCCACTCACAGAGTTGGGGCTATGATCACATGGACCAGAGAGGAGAGAGACTGGAAGACTTGCAGGATGAGAATAGAGTCATCTTGGTTAACAAGCCGTCCAACCCACATGTTGTTTGTCCATCAAGAATGATGTTGACCATTCATTTCATCCAGTGGGGTTGAAGGTATGGAGCCGTAGGTTCTAAGATGGCTGATAAGGCCTATTTTGGCTCGAAATGTTCTTTGACAATGTGGGCAAAGAATGCTTGACGTTTCTGGAGGAAGATTTCCTGCAGTGGTTTTTCTGTCCTGCCTTTTCTTCACAGCTCTTGCAGTCCTGGTTGCCTCACATATGACTGCACCCTTGCGTAATGATGCACGCCACGAATTTCGGTCTCTGGCTGCAGCCTCCCAGGTGTCATGATGAATTCAAAAAGCCTTCAGTGAAATTTTCAGAGTGTCTTTAAAGCGTTTCCTCTGGCCACCTTGGGAGCGTTTACCACAACGCAGTTCGCTGTAAAAAATTCGTTTAGGGAGCCTGTGATCTGGCATGCGAGTCAAGTGACCAGCCCAGCGAATCTGATTCTTTATCAGTAGAGTGTGGATACTGGGCATGGATGCTCTTTCCAGGACTTCAGTGTCTGGAGTCTTGTCTTGCCATTTAATCTTCAGTAGCTTCCTTAGGCAGACTGTGTGGAAGTGGTTTAATTTCCTAGCGTGTCGCTGATAAACAGTCCAGGTTTCACAAGCATATAGCAGTTTGGATAATACAACTGCTTTGTAGACTTTTAGCTTTGTTTGCAGGCTTATTCCAGTTCTGTCCCATACATTCTTGTACAGTCTGCCAAAGGCCGCACTGGCCTTGGAGATTCTTGCATTCACTTCGTCATCAATTGTGGCAGCTTGTGACACAGTGCTGCCAAGATAGGTGAATTTGTTCACAACACTTAGTCTATGATCATTCACTTTGATATTCGGCACAGTGTGATTATTCCCTGGAGCTGGCTGGTACATAACTACAGTCTTCTCCAAGTTGATATTGAGCCCAAAGTTGGCACAGACATATGAGAAAGCTGAAACATGTTGCATGTCTGCCGCTGAGTTGGCATACAGAGCGCAATCATCAGCAAACAGGAGCTCTCTGACGTCGCTGGTAGTTTTGGTTTTAGCTTTCAGCCTTCTGAGATTGAACAATTTTCCATCCATGTGGTAGATGATGTCTATTCCAGTGTTGTTGTTTTTGAAGGCATTCTTCAGCAAAGCTGAAAACATGAGGCTGAACAGTGTTGGTGCCAGCACACAGCCTTGCTTCACTCCATTGGTGACAGGAAATGGCTCAGACAGTTCACCATTTTCCTGTACTCTTACCTGCATACCATCATGAAATATTGATTTCTTTGGGATTGCAATAAATATAGCAGCAGCAGCAGCGGGCCTCTTTCAGTCCTGAAGGACTATAGAGTTATGCCGCTGGGGAGGTACCTGGCAGCAATGCGAGAGTGACAATCTCTGTCACAGTTTCCGCACCTGTAAGACGAGGCAGGTCCCGCAGTAAGTGACTACATTTTAAGCCTGTGCCGCCTATCCTCAGTTTGTTGGATCAGATTGCACTCAAAGAGCACCAGTCCATTTTGTACATCTCTTCTCCAGGAACATATGTTTATTGCAACTCTTTCCCACATGTCTGGATCTGTGCCAAGGTTTTTCATATCTTGTTTACACACATCCCTATATCGCATTTGGGGTCTTCCTGTTGGCCTCTTTCCTGTGGCTAGTTCTCCGTATAGGAGATCTCTGGGAATACGTTCATCCTCCATTCGAGATACGTGGCTCAGCCACCAGAGGCGTCTCTGCTTGAGGAGGGAGTACACTATGGTAATATCCGCTCTTTCAAGTACATCTTTGTTTGTTATGTGGTCTTTCCACGATATGCCCAGGATACGTCTCAGACATCTCATATGGAAGGAATTCAACTTTCTTTCCTGTCTTGAGTATAGGGTCCAGGATTCAGACCCATAGAGTAGTGTGCTAACAACACAAGCTTTATATACTTGAGCTTTTGTACGCTCTGTTAGTCTATTATTCTCCCAAACTCTTTTAGTTAGCCTGGAAAATGTTGTGGCTGCCTTTCCAATGCATCTGTCGATTTCTTCTCTAATGAAAGATTATTTGATATTATCGACCCCAAATACACAAACTCGTGGACAACCTTCAATTCGTATTTAGAAATTATGATTGATGGGGGTGCACCAGCATCTTGTTCCATCACCCGTGTTTTATTTAGGCTAATGGTGAGCCCAAAGTCTTTGCACGCAGCTGTAAAACGATCTATGAGCCGTTGGAGATCTTTTGCTGTATGAGTAGTCAGTGCTGCATCATCTGCAAAAAGTAGTTCTCTTACGCATCTTTATCTTATTTTGGTCTTTGCCTTGAGTCTTGATGGGTTAAAAAGTTTTCCATCAGATCTTGTATGGAGGTATATGCCTTCAGTGGCAGTCCCAAATGCCTGCCTTAAGAGAACGGCGAAGAAGATACCAAAAAGTGTAGGAGCAACCACGCAGCCCTGCTTTACTCCACTGCTGATGCTGAATGACTGGGATGTTGAGCCGTCAAATAAAATGGTCCCCTGCATGTTTCCGTGAAATGATTTCACGGGACTAAGAAGGGTGGGTGGACATCCTATCTTCTCAAGGACCTCAAAAAGGCAGTTTCTGCTCATGAGGTCAAATGCCTTTGTAAGGTCGATGAAGGCAATATATTATGGCTTCCTCTGTTCTCTGCACTTCTCTTGAAGCTGCCGGAGTGAGAAAATCATGTCGATGGTGGACCTGTTGGGTCTAAATCCACACTGTGATTCGGGGTAGATTCTTTCAGTAAGAATGTGTAACCTTTTAAGGATTACTCTGGCAAAAATCTTGCCTGTAATGCTGAGTAGGGAAATGCCGCGATAGTTGTTGCAGTCGCTTCTGTCGCCTTTGTTTTTATAAAGGGTAACAATGTTTACATCTTTCATATCTTGTGGTACTGATTTTTCTTTCTAGCCGAGCTGAAATATTGCATACATTTCTGGGATGATTGTTTCTTTGCTACATTTTAAAATTTCAGGTGGAATACTATCTTTTCCTGGTGCCTTGCCGGATTTGAGAGTGTCTAGTGCTTCGCTGATTTCTGTGAGTCATGGTTCGTTATCCAGGGCATGCATGGTGGACTGTTGATTGATGACTTCCAGAGCTTCTTCTCCAACAGTGTTCTCTACTGAGTATAGCCCTGAGTAGTGTTCTACCCAGCGCTCCATTTGTTTCGCCCGATCTTTTATGATTACCCCCTCTGTTGATCGTAAAGGGGCCATCTTATTTTTTGATGGACCGACAGCTTGCTTGATGCCCTCATACATTCCTCTTATATTTCCAGTGTCTGCACAAGTTTGAATTTGAGCAGAGAGCTGTAGCCAGTACCTGTTCGCACATTTTCTTGCCATCTGTTGTACTCTATTTCTGGCCATTCGCAATGCCTGCAATGTTTTCTCTGAAGGTGATGTTTTATACACTGAGAATGCATGTCTCTTTATCTCCAGGACTGGGAGCATCTCTTCAGAGTGTGCTTCAAACCAGTCGGTTGACTTAGTTTGCTTCTTGCCAAATGTTGATAGTGCTGTATTGTAGATGGTGTAGCGAAAATGACTCCATCTCTCGGTGGAATTTCCGTTTGTGGGGCCAGGCAGAGTATCCGCTAGAGCCTGCATGAATTTGTTGACCTTCTCTTTATTTTGGGTGCCGCTGGTGTCGATGCGTGGTCTTCCTTCTGTTCTGCTTCTGTAGATTCTCTTGGGCTTTATCTTCACCTTGCTGGAGACGAGTGAATGGTCGGTGTCGCAGTCAGCACTATGATAGCTGCAAGTCAGCCGTACATTGCAGAGATTGCTGCATTTAGTGAGCACCGGGTCGAGTTGGTGCCAGTTCTTTGATCTGGGTTGCCTCCATGACACCTTGTGTTGAGGTTTCGTGTCAAAGAAGGCGTTGGTCACGCACAGATTATGGTGGCTGCAGAATTCCAAGAGACGTTGTCCATTGTCATTGATCTTCCCAACACCAAACTGTCCTAGACATGAAGGCCAAGATTCGTGGTCGGAGCCAACCCTGGCATTGAAATCCCCCAGGATAAAAAGATGTTGTTCCTCTGGTGTTTCACTGACTTCTTAGCTAAGGTCGTCATAAAACTTGTCTTTGGATTCTGATGCTGCAGTTAGTATTGGGGCGTAAACGCTTATAATACTAACTGGGCATGCCTCTGTCTGGAGTTGGAGCTTCAGTATTCTTTCAGTGCCATCACTTGGTGGTATGATGGACTTAAGCAGCTTGTTTCTGATAGCGAAGCCAACTCCATGCTCCCTGGTCTCTTTGCATGGCTTGCCATGTCAGTAGAAAGTGAAGTCCCTCTCTTTGATGTTTCCAGATTCTTGGAGTCTGGTCTCTTGCAGGGCGACAATGTCTATCCCCAGTCTGAGTAGTTCGTTGCTTATCACTGCAGTTTTGCGGACATCCACAATCTCGTTTAGATCGTCTGAGATGCCAGGGGTCATGGTTCTTATGTTCCATGTTCCCAGCCTTAGGGCCGGTTGTTTTGTTTTTTTCTTGTTACTAGGTGTATAGATTGCAGTCCATGTGTCAGGATTTTTTCCCCTAAGCTCCACACACCCTCAGGAGCAGATGAACCATGGCGAGACAGCACCTTATTGACTGGTGGCTGCCCAGCTTAGGCGAGCGGTAGCTGTCTAGTGAGATGCGATGATCTATCCCACCGTAAGAAGCAGCCCCTGGCGCCTTGCTCTACACCAATCGAGCATTAAGACTTATAACTGGTAAATGCTGCTTCCTGTGTTGTGTCACCGCTTTACGCGGTGCTGAAGTGACCACTTCAGGGCACAAGCCTGGGCAATGGAAATCGGAGAACCAGCTGTTGCCCAGTAGCAAGTTCCCCCTCTCCACGTTGCTGATGTTGACCAAGGGAAAGGCAGTAGCCAATGCAACTTGGCATCGGTGCCTTTGCAGGAGTTGCCAGAACTATGTTGTTTACAACATGGAACTCCATCTCTGGATTTGTCCTCAGGGTTTACTCCCAAAGCCTTTCCCATATGGGTATACCGCAAGGCAGCGGAGGTTTGAGATTTAGAGTTCCCTCTCTTAGAAGAGATACCAACCAAGGCTGACGTGCCTCCTCTGCCCGGGAATCAGTAAGGGGGGAGGTCTATCAATCTTCCTTCCTGGCAGTGACTATACTGATAGGATGACCATAGCCATTGTCTCTATTGAGAGATCCTCTGCCCACCGTCACTGACTTGAAACCATAACCAACAACTATCTGTCGGCTGCTCCTTAGTCCAATCCACCACCTGCTTCCATGGCTTCACATTACCCTGTGGGGGGGGGGGGGGGCTAAACGGGTACTCCACCTTGCCCAAGGGTGTCCCGTAGGCTAGCGGAGGGAAGGAGGCACCTTACTTCTCCTTTGATAGGGGTACCCCTGCCCCGCTACCCGGACAATAAATATAGAATTACATAATTTGAAACAAGGATATGTATACACACAAGTACACTCACATATTTTGTAAAACTATTATTTTGTTTATTACAGCTGTTCATGGAAAATCCTGGTGTCAATCAGATAATTAACAACTTGAAAACATCAGAATTCAATGAAGCATATCCAAGATACACACCTATACAGGTATGCCATATCTATACAGGTATGTTACCTGTTGGGTATTATGTAGTGTGTGATACATGTGTGAGTGTTTGTGCTTGTGTGTGTGTACAAATGTTTGAGTGTGCAATGTATAAGTAAATGCCCTGTCATTTAATTATGTGTATAAATACAAATCTATATAAATAAATAACCTAAAAGTAAACAACAAAAACCTCGGGCAAGTTACTAACGGGTAACATAATCTTATAGCATACTGTACAAAAGATCAATATTTTCTCAGAGCCGCAACAGCACATATATTTTTATTCTTTACTGTACGTATTTTTGGCTCAGAGCACTAGCAGGTGGTAAAATGATGAATTTTCCTTGATCACTGTCAATATAGCCATGATTACAGCTTTAATACGAGTTGGTCACAAAGTAGTGTTATGTAAAACTTATATTTTGACATTGATCCACAACTTAGGGTGAACTTTTATTACCCAGGCATGCAGAGAAAAGTCAATGGAAATGTGTAGCAGTGACCTAAGTAGCAGAAGACATGAGCCATTGGGAAGATATGGCTGGGAAACTTCAGCACCCGCCTAAAATCTGATCAATTTGATAATGATGATGCTGTTTAATGTTGTTTGACACTTTAGACATTTCATATTATACAGTTGTAACATTGAATCTTCAACAGAAAGTCAGCGTTACACCTATGGAAGAAAATTTCATATTGGATCTGGCACCATTCATGAACCAGTCTCATTATGTTGTACTTGAGGTAATACAATGTTTGTTTATACTAGTTCTTCTTCTTCTTCTTCAGCGTTCCGAGCCATTGAGGTTCTTTGCTGCAAATACAATCCGTCTCCATTCGTCTCTCTGGTGGACCTTCTCTTGCCAGTCGTTGATTCCAAGTGCTTGTAGGTCTGTACATGTATTATCTCTCCACCGCCTTCTTGGTCTACCTCGGGGTCTACGGTCATTTATTTCCTGAGTGTAAGCGAGTTTTGTTTCCCTATTATCTTCCATTCTTTCTATATGCCCCAGCCATTGTAGTCTATTAGCCTTCATGATACCAGTGATTAGCGGGGACTTAAACAGATCATAAATGTCTTTGTTACTTCTTCTTTTCCACTCTCCACTTTGTGTATCCCTAATGGGTCCAAAGATGCGTCTTAAAATTTTGTTCTCAAAGGTTTGTAACAAGGCTTCGTCTCCTTTCGTTGTACTCCATACTAGTTCTTACATAGCTTTAATCTATTGATAAGAAACTTTTCCAGTTTGCAAAAGATTTTTTCAAACAGCCATAGTTTGTTATCTTCAGAATTAGGAAATAGCATCTAATGAATTCTCACTCATATGACCAGAGAGATTGAAGGTCTGTTGTGGCCAGAGGAACAAATGGTTGGTTTTAACATTAAGCCTTCATCTTGGAGGGACACTGTGGCAGTGGCACTGCAAGTCAGCATCTTTTCCTAATAGTGTCCCCTATACAGTGTGTTCACTATGTCCACATGTCCTGAAAAGATTGAACTCTGTGTGGAGGCTCAAGGGCATAAGCTCAGAGTGGAAGAAACTCAATGGAGTCTACATCTCTGAAGTACAAAACTCATTAAATCTCACCCACTTCAGGCTGATGTTTCTTCTAATTGTCAAGGGTAAGATATTCTTCTCAATCATATTGAGCTGAGTTATGATGTGCTTAATGGAGAACAATTAGGCTGACAAAATGGTGCAGAAAAGGGGAATCCTTGGGATCTCAGATATGTTGAACAGGCCACCATGACATGAGAAGTTATCCAGAGAGTGAATGAATCACTGAAAAACGAGAAGTAGGTTGTGAGCTTTACCTAAGCACGACTACAAAAAACAAAATGGACGTTGCGGCCAAAGCCTTTGTCAGCACAGAACAAACAAACAAAAATAGACTAACAAATACATGAAAGTATAAATTTCACTTATCTGTGTCCTAGCTTGAACGGCTATCCAAGGATGGAATAAAACAGATGTTGTTGTTAATCCAGAGAGTGAAGGCTGAGAAAACAGACCTTCACATAATAAGTCTAGACTTGGCCAGTGCATATGGGTCAGCATCCAACCAGATGCTGTTGTAGGTCTGCAAGATGTACCACATGCCTGAGGAGATCACAACAATGCTAAAGCAATACTTCTCAACTTCTCACTTCATGTCTCTAGCCCAGTATTCATGACCAGATGAATTGGCCTTCAAGTGGGCATAGCAATGATTTGTATGATTTTGCATATGTTCATCATGTCACTTGTAATTGTGGATGTAATGCTGTGCACAAGGTCAAAAGCTTTGTAGTGAGTGCAGGATATTGCCACTGAAAGCTTTCATGGATGACATTACAATCCTGGCACCAGAGGTGAGCCATGCCCGCAACATGCTCCTACGACTAGATAGACTGAATGGCTGGTGTAGGATTAAGTTTCAAGCCCAAGAAATCAAGAAGCCTGTTGATTGTGAAGGGCAAGATGGTGACAATCTCATAAATGGTGGCAAAGCAGGAAATCTCCACAGTCATGAAGAAACCCATCAAAAATGTTGGTCAAGTGTATGATGCCTCATTGGCAGACAATTATACAGTAAAGCATATACATGATGTAATGGAAATTGGTCTACAAACTATTGACAAGAACAAACTGATAGGAAAATTCAAGATTTGATGTTTCCATTTTATGTTGAAAATCTCCTAGGCCTTTGCAACTTGCTACAACTTGGTTGCCAATTTAAGACAAAATGGTTATACAATCAGACTGTTTGCCACAGAGATAGATGCAAAAGATGTTGTTTCTGATTCTGCATATGATGTGACTAAGCAAATGATAGTAAAAGGACAGTTGAAAACTCGGGTGCTGAAAGAATTGAGTGAGGCTGTGAAGAAAGCCTCATGTTGACTATGGAACAACTGGAATGACTAATGGAACGAATCGGCACAGTAAGATGGCTCTTAGCTCTGCTTTCAGAGCACAGCCTAGTGAGGTTCTCACAACCAAACTAAGATTGAACACAACTTTCACTGCCTTGTGCCAGCCCCAAGAGTCATCTTGTCAAGTAGGAGCTGTGCACCTGAGTTGAGACCATCTTACGAGGCAGCAGACACCAGGATAGAGAAATGTTGACTGATACAGCCAATCGGTGACAGCAGTCATGGCTGGTAGAGAAATAAGCTAAACAGGGGTTCCTTTCTGCAGCAGAAATAAGGACAAGGAGAAGGACCCAACCTGCAAACACAATGGAAATTACCTAGAGGAAGAGCTTACTTTTACCTGGACACATGCAGAAATGTGGCTACTTATGCTGTGGATGGGAGTGAAGAGAAGAAAACATGGCTGCAAGATTGCACTTACTTTCTGGTATAGTTAACAGCAGATGCAAAGTTATTGAAAGAGGCCAAATGGCAAAGTGAACGAAATTGGTTTTCTCCCAGTTTAGGAAAAGTGCAATGAAGAAAAAGGGGATTATGATGCACTGGATCAGAGTGGCTAACTTCTTCTCATTCCTTCTCTTCTTCCTCCTCTTCCATCACCTCCTCCTCCTCTTCTTTATCCCCCATTAGGGCATCAGCTGTCCTATCTTTTGCTATTTTCTGCAGTTCTTTGCATGTCATCCAAATATTATTCATCTTTATCTGTAATTGACTTCTCCAAGTGTTTTAGGTCTTCTGTTATTTTGTTTTCCTTATGAGTTCCAGATAAAAGACTGCCTGGTTCTCTGGTTTTCTCAGTGTATGTCCTATCAGCGCCAGTATCTTTTCCTCACTTCTTGGTTCACTGGAATTTGTTTAGTGCTCTCAATGAGCTCTACATTGGTGATTTTACCATTTCATTATAAACCCGCTATTCTGCACAATCTCCAATTAATGAATGTTTGAAGTTTATTAGTAATTCTTATAGTTGTTCTCCATGTTTCTACCATGAAAATGTTTACAAAATATTTTTCAGAGTGCTTCTTACTCAAGCATATTCAGAAAATTTCGCTCGCTTGGCCTGCGTCACATGGTTGTCATAAATTTCAAAAATCAAGTCATCGGCATGGTTACTCGCAAGGACTTGGCCAGATATATGATGGCCTACAAGAATGGAGAGATTAACATACAAGAAAAGACAATTATTATGTAGTTTCAGCATCAGTGGGTAAATATTTTTATATCCTAATCATGACCATGTTTTTCTGTCTTTGAACAGAATTGTATACACATAACTGCAAAAATAATGAAAAATACTTTCTGAGAGTTAATTTGAAAAATATTGCTTTCAGGGTAGCTGATTTGAGTTTGTTTGTCACGGTAGCTGATTTGAGTTTGTTTGTCACGGTAGCTGATTTGAGTTTGTTTGTCACGGTAGCTGATTTGAGTTTGTTTGTCACGGTAGCTGATTTGGGTTAGTTTCTTCAGGTTAGTTTCTTCTGAATGCTGATGGCAGCCATATTGTTTTACTTCATTTAAAAACAATCTTCCTTATATTCTCCTAGCATTTAATAACTTGGCCCTCTATTATTTACCATTTATATAAATGATCTTCCATTAAATCTGTCGTCGTCCTGCGATCTATTTGCTGATGACTGCACAGTATATACAAACGCTGTTGATCGTAATGTGCTAGAATTATCCTTGCAACAGGAAATAAATAGTGTAGTTAACTGGAGTCATGCAAACCGCATGCAAATTAACATTACTAAAACAAAGTCTATGTTAATAGGAACCAGGCAAAGACTTCACACTCTAAACTCGCAGAGAACTCTTCAGCTGCACATTGGCAGCACGCCTGTAGAAAGTGTCACCGAGCACAAGACACTGGGTGTTATCATAGATCAAAATCTAACTTTTAACTCACATGTTCATGCTCTAGTTAAACAAATAGCCAAAAAAGTATACCAACTTGCCAAAATTAAAAATTTCCTTGACGAAAACACAAGAAAGATATTCTATACTTCTCATATACAAACACATATTGATTACTGCTCCACAGTCTGGGATGGATGCTCCAAATCAATAACAAAACGCCTATATTCACTCCAGAAAAGGGCAGTGCGTTTAATTAATGGTGAAAAGCTTACCGACAATTCTAACCTATATAAACGTCTCCGGTTACTGCCACTCCACAAGCGCCTGCTTTTTAATAAAACCAAACTAATTCACAAAATCCTATTTAAAAATGCTCCAAGCTACCTTTGGCCATTGTTTAAATATAACGCTAGACATAGCGAACGACTAAATATACTTCATGTCCCTAAACCTAGGATAGACTTATATAAAACAAGCTTAGCATACTCTGCCGCTCAGTTGTGGAACAATCTTCCACAAGAAATCAAAGACACCACCAATCATGATACATACATTCGCAACCTGTTTGAACACTACCTTAGTACAGACTACATGCCCCCATAACAAACAACACAAAAAAGACAATAATGGTAACTTATCTCAAAAGACAACTAGCCAAAAAACATTCCCTTATGTATGGCACGTTAAACCCTCCTTAGGTATTTATAATGCCCATGTTAAACACTGCTTCAGTGAGTCATTTGTTATTGATTATTTTTCATGCGTTTTAATGTTCTTTTGTTGTCAAAAGTTGCTTCATAAGTGATGTTGAATGAAAGAATGTATGAGAGGAAATAGAGAAGAAGGGCAGAATGTCAGACGGGCCTGCGTGCCCAATTCTTAACCCTTTGAAAATAAAGACTTATTATTATTATTATTATTATTATTATAACTAAGTTTATTACTCCACACTGTAACTTTTTATTTACCTAGCACATTTTATGTTTTTATTTATTTTCAAAAATCCTATTATGTTAACTAACATAACAGCGAACGAAAGAAGAAGAAGAACTAACGTAATGTTTTCAATGGCATGAGGTTAATAGTTGTATTTGCTAGTGTATACAAACCTCTGTGGCGAAGAGGTTACTGATGTAATTTGTAATCCCACATTTGAGACACAGCTGCAGGAGATTTGGAAGCAGAGCACCTTCTGTTGGTTTTCATACAATGGTATGAGTTGTTCAGAAAGCAATGACAAATTACTGAACGTTGACTGCGACGTCCTGTAAAGGATATGCAATTAACTATTATACAAAACTACTAGCACCTTGCCATTTTGTCAGGTGATAGTTTGTTACATTGTGCTGCCCATAGCACAAAGCCTGGGCTGAATTACAGAGACCATGTGTTGCCCATGCAGCATGATTCCTTTATCGGCCTGCCTAGTTTACCCCAGAGGAAAGGTAACACCAATACTTCTGGAACAAGACAAGCTGCAGGAGCTGCAGGATCAGGAAAGCATTTCTCCACATGTCCGCCTGTCTGAGCTTCAATCCTAGACTAGTTGCCGACCAAAGCTTAGGGCCTGATCTGCCCTGCCACGACATTTAGTCTTTAGGCTGCATTTCCACACACCAGGATAAGGCTTGTACACCCCCCCCCCCAATTGCGCTCCTCCCCCTGAAGCCACTGACACAAAATGTTGGGTGTCGGGTTTGGTAAACGCTGCCCAACTTTCAGCGCTAACAGAAAGCAAGTAGCACCATCTATTGTCATACAATAGCTCAGTCATATCTAACTAATACAAGAATTACTGAACATGATATCGTGCTGCCCCAAATTTTAAAATAAATAAGTTTTAAAGTTCTTGATGTCATGTTTAATCTCATACATACACACACATGCTATGTGTGCGCATGGATGGGAGGAGGGGGGGGGGGGCAGACACACATGCACGCACGCACGTGCACGCATATGGACACACACACACATGCACATATGCACACACACCAAACAACCCCTCCTCCAGTAGATATACTATAACATGGTTGCTTCATCTGAGGACTGAGCATTTGTAATATGCATATTTTAAAATATATAACGTAAGTTAGTTAGTTATTAAAAATTTGTTGTTAAAGTTGTTAAATGTTTATGTTACATATGTTAAATATAAATATATAACATAAATACTGTTGCAACAAATGTAAAGAAATTTACTTATTAACATTTATAAAATGCAGGTTAATTTACCAAGTTTAATGTTGAGACAATGTATTAAGTGATAGTTCACAAAGTCATCATCATCACGTGCCCTGCCAGCTAGCTTAGGCGTTCATGTCTCTCCACAGATCTCGGTCTTTGGTTTTCTGGATCAACTCTGCTGCTGATATTCCCCATGCCACTGTTTCAGTCCATCCAGCATCATTTCTCTTGGTCTGCCTCTGCCTCTTTTCCCATTAATCTTTCCAGTTGTCATGCTTTCCAAAGCCTCTCTTCTCATCACATGACCAAAGAAAGCTGTTTGTATATTTCTTATTGTTGTATATAATGCTCTAGTTAGTTCAGTTTATGTGGACTGGATGTGGGTTGCAACTATTGCTTATCATTTGTAAATTAGAGGTCTGCATGGTAGAATGGAAAAGAGCTATTGTTCTTAAACATCCGGTGTGCTGATGCCAAGGTTGCGGGTTCAACCCCAACACCGGTCAGCTGGACTAAAAAGTTGACTTCTCATCCTTGACTTGGGGACGTAAATTACATGTAACTCTGAAGTTAAAGTGGGTTTGCCTGATGTCGAGGGACACTATAATAGGAAAACTAATCTACACGCAAAAATCAGCCCAGTGCACTAAAAAAGTAGTAGCACTTTAATGGACTACGCTTGAGTTCAAAGTAAGCAAACTTTAAAAAAAAAATAATTGTAAATTACTGCATGAAGAAAGAGTGTTTGTAAACAGCGTTTATGAAGGTGAGAATGGAAATAATTGTGACTACTTAATATTTAGAAGACTATTTTTATTTAGTTACCATAAAAGCAGCCATGTTATAGTCTTGAGTTCTACTTTTATGTTCTGCGGTTCAAATCTCAGTTTCATTGCACAACAAATGCAAAGAATACTTACAAGTCATATTTTGTGATATATATTATTTTTTTGGCAAACACACAACACTTTTATTTAGTTATGTATTATATGAATATTATATGTATTATATATATATACAGCGTCAGTACCGCAGGATTGGCTGCATAGCTATCTCATCCCTCTCCCAAAACCATACAAGGATCATTCAAAGCTTGCAGGCTTTAGGATCATCACACTTCAAAATACATTTGGGAAGGTTTTAGAGAAGATAGTCGCTGTTAAGCTGCAGGATTTTTTGGAAAGGGGGAAGCTTCTTCCAAGAGGCCTGGGGAGCTACAGGCCAGGAAAAGATACCTGGTCAAATGCAGCCACCTTTGCCTTTGACGTTTATGAGGGGTTCCAGAGTAGACAGGAAACGATGGCGGCAGCGCTTGATCTCGAAGATGCGTACAATAGAGTTCGCTATGATATTTTGATGACCGCACTTATGGAGAAGGGGGTCAATCCCTGGTTGGTGAACTGGATAGCAGCCGTCCTGCATTCTCGTCAAGTTGATCTCCGTCTAGGCGCATGGACCTCAGAGCCACATATTTTAACCCCGGGACTGCCACAGGGATCTGCTATCTCACCGGTGCTCTTTAATGTGTATACGAGCAAGATTGCATACCTAGAAGCACCAGGGGTTGGAAGGATTCTAACATTTGCAGATGATATTCTTGCATACAGGCAGGGGAGAAATAGGGATCAAACAGCCCAGGAGCTACAGGTGACAGTGGACAAAGTGATTGACTGGTGCACTGAAATGAGTGCTGTCATCAACCCGGAAAAGGCGGCGGTGTTGTGGTGCTCTCTGGACAATAGGATTGTGAGAGATGATACCCCAAGCCTCACGATAGATGGTAGAAGTGTCAACAGAGAGAACAAACTGAAGTATCTGGGAATCACATTTGACAGGAGTCTGTCCTTCAAGGACCATGTGGAGACGGTTGTGACAAGATCGCAAAAGGGACTCAATGCACTTAAAACTATGGCTGCAATGGACATAGAGCAGAGAATGCTCTTCACACTATACCAGCACTTGATCCTCTCAGTGATTGATTATGGACTAGGAATGCTTACTGTCTCAAAGAGTCAGCTGGTGAAATTAGAGCGCATACAGAATGAAGCGATGCGGGTCATTCTGGGATGCACCAGAGACACTCCAGTAGTGTGTATGCGTTACATCCTTGGTCTTCCTACTGTTGCTAGTAGGCACAAGGTGATGCAAGCGAAGGCATACCTCAGAGTAGCTGCAGACACAGATCACCCGTTGCATGAGGCGCTGGACGTAGTTAAGGGTCAGAGACTGATAAGAGGGAAATCATGGATGGCTCAGGCGGAGGATACGATCAGACAGGTGTGCCCCTTGGAGAACATCAGGCGAGGAGAGGAGTGGGTCAGAGTGCCAGCCGTGCAGTCAGACTTGTGCAGAGTTGTAATAACATTGAACCGGGAGTGCAGGGAGTGGCCAGCAGGGGCCACGGAAGTGGAAATTCAGCAACTAATTCATGAAAATTCTCGCCCGGGTGATGTGATTATCTACACGGATGGGTCAGTGTTGAGAGGTAGGAGAAGTGCCTGGGGGTTCTTGGCAAAAACTAATGGTCGGCGTTTGGTGCAGGAGAGCCTGGCGTATGATAACACTACATCTAGCTTAAGAATGGAGGTGGAGGCGGTCAGTGCAGCTTTCCGCTGGATAGAAAACACGATACATACACACATTGTGATTGTAACTGACTCAGAAAGCATGCTGAGAAGGGTGAGAACAGGTAGGCTTCGTGCAGAGTGGCTTGCTTCGCTTCGGAGGTCACGGGTAGTAGGCATCACCTGGATCTTTTCTCCTGGGCATGCCGGTGTGCTGGGGAATGAACAGGCGGACAGATTGGCTGGCTCGGCAAAATTTGGTGGAGTATTGATGCAGGACAAGGCAGACGTGGTTGCGGCCTTGTGGGAGCACGTGTACACCTCGGAGGAGCAGATGGAGCACCATGGTCTGGTAAGAATGAGACAACGAGGTGTGACGAGGGGTTCTGGCCGACGCTCGGCGCTCGGAGGAAAGGCGAGACGGACATATAATCAGATTGCTACTGGAACTATTAGTGTTGGAACTCTTCGCTGGCTGCTGAGGATGGAGACGGAGCGCTTATGGGAATGTCCCGAATGCTGTGATGTCGGTTCCTAGATCAATCAATCAATCAATCAATCAATGAAGTGAGTAAATGAATAATACTTCAGCTGAAACAATTAAAACACACAGTCACAGGTATTGTTAGAATGTGGAACATATGTTATCCCCACAGTAATTTAAAATTTAAAACCACGGGGATAATAGATGTTCAGTATTCTAACAATACCTGCGACTATGTGTTTTAATTGATGTAGCTTAATTATTATTCATTTATTCACGTCATATGATATATAATTCTGCAGTATGCACCTGACAAGACACAGCAAAATATGTCAGGCAATACGTTGTGCAACATATTGTTTGGGGCTTCTGTGTTTTATTTAATTGTTGCAGAACTGCTCTATTAGATTTTGCTGTTGATTTATAATATTTTTAATGTAAGGTGTGTTTTCACGCCTTTAGTCATGTCCATGATGTTTATATGGTCACATGTTTGTGTATATATATGCACGATATATATATATACAGGTAGGCCCCGCTATACGTCTCTTCGGTTTACGTCATTTCACTATAACGTCATTGTCACAATGTGACATAACGTCACTTTATGTAGCTACGTTCTACCATAATGTCGTCACTTGTGTTGCGCGTTACATGGCGTGCTAACAAAAAGGCTTGGATAACAGGAACGTTATTCAAGGAATGGGTAACTGTTTATGCTATTCCTGCTTTAAGGGAATACTGTGCCAGAGAAAACCTAGTGTTTAAGATGTTGCTGCTATTGGATAATGCTCCTGGTCATCCAGTCAATCTGGATGACTTGTCCGAGAACTCAAGTTTGTATTCATGCCACCAAACACGACTTCATTCATCCAGCCAGTGGACCAAGGTGTAATTGCAACTTTCAAAGGTTATTATTTGCGTCGCACCTTCTCACAGCTCATCAAGGCTACAGACAGTAAAGGTAAGCCTACCATTAAGGGATTCTGGCAAGATTACAACATCCTCAAAGCCATTGACAACATTGCAGATTCATGGAGTGGGGTAACGTCACCATCATGAATGCTGTGTGGCAAAAACTGTGGCCAGAATGTGTGCACAACTTTTGTGAATTTGACGACGTTCATGCTATTCAACGAGTTGTTTGCATCACATGGAGAAGATTTGTCTAATGAGGACCTAATGCAACTTGATGTGCAGAGAGCTCAGCAGGAAGAGGAACACCCTGTTGCAACCCCCACACCTCGAATATTGACAGCTGAACGTTTGTCACAATTCTTTCAATTGATTGATGTGGCAATGCACACAATAAATGAGGATGCTTGCTTGCTTGCTTGTGTTCGTTGGCTTGAGCTCCAACGCGAAGTATGTCGGATGAAGGCATCCTGTTGTCCAACATCAGTGTGATGTCATACAGGACCTGAGTTTTGCGTGAGTATCCGTTGTCCCATGTCTGGCTTATTGGTGTGCAGACTGGTGGTTCCTCGCCGTACAGGCAGACACTCTCCGACTTTGGAGGAATCGGCGATCCTACTGACTTTAGCCAGGACCCCGAAGGGACCTGTTGCCCAGGACGCTCGACGAGGACACGTCAATAGGTCTTGGCCAGTATATAACCCGGCCCTGGTGCCTTGGAAACACCTCTGCGTCCCATAAATGAGGATGACCCGAACAGAGAATGGAGCTCTAAAGTGTCTAGGCAGTAACAAGCGCCATCAACTGTTACAGAGAGCTTTAAATAGGGAAAAGGAAACAGGCTGTGCAGCAGACATTGGACACATTTTTTTGTTCAAGCAGAGAAGAGCCAGGAAAAGAGGCAGGAAGAGGTTACAGTTTCATCCTCAGATGAAGAGGCAGAATTTAATGCCTCTAAGTCCCAATAACTCTACCACTCACCCTCCAACCCACCTCTATTTAGCTAATAAATATCAACAACCATCAAAATAAACATTAAAAGCACTGTATTTAATTTACTTCTATGGGAAATAGTGTTTCGCTATACATCGTTTTACTTAACGTCACGTTTTCCAAGAATGTAACCCCAACGTTAACTGGGACCTACCTGTGTATATATATATATATAATGGATGTCATAAGATGGGAAGTAGGGATGTGTGACAGTAATGACAAATATGTAATCATGTGCCTTACAAAGTGGTATGTATGTATATATTGCTTGTCTCACCACAGGCACTTAAACCTGTGTTCATGGTACAATAAATTAGATAAAATGAGATAACAGAAAAGAAGTTATCAGCATCATCTCATCTCATCATGTTCCTCTTGTACCTTGCAGTGTGGAGGTGAAGTATAAACATCAGGAGAGTGCCCACTTATGGGCTTCATGTATCGATATTCCCATGGACTTTATTATAAAAATGTTAATAGTCTTTATGAGTATCATTATCACCTAGCTGGTAGAAGCAACAGCGTGTGCTTCACTAACTTGGCACCCTATAGAAAATATGATCAATCATCTAAAACTCATCATAATCAAGTGCCTCATAAGTGTGGTAAATATGGTTCACCATCTCACACGATTGGATCTTTGTTTTAGTCCGAATTATATCATTTAGTCAAGTCATGTTGTATTCCTCTTGCTCTTTTATGAACTATGTTTGAGTTCAATGCAAGCTATAACTAAAAATAAAAATGTCAAGAAGAACCATTACTTAAATATAAATTCACTACTATGAGAAAATAGATATAACGAGAGGAAGAGCTCTACCTTGAATATGTTAATTAATACTTTTAAAAGTGAGATCTAACTTGTATGCTGTGTATAAGAGCCTAACCACAAGTCTAAAATGAAGCTAAAAGTATGTTAAGATCCTGCATAGAAACAACAAGCACAGACTCTTGTACTTACCTTACAGGGACCACAGACCAGGTGAACAGAAATCACAGACCATGTAAATAATATCCAACTTATGACTAAATTGGGAAATATATTAGGAAAATGAATAAACATTATATAATAACTAAGAACCTATTAATAAATATGGTAAATCAAGCTACAAATGTGAACATTTTGGTTATAGCAAGCTTTGTAAACGAAAACATAAATAAGAGTATGAAGAAAATTATGCTTAGTACAGCACAGAATATTTGAACACTAGTCACAAATGGATAAAACAGAATGTGGTGAAGAATATGTGTGCCGCTTCCACATATAGTAATGATGCACAGTAGTTTCGGTGCAATGATGCCAAATCAGGAAAGATAGAACTAAATATGGACACTAGTCAGACGAGAAAGATAGAGTTTAATATGAACTTTTTTATGAACATAACACGATAAGAGACAGGAGAGTGGCCAAAAGTAAAGTGACAGGATACAAGGTAAGCATTGTTAAACCATGGCATCCTCAACAGTATTGATTCCAACTAGATTGACATATCCCATAGTGGTAATTAAGTGGTTCTCCGTTCTGATTCTCAGTCTGATAGAACTGCTCTTATAAGATGGTTTAATGATGACAGTGACACACTCGATTGATTTCTTTATGATACAGGAAACTGAAATAGGTTTGAAACAGGTTTGCCAGAGTGTTGTACATGTTCCTCTCCTCAGGTATATGTTGTCTGAGTTAGTCCATAATGCAGCTTAGTTACAGGGTGTATTTTTAATGACTGCAGTTTTTGAAAATATTGCTGTTGCAAGTTTTGTATTTACCTATTATGTTGCATGATTTCCACAGAGGGCGAATACAAAACTTGGACCGGCAATATTTTCAAACACTACAAAGTCATTAAAAATACACCCTGTATAAACTAGCACAATGCAATCATGTCTTGTTCAAGATAAAACAAAGAGGTATGCATGGCCTAATGAATAAGAGCACTCGTTGTTGAACATCCGGTGTGCATATGCCGAGGTAGCGGGTTAAACATCGATCAGTAGGACTAAAATGTTTGACCTCTCGTCCTTGACGAAATTACAGGTACCTCAGAAGTCGGAGTGTGTTCGCCTGATGGCGAGGGACACTGGTAATAGGGAAAGATAATTCACACATAAAAAAGCAGTCCCGTGCATTAGAAGAAGTTAGCGCGTGTACGGACTACGTTTGAGTTCAAAGCGAGCGAGCGCAAAAAAAAACAAACTTGCACACACACACACACACAAAAAGGGAAACCAAAGATAAAGAAGGCTATTGAGTTTGTATATTTTGCGAATGAACAATGTTTTATATGCCTGCATTGTTTTACACTTTCATTGTGTTTTATGTTATGAATAAAGCACTGAAAGAACCTGATTTGCTGGGTTTGTGTGTTACTTCTTGTCAATACACACAGTATGAGATGACTCAAAGAGCAATGTTGACGGTAGCACACCAAGACGAAGCGATATAGAAACATGTTGCCTTGTGGGTAAACTGGCGACAGTCACATGCAAACCCGAAAAAGAAAATGTTTAAAACGTGTGGAATTGACGAAACAGTGTAACGCAAGTCACTTTATGATAATGAACACTACATCTGCAAGCCACATGTTTAAAATGCTGACATTTCTTAACTGTCCTATTTACGAGAGTAAGTCAATACGTGAGTCACAAATGGTGTAGAAAAATAACTAAATATGATAACAATTTGAAACCAGATTATTTTTATACACACATTGTCCCTTTACTTCTCAACATAATTTCCACCAACATTGATACCTTATCCCATCGTTTGATCAGTCCTCCCAAACCTGCTGCATAGAAATGCATGCTCTGTTTTCTAAACCACGTTTTCATTTCACATTCAACCTCGGTGTCATTCGCGAAATGTCTCCCGCCAAGGTGGGTTTTCAGTGGACCAAAAAGGTGGAAATCGCTAGGGGCTAAGTCGGGGCTGTAAGGCGGATGTTCCAGAACTTTCCACCTTAGTTGGTTCTTTTCTCCTGAGTTAATCGAGCCGTAGGTGGTCTGGCATTGTCATGACGAAGCAACACTCCCATGACAGTTAATCAGTTAAGTATAGTTTAACCATACATTTCTTTCGAGCATCTGTCATGAACGTCTGTGACTTATGATGTCTGGAACTTCAGGCGCGCACACTAGTTCAGCTCGCTGTCATATAACGTCCGATGACGTACAAAGAAATGAAAAATCTCCTGGTAGGCGATCACACATTTATTCATCTCTTACAACACCACGTTGGGAATAGATGTCCCACTCTGATGGCGAGTTGTGTATTACCCGGCCTCCCAGCCTGGACAGACTTTGGATCCATTCCAATGTCATCGAGGTATAAACTAATATGCCAAACATGCGTTAGTGTCCTTTCTGTCCACTTCAGCGACATGATCGACACATCCAGTCCGGCACTTTAGCGCCTATAAAGATTTATGTTGTATTTCTAACAGGCTACATTGTTAATCTTTCTTGTCCTCTTTCCGCCGATAGCGACCATCCAGGGAGCCTGTTTCACCCAAAGTCCCTGGTCCTACTCTTTGCTCTCAACTTCACCTGACCATTGTCTCTCGCTTCACTCAACCTATTGCGTCAACAACAATATATCCGGGCTTGCCGCAGGGATCACCATTATCTCCGGTGCTGTTCAACGCCTACACTGTGAGAATTACCGGCGAGCAGATCAGAGGACCGGGGAGGACATTGTCATATGCCGACGATGTGTTAGTGTATCGTCAGGGTAAAGATAGAGATAGGGTGGCCGTGGATCTACAAACAGAACTAAATCGCATAAGCACTTGGTATGTGGAATCTGGGGCAATGGTCAACCCAACGAAGGCAGCAGTGACATGGTTCTTTTTGAACAACCATATTGTCAATGTCATGAGTTAAACGCTGGTCCCTGCTTCCTCTACAATGATATTGACCTGACGTTTAACTGCTAGAGCTAAATTGTACAATCACATGTAGGACAGCCTCACTATGCTGACTCCAACATAAATCCAACAACAAAGTCTTTCGAGTGAACTGAGATATAATTTATCGCAGGCAACTTCAACAGCAAACGTGAGC
Organism: Cepaea hortensis; assembly: GCA_963921405.1. Lineage (NCBI taxonomy): Eukaryota > Metazoa > Mollusca > Gastropoda > Stylommatophora > Helicidae > Cepaea > Cepaea hortensis. Next base: position 104,099,358 of record OY992880.1, read on the forward strand.
GAGTGAGCGCATCCAGTCTTGAGTCTTTCGCACCGCACTTTCGCTCTTGCTTCTCCATCGCTATTCATCTATCTAGACTGTGTGGATAGTTGGGCACCACGCGGGCCCCCTGCCATGAGAATGAATGTATAACAAACGCCTACCTTCCTCTGTCATATACCAGCTATGCCAGCGACCGTGGCATCAGGCTAGCCAAGAGTACCTGTAGTCAATTGCCGGATACACCTAGAGCGACTTCATGTGGATATCAAGGATTGGCAGCATCATAAAGGCCGGTATTCTGTGACTGGTGTTGAAGCACGTCCTAACTTGACTTTGCTGGATCACAAACTAAAGCTTAAGCCGTTACGGTGTTAGGTGACGTCGTACAATGCGTCTACATTGCGTTCAATGTTGGTGTCACAATGTTCACCATTTGTGCCACTCTTTATCTTCTTCTTTGATGCGCTAACTCATCAATTTAAAATTGCATCACTGTCATTTGCCACATGACAGCTTTGCCCCCTCTACAATGAAAATGATCGTTAGACCATTTTCTATGTTATCTTGACATGCAAGCAAATGATGTCTACGGCGTAAATTACATCCTATTGTGATAGACAACGCATTCACCGTCCTTGGAATTTAGTTTGTCAACGTGAACCACTCTAGATCGTGGGATATTGAACACCGGACTAAAATACAAGTCCCGACCACCGCCACCTCTACATTCTATAAATGATCCTTGAGATGTTATCGCGTTAACATGCCCGACTACTTGTAACTAAACTAAGGCTCAAACACCGCCAGTTCATATATTAAGATCTGTTATCGCGTATATATGTTGACACCTTAACACTACTAACGGTCTCTATAACCCCGAGTGCCGTCAGTTAAATAAAAACACCATCCAGTGTTGCATACCCAACGATCACATGATCCGTATTCGACAACTGATTGTCCTTGACGTGAATACATATATCCACCCAACTCCAAGTCGACCTGTTACACCATCATTTCTTTTCGCTACATCATGTCGATAAGGAAAACTATTCTCAATATAACTTATATATCTATAATGTGTTGTTCATTTGTTATATGTATCTATATATCCTATAATGTGTATTGTTACTATATGTTTGTGTCTATTACTTTTCTTTCATTCCTTTCTCTTCATTCGTCCATCATGAAAATGATACATATATGATGATTAGTTAACACAAAACATACTACTGACATTAATAACTACAACACATTAATGTACTGATAATTAAAATAACCAATATCAATCATCATAATAGTTATAAACACACAAAAAAATATATATATATAACCATAACATTAAAAAAAAATAAACATTTTTACTTAAAGCAACCAATATTATTTAAAATATACCTACTTAATTAACTATCATATATCTACCTATCACCTGAAATCCACAAACTCTACACCGTCATTAAAACTATTAATCGATACTGTCATCACTTCCGTGTGCATTGAATCTGTTAATTATTTTCAAAGACTAAATTACCCAAATCAAATTAAAAGTATATCTATTAGGCAAACTACCAACAATACTACCACGCTGGCTTATCAAAGAGTGAAGCCAACTTAATTGATCATGTCGCCTCCACAGTACGTGAAACTTTTCACCTGTCTCTGATACTACCACTCTGGCCTGTCCAAGAATGCAGCAATCTTAATTGATCATGCCAGGTTCGCATTACATCTCGTGACACTTTTTCACCTGTCTTTCTGCAATAATAATAATAACAAGTGACTAACTTACGTCCATACTTTCTTTCAAAAAAAATAATAATATATATATATCTGTGGTAATTCAGACTTAGCCACAGTCATCCTACCGTAATGTTACACTTTAAAAAAAAATCAGAAAAAAAAAAATATATCTACATAAAACTTTCATAATTTATTTATAGTCTACTGAGTGGATCCGCTAAATTATTTTATGTTCCAGAAATTGAATTTCCTGAAATGCAATTTCAGTTTTACTTGGCTTTACCGTAAGACCAAACGTTCGAGTGTGACAAAAGATCTGTCCAAGAATGTACGCATGATGTACTATTTCAGTTCTATGGATATTAATGTTTGTGATGTCCTTAAATAGTAAATATAGAATGATGAAAGATAGTTCTGAAGACCAAAAAGAAGGTCTAAGAATTCCTATAAACACAAAGGCGCTACAGGCGCGGTCATGTGTACAGAATCCTCCGCCATCGGGGTTATTTGTTACTGTCAGATATGATCTATAAAACTATATAAATTTCGCCATGCTCGCTATTACTAAGTCTATTTGAGCATAAGTTTTAGATAAAGATAATCGCTCTAATAATAAAAAAAAATATGATTGTTAATATGAACAAGACAATGATACGAATACAGTATACTCCACTTATACCAATATTTATGATGACAATATAATCACAACGACGCTACATGTTTTATTTAAGGTTAGTGAAATTCATTTTGAGATGACCAAGAATTTTCTTCCTAAAAGATATTTAGCCAATTTCTGAACAGAATTCACCAATGATAGAGTAATTTCATAGCGCTTGTGTGATTCATATACCTTTCTCCCAGAGTACAATACAAGATGTAGTATTTTCCTATACCCTTGTGGAAGAATGTATACAACAGACAGTAAACAGGTACCATCCACCATAACATAATTATTTGATCTGAGAATGATCTTAGAATTGACCATCGAATGTGATTCCTGTAAAGGGATTTCAGATTCATCATGCCGTGCCGTCAGGCAGGTTGTTCGAATATGTTGTATAGTATGATCATAGATATGGCTCAGTTTCCGACGCAAACCATATTGCAACATCTTATTCAAACTGACTGTAGCTTAGCTATACATTTTACTACTTTGTTTGATATGATATATAATATACTCCCTATCAAGAAAACCAACCAGAAGAAAGTATCGACCAAACCAAATGAAGTATCTGTTTTCATAAGCATATTCTTCAGCTCACAAGACGGAACTATCACTGCCATAATATATGCCTGTGGTTGTCTATTTACCTGTGTGATGTCGTGTTGCAGCGTTATAGCCGCGGCTTGAACTGTATTAATATTTGTATGTTCTCCTACCCATGGATCTGATATGTGTGTGTTCGAAACCAAAACATCATGAGGTAATTGATTTTCCTTTTGTATTTGTGTACTATCAACGGTGTTTGCAACAATATGCTTCCTTTCCCATTCTGTTATGTCCTCACGCGAAACATCACATAATTCAGGGATATTTCCAATAAAGACATCCACAAATGGGTCGGGCAGCGCAGCTACCTTTATTTTCCTAGAAAAATATGGGCAGTTTATATCAGCCCAGGCAACTGGAAATTTTTCTCTTCTACCTCCAAAAGTTCTACAGGCCACATGCTCTCCAGTATAGTCGGTTTCATTAATCAGCTTTTTATGTATTCCCACTATACTCGACCCGGAATCGCGTACTAAGCTACATTTCTTTCCATTCACTATGGCGTGTTGTACGACCAGTGATCCATTGGTAATTTGGACCGCATTAGTCTCCTGCACGTGTATTTTATGACCGCACGTCAAGTTGCCCTCTTTATGAAAGATCTGGCAGGTATCACGAGTTGGGTCGATGGGAGAATATTCCACCTCTACCGTATTTGCATGACTAGTCTCGTCCGAGTCACTGTCACTACTAGATGTCAGCATTCCTATGTTTGCTTCTTTATACAGTTTTCTTAATGGACAAGCTAAAAACATATGTCCAAAACTTTTACATTTAAAGCATTGTGTTTGTCTTTGATAGGTGTTAAATCTGTCTCTATTTCTAAGTGCTAATTTCTTTATGTAACTGTCAAACTGCGGATGTTTGTCACACATTTGATTTGAGCCGTGGGTGAACCCACAGTATTTGCAAGTTGTCCACACACCCTTTTTCTCGTGTTTAACATAAGGTTGATACTTTGGTTGTTGTTGTTTTTCCCTCCTTTGATATTGTCCTCCAGACTGTTGTTGTGTTTTGTATCCCTGCATCCTTGATTTATGAGGGAATCTATCACATGCATTTGTCTCTACCAATGGGGAAAACTTATCATTAAATATGTCTTTGTGGGCGTCGAAGAAAGATTTTCCTTTCTCATCCATCTGCTGTATACTCGAACATTTCTGTTCAATAAGAAAGGTAGACATAGATGGAGGAACCGCCGAGATCAGTTTGTCTCTAACAATCAAGTCACGTAGCTTCTTGTAGTCATCATTAACATTAGCTGATCGGGCCCATTTATCGAATGTCAATTGAGTTAAAGAGGAGAAGTCAAGGAACGTCTGTCCTGCTTTAGGAATAAGGTTTTTGAATGATGCCCGAAGGCCAAATTCGTCCAGACAGAAATGAGATAGCAGTCTCCTTCGAATGTATGAGTAGTCACTACGTAACTCATCTGGGATTAGTTCCACAACCTGTAAAGGTTCACCACTTAAGTGTCTATGTAGTAAAACTGCCCATTCGGTTTATGCAACTCCATAGTGTCTCAAGATTAGCTCAAAATTAGTTATCCATGCAGAGACGGAATCCGAGTTGGAATATGTCTTTATCACCCCATTATATTTCTTAATGGCATCTGTGGAATGTGCCTCCACTTTGTTCTTAGCGATCTGTTCATCCTTGTCCTTCTCGTACTGTTTCATTTTGAAGTTATTCTCCAATTCTTTTTCCTTCGAAAGCTTTTCTGTATTCAATTTCTCAAGATTAAAAGCCATCTCTTTTTCTCTTAATAGTGCTTCTCTATCTAGTTTTTCCTTATCTGCAGCGATCTGCAATGCCATCCTTTCCTTATCAGCGACCAGTTGAGCTGCAATTCTGTCATTTTCTGCGGCTATCCTCTCTTTATCTGCTGCAATTTGAGCTGCAATTCTATCATTTTCCATAGCCATTTTTTCCCTCTCAAATAATCTTTGTTTCTCCTGTTCCTCTAGTCGATCCTTTTCCAATTGTCTTACCGCAATTCTTTCGTTCCTTTCGTGAGCTTGAAAATTTGCAAATTGTTTTTCCGACCACGATATAAGATCTGCTCCTGTCAAACCTGCATCTTTGCCAATTGCAACAAAATCCTGTAAAGATGACATGTTTTTATGTTTCTACAATATTTAATAATAATACTCAAAGTGAGAAATAGAGCCAGAAGTTTATCACAAAAGAGACAGAGCTTATACGTATCGAAATCGACAGATAAAGTCCAAGAACGTAGAAAGAAATAATTAATAAATTACAATTAGATACATTAATAATGAAAAATGACAAATAATTTTATGATAGACAAGACCTATAACTCAGCAGTTAACGTATAGACAGAGTTAAAGTTCTTTAGATTCAAACATTTATCAAAGAAATCCTATTATTATGTAAACAAATCACTAATGCACTGCGAACAAGAATTCACAGCACAAAATTGTGTATCGCGCCTATGACGTCATCACAGTTACGATAATAAAGACAAAATGAATGCGTGCAAAATTACAGTATTTTGACTATAACTAATTACTGACAAACCACAAACAAATATAATACTCAGCTCAAGAATCAGCAAACATGTTTCAATAGTTTGATAGTAGACCAATCGATTTGATAACCAATTCTGTTCGTACTCGAATCCTATGACTTTGACACCTTTAGGCACGTTGCCTGTCATCAATCCCTGAAGTGGATCGTAATTGATGTTGGTGTCATTTGCTACAAGGTGTAGCTATAACGTAGAAAGATCTTCAATCTGTTTAATGTTGCATAGCCAACATTAAAAATGTTCTGGTCTGATGAGTGATTGTATAGCATTTCCCGGTTTATTTATATATACAATTCCGACATCCAAGGTATGCGCACTTTCAAACACGATAAGATTGCGTTGATTCCGTTGTAATGAGGCGTTGATACTTCCAGTCATTCAACCGACATCCTATGAGTTCCTGAAGTTTCTGTTGAACCACAAGAAAACGGATTCGATTCACCTGGGTTATTTCCGTTCCCAAGAGGCGTTGAGAAGTACAAAATTTCCTGTTCAGTACACTGCCCTTGAGAACCAATGTATAATGGTCTTCCGTTGATGAAATGTCAGAAGTGCTTCAAGTTTATACACAGTACAGTTCAGCACAGTTGACGAATATGCACCCTGAATACCACTGGGTGAGATAATCTTGCCATAATGGCTATGTGCATTTTCAATCAATCCGTGATTTCATAGAGAAAATCACAATCATGTCATTTCATTGGTACAGTGACAATTGTCATTCTATCTGTTACAAAGGTCATCTGATATATGATGACGAGAGTTATATTTGTACTTGACAGTCAGCATTAATCGATGCGAGCAGGAAGCTCTCTGTATGAAACGATATGTATCCTGATTCGATCGCACTGACTGTTATTTCCAAGAAATAAACGATGATGATTAATGAACTGAAGACACAATACGAACAACGAGGATGCGCCAACTGGTCTCCAGCACACTAGACCGGCATTATCCTCACAAACATAGATGTGTTGCGTATTAGTGTATGCGTGACTGTGTGTTCTGTATTCATTCCTTATGATGAGAATATGACCGTTATAATGTCATTCAATCCTGTCTCCATAGTTTGATATTCACTCGGCTTCCAATTATTAATATGTTTGCAGCCAATGTCTCAACAACATTACTGCCTCAAACAAAGATGAAATCAACTGACTGTGTCTCTGTACCGTATCCGTACAATATTGACCTTGTGACTATAACCGTTATCCTTGACTCACTGACGACCTTACTGTGAACGATTATTTGGTCCAAATCTATGCAGACGATTCCCCCATGTCATGAGTTAAACGCTGATCCCTGCTTCCTCTACAATGATATTGACCTGACGTTTAACTGCTAGAGCTAAATTGTACAATCACATGTAGGACAGCCTCACTATGCTGACTCCAACATAAATCCAACAACAAAGTCATTCGAGTGAACTGAGATATAATTTATCGCAGGCAACTTCAACAGCAAACGTGAGCGAGTGAGCGCATCCAGTCTTGAGTCTTTCGCACCGCACTTTCGCTCTTGCTTCTCCATCGCTATTCATCTATCTAGACTGTGTGGATAGTTGGGCACCACGCGGGCCCCCTGCCATGAGAATGAATGTATAACAAACGCCTACCTTCCACTGTCATATGGGGAATACCAGATATGCCAATGACCGTGGCATCAGGCTAGCCAGGAGTACCTGTAGTCAATTGCCGGATACACCTAGAGCGACTTCATGTGGATATCGAGGATTGGCAGCATCATAAAGGCCGGTATTCTGTGACTGGTGTTGAAGCACGTCCTAACTTGTCTTTGCTGGATCACAAACTAAAGCTTAAGCCGTTACGGTGTTAGGTGACGTCGTACAATGCGTCTACATTGCGTTCAATGTTGGTGTCACAATGTTCACCATTTGTGCCACTCTTTATCTTCTTCTTTGATGCGCTAACTCATCAATTTAAAATTACATCACTGTCATTTGCCACATGACAGTCAACACTCCAATAGTCCAGTATCAACTTTAAATCTGTGTTCAAAGAAGGTGGAAAGAACGCAGGCAATGAACTACCTGGGGATACGTTTTGATCGAAGCCTTGCTTATCATGAGCACATAGACCGGGTGATAACAAAGGCCAAGCGAGGTTTGGCTGCGATGCAGGTGATGGCGGCGGCAAACTGTGAGCAGCGCCATCTATGTCTCCTTTATGAGGGTCTGGTCCTTTCTGTTTTGCAGTATGCGATGGCGATCCTGACTATCAGCCGTAAGCAGATGGAAAGGATACAGAACGAATCTATGCGTATTATTCTTAGATGCACAAGAGATACACCATGCAGGGCGATGCTCTACATTCTTGATTTTCCAACCATTGGGGAAAGAATACAAATTTGCATTGCACGTGCCTACCTCAGCGTCAACGCAAACACACAGCATCCACTGCACAGTGAAATGTAGAAGGTAAAGGGCAACAGGTTAAAAAGAGGGAAGTCGTGGAAACGTCAAGCCGAATACATTCTTAAACAGGTGGTTCACTTGAGGACTTAGAACCTTGCGAGGAGTGGATACAAATGCCAACAGATTTCTGTACGTCCTTTTCAGTTTGCATCCAACTAGACAGAAAATGTAGACAAGAAAATCCAGCTGCTATGGAGGCGGAAGTACAGGCTTTGATTTTCGAGAATTCTTTGGAGGGTGATGCTGTCATTTACACAGATGGGTCAGTCGTTCGACGAGTGAGAAGTTCATGGTTTTTTATGGCTCAGGCAGGAGGGAGAATTGTGAAGGAAGATTCTGGTGCTTTTGCTTTGACCACAAGTAGCCTGACTATGGAATTCATTGCGGTAAGTAAAGCTATAACATGACTCGAGACACAGACATCACTAGGGCATGTTTCCTTAGTGACTCAATGAGTATGCTCAAGGAGATAGAGATGGGGTGGATCCGAAAAGAGTGGCTGCTGTCTCTGGAGCGGTCTCGGCTGGCAAAGATTAGTTTCATTTTCGTTGACAAGCTTTTCGGGCTGACAAGCTTGCAGGTAAGGCTACTATGAAAGGCGGACGAGCCGTGGACCAGGCTGACATTCTGAATGCTCTACGAGAAGTAAGTATTTCGCGAGAACCAAGTGATGACTGTAACTCTACAACCATGGTCAGGCTCCAAGAATAGCAAGTTAAAAGAGGGGTGACAAAACAAGAATACTACGAGGGAAGCCAAAGAAGATTAAACAACCAACACAGGCCTGGTGTCGTCAGTCGCTACATGCTGCGGAATTTACTGAGGCGGGGATCTGAGCACTTATGGACGGAATGGTTCGATTGTGCAATGAGGATAATCTGTCGACTAACTAACTAACTAACTAACTAACTAACTAACTAACTAACTAACTAACTAACTAACTAACTAACTAACTAACTAACTAACTAACTAACTAACTAACTAACTAACTAACCAAGCAACCAACCAACCAACTAACTAACTAACTAACTAACTAACTAACTAACCAACTAACTAACTAACCAAGCAACCAACTAGCTAACTAACTAACTAACTAACTAACTAACTAACTAACTAACTAACTAACCAACTAACTAACTAACTAACTAACTAACCAAGCAACCAACCAACCAAGCAACCAACCAACCAACTAACTAACTAACTAACTAACTAACTAACTAACTAACTAACTAACTAACTAACTAACTATTGCGTCAACTAACCTTTGTGAGTCCAAGGGTCGCCCGTTTCATGCGAGACATTGTATAGTTGTATGGTTCACGCATTGGTAGCCGTTAACTTTTTAATTAGTGTTGGCGTACTAGTTGTCAAATGTTATCTACTTGTAATATGGAATGTGACAGCATGAAATATTCTTTCATCATCTGCAGTTTCATCACGGGATCTGTTTTTCTAAGTTGCCTGAGCTGCGTGTATTCTGTGTTAATAGCACATGTTTGAGCCAGTTTAGTTGTTTCATTTTCAGAATAACAACACAAATTATGACTAAAACCTCGATGGACAGAAAAACACACAGATACAGGCCAACGTTTTCGACCGAAGTGTTTATCAACTAACAACAGAAAACAAATGCTTTTGAGCAACCCTCTACTATCGACAGGGCAATCCAATGCTGATTTCTGAGCAATGAATCCATCTAATGATGCCTTCAGAACAATCTGATGATATCTTCAGAGCAATTCAATAATGCTATCCCAACATTCTGATGATGCCATCAGACTAACCAATGGTGTGGTATTATATATATATACTCTCCAATTCATTTTTTCTCATAACATGCCCAAAAAATTTAGACTGTCTACGTCTAATGTCTCTAATGAGTTTACGATCTTCATTTGTTTCTTGAAGAACTTGTTCAGTGGGTTTTTTCTGTCTGTCCATGTCCATGGCGATGATTAACCGTTGTTAAAACAAGTTAGTTGTATATCTTTTACAGGACGCCGCAGTCAACGCGAACATAGTTTGGCTGGTTGTGATGTCTTGGCAAGTTTACGTTCAGTAGTTTGCCATTGCTTTCTGAACGACCGGCACTCTTACCATTGCATGGAAACCAACGCAAGGCGGTCTGCTTCCAAATCGCCCACAGCTATGTTTCGAACTCGGTATGCGGGATTACGAATTGAATTCGCAACGCCTTCTCCACAGATCCGGCTTAGATTTATCAAATGGATAAAAAAGACAAAAGACGGTCTGAGGTGTCAAAAACCCAGGGGACAGTTGTTTCTGCAGGAGCATGATCGCCTACGTTGCTCGGCAAGGTGTGTGGTGATGATGGTGATAGGCCGCCTGGCTAGTGCAGTCACCGCGAACTGTATACGAAATCTGTTAACTCTTCAGTAAAGCCAGTTCTCAGTGCACGTTTAGTGGGCCTAAAGAACAACGATGGAGAATAGAGAAAACCAACATAATAGAGCCTTACCATTGTTCTGTCTAGCGTTCCACATGATAGAAACCCGAGACGGGCCTTATCAAATCCAGCCGTACCATAGAGTATACTATGTCTATAGAAAGTTCACCGAGTTGGGTTGTGATACAACAGAGACAACGTACTGTTGTGCATGTATTATGTGACTGCTCGTCTAGTATTGTTTCTGAACTATTACGCTTTCTGTTCTATGCTAATGCATGTGTGCCGCGTGTATGTGTTAACGCGTATGTGATATAGCACGTATGTTAACGTCTATGTTAGCGTAGAAGGGTTAATTTATATGTGATAATGCATATGTGTTAACCCGTAAAAGTTAACGTGTATGTGTAACGTATATGTTAATTTATATGTGATAATGTTCATGTGTTAATGTATATGCGTTAACGCGTTTGTGACAACGCGTAAGTGTTAACGCATGTGTATGTGATAATGACTTAATGTATATGTGTTAACGTATATGTGTAGCGTATATGTTAATATACAAGTGTTAATGTATATGTGTTAACGTGTGTGTGTTAACGTATATATGTATAAGGTATATATTAATGCCAAAATGGTAATGTATATATGTTAGTGTATATGTGTTAACGGTGTGTGTTTTAATGTCACTGAGTTAAAAGTTTAAAAATAACCCGTAAATTCCCTTTTTTAACAGCTTTATCGGGTATATATTCTTTTCCCCATGTTTTTATCAACCAGTCGCCACTTAACGAATGATTTGTCAATATTATGCTACCGCATTTTCTTCCCAAGACATTTTGAGGTACCAATTTTAAGCTGGGACGACTTGGGAGCCGGGTTCTATTTTAAAAATCAACTACGGTACATATTCAAACCCTTGACCACCCTGCTGATTGATAAGCACGCTACCCACTGCGCTGCCGGGGTACCCGCCTCCCCCCCCCCCCACCTCTCGGCCTTTCCTCGTGTAAACTTAATAGGACGTATACCTATTAAAGTATCTGTGTTTACTAAAGAAGATAATCGGAGCATTAAAACTTTAAATGTCCCGAACAAGTTCTTAGTGTATCGTGAACTAAGAATACGAAATTGACATTCTATGAAATCTAAATATAGAAGAAAGTAACCCATAAACAAGGTATCGCCTCGGGAACCATGCCTCTCATCACTATTCTTTTCAAACCACGTTTCTAGACGTCATGCCTCCATAACATAAAACCATAAACATTCTCCGAAGAGAATGGTTGCTGCCTCTGAAGCGGTCTCGGCTGGCAAAGATTAGTTTCATCTTCGTGCCAGGGCATGCGGGAGTACAAGGAAATGAGCGGGCTGACAAGCTCGCAGGTAACGCTACTGTGGAGGACAGACGCGCCATGGACCAGGCTGACATTCTGAATGCTCTACGTGATGTGAGACTTTTGCGAGAACCAAGTGATGACTGTGAATCTACAACAATGGCCAGACTGCTAGAGCAGCAAATTAAAAGAGGGGTGGCCAAACAAGAACACTACGCAGGAAGCCAAAGAAGATTGATAAACCAACACAGAACTGGCGTCGTTAGCCGCTACACGCTGCGGGATTTGCTGAGGAGGGGATCCGAGCACTTATGGACTGAATGGTTCGATGTGCAACGAGGATGATCTGTCGACTAACTAACTAACTAACTAACCCATAAACAGCATCTTGTCTCGGAAAACTTTGGACATGTTAAATGTACAGCACCTTGGACAGAAAGAATAGTGATGGGAGGCGTGCTTCCGGAAATAAGTTGTTTGAAAAGAACAGTGATGGGAGGCATGGCTTCTAGAAAAGTGGTTTGAAAAGAACAGTGATGGGAGGCATGGCTTCTAGAAAAGTGGTTTGAAAAGAACAGTGATGGGAGGCATGGCTTCTAGAAAAGTGGTTTGAAAAGAACAGTGATGGGAGGCATGGCTTCTAGAAAAGTGGTTTGAAAAGAACAGTGATGGGAGGCATGGCTTCTAGAAAAGTGGTTTGAAAAGAACAGTGATGGAAGGCATGGCTTCTAGAAAAGTTGTTTGAAAAGAACAGTGATGGGAGGCATGGTTCCCGAAAAAGTTGTTTGAAAATAACAGAGATTTGAGGCGTGGTTTCTAGAAAAGTGGTTTGAAAAGAACAGTGATGGAAGACATGGCTTCTAGAAAAGTTGTTTGAAAAGAACAGTGATGGGAGGCATGACGTCTAGAAACGTGGTTTGAAAAGAATAGTGATGAGAGGCATGGTTCCCGAAAAAGCTGTTCGAAAAGAACAGAGATGGGAGGCGTGGTTACTAGAAAAGTGGTTTGAAAAGAACAGTGATGGAGGCGTGGTTTCTAGAAATATTGTTTGAAAAGAACAGTGATGGAGACGTGGTTTCTAGAAATATTGTTTGAAAAGAACAGTGATGGAGGCGTGGTTTCTAGAAATATTGTTTGAAAAGAACAGTGATGGAGGCGTGGTTTCTAGAAATATTGTTTGAAAAGAACAGTGATGGAGGCGTGGTTTCTAGAAATATTGTTTGAAAAGAACAGTGATGGAGACGTGGTTTCTAGAAATATTGTTTGAAAAGAACAGTGATGGAGGCGTGGTTTCTAGAAATATTGTTTGAAAAGAACAGTGATGGAGACGTGGTTTCTAGAAATATTGTTTGAAAAGAACAGTGATGGAGACGTGGTTTCTAGAAATATTGTTTGAAAAGAACAGTGATGGAGGCGTGGTTTCTAGAAATATTGTTTGAAAAGAACAGTGATGGAGGCGTGGTTTCTAGAAATATTGTTTGAAAAGAACAGTGATGGAGGCGTGGTTTCTAGAAATATTGTTTGAAAAGAACAGTGATGGAGGCGTGGTTTCTAGAAATATTGTTTGAAAAGAACAGTGATGGAGGCGTGGTTTCTAGAAATATTGTTTGAAAAGAACAGTGATGGAGACGTGGTTTCTAGAAATATTGTTTGAAAAGAACAGTGATGGAGGCGTGGTTTCTAGAAATATTGTTTGAAAAGAACAGTGATGGAGACGTGGTTTCTAGAAATATTGTTTGAAAAGAACAGTGATGGAGGCGTGGTTTCTAGAAATATTGTTTGAAAAGAACAGTGATGGAGGCGTGGTTTCTAGAAATATTGTTTGAAAAGAACAGTGATGGAGGCGTGGTTTCTAGAAATATTGTTTGAAAAGAACAGTGATGGAGACGTGGTTTCTAGAAATATTGTTTGAAAAGAACAGTGATGGAGGCGTGGTTTCTAGAAATATTGTTTGAAAAGAACAGTGATGGAGACGTGGTTTCTAGAAATATTGTTTGAAAAGAACAGTGATGGAGGCGTGGTTTCTAGAAATATTGTTTGAAAAGAACAGTGATGGAGACGTGGTTTCTAGAAATATTGTTTGAAAAGAACAGTGATGGAGGCGTGGTTTCTAGAAATATTGTTTGAAAAGAACAGTGATGGAGGCGTGGTTTCTAGAAATATTGTTTGAAAAGAACAGTGATGGAGGCGTGGTTTCTAGAAATATTGTTTGAAAAGAACAGTGATGGAGGCGTGGTTTCTAGAAATATTGTTTGAAAAGAACAGTGATGGAGGCGTGGTTTCTAGAAATATTGTTTGAAAAGAACAGTGATGGGAGGCATATTTGCTGAAAAAAAAAAAGATTGACAGGTCGACCAGCACGAAGATGGATAGAGGCTATTGCAAACATCTTGGGCATGAAAATGCTTCAGGCTGGAGAATTGGAACGAATCAATTATTTTTTGTTTTCGGGGCCAATTGGCGTTCTGCAGACTTTCGACATCATGATGACGATGATAAAATGTGTCCATATATACACGAGCTCATGCGTCAGTGTTAACGCACATGTCTTGTAACCGGCGCCGTGGCTTAGGCGATAATGAGACGGGCAGTTTCATAATTCCCCGACATACCGAGTCGAAGGTTCGAAATCATTTTGGGCGATTTTGAAGCAGGCCAAACTGTGTTGTTTTCAATGGTATGAGTCGCCTGCCGTTCAGAAAGCAATGCAAGCAAGTGAAATAAGACAGTAAATCAGACAGCCAATAAATGGTGTGGTTGATTGCACGTCCTCCAAAGTACATGTAACTAACATGACCATGTCTAGTGGTATTTATAAAATCATTGTGGCGGAGTGGCTTAGAGACACACTGATCGTCCTTACTGAAGAAGACCCAGTTTGAATTATTGTATAGAATATTACAACAACCTGAAGTTGAAATCCCTCTTTCTTTTTTTATTTTTAACCTATGGATAGTAAATCAGACCTCTAGCTTTCTCAATATAATTGCGGACATTTCACATGTTAAAGATTCTTCAGCCTAGGTTCAGTTAAGACAAACCAAGATTAGAAAACTTTGGGGTCGCAGAACAGAGGTTATCTCTAATCAAAGGAGAAGTAAGACACATCCTTCCTCCCGCTAGCCTAAGAGATACCCTTGGAAAATGTGAAGTGCCAGTCTAGCCCCGCAACAGGGTAACGCGAAACCGTGCGACCATACACGGGAAGAGCTTGAGAGCAGCCGGCAGTAATTGTTTGTTTCGGTTTCAAGTTGGCGACGGTAGGTAGTGAAATCCCTTCATAGAGACATTGACGTCGACCGCCGACCTGAAGGGTCCCTGCCAAGAAGGAAAGCAACTGCATGCTGCCGTCTTTACAGATGTCTAGAAAATTATACGAGTCAATTTCAGCATGGCCGACTGGACAAGCCCGCTCGCTTTTAAACTTCCGGTGTGCTGATGGCGAAGTAGCGAGTTTAACCCCTCACCGATCAGTTGGACTAAATTGTTGACATGTCGTCATTGACTTGTCGTCCTTGACTGGAAACGGAAGTTACAAGTACCTCAAAAGTCAGAATGGGTTGGTAGGTGGCGAGGGAAACTGATAATAGGAACATTTAACCCACAGACAGAAATCAGTCTAGCGTGGACTACACTCGACTTCAAAATGAGCGAACGAAAAATCGGACACTATGGAGAAAGATTGTTACAACTGTACAGTACTACCATAGACAAGCCACAGGATGATGATAATCTTCACTGCACATACACAATAGCACTATAGAGAAAGATTGTTATGACTGTACAGTACTACCATAGACAAGCCACAGGATGGTGATAATCTTCACTGCACATACACAATAGCACTATGGAGAAAGATTGTTACGACTGTACAGTACTACCATAGACAAGCCTCAGGATGGTGATAATCTTCACTGCACATACACAATAGCACTATGGAGAAAGATTGTTACGACTGTACAGTACTACCATAGACAAGCCACAGGATGATGATAATCTTCACTGCACATACACAATAGCACTATGGAGAAAGATTGTTACGACTGTACAGTACTACCATAGACAAGCCACAGGATCATGATAATCTTCACTGCACACACACAATAGCACTATGGAGAAAGATTGTTACGACTGTACAGTACTACCATAGACAAGCCACAGGATGGTGATAATCTTCACTGCACATACACAATAACACTATGGAGAAAGATTGTTACGACTGTACAGTACTACCATAGACAAGCCACAGGATGGTGATAATCTTCACTGCACATACACAATAGCACTGTGGAGAAAGATTGTTACGAGTAGAATCGTTAATTCCTCCGAAGTCGGAGAGTGTCTGCCTGCACGGCGAGGAACCACCAGTCTGCATACCAATAAGCCAGACATGGGACAACGGATACTCACGCAAACCTCAGGTCCTGTATGACATCACACGGATGTTGGACAACAGGATGTCTTCATCCGGCATACAGGACTTCGCGCTGGAGTTCACAGCCAGCGAACACAAGCAAGCATGTCCAAAAAATTTAGACTGTGTCTATTTTCTCAAATCAGTGCACGATTTTCATTTGTTTCTTGTAGGACTTGGTCATTGCTTTTTCTGTCTGTCCATGGTATTTTTTTGCATTCTCCTCAGAAACTACATTTCCACAACCATCAGATGTTTTTCAGCTTGTTTGCTCATTGTAAATGGGGAAATATGTGTCCAACTTGAGCCGGCATAGAACTCTTGTCCGACACCGGTCATGCCATTGTTTGCATAGTGTCCCAACCGATACACAATTACGCCTGCAATATCTGTCTATATATACACACATGCGAGAGGGTTTCACAAGAACACCTTAAAAGTATGATATAAATTACAATAACCACGCCATTGTCTTGTAACCTGTCAATATTGTTGTTAAGGATGTCAACAGTGTTAAGCACGTGACACCACGGAGCAGACGAACACGGTGACGCCATAAGGAAATTTAAAAATGGCAGCCCCAAGTTTAATTTGTACCAAAGAGGAGCAGCGTTCTGTTATTCGTTTTTTAATCAGTAAAGGGGTGAAACCTATAGAAATTCATCGGCGAATGAATGTCCAGTATGCTGATGTATGCTTGTCAGTCCTTCAAGTATATGAGTGGGGTAGAAAGTTTAAAAACGGCGTGACTTCAATGACACTGTTCACGACCGCATGAACCCCAGAGTCGATTCTTCTCAGGAATCCAAGCTCTTTATCGGCATTGGGGGACTTGCATTGAACGCAGTGGTGACTACACCGACAAATGATACATTTGTTCTTTACTTTTTTCAGATTATACTATGAAAAAAAAAAAGTTAAGGTTTTTATTTGAAACCCTCGCGCGCGCGCGCGCGCGCGTGTGTGTGTGTGTGTGTGTGTGTGTGTGTGTGTGTGTGTGTGTGTATAGTCTCCTATTTGTTCAACCGCTTGGTGGTCTGATGACTCTCCTATACTCTCCGTTGTGTGTTGTTATGAGGTTGGTGTTCCTTATACATGTACTATTATTTGTTACCCAGCTATTCAAGCTTTTCACGTACATCTTTATTTGTTTTCCTCTGTCTATCTAGTGTGGTATTTTCCCACATAGAGCTCATGTGTTTCATATCTACCCGACATCTGCAATCTACACCACATTTGCAGTCTACCCGACATCTCCAAATGTCGGCTCATGGTAGCAGTAATAAAGTTAACAAAAACAATTTCCGCTCAGAAAGAACTGCTGGTGAAATACAATGAAATAATAGACTCAGAAAAATATAATACCGCGTGGAAAGCAACGAAAGCTCTATGTAAAAACAATATATCATAAAACAAAGTAATGCAGCTTTATACAGAACAGAATTACTACACCTGCAGGACGTTGCGGCGACTAGCTTTCATCGGCAATGTAAAAAGCAAGAACTAATCAAGAATGATAAATTAATGATATAACTGTAATGGTAAAGGTAGTCATATCGCACACGGAGAGAACTAAACACATTCCAGTGAATCAAGAGGCGAGGAAAAGAAGATGGCACTGGATAGCACACACACTGAGAAAACGCGAGGACAATATAACTAGACCAGTGGTTCTCAACCTCTTTTGGCCCATGCACCCCTTTACCATATGTTCAGAACGTCATTGCCCCCTTTCGTATTTCTTCCCTATAACCCCCCCCCCACCCCCCTCACAGTATACGTACAAATGGAAGCTAAATTTAATAACGCATACTAGAACAAGTCTAGACGTCTATGAAAAACGTGATTTTTGGGTCTACTTACGTAGACCTTTTTTGGGGTAATTCATTCAAATAGGGATGTGGGGTGTTACGCCTTCACAAATTCAAGGCCATGATGTAACGGGGTGAGTGGTCGGTTCTACCGGGTGTTTGTCAAGTCTCACTACACTTTGTGTGTAGAACAAATATGAAAAATAAAGTACATTATGTCATCAAAATGTACTCCACAGTCCATCGTAAAGCAATATGCAGCGAATGGCTGTCGTCTGCTGGAGTAATTCTTTGCACTCCAAACAGGCGTTGTCAACGGAAGAAAGGTAGGTCAGCGTGGCTGAATGGATAAGAACACTATCTTAAACATCCGGTGTGATGATGCCGAGGTAAGGGCTTCAACCTCTACACCGGACAGTTGGAATAAAATGTTGACATATCGTCCTTGACTTAGGGACGTAAATTACAAGTATCTCTGAAGTCGGAATGGATTCGCCTGATGGCGAGGGACACTGTTAAAAGGGAAAGCTAATCCACACGTAAAATTCAGTTGAACACTACTAGAAGTAGTGTGTGTGGATTAAACTTGAATTCAAAGCGAGCGAGCACCAAAAAAAAAAAAAAACGAAGAAAGAATTTGTTTTCAATTTTTTTCTATGTACAAAGTGTAGTGAGGCTTTACAAACACCCTGCATGATCTCTGCAACGATTCTGAGAATTATCCAGTAACAATGTTTACGAGGCTGGATCGACTCCAGAGCCGCCCTTGTGGGAAAGACAAAATAACCGCACCACTCACTACTGGGGATTGAGCCGGACACTAAAGATCTAGCATATATAAAGTTGAACTCGTAAACGAAACCAACAATAACGGATTGCCGTGAAAACACGAGTACAGATGGATCTGTTTATCACTGTAAACAATTGTGTATGGTTGGTTGTGAGACTATCAGTTACAGGACGTATTAAGTACAAGAAAAATATACTAAACCATGCAAATGCACTTAACATCCCCATAATAACAACTTGTAAAACTAAAATAGCCGGCTCCATGGCCGAGGGGTTAGCAGCTTTCTCCGCTAACGCCGAATACTCTCGTCACGTGACGCGACGAGAATTAGCAGTGGTTCGAATCGCAAAAGTGACTTATGAGAGTATGGAGCCGGTCGCTCAGAAAGTCGTGGCGTGCTGATGAGCGTAATCTAGCCTAGGAATCAACATACAGCTGAAAGATGCTGGTGTTGACCGCAATATCCTGAAACAGGATGGAAAAGCGAGAAAAAAAAAAAAAGAAAAAAAAAACTAGGATCTAACATCTAAGCTCAGTACCAGCGCTGTTTTGGGTTGCGATACTTCCGTGTACTCTGGCAGTAATGGTTTTGTAAGGCCGCACAAATGGGACGTTATCTGCAGAATTCACAGGCCCAACTCGTTTCGCAGAACTCTGCGACAGAGGGAGTCGGTTATCTGCACACAATGAAACTGTAGAAATATCGTGACTAGCAAGTTGTACGTCATGTGAAGTGGAATATACGCAAATGATAAAGGGCAATTCGTCGTAAGGAAAAGTTTGCTTTATGCATTTGTCGCTCTGACACAAGCAATTAAGGAAAGATTGCTAACTGCTACAAGCCTAAAGGAAGAATTCGTTTGTTATTCACATTTAAAATAAACTTTCGGATGTTTTATTTTTAATTTCTCGCGGATTTTGTGATAAGGGGAGAGAATCTTTACTGTAGTTACCAAATACACGGAGAGAAATTAATTACTTAGCAAAAGTATCGCTACTTTACCTAGCCACACAGCTAATTTTCTCTACTTTGCTGTAGGCTTACACAGCTGGATAGATACATGTGAGTTTGATATCATCATAATTAGAAGTTTCCAGAACCCGGCAGTCATTATTACGTTACCTCGAGGTAAGACGTTTCTGTTTCGTTTCGTTTAAATATGTAGACACGTTGTGTTCATTTAGTAGATTACTTCCAGTTTTTTTTATTCCTACCCCCTGTTCAGTTATTTCATACACTCACTCTAAACCTTTTTATTACTCTACCTCCGAATGTCTAGAAGGGGCTTGTTTGTTATTGTATCACAGTGTCTGACATTTGTCGTGTTAACTCTTTCACTCGACGGTGATAACATTTAACTCTTTACAGCCCAAGCGCATTTTATCTTAAAGTACCAATTGAGGGTTAAGAAAGAGTTAATCGTCGTTTTCTTTCCAACACTTGACAGACTGCATATCATTATCATCATCAAGTGGACATCCGACTCGCGTGGGCGACCATGCTTCTACACATCTTGCCATCTCCAACAGCGTGTATCAGTTCGTGTGCTAACCCCCTTCCGTGCCATGACGCAAGACTGTCACGAATTTTCTTTCCCTGTCTTCCTCTATGTCCATTTCCACAAATATTTCCGGTTGTCACTGTATGTTCTATCTTTTGTCTTCTCATAATGTAGCCAATAATGATGAATGTCTCTTTCTGATGTTTGTGACAAGTTATCTTTGTGACTTAGCCTCCCTCAAAATGTTGTTATTACTCATTTTAGCTGTCCAGTGAGTTTGAAGCATTCTGCTGTAAACAGGATATAGGTTAATTATTGATTATAATAATTTGTTGGGAGGCTAGCATGTCAAATGGATAAGAACGCTCGTTCTTAAACATCTGGTGTGCTGATGCCGGGGTAGCGGGTTCAACTCCTACACCGATCAGTTGGACTAGAATGTTGACTTCTCGTCCTTGACTTGGGGGAGGGAGGGACTTAAATTACAAGTACCTCTGAAGTCAGAGTGGGTTCGCCAGGTGGCGAGGGACACTGGTAATTTAGAAAGCTAATCCATATGCAAAAATCAGTCCAGTGTATTAGAAGTAGTAGCACGCATTTGGACTACGCCTGAGTTCAAAGCGAGCGAACGCAGAAAAAAAAAACAATAGTCTACTGAAAATACATTAACGAGCTAAAGATAGTCAAGTCGTCTGTATATTGACTGGTCAAAAAGTACATTAACGAGCTAAAGATAGTCAAGTCGTCTGTATATTGACTGGTCAAAAAGTACATTAACGAGCTAAACATAGTAAAGTCTTCTGTATATTGACTGGTCAAAAAGTACATTAACGAGCTAAAGATAGTAAAGTCTTCTGTATATTGACTGGTCAAAAAGTACATTAACGAGCTAAAGATAGTCAAGTCGTCTGTATATTGACTGGTCAAAAAGTACATTAACGAGCTAAACATAGTAAAGTCTTCTGTATATTGACTGGTCAAAAAGTACATTAACGAGCTAAAGATAGTAAAGTCTTCTGTATATTGACTGGTCAAAATGTACATTAACGAGCTAAAGATAGTCAAGTCTTCTGTATATTGACTGGTCAAAAAGTACATTAACGAGCTAAAGATAGTCAAGTCTTCTGCATATTGACTGGTCAAAAAGTACATTAAAGATCTAAAGATAGTAAAGTCTTCTGCATATTGACTGGTCAAAAAGTACATTAACTAGCTAAAGATAGTCAAGTCTTCTGTATATTGACTGGTCAAAAAGTACATTAACGAGCTAAAGATAGTCAAGTCTTCTGCATATTGACTGGTCAAAAAGTACATTAACGAGCTAAAGATAGTCAAGTCTTCTGTATATTGACTGGTCAAAAAGTACATTAACGAGCTAAAGATAGTTAATTCTTCTGTATATTGACTGGTCAAAAAGTACATTAACTAGCTAAAGATAGTAGTCAAAATGTACATTAACGAGCTAAAGATAGTAAAGTCTTCTGCATATTGACTGTTCAAAAAGTACATTAACGAGCTAAAGATAGTCAAGTCTTCTGCATATTGACTGGTCAAAAAGTAAATTAACGAGCTAAAGATATTCAAGTCTTCTGCATATTGACTGGTCAAAAATTACATTAACGAGCTAAAGATAGTCAAG
The DNA here is from genome assembly GCA_963921405.1 of Cepaea hortensis. NCBI lineage: Eukaryota > Metazoa > Mollusca > Gastropoda > Stylommatophora > Helicidae > Cepaea > Cepaea hortensis. The sequence goes on from OY992880.1 coordinate 104,121,232, forward strand.
TCTTCTGTATATTGACTGGTCAAAAAGTACATTAACGAGCTAAAGATAGTCAAGTCTTCTGCATATTGACTGGTCAAAAAGTACATTAACGAGCTAAAGATAGTCAAGTCTTCTGTATATTGACTGGTCAAAAAGTACATTAACGAGCTAAAGATAGTCAAGTCTTCTGTATATTGACTGGTCAAAAAGTACATTAACGAGCTAAAGATAGTCAAGTCTTCTGCATATTGACTGGTCAAAAAGTACATTAACGAGCTAAAGATAGTCAAGTCTTCTGTATATTGACTGGTCAAAAAGTACATTAACGAGCTAAAGATAGTTAATTCTTCTGTATATTGACTGGTCAAAAAGTACATTAACTAGCTAAAGATAGTAGTCAAAATGTACATTAACGAGCTAAAGATAGTAAAGTCTTCTGCATATTGACTGTTCAAAAAGTACATTAACGAGCTAAAGATAGTCAAGTCTTCTGCATATTGACTGGTCAAAAAGTAAATTAACGAGCTAAAGATATTCAAGTCTTCTGCATATTGACTGGTCAAAAATTACATTAACGAGCTAAAGATAGTCAAGTCTTCTGTATATTGACTGGTCAAAAAGTACATTAACGAGCTAAAGATAGTCAAGTCTTCTGCATATTGACTGGTCAAAAAGTATATTAACGAACTAAAATTAGTAAAGTCTTCTGTATATTGACTGGTCAAAAAGTACATCAACGAGCTAAATATAATAAAGTCTTCTGTATACTGACTGGTAAAAAAAAATTACCTACATATATTCGAGTATTTACCTATTGACTTAAATAAATTATCTTAGCTATGGATAGTTGAGTTTTCAATACAATCACTAGTAAAACAAATACTATTGCTACAGATTGACGAAGTTTATTGCATATTGACTGGGGAAATAGATATTAGCTAAGGTACATATATCCAAAATGGTATGGATAAAAAATATTTCGGATTATTCAGATTACATTTAATTGAGTTTTCTACAAAACAATCTAACATTATAGGTTCCTTACCTACTTAAAGCAATCTAACATCCGTGTTTGTAGGGAATGGAAACAAACCAGACATAACTGACCCTTAAGCTTTGACAGAATATGAAAACTCACGATGACTATAAACAATCACCACCCACGCCTCGACTTATCAACTTCCCTAGTCATAACTTATGTTAACGTGTTTCCATTCATAGCTTCAGTATCAGCCACCACGCCTATAGATACAAAGGCTTCCGAGTTACGGAATCATCATTTTACTGATCAAGATACAAACTAAACTGAACTAACTGTAGTAATCTTTTTTTTTTCTAATCTACATTTATAAATTTCTTCAAGTTGTCTTCAACTTTTCGACAGGTAATTTGTATATCGATGTTGACGTGTTATATTCTAGACCCATATCTACAACAGCTCAATGAGGCATATCTCAGCACAGCAGTGGTTGCGACAATGTCGGGCAATCACTTTGATCGAAGTCGGGTCTTATTTGCTATCTAAAACTATTCAGTCATGTATAATGCACTAAGGAGAAATATCACTAATTATTATTGGATAAGAAAGAACGAACCAACGAATGAACGAATTTAAAAAAAAAGAAAAACTTTTTTCCCCCAAAGAGTTAAGCATTGCTCCCAAACGCCCGACTGACCTTCTGTCGTTCTTGTCTCTCTCTTGTCATACATTACTTCATTCACCAATCACTTATTAGATTAATCTTAAGAAACAACAATAATACAGACATTGTAAACGCAAGGGAATATGGAACAATCATTAATCATTTCTACATAAATAATTAATACGAATTTTTTTTTCGGGGGGGGGGGGGGGGGTAATTGTGGTAATTGTAGTAAGGCTAGTGGGAAATACCATAGTACAAGGATGAAAATTAGCAGACAAGTGAGGAAAGATATGGAAGATGCTGAGATGCGGTTTTATAGAGGAATGATGGTAACATCGTGGACAAATAGAAAGACCTATGAACACATCTTGAAAGAAGCTAACTCACAAGGAGAACTAGTTAGTCGCATCAGAAGGCGACTGTCCACAATTTTGGGGCATGTCACGAGAAGGATACAGCTGGAGTATGTCGTCACAACGGGAAGATTTGTGTGTGTGTGTGTGTGTGTGGGGGAGGGGAGGCAGGGGAGACCATGCACGAATATACTTAGCTTGCTCTATATTAGTACACACACATTTGTATGCTACGAGTTCATTCATTGTGCTGAGATTCTCAGTGTGCTCCAAGGGAGGTAACTAGAGCACTTATGGAAGTTGATTTGTTGGTTGTAAATACTGTAGAAGTTTCTGTGCGTTAACTCTTCAGTGGGGTGCATTGGCGTTCTGATCTTTTGAGCACAAACATGGATTGGCATCTGCTGGGGGTGAGGTTGGTTTGGAACGTGTTCTCTTGACCAAAGTGCAGGGTATATTTTTAATGACTGTGCAGTGTTTGACCATATTGCCGGTCCAAGTTTTGTATTTATTTATTATGTTGCATGCACTTTACAGACGGTGAATACAAAACTTGGACCGGATATATTTTCAAACACTACACAGTCATCAAAAATACGCCCTATACCACTTTAAAGGAGTTTGAACTATTTTGAAAGCGGATTAAAAATGAAATGTTGGAGCCACTAAATTAGAGTATAGCAATTCACATCTTTAAAGTTTCTTACTGATACCGTTATGTTAGTTGCATATCATTTACAGGACGTTGCAGTTCGTAACCTCTTCGCCACGGAACTGACTCTTACGGATAAACTGATGGAAAAAAAGTGGACACTACGAAGGTGAGATGTCTTTTCCTCCTAAGGATACTGAGAATATAGAAGGACGTAGAAGATAATGAACGTCGAATTAATGACAGCTGCAATATTGAACTAGACACTTATCATCGTAAAGAAAAGACATATGCCATTATGGAGCATCTCATATGTCGTTGCCAGATACAAAAAAGTATGCTTTTGTGGGATAGTACACAGAAAGAGAAGCACAGGAGTGCAGAAAATTACCAACGTGGAAAGTTTAAACAGAAGGCCGCGGCTAAATATTTCAGCAACCTCTGCATTAAGGTATTCGCTGATAGAGATTTGGAGGATCATGATCGCCGTGGTCAGCCTGAACCCAGGCATCTAAACAAGACTTGCCAGACAGACATCTTTGCTACACAGATTAAACCCGTCTCCATCCTCGTAGCCTCAAATACCAGCAGTTTATGGTATCTCAACCAAGCTGACCATTGTCGGGGTAGGAGTAAGGTCAATCCCGGACAGTCTGGGCCACTTCAAACATAATCAAACAGCCAGAAGGACTGACTGTCTGGATTTGTGTTTGTCCAGCGGATTCCAAATACAGACCGCGAGACTTTGAATGCTAGTTTTACATAAACACATTGAGTCTTTTAACTCTGACAAGTTGGGGAAGCAGATTTGGCGGCAGGAAAACCGGCGACGCGGCTGCGCAGTGGTGGCTAAGACGCTGGCTTGCATGCCTGGAGGTCATGAGTTCAAATTCGCATCGAGACTGATTTTTAAAATTGACTTGGCCTTCCAGGCCACCTCACTCTAAAAATGGGTACCGGGAAATGTTTTGGGAAGTCAATGCGTAGGCATGATCTTGGGGACATCACCACTCATGTGCTGAAGTGTCTGTAAAAATAAAGGACCAGTACTATATGTCCCCATACGCTTTAAGATGTATAACAGAGAACTTTACTTACTTTTGCTTATCATATACCGAGTACAATACTTATTTCTACTTATCATATACCGAGTACTTTACTTATTTCTACTTATCATATACTGAGCACTTTACTTATTTCTACTTATCATATACCGAGCACTTTACTTATTTCTACTTATCATATACCGAGCACTTTACTTATTTCTACTTACCATATACCGAGCACTTTACTTATTTCTACTTATCATATACTCAATTTGTTGGTTGCATATCCTTTTCAGGGCGTCGCAGTCAACACCAGCATTGTTTTGCTGTTGTGATCTCTTGGCAATTTTACATTCAGTAGTTTTTCATTGTTTTATGGACGACCCGCACCCATACCATTTCGTAAAAAAACCAACGCAAGACGGTTTGCTGCCAAATCGTCCGCAGCTGTGTTTCGAACCGGGTATGCGTCCGTAACACCTTCGCTACGGAGCGGGCACATATACCCAGTACATTACTTATTTCTGTTTACCACATACCCAGTACTTTATTGTTTTCTACTAACCATATACCCTGGACTTTACTTATTTCTACTTACCATATACCAAATTCATTACATATTTCTACTTACCATATACCCAATACATTACTTATTTCTGTTTACCATAAAACCAGTACTTTATTGTTTTCTATATATATATATAGATAGAATAGATAGATAGATAGATAGATAGATAGATAGATAGATAGATAGATAGATAGATAGATAGATAGATAGATAGATAGATAGATGCATGGATGGATGGGTGAATGGACAGACAGACAGACAGACAGACAGACAGACAGACAGACAGATAGGCGGGCGGTATTGGGTATACCCAATACATTACTTATTTATGTTTACCATAAAACCAGTACTTTATTGTTTTCTATATATATAGATAGAATAGATAGATAGATAGATAGATAGATAGATAGATAGATATATATATAGATAGATAGATAGATAGATAGATAGATAGATAGATAGATAGATAGATAGATGCATGGATGGATGGGTGAATGGACAGACAGACAGACAGACAGACAGACAGATAGGCGGGCGGGCGGGCGGACGGACGGACGGACGGACAGACGGACAGACGGACAGACGGACAGACGGACAAACAGACAGACAGACAGACAGACAGACAGACAGACAGACAGATAGATAGATAGATAGATAGATAGATAGATAGATAGATAGATAGATAGATAGATAGATAGATAGATAGATAGATAGATAGATAAGGTAATAGCCTGTACGTTATGCAACATGGAGGGACACACTGTCTCTGGGTATGTCTAGAAAAGTAGGTTCTCTTGCAAACTGAACGCATTGTGTGACCGTGCTTATCAGGATTAGTTAACTCCAGGACAAGTCTGACACCGAGGACTCTCAACCTTTTGGCTGTCTATTGACGCATTTCAACGACCAGTAGAATCTATTTCACCGTTTCACACACACGCGAAAGCACACGGACACACTCACTCACATAAGGGACACATATTGTTCTACTGCGCTGAAAAAGACGTGAAAAGGGAGAGTATGGCATATGAGGCTACGACCCCCAGCATGAGAATAAAGATGGAAGCATACACAGCGGCATTCCGTTGGTTAGAGGTAACTACTGCAACACACATTGTCTTCATCACGGATTCAAAGTGTATGCTTAGGGTTTGTTCAGAAATGAATGCCTTTATTCACGATCAATTTTTATGAAAACTGTCTGTTGCATCATTATGAAATGTGTCCTGCCGTCTTATATTTACCCCCACCCAGGGAATATGTCTTTGATAGGTCCAAAGGCAACTTAAATCATTGAAAGCGGCGACATTTCTTTGATGTTTTGGCGAAAATGTAGTGAATTCACGCTAACAAACTAGTCTGACAGTACACCTCGTTATTTCGGGTAACGACACAAGTACAAGGCGTAGCCAGATTCGTATTGGAGTGGGTGCATTAAAAAAAAGTCGCTTAAAAGTCGACAGGGTAGACTGCATTGCACCGGGGTTTTATCCCATATGGCTCAGTTTCTTTCCGCAGTGCGGAAAGCGTTGCACAAAGCACGAACTTCGTAGCTCCAGCGACGACCCTCGGGAGTCTCCGAAAAAATGCACTCGTGAAATGAAGGACGCGGCCCGGAATCGAACATACAACCTTCGGAGCCCGAGTCAGACGGCCTGACCACTTCACCACGGAGACTCCCGAGAGGGGTGCAATGTGTAATATTAGTAAAGACAGAGAATGTAGAGAGGCATGGGGTAAATAATTTGTAAATTGACAGGAAAGTAGAAGGAGTATATTTCTTACCTTATTTTTCATTTTCTTCTTGTTTTTTCAGCTGCTGGTTAATAATGTGTACACAAGGAGTCATGTTACTTGGATGCATTTAGTTTTTTATATTGAGTTCGTGAAAGCTTCCAAATAGCTGTGCGTTAATGGGCCTATGGAGTGACCAGAAATGATACCGTAATTTAGTCATCATGTGTCAATTTTTAAGGATCTGTTCAGATGTCTATATTGTTTGTTCACACGCACACAAGGGTGACAGACCCTTCGTGAAAGATTGTCTACTCTGCTGTTTACTGTTCAGAGACGGAACATGATTATTACTTGTTTTGCACGACGAATATACATGTTAATGTCACTGTAGTGGGCTTCCTTCTTAACGGCCAAGCTGTTGGCCTTCTTTTCATTGAAGTTTATAGATTGATTCGCATGTTCGTGTGTTGTCCCCTCATTTGACAAAGTGTTTCCTCTCACATTTCTTGTTATGCCACAATATGTCAGTTTCCACCGCAATATTACTCTTCTGTTGGTATTCAATGCGTTTGGTGTTGTTATTATTATTATTTTTTTTTTTTTTTTCAACGCCAGTTGTTTATCACCTTTGAGGGCTTGCGGAACTGAAAATTCATCACTGTGGAATACAGACTGTTGCCATTGACAAGTTGTATTGTTTGTGCCGATGCTGTAATATTTAGGACCTGCAATTCTTCTGAATAGTTGGAGCAAAATATCCCAGTAGGTGTGCATGTGGATTAATGTCTGCGATCTGCCCAGACCTTAATCTGTGTCGGACGATTCCAGTAGGCTGAAGACTGCTCTCGGTTGCATAAAATTCAATCCATCCTTTCTCCAATAGTCATCTTCCTCTTTCAACACATGGTCTTCACATTTTTTCCAGCACCTTTATTCAATTTTTAATATCGCGGTCTGGGTTAGTATCTTGACGTCAGACAATTTGAATGTAGTATTGGCAACTGGCACATGTCCTTTAATTTTAACCCACACAAGCTCTATAGGGTTTAAATGAGAATGGTACGACGGTAGTCTCAAGCATCTAAGGCCATGCTCTTCTATCAACTTGTCGATGCGATATTTCTAGCTTTTTTTGCGCCTGTTTAACAAGGGACAACAATTATAGCTTAAAACACGTTTCTGTATATGGTATATTTTCCCCTTGGAGCCATATCTTTATCGCTTCCTTTATGCTCGATGCCGTGGGTATCTTGTCTTCTTGGGTAACTACATTGTGATACGATGCATTGTCCATAATTAGAAAAGACGGTCTATCTAGGGATAGAAGCACTGTATTCTCGAGCCAATCGCTAAACACATTACCATTCATCTTATTATGATAATCCCTATTATCTGTATGCTTTGTTACGAACACGAATCCAGCATTCTGTAGTAAGCCATTATGAGTACTACCAGCATTGGCTATGACCAAACGCTGTCCTTTACTACTGGGCACATATCGCTTTATCTTTCCATCCACTAATTGCCATTTTTTTCACTTGTGTGGTGCGCATTGATCCAGGTTTCATTCAAATACACTATGTCATAATTTTCTTTGCGCATTTCCCTTATTTCACGTATCTGCTTCTCATAGCTCCTAAATGCGGTTGCTCGCAAATGATATTTCTACCTCCCTTGTACTTTCTAAACGTGAAGCCTAATGTAGTTATAATTTTCCACAAAGTTGTTTAGGATAGCTCTATGTAATTGTTCTTTCTCAACCAAACCCTAAATTTTCTTACAGTCACTGTTTCTTAGGCATCCAGCATGTTTATAATTGCTCGCCTTATGACATCCTTGTCAAAGCTGTCTACATTTGCCTTTCTACCTACCGTTTGCTTATTGCGTGGTGGTCTAATTCCAGATTCTTGCACCCATCGACGAAATGACCGTTTACTCAAACCCAATGAATGCACTGTTCTGTTTTCGGGATGTGTAACAGTATGAAACAGTTTCCTGCGATCAGCTTCTTGACAAAAATATGTGTACAACTTCATAGCGATGCTTTGAAGTGTACACAATTTCACATTCAATCCCATTCAACAATATTCACACATTCCGATGTTTGCGATAAATAGTAAGATTCATAAAATAATCATGCTTCATGGAAGAACCCACATTACGACGATACCTCTGAACACTCCCATTTAACTGCGCGCCGTTTTTGTCATAACGTGTACCGCGAGAAAATTTTTAAAAATGCGCGGATGTGTCTGGGTGAAGGTGTAATACATTACAAAATATGGACTTAATCTCTGACCCGTAAATTATATAACGCATATAAACAAACATTGAAATCTGCTGTACAATCTCCAGAACAAAAATTTTTGTTGGGTGGACATAATGATAAGGTTATATGCTAAATCTCATCATTTTCCCTAGGTTGGTTACTGAGATATGGCATTTTATATTGGGGCAGACAAAAGTAAACAGACTATAGTAAGGCAGAGAAAGGAATATTTCGTGTGGAATGGCTCACCTTCAGAGGTCACAGATTGTGAGAATTGCATGGAATTTTTGTACTGGCCATGAGGGAGGGCTGGGAATGAACAGGCTGATAGGCTAGCAGGGAATGCACCTCTTGATGGTAGATTATATGTGGACAAGGGAGAGGTGGTCGTGCGCCTGTGGGACCAGGTGGAGGCGGAGGAACAGATTGAGAACCCGTATGTGGAAAGGATAAGATTTTGGGAGATTGGCAGGGGTTCTGGTAGAATCTCAAAACTGAGAGGGAAGACAAGGAGAACTTTCAATCAGACAGCGGTGGGAACGATAAGTAGTGTGATTCTTCGCTGGTTGTTGAACGAGGGGGCGGAGCTCGTATGGGAATGGCTTGAATGCAGTGATGTCGGTTCTTAGCTCAACTCAACACAACAGATGTGAGAAATACGTTCATACTTATAGCTCGATATTCATGGACGCAAAAGAAACGAGGTCACGTGAGTGGAGATAACACCAGAATGATTTTCAACAGGGAAATTGAAAGCTAAAGGCACGTTGGGATTACGACTTGCCGCCTCTGTATGACGACAGCGTCCCCTGACAGAACAAGCTGACGTCTCTAACGCTAGAAACAAAAGCTAAATTGAAAGTACAAAACCCCACAAAGTGATAGAAAGTAACATTCTTTCCTGTAATTGAGCTCACGAAATGTTCCACTTTTCCTTTTTTTATATTGGACATACCTTATACCTCGACCGCGACGAACAAATGTTTGCCAACCTGGCAACGAGACCTGTAAGCCAGTTTAAACGCGGAACACTCCTTAATCTGGCGTCTAAGTCACGAGATGGGTCTAAAACATTTTCCATTCAGCCATCAATTGCTAAATTGTCCAAGCGAACGAAATAAGAAGAAGCTAAATTGTCACGCGAGTTTACACGCACATAGAGTCATTTATACTGTAATTTGCATTAATATTACACATAATTCCAACAATTTCATTAAATTACCCCTCCTCCACATCATCATCATTATGCGCCTCTGGTAATTATTGGTGATCATGGCTGAATCTCACACAATCTCTTCACATATTACTTATGTGCTCAGTTTACTATTAGCTCATAAGTTACAGATTGCAAACAGGACTATGTCAGATTAAAATGTCATCTATTATCATGTGCCATATCGGTAAGCGTAAGTGATCACATTTCGCCATCTGACACAATCACCAGAGTCGTGGATCAGCCCAGTGTTCTTGTCTCAACCACATCCCCCCTCAGTTCTCTTCACCTCGATCTTGCCAGCTCTCACCAAGTTCTTTAGTTTATTTCTTCTCATAAGGTGCCCAAAATATTCTTGACTGTCTGCGTCTAATTTCTCTAATCAGTTTGCGGTTGCCATTTGTTTCTTGTAGGACTAGGTCATTGGTTTTTTTTTGTCTGTCCATGATATTCTTTAAATTTTCCTTAGAAACCACATTTCCACATCCATTAGGTGTTTTTCAGCTTGCTGCTCATTGCTTACGTTTCACACCCATACACAAGTACAGGTTCTATGTAGCACTTCAACACTCTTTTTTTCGTTGCAATTGACATCTTGTTATTGGTTAGCATGTTTTCTTCTTGAAAAATTCGCCCTTTGTCATCTCGCAAGTTTAACATAGGTCTTTGAAGAAACAGCCCCAGCCAGCCAATCACTTTATACATTACAACAATGAACTGACATATATGAAATCAAGAATTAACATCAGCCTCTGCACTCGGTACATTCCAATACATTATATCCCCTTCTTCAGTAGCTAACGTACAGTTCCCACGCTGAAGGCTTACTTCTGTCCAAGATCAGATGAAGACGTTTGTAAGGCCCTAAGCACTAAACAGATTTTAATTCCTCTAAATATCTAGGGAGCCATGGTGGCACATTGTCCAGCAGGCTTACCTTTCGGCTCAGTAGTCGTGTGTTCGAATCCTCATGGAGGTGAATTAAATAAAAAAGTGGACTGGGTTTTCAGGTTTATTACGGGCTCTGGTTCTTTGTTTTCACTTTCATTTACATTATGTTTGATCTTTGTGGTGTCTTCACACATCTTTGTGGTGTCTTCACACATTTCACCACAGTTCTTCTCCCCTATGTCTAGTATATCTTTTTGTTAAAATGTTACCACTCCTATTGCATGTTATGATGGTCGGAATCCACCTGTTAATGTTCTTATTTCCTTGAACATGTCGCCATCTCTTTTTTTTGCAACCGGAGATGCTCTGTTCTATTACATGTATTCATTACCAATTGCTCCTTGTCCACAGTGGCTAGGCCAATCCTTGGGCTTGTAACGTTTTTGGCCTTAAGCCCATTGACCCCCTTAACCACACATCCGGTTCATTCACTTCATTGTAATCATACACGCGGATCCTTTGAAAGACGTGTCCAGCCAAAAACAAGGATACAGATAAGCAACTTTTATATTTATATTTTCATGTAGTGTTTTTCATGAATTTGTGTCGGTTTGTGTTTCTTTGCCGGTCTCTTTAGCCGAGGGGTTACAACACTTTCTCCGTAATCCCGTTTATCACGCAGAGTCTCATAGCAGGGCGAGAGCTGGGAGCGGTTCGTCCCCCGCTGGTGACTTGCGGGATAAGTGAGCCGGCCTCTCAGAAAGTAATGGCAAACTACTGAGCGTAATCTTGCCAAGAAATCAACATAGAAAGATGCTGATGTTGACAGCGATGTCTTGTAAAGGATATGCAAAACATTTTTTGTGTTTCTTTATTTTGTGCTGACGAAGGCTTTAGCCGTAACTTCTATTTTGTTGCTTGTAATCGTGTTCTAGTAAAGCTCACTTCTCATTTTTTGAGTGATTAATTCATTGCCTGCTTGTCTACAGGTATCTCGTCATTCATATATTTTGTTTTACAACTACCCTGTCTCCAGGGTTTCGCCATTCATATGATGTGATAATACATATAGTTATCGGGGTCTCCGTGGCCAAATGGTCAAGTCTGTCTCTCGCTAGGCAGGTCATAAGTCTGTTTTCGGACTTTTATATGATTGACGAGTGAATTATTTCAAAGACACTTGAGTGTGGTGGGTGTCGTCGCAGGAGCACAGGAGTTTGTGTGTTCGGTGCCACGCATTGGGCACGCCGCTGTGCGGAAAGTCCGAGCCATATGAGATAGAACCTGGTGCAATGAAGTCGATCCGCTTGCATTTAACCATTTTAGGGTATAACAATGATTTGTTTTCACAACTACCGCGACTCATCATTCATATGCTTGCTTGCTTGCTTGTGCTCGCTGGCTGTGAACACCAGCGTGAAGTCCTGTATGTCGGATGAATACATCCTGTTGTCCAACATCAGTGTGATGTCATACAGGACCTGAAGTTTGCGTGAGAATCCGTTGTCCCATGTCTGGCTTATTGGTGTGCAGACTGGTGGTGCCTCGCCATGTAGGCAGATACTCTCCGGCTTCGGAGGAATCATCGATCCTACTGATGTTAGCCAGGTCCCCAAAGGGACCTGTTGCCCAGGACGCACGGCGTGGACGTGTCAGCAGGTCTTGGCCAGTATAGATCCCGGCCCTGGTGCCTTGGAAACACCTCTGCGTCCCATCATTCATATAAAAGTGATTTGTTTTCACAACTACAGCCAATCGTCAATTATATACTAATGATTCGTTTTCACAACTACCGCGACTCGTCATTAATGTAATAGTGATTTGGTTTCACAACTATCGCGAATCCGTGGTCTCGTCATTCATATGATAGTGATTTGTTTTCATAATTACCGCGACTCGTCATTCATATAATAGTGATTTGTTGTCACAACTACCGCGACTCGTCATTTATATAATAATTATTTGTTGTCACAACTACCGCGACTCTTCATTCATAAAATAGTGATGTGTATTCACGGCTATCGCTATTCGTCAATCATATGATAGGGATTTGTTGTCGCAACTACCGCGACTAGTCATTTACATAATAGTGATTTGTTTTCACAATTACCTGACTCCATGGTCTCGCCATTCATATGATAGTGATTGTTTTCACAACTACCACGACTCCATGGTCTTGTCATTTATATTAGGGACGTTCATTTGAAACCCGCTCCAATGGCTCTATTACAAAAGCATGAAAAAAAAAAAACATTAACAGATGTGGTAGAATTAAACAAAGCATTCATTTTGAATGAATTATGCACCATGGGTTGGTCAGAAGAAGTAGTCGTAGGCATTCAGGCAAGCATCCCAATGCTTAGGTAGGCGGCGAATGCCGTCGGCAAAAAAGGATTGTGGTTGCTCACTGAACCAAGTGTTTACCGCGTTCATTACGTCTGCATCTGTGTAAAATCGTTGCCCATTGAGAGCTTTTATTTAGAGGTCCGGACAAATGAAAATCACATGGTGACAACTCAGGACTACAGGGTGGATGTTGCAGAATTTCCCACTTCTTCCTTGCTAATGCTTCCTGCACAATCTTTACGACATGTGGACGAGCATTATCGTGCAACAAAATCACACAGCAAGACAAGCATGCCGGGTCGTTTATTCTTGATGGCTTTTTGCAGCTTGTCTAGTGTTTCCAAGTAGTGGGCAGAGTTGATGTTCACACCAGGTTCTTTAAAGTCGGCCAATAATAGCCCTTCATGGTGAAAAAATGCGCTCAGCATAACCTTACTAGCGGAAACCTGTAACTTGAATTGTTTGGCTTTTGGTGATCCAGCATGCTTCCATTGCATGCTCTCTCTTTTGCTGCTCGACTCAAAGTGGTGACACCATGATTCATCGCCTGCCACTATACGGAAAAGAAATGCATCACCCTCCACTCTGTAACGCAGCAAGTGGTTCAAACAACATCCCATGCGTTCCTCTTTTTGGTGGTCGGTCAACATCCGTGGTACCCACTGTGAATACACCTTCCGATATTGCAGTTTCTTACGAATGACCTTTTGAATTGTCCCAATTGACACATCGAATTCTTTGACCATATTTCATGTACCTTTTCAACATCCGCATCATCAGAGGGCGTAGACGTTGACTAAAGGAACAGTTGTACTTATGACGTGTACCAAACTATCATCATCATCATCATCATCTTCCACTTTTGCCGTCAAGTGAAACCAAGTATCCACACGTAGAAAGGCGTTACCATTAACCGTGTCAAACATCAGCTGGTGCACACAATGTATGAAATATGGACATAATTCAAACCCTGATATTGTTTTAAATAACACAAGAAACTGTATAGTACATGACTCTTTAACACACCGTGGGGCTCTTTGGGTATATGATGCTCCCTCATATCTTCTTTATTTAATCAACATTCGATGAGCGAGGACGAGGGCTCTATGATTGGGCTCGCTGTTCAATACAAGAGGGAAAGATTGGCCACATATTCCTTCAGGCACTCAGGCATAAATAAGTTATGATTCTAGCACACCATAAGCCCATAGCAGGCTCGCGCTTCGGGACTTTTTGTTTTGTTTTGAATGCTTGACACCCAAACGTAATTAGAGTTGGAGGTCGTGATATCTGACACGTATGGTTTCGGTTTCAAACTGTCGTAAAAAAAGTACTAGAACGGAATCAAGGTATGAAATCCTTATGTTGTTGTTCCCTTGTTCTCTGGGTAATGGACTACAGTGGCCAACCCCCCCCCCCCCCCGAGCAACAGCTGTGAGAGGCTGGCTAAACCAGGCGTGGGTAGCCGATTTGGTGTCAAACCAAGTGGTGAACTAGGGTATGCCTACCCAGCATGTGAAGACAGGATTCGACAGACTGCGCGGATGAAATCACTGATGATTCAACGGACAAGACGGCGTTTACCTGCAAAGCTTTGTGGAACGTAATGAGCACGGAAAGGCACGTAGAACACTGAAAACACCTTGGGCATGAAAGTTCGCGAGAAACGGAAACAAGCAAAGGTTCGAGACATTATTTCCACGAGCGCGATGACTTTTTCTGTATATGTTGTGGGACACATCCGCAGAGACCAGATGTTCAGGGATAATTATTTTACTATCAGCACACGAAGACTCAGCAACAAACGTATATGGTAATCAATGAGTTCCAAAGCTTTGCATACTACATCGATACTTTTATTACATAAGAACAGGAGAGTGGATAGGATGTTGAGCTGTTAAGACCTCTGGATTGCTTTTGCTTCTGGCTATGGTTTGCTTACGCATTCTTCTCATGTTGGACTGGTAGTATATGGTTCCGTCCTCCCAGCTGAGTTAAATTCTTGGAGCGACACTGTGAGCTGTGGATGTTAAGTGGAATGCTTTAACATCTGTCCGTGGTTGTTTTTATTGTGAACTGCATGCTCAGAAAAATGACGCAGAAAGCATGCTGAAGAAGGTGAGGACAGGCATGCTTCGTGTAGAGTGGTTTGCTTCGCTTCGGAGGTCACGGGTGGCAAGCATCGCCTGGATCTTTTCTCCGGGGCATGCCGGTGTGCTGGGGAATGAACAGGCGGACAGATTGGCTGGCTCGGCAAAACTTGGTGGAGTATTGATGCATGACAAGGCAGACGTGGTTGCGGCCTTGTGGGAGCATGTGTACACCTCGGAGGAGCCAATGGATTATCATGGTCTGACAAGAATGAGGCAGCGAGATGTGACGACGTTCGAGCAAAGGTGAGACGGATATATCATCAGATTGCTACTGGTACTATTAGTGTTGGAACTCTTCGCTGGCTGCTGAGGATGTGGACGGAGCGCCTACGGGAATGCCCCGAATGCTGTGATGTCGTTTCCTAGATCAATCAATCAATGAAAGATGAAAAACATACTGACCAATAAAATGATATCATTTGCAACAAGAAAACGAGTGTTGAGGTGCTACATAGAACCGGTGCATTTGTATGGATGTGAAGCGTGGACAATAAGCAGACAAGCTGAGAAACATCTGATGGCTGTGGAAATGTGGTTTCTCAGGAAAATACAAAGAATACCATAGACAGACAGAAAAACCAATTACGAAGTCCTACAAGGAACAAATGAAAATCGTAAACTGATTAGAGAAATTACACGTAGACGTTGTGAGTAAAAATAAACTGGAGAACTTGGTGGCAAGATCGAGGGGAAGAGAACAAGGAGAGGGAAGAGAAGTAAATACCTGGATGGCGTGACCACGATGTATGTTCGAGATCGAGTGAGATAGCAAAACATGACTGCCAACGCTTACCGGCATGGCACATGATGATGATGATGATGATGATGATGTTGATGATGATGATGATGATGATGATGATAGTAAACACTCGTTGTAACAAAGTTTTATCGGCCAGCCACGTGATATTATTAATCTAGATGTTTTTAATGATAATTTAATTGTGTTTTACGCCACTAGATATTACGGGACGGGAGAAACATGGTCGAATAGATAAGACCGTTCGCTCTTAAACTTCCGGTATGCTGATGCCGAGATAACGGGTTCAACCCCCAAATCGGTCAGTTGGACTAAAATGCCGACTTCTCGTCGTTGATTTGGGGACGTAAATTACAAGTACCTCAGAAATCGGAGTGGGTTCGCCTGATGGCAGGGTACACTGGTAATAGAGAATGTTAGTCGTCTCGCAAAAACGATTTCAGTTGTCCAGAAGTAGTAGCATGTGAATGGACCATCACTTGAGTTGAAAGCGAGCGAAAGCAAAAACAAAAACAAACAGAAACTTATTGGGACCTTCGTCAGAACTACAGTGTTAGAGCACAAACTCAAAGTAAGCTCTAGAACGGAGGAGATCGGAGCACGAATGGATAATTTCTAATCCGACCCAGATTGTCCAAGATAATAAATAAATTTAAGTCTTCAATGAGTTTTAACACGTTAATAATACTTTTTGATTTGGTTTGTCATGGAGAGACTGTCTAACTCACCAAACCCGAATCCATATAAACTCTAGTCATCTGCTACTCAGTTCCCCAAAGGTAAATTAACTGCTGGAGAAAGTAGACACAAAAATCCGAATGAGAGATCCTGTTTGAGTTTGCTTCCATGTGTGCTTTGGTTGATAAGGAATGAAATTCCTCATGAAGAGATTTAATTAACTCCCACCTTGTTTGGATTGTTCGTTTGATGACGTGGAAGAGGTAGATAGTATTAACGCTCTTAGAAGCAGCAGCGTGCCTTTATTTTATCATACCGTGGTTTATTTGCCAAGGAATGTTTATTATTAACTCTTTTTTTTCGCGCACTAATGATGTCTGGCTGTGAATACTCCGGAAAACTGAGTTTTAACTCTTTAAGTTCTATGGATTGGCGTTCAGGTCGCATAGGTCCCGGAAAGAGCTTGCATAGGCTGGCATCTAATGGGTTGAGCTTGGTATAGAGACTTTTCTCCCGACTCGGTCGGTTCCTTAGGCTCACATTTATCGGCGTGAGCGTGGTGTAGACTTCTCTCCCGACACGGTCGGTCTCACACTACCATCTCTGCACGGACTGTGTTGAAGAGCTCTCATTGATAAAATTCAGACACCAGAGAAGTGTGCGAGATTGGTTATAGAATATCACAGTGGTTCTAGAACATCGCAGTGGTTCCAGAACATTACAGTGGTTCTAGAATATCATAGTGGGTCTAGAATATCATAATGGTTCTAGAACATTACAGCGGTTCTAGAACATTACAGTGGTTCTAGAACATTACAGTGGTTATAGAATATCATAGTGGTTCTAGAATATTACAGTGGTTTTAGAACATTACAGTGGTCCACGACCATTACAGTGGTTCTAGAACATCAAAGCGGTTCTAGAACATCACAGCGGTTCTAGAACAACACATCCACCGAGCATTTCAGGATCCTCGCCGCTGCTACGGAGTTCGTGCACTCAGCTGAGATTCTCCGTACTCAGGCTTGAATTAGGAGTAGAACGGAGCACTTATGGGTTATACCCGTGTGCCGTGATGTTGATCCGTCGACTAAACAAAACTAAACACCCCCGAGAGGCATCTTAGGATGTCATATGGCCATGGTTCAAACCAAGAGGTACAACTGGCGGGAATTAGACCCAGGTTGGTGATGTTTCTCCACAGGTTTCAGAGATTTCATTCTCAACAGAGACTCCATCGCATTGTCCATGGGGGATTGGCACTGAAGACTCACGCTTTCATGCCATGGGTTATAGAAATGAAAGTTACATACAGGATCGTAAAGGATTCCTCTTGCCTCTATGGTTCGTATTAGGTAAATTGTGCTAGCTCCATAATTTATACCGATTAGCACACGATTGGCCATCATCATCATCATGTACCTGCCAACGGGCGTAGGTGTTCATGTCTCTCCACAGATCTCGGTCCCTGGTGTTCTGGATTAACATTGTTGCTGATATTCCTCCAGGTCACCGCCTCAGTGTATCCGGCATCATTTCTCTTGGCCAGTCTCTGCTTCTTTCTCACTGATCGTTCCTGTTATTATGATGTTATCTAATGCCTCTCTTCTTGATTGGTAATGTGGTAAATAAATAACACACCGACCGCCTTTGTTTCCCTTTATAGCTGTTGTTGACGGGTCAACCTTGAAACCATGGTCAATGAAACAAATCCCCGCCTCAATGGGAATTCGAAGACATGACCGCCGAGCCGGTAAGAACTAGTACTATCCACTAGACTACCGCGCCTCGCGGGAGTATGCTACCGCGCCTCGGGGGAATATGCTACCGCGCCTCGTGAGAGTATGCTACCGCGCCTCCTGGGAATATGCTGCTAGGTGTGTATTTTCTTGACCAAACAGCACTCTTTGGTGACGTGGTCTGTAGCACAACAGGTACCATAGGTTCAAGATAATTTTATAGTGCTGGTTTCATGAAGCAGGATTGAAACATGTGGTCAACAAACATTTCCACACAGAGGCTATTTAGAAGGAGTAATAGTTTTACGTTGCCGTGTAGATCAGTTCTCAGGGAACAAAGAAATTGACAAAATGTGGAGAACGATGGCACAAGTGTTGACAAATTGCATTTCAAGGCACAAATGAACATCCTACCCTACAAACAGTCATTGGGATCGTAATAAAGTTTCACAATCCCTTGTGATAAGCAACTGCACTGAGTTGCCACGCGCCAGTTGTACGAAACTGCCGGTGTTTTTAGTGCAAAGACTAGTGCACGACATACGCCCAATTGACAGTCCGGCTCCTGTCAACAGAACGCTTGCATGCTAATCGTCCCGCCGATGTCTGTTTGAGCAGGAATTAGGCGACCTAGCGGCCGACAATCTGGGAGATCCTGGACGACCACTGTTTCTTTCATCATTACCTCCTACTCGCCTCCTGCCCAGCGATCCAATATTGGCCTGCTGTATAATCTCGTTGTCTGTGCAACAGTTTGCTTTATAGACTTGGTACAAAGTGTGTTTGACCGGTCTCTAGACGGTATAACTTCAGAACCGCGTGAATATTTTCAAATATACTTGCAGTTCCGAATCTGCGTGTTGACATCGTGGCGAAATACATTCATTGTTATTGTACATTTATTTTTATTCCGCCATCCTTATCCCGTTGTCTTCATTCGTGTTAGATTCAAAGTTAAAAGTAATTAATTTCACAACAGTTGAAGTTCGGCGTTCAATAACATAGTCAATAATGCGACAAGATCGGAAACGTGATTTGTTTGATTACAGGATAAATAAATCCTTACTCCAGGTTAATTTAAATACAAATTATTCACGATAAATAAATTAAAAGGCACTGACTGACTTTCATAGAAGACACATGATAGAAGTAGAGAATTGAGACTGTTGATGCTCATTGAATTCTTTATTTGGAGTGGGCAACTTATGTTGCACGGTGTCATGTTTTTCTATGTCGCCATGACTAATAACTGTTAGGGTTCATTATATTATGTGCAGTTCGGCTCAACACAATTGGATTCAGTGCATGGACCTAGTAAATTTATACCATCTGTAATTTAACGAATACAGTGCCAAACAAAAAAGTAGGTTTGGACTATACATGGTGCACAATCAAATGAACAAAAATTATAATATAAATTTCCTTTCACTGGGCATTACATTTGCAAAAGATACTGCGAAACGAAACAAATAACACAGTGACCCTAGTATGGCGCTATAACGTTCATCAGTCCAAATGGTAAGTCACACTTGACGATATATTATCCGTCGGCAACGAATCAGTTAAGATTTAATTCAGTTAAGATTTAATTAACATCAGTTAAGATTCGAAGGTTTTATGTTTTCAAAGGAGCAATTTTAGCATGGTTTTACTGGATTGAAGTTCACACCGATCATTCAGATATGCATTTTCTTCGTGTTCATAATCTTCTATCGGCTTCTCCACCGCGTTGAAGTATCTTATCAGGGCACGATGACTGACTTCATTGCACCGGGTTTTATCTGACATGGCTGCTGTTTTACAAACTAGGAAGAAGGCTCTGTGGTTGACTCAGCATCGTGAAACAGGTACCAAAGTTTGTATGCGAAAATAATGGCGGCCGGCCATTGTTGCTAACAATCTCAATTTTGGTGCATTCTACTGTCATGGGAAATATGAACACAGTCCCACATACCAAATATACTACACTAGCATGCACATAATAGACTTAAACAGACTGTAATTACTGCTGCTACAACAACAACAACAACAACTATTATTATTAATATAACTACTTCTGCTACAACTATTTAGATACATGACAGTGCATAAAGAAGGGCGCCAGACAAGAATGTGTACTGTCTCCTGAATTGTTGTAATTATACAGTTTGCAAACAATAAAATCTATCGAACAAATGCCGCGAATGGCGGCTGGTGGTCATACTATACATAATTTATATACTGTTGTTTCTCTCGCTCTCTTTGAACTCCAGCGTGTCCATATACGCTACTTCTAGTAGCACTGGACTGAATTTTGCATGTGGATTAACTTTCCCTGTTATCAATGCCCCTCGCCATCAAACAAACAAACTCTGACTTCAGAGGTACTTGTAATTTACGTTCCCAAGTCAAGAACAAGAAGTCACAATTTTAGTCCAACTGGTAGTGACACTGTCTTGATAGCAACAAATCAGAAGGAAATACATACAATTATAGATAAGGTAGTTTTAGAAAGTGAAACAAAATAGGCTTCATCTGGTATAATAGCAAAACAGAAGTCATGGTAATTACAAAGGGAAGGGTGGTGCCTTACGTATATATTTAGAGTACATGGTATTAAATTGTAGCAAGTACAGAAATTCAAGTTGTTAGACACATGGACAAAACAGATGGAAGATGTATCACATGCATGTATAGCATAATAGGGCAAACCAACACTGCCTTTTATTAAATGAAGAACATCTTATGAAATAAATCCTTGTCAATATTACATCTAACAAATTTGAACATGTGGCTATAAATCCTAGTAATAATCTCATCTTATCTCATGTTATGTATATAATCTTGTTTACCTTGAACCTCGCCGTGCCAAGATGAAGCATACAAATGTAAAAATTAAACAAATATAATTAGTAATCAAACCAATAACAAATTATTAATTGGAGCTTCTAGGATGTGGTTATACAGAACGATACAGAAAATTCCTTGACAACCGAAATAAATAATCTAAATGTGTTGGAAGTGGCTAAAACAAATACATCTAATCACAAACATCAGAAAGAGGTAGTCGTCGTTGTTTGGCCACATCATGCGAAGAGAAAAACTGGAACATTTCGTGACAACTGGGTAGATTTGTGGAGAGATAGAGAAACAGAGAAAGACATAAATGGAAATCTTCTGACAGCAATATGTCATGGCACGGAAAGATGTCTGCACAGGAAGTGGTGCAGGTTGTTGGAGATTGTAAGATGTATAGAAGCGTGATCTTGCCTGTCAGCTAGGGACTTGATGAAGGATTATTCTGCTACAACTGCAACTACTACAATAATCAAAAATACTGCTACAATCATAAACAAACAAACAAACAACAACAACAACAAAAACACAACAACAACAACAACAACCACTACTACTACTATACTACTACTACTACTACTACTACTACTACTACTACTACTACTACTACTACTACTACTACTACTACTACTACTACTACTACTACTACTACTACCACCACCACCACCACCACCATACTACTACTACTACTACTACTACTACTACTACTACTACTACTACTACTACTACTACTACTACTACTACTACTACTACTACTACTACTACTACCACCACTACCACCACCACCATACTACTACTACTACTACTACTACTACTACTACTACTACTACTACTACTACTACTACTACTACTACTACTACTACTACTACCACCACCACCACCACCACCATACTACTACTACTACTACTACTACTACTACTACTACTACTACTACTACTACTACTACTACTACTACTACTACTACTACTACTACTACTACTACTACCATCACCACCACCACCACCACCACCATACTACTACTACTACTACTACTACTACTACTACTACTACTACTACTACTACTACTACTACTACTACTACTACTACTACTACTACTACTACCACCACTACTACACGCATTACTATTTCTAGTGTAGATAACAACTGTAACAGTTATCAAGAAATGCCTCGCTGACATTCCCGCCTTATATTTTAAAAAAAAATACATACGCACTATACCATCTTTCATACAGTGCGTAAACGCGCGCGCGTGTTGCGTGTGTGTTGACAGTAAGGACCGCGGTTAAAACAGTTGAGAACCAGTGATTTCGCAAGGATGGTGTACATATATGTATACAATGTAACTGCTAAGAATTGTCAGACTACTGTTTCTCCGCTACCTTAACGTCCGGCTATTCTCCCATCGCAATGGAAGAAAACAGGAGTTAGCAGCAGCTGGGCAATTATATTCAGGATGTTCAGTCTAAACACGTAAATGAGGTCGACCGTTTAAAACCAGGCAAATCAAGGCGTTTGGTGAGTCAACAGTTGACATCTTTTCTTCATTTGTGACATATTTTCTTTTAGTTTGTACATGCACGTTTCAAATGAACTTTTTGTACATTCCAAATAATTGAAAAGGAAGAAATTTGAGACAGAATTTAAGTACAAGATTACCAAACAATCTTATGTTTATAGACTCATATGTTCTAAGGTTTTCTAAGTAATAGAAAAGCCAAATTGATATAGTGTCCAGGCACTGACTTACCAATACTTTTCTACTGCGTTGTATTCATATAGAAACTTTAATTAAGTTTATGTCACTCTGCAACACTTTTATTTTAACAATTTATTCCGAGAGATTTGTTTTGACACTAAATAACTGAATGAAATCAATGTGAGAAATTCAGTTGTTAATCTAAACTCATAAAAATACGATTTAATGCTTTCTGAACTTAGGAATTCACCATGCGTGATCAGTTAATCTTCATCTGAAAAAAAAAAAAAAAAACAACAATATCGGTATTCTTTCTCTCTTTATTGCTAGACTTCAAGACAATTGTTACCTTCAAGCTCTTGTTCATTTTTCAGTGACCGCTGAATTGTAGATTCCTCTTCTTCTTTTTTCTTCTTCTTTCGTTCGCTTGAAATGTGTCTATATCTGCAATGTTGTGTGTGTGTGTGGGGGGGGGGGGGGAGTTGTGTGAGGAGAAACGTAAATTACAACTATCTCAGAAGTAGGAGATGGTACATCTGATGGCAAGAGACACTGGTAATATGGAAAAATCAGTCCAGTGTACTTGAGGTTGCAGCATAAGTGTGTGGACTATGCTTGGGTTCAAAACTAGCGAACTTAAAGAAACAAAAACAACTTTGGACGGTTTTGCAACTAATGTTGTTTCCTCAATACAGGTCAGAAGCAGACGGAGCAATTAAAGTTAGTTGCATATCCTTTACAGTACGTCGCAGTAAATCCCAGAATGTTTTTTTTTTTTTTTGGCTATTCGTGATTTCTTGGCAAGTTTACGTTCAGTAGCCTGCTATTGCTTTCTGAACATATGAAAACCAACTCAAGGTGGTCTTGTTCCAACTTGCCAGTAGCCGTGTTTTGAACGCGGTATGCAGGATTACGAATTGCGCCCGTAACCCCTTCGCCACAGAGCTGGAGCAATAAACACTATGAAAAATTAAAATCCTCTGGCGGAAATAAAACATCTATTGAAAAAAAAACAAAAAAACAAAAAAACAAACAAACAAAAACAACAACAACAGCCATCCAGGATTTTGAAACAGATAAAATCATTGAATCAGTATGTAGTCTGAGAACACCTGCAGCATATATATATATATATATATATATATATATATATATATATATATATATATATATATATATATATATATATATATATATATATATATATATATTAATTTGCATGTCCTATACATGACGTCACATTACATTGGCACCTTTCCGTCTTTACAGACGATAGTTTGGTACATTGTGCTTCAAAAAGGCTTAATAACTACGATTCATGGCGGTGGCGAGTGTGGCTGGTAAGGCCAATTCTTGCTGCAAATGTTTGCCCACAGTAGGTGCATATGAAAACATGGTCACTTCCACCATTTTGCACCATCTTACGTCTCTCACGCTCTCTGTGTGCTTTATCTGCAATCATTTTCTCCTTTGTCTTTATTCCATTTCTGATAGTTGCTCTCCATGCAACACGTTCAGCGGCGACGTGCTCCCAATGTGCATTATCAATGCCTGTATCAATCATGTCCCGCTTACACACATCTTTGTATCGTAGTTGAGGCCGACCCTGAGATCTCCTACCCGTCTGTAATTCACCAAAAAAGATGTCCTTTGGTATTCTACCATCATCCATCCTCCTAACGTGTCCTATCCATCTAAGTCTACGAAGACTGAGCATGGAATACACCGTCACACAACCTGATCTTTCCAATACTTCAGTATTTGTGATTTTGTCTTGCCACTTAATACCAAGTTTTCTTCGTAGACACCGCATATGAAAGCTGTTTAAACGTTTCTCTTGGCGTGAGTAAGTTGTCCAGGTTTCACTGCCATAAAGAAGAGTACTAAGGACACAGGCTTGGTAGACGAGGACTTTTGTTTTGGCAGTAAGCTTCCTGTTCTCCCAGACTCTTTTTGCTAACATGTTCATTGTTGTTGCTGCCTTGCCAATCCTGATGTTGATTTCCTGATCGATGGATAATTTGCTATTTACCTCTGATCCTAGATATGTAAAATGGTCTACTATCTCCAGTTCGGCGTCGTCAATAAAGATTGATGGTACAACATGTGCACCTTGTGACATAATCTGTGTCTTCTTTTTGTTAATTGTTAAACCAAATTCAGAACAAGCATTGGAGAATGCAGATAGTAGATGTTGTAATTCTTCCTCAGAGTGGGTCGTAATCGCAGCAGCATCTGCAAAAAGCAACTCTCTGATTAGTACCCTGCTAATTTTGGTCTTGGCCTTCAATCTCTGAGCATTATAGAGGCCACCATCTGAGCGTGAGTGAATGTATATACCGTCATCCTGATAACGAAAGGCATATTTCAGTAGAAGTGAAAAGTATATCCCAAAGAGGGTGGGGGATAGTACACAACCTTGCTTAACTCCCCTCTTGATTTCAAACTCTTCTGAAGTTGAGCCATCAAACTTGATTATACCTTTCATGCCTGTGTGGAACGATTCCACAATGGACAGAAGAGTTGGTGGGCAGCCAATCTTCTTTAGTGCTTTGAACAGACCCTCACGACTGACCAAATCGAATGCCTTTGTGAGGTCAATGAAGGCAATAAACAGTGGCTGATTTTGTTCCCGGCATTTTTCTTGCATCTGTCGCAATGAGAATATCATATCAATGGTAGACCAGTTCTGACGGAAGCCGCACTGTGATTCGGGGTAGACTTGATCTCCCAGGACTTGAAGTCTGTGCAGGACAATTCTGGCAAATACTTTCCCAACAATTGCCTCTCCATAGCACAAAGCCTGGGCTAAAATAAAGAAACAATGTGTTGCCCATGCAGCATGATCCCTCTCTCGACCTGCCTAGTTCACTCCAGAGGAAAGTTGACACCTATAATCTGGAACAAGACAAGCTGCAGAAGCTGCCGGATCAGCAAAGCAATGCTCTAACTGTCCGCCTGTCGGAGCTTCGATCCTAGACCAGCTGCCAACCAAGGCTTAGGGCCTGGTCTGCACTGCCATGACTTATTTTGTCTTTGGGTTGCATTTCCTCGCACCAGGATAAGGCTAGTACCCTCCCAATTGCGCTCTTCCGCCCGAAGCCGTTGGCACAATGTGGGGTGTCGGATTTGGTATGCGCCGCCCAACATTCGGCGCTGACAGAAAGCAGGTAGTACCGTCTACTGTCATACGGTAGCTCAGTCATATCTGACTAAGACCTGACTCACACATGACGTCACAATCAACCCAGTATTTATTTGCTGTTTGTAGACAATATTATGTTCAGTAGTTTGTCAGTGCTTTCTGAACGGCCGACGTTCATAACGTTGTGAAATTCAACGAGAAGCGATCTGCTCCCAATGATATATACATTTTGGGTTAATTACTACAAGTCATGAAAACATTAAATTCATGACGTTGTGCTAAACACCAGGAACAACTGAGTGCTCACATGATGGAATAAATCAGGTTACTGGGCAGAACACTGAATATAATACTGAGACCATAATCATCATCAAGTGCCTCACCGACTGGCGTGGCAGATTTAAGCTTCTCCACATTTTGTGATCACTGACAGCATGTATCAGTTCGTCAGCTGACAGCCTTAGTGCCATGACACAAAACTGTCGATACTTTTTTCTGTCTTCCGCTTTCTCTTTTCCCACGAATCTTTCCAGTTGTCACAACATGTTGTAGTTTTTGTCTTCTCATAATGTGGCCCAGAAATGATGATTGCCTCTTTATTATGTTTGTGATAACTTGTCTTTGTGTCTTAGCGTCTTTAAAACATGTTTTGATTACTCAGTTTGGCTGTCCAAGAAATGTTCAGCATTCTTCGGTAAGGTGACATCTTTGAAACTTCCAGGGATGTTTTTGTTTATTTACTAATTGTCAAGAATTCGTTTTCTAACCACCAATGGCAGATATTTGTAGCATGACACGTTCTTAAGATTATACATGAGAGAACACGAAAATGTCACATAAACCCCCCCCACAAACAAACACACATACATATATATGGGAGTTTCAGAAGAATAGTTTGCTTATTGTAAGAAGAATTGATACAAGAAACAAAACGTTGTTTGAGAACACAGCAGAAAAATATGTCAAGTTAGTTGAATGTTCTTTACAGGACATCGCAATCAACTGAGCTTTTACCGGCTGTTTATTATTTTTATACAATCTTTCGTCCAGTGGTTTGCTAAACATGGCCACCCACGCTTATCGGTATGGCACGTGATGGTGATGAGTCTGCCATTGCTTTCTGGACGGCTGATGTTCACCCGTTGTAAAAATCATGCAAAGCGATCTGCACTCAAATCGCATACGGCATTTCGGCAATTTTTGACTGTTTGTGATCGCTTGGCAAGTTTACGTTCAGTAGTTTGCCATTGTTTTTTGAACGACCGGCACCCGTTCCATTTTATACAAAAATCCCAACGCAAGGCAGTCTGCTGCGGGATTTACAAACCGCGTTCTTAATACCTCTACCACGAAGCCGGCTCATTAGGTGTACACTGCAGGTACATATAATATGAAGTGAATATATGAATAATAATAAATAAATATTTGCATATCCTTTACAGGACATCGCTGTCAACATCAGCATCTTTCAGCTGATTGCTGATTTCTTTGGCAAGATTACGCTCGGTAGTTTGCCATTGCTTTCTGAGCGGCCGGCTCACATACCCTGTAAGTTACCGACGCGATTCTAACCTTTGCTGATTCTCACCGTCGTCACGTTACTTACGAGAGTATACGAGATTACGGAGAAACGTTGCTAACCTCTAGGCCAGGAAGCCTTCATATGAATAATACTTAGGCTGAAATACTTAAACACATAGCCATTGATATTGTTCGAATTTGGAATATGTTATCCTCATTGTATTCTCAGATTCAAAATGCAGTTTTTCTGTTTACATAGAACCTGTTGGAATCGCCTAATTGATAATGCCTTGATATATTTTAACAACCGATTATTGTTCGTTGAATACAGTATACTAAATGTCTTTTCTTTATAAACTCTATGTCTGCTAATAATCAAATGTTCCATAATGGCCGACTTTGGTGTTTTATGACCTGTTGACTGTGTAAGGATTCGTCAAGACTGATTAACTCTCATTTCCATCTGCACTGCTATATGTTGGGTTACTCGAGTTGCTAACTGTCGCTCCCTTCTACTCCTGTAAGTTGCTTGGCACTCACACTGGAATTGACAAATGCAGTTTGATTTCGTTCACGGAGACGATAGTTATTTTACAGATGGAGTAGATATCGAAGTAGTTCTATATCAGATCATTGATCCAGCAGCAATGAATGTTCGGTTTACAGCTGTTTTAAGTCGATCATGTATTCGTTTAATTTCATTGTCTCATCGAAAGGTTAGCGGAGCTGAAGAAACACTTGAAGTTTGGGGACTGATGATTCTGTGGTGGTAGATTTGGGTGGCTGACAGTGAGGCTTGATGAAGCCGGCTGCATATTCATTAGATTTCAGTCAGGTAAAGGGTGTCTGGTTCTTCCTTTAGTGTATCGTTTGGGCAAATGTCTCTATATAAATATCAATTGGGGAATCATTTGAAACCACTAAGACAGTTGATAAATAAACACATAATATATATATATATATATATATATATATATATATATATATATATATATATATATATATATATATATATATATATATATATAACATAAATAAACACCATGACTTCCGGTCACGAACATGGAGGATAGGCAGTGAAACGGTTAAGGCCTCTGGAGTGTTTATGCTCGTGGCCACCGTTTGCATTCGCATTTTCCTCATGTTGGACTGGTAGTTTATGGTTCCTTCGCCCTGCTACTGAGTTGAGTGCGTGGTGCGACGCTGTGAGCTGTGAATTTCGTGTGAAATGCTTTTAAATCTGCCCAAGTTTGCGGAGTGTCAACTGCATGTTCAAGAGCAATGGCGGCTGGCTATGTCCCAGAGTTGACCGGTGTTGGTGCCTTATACAGAAATGTGTGGCTGCTGGTCTTCTGGCTGACTGCCGCTTCCTTTGACGATGAAATGTGTTTCGTGGAGGACTGTTGTTTTAGCATTCTGGAGACGGCATTATGTACAGTGAAATGTTTATTACATCTGTCTGAGGTGTTGTGGCGTGAACTGGATGCTTGAAAAATGGCGTAGCTGGCTAAAAAAAACATCTAGAAACGGAACAACAACATCTAGAAATATCTGCATGCATGGCGGCTGGTTGTCTGGCAGAAGTGACCGGTTGTTTGCCTTGTTTTCTAATGACCGCCGTTTCCATCGATGATGAACTGAATTTTCGTAGAGGACTTTTGTGTTGGCATTCTGGCAATGGCATTATGTACAGTGAATTTTTTTTTTTTTTTTTTTTTTTTACATGTGTTCGAGGTTGTTTTGCTGCGTGAGCTACAATTCGGAGACAAAATGGCATGGCTGGCTAGAAAACATCTAGAAACGGAACAACAACATCTAGAAATATCGAGACTTTGTTGGCTAACATCTGGTTGGGATAGTGACTGCCGCTTCCATCAAGGATGAACTGCATGTTTCTTAGAGGAGTTTTGTCTTGGCATTCTGGCGACGGCATTATGTTCGGTGAAAGTTTTTACATCTGTCCGAGGTTGTTTTGTTGTGTGAACTGCATTTCTGAGATAAAATAGCGTGGCAAGCTAGAAAACATCTAGAAACGGAACACTAACATCTAGAAACATCGAGACTATGTGGGTGAACATCTGGGTGGGAAAGTGACTACCACTTCCACCAAGGAGAGGACTTGTGTGGTGACATTCTGGTGGCGGCATTATGCATAGTGTGCCTGAGCAGGCTGTTATTTGTAGAGACTCCTGTCTTTTCCACTTTTCACATGGGGCAGTGAGGAACATTTTATGTGATATTCACTAATGTTCATTAATGGGGACGACCCGTTGCTATGATGTTGGAACCGCTACTGAACTGATAAATAAACACAACACACGGGTATTTGCTTGGAGCTCGTATAAGTAGTAATTAGAGGACGCACTAGACAACATAAACATTAAAAGCTGTGGTTACCGATCGGGATTCGAACCTGTCACTTCCAAATGACGACAGCTACAGGAACAAGTGTACTTCGACGCATGACCAACTAGACACTCCTAAAAATAGTGTCTTTATGAGCCAGGTCGGTCGAAATAAATGCATTGACTTGTTTCAGATTAGTTTCAATCACTTTGACGTTGCATTTTGGAAGACATTTTTTCTTTGTGATTATCATTAATTATGTCCTTTGTCCTTTAAGTCCTTTGTTGTGACTGTTTGTTCCAATTATACCTATCATTTCTTGTAACTGCGTCTTATTCGCAGCCAACAAATCAATGTCATAACGCAGGTTGTTTACATTACACCCACCAACTAATAATCCTGACGTGTCTTGTATCGATCTCATTATTATTCCGTTGTACAAACTGAACAGATCGGATGATAGTGCACAATCTTGTCTAACACCTTGATTACTGTATTAAGAAGTTCGCGGTAGGTTGCCAACTCTTATGGCTCCTTTTTTGTTGATTTTAACTGCGCTGATAATGTCATGACGGTCGGACGAGGGCTCAACGCCCGGAATCGTCGCCTATGAAACTGTGCGAAAGATTAGCCATCTACTCCTCCATGTATTCAGGTGTATAACATTTGATCGCACTATCACACAGCAGACACATAGTGGGAAATTTATTCTAGGCAAATTATTATTATTTATTATTACATGCATTTTATTGCTCTCCAAACTTTATCATCAATGTACACACTTGAATTCATAGAAACACTCTACTTAGCCTTTGTCAACCAAGAAAAGGCATTTGATAGAGTAGATAGAAACAAGCTGTGGGAAATCCTTAAACAATATGGAGTGAGTACACATCTAATGAACCTATGTAGAAGCTTATACAACAACAGTAAATGCATAGTGAGACCAACTGGAGGACACTCAGAACCCTTCACCATAAGATCCGGAGTACGACAAGGTTGTGTCCTGTCCCCTCTCTTGTTTATAACATATATAGACAACATATGTAAAGAAACCAGCCAAACAGAGACCGCAAGAATACCGCATGACGAGAACACGGAAGAAGAAACATCTGCAAATCTAGCCATTAGAGAACTTCTGTTTGCGGACGACCAAGCACTAATAGCAAAATCAGAAGCTGAATTACAAGACCACATGAATAGTCTAAACGAAGTGTGTAGAGAACATAACATGAAAATTAACACAAGTGAAACAGAGGTAATGACTATAACTAAAGAAGAACAAACAGCAACAATTCACATAAACGAACATCCCTTGAAACAAGTAAAGAGTTTCAAGTACCTAAGAAGTCTAATATCATCAAATTGCAAATTAGAAGTCGAGATCGAATATAGATGCAATAAAGCAAATCAAGTCATTGGACAAATGGCACCAATACTAAAGAACAAACATGTATCAATAACTACTAAGAAAGCACTTTACAACACAATCTTCCTACCAACTATGCTACCGATACCAAACCTGGACATTGACAGAAGAAGAGAAAAGAAAAATCACAACAACAGAAATGAGATTCCTGAGAAGAATACTCAATGTATCAAGAAGAGATAAGATCAGAAATGAAGAAATCAGGACTAAAGTGGGGGTTATAGCTGCACTAGATTTTATTAGAAGGCAGCAAATCAAATGGTTTGGCCATGCGAGTAGGTTACCAACTATCAGTATACCCCAACAAGCAATGATGTACAGACCAGAGGGAAGCAGAGGAAGAGGCCGACCACGTAACGATGGACGCAGGGAATAACTGAGTCCATGGGAATATCGATACATGAAGACCATAAGCGGACACTCTCCCGCTGTTTATACTTCACCTCGACACCGCAAGGTACAAGAGGAACAAGATGAGATGAGATGAGATGGAATTTTGGGGTTTCCAGGGGGGGGGGGGGATTAATATTATTTCAAGATCGCGTTAATACAAGAACCGATTACGTGATACTGTACGGTTCTGTACGTCTCACCCTTCTAAACTTCAATTTATAAAGTGAGTGTAACAGAATGAGTAACATCTATGTTAATAGGTTGATGTGCAAACTTAGGGGCACGGTTGAGCATCCTATACGAACGATGCTCAAGCCGTGACGTGGTTTGTTTTGTTTAGGTTAGTTACAGCTAAAGCCGAGACAAGGCAACATCATATATTTGTGCTCTCTGTAAAATTATGCGGCCTATTATGAACCAATAAACCTTTTGAAATAACTACACCAGAACTTGGTTATTGATCCTCTGTACCTGTACTGTTACAGGAGGATTTTTGGCGCCGCACACCAGGATGTCGATTTTTATTTGGATGTCGCGGACATGTACAACGTGAAGTACTGAAATCAACATGCCACAGAGGACTTTCATGAGAAATTTTTACCAGCTTGCTGAGAGAAGAAAGTACGAACCAATAAATTTTTACTAAATGCTTTAAAACAAAAGCTCAAGACCGGACCACTTTTAATGGAGTCAAAATGAAGCATTTTTCGGACTAGCTAAATTGAAGTCATATGCATCAAGATTTTTAGATGGAGCCATCTTCATAACATGGTTGCCAGTAGAGTAAGCTGTTTCTCATCATAACCACCTGAAGTAACGAGATTTTCGTCTAAATGCTATGAAGTTTGACCTGCCATTATTACAGCCGTTAGTTAACCTTGCGTTTGAAGGTCAGCCATTTACATACTAGGACTGTCCAGGTCCAGGAGCAAAGAAATCTCAAGAAAGCTATAAACAACTCGAATTAAATGGAGAAGTCGTTTTGAAGGAGCTGTTATCTTCCGTATATCAAGATCACCTAGGGCGAACTTAAAAGCCGTTATACTCATTGAACCTTGACCTTGAGTACCTGAAGAAACACGAGAGCTTATATTGAGACAAGCCAATTGCTCCTTCGTTTGGAAATTACAAGGAAAGTACCAGTCGTGTTTGCTCATCAGTGCTGCGGTCCTGAACTCTGGCATATCAGAATGTTTTAAAACCAAAGCGAAAACCTCAATAGGGAACCCTCGGAGGTGGTTGGGCAAATTGGGTTGCCGACCTGCTGAAGAGGGGACCCAAATTAAATCGCTTTATCGAGATAGAGCCGCTTTCAAGTCGACGCCTTGAAGGGCCCTGTTTAGGGTGAAAAGAAGATTCAAAACTGGTAGGGGCCCATCCAGGGGCTGAAAGTAGCGAAACCTGATACGTTAGAGGAAGGATGTCACTGAAGTTACGTAATCGTTTGGATGGCTTCAGATGATACAGACTCCAGACGTTTGTGTTATACGTGACCCGTGGCAAAGAGAATTTTTAGCTGACGTACGTGAATTCACCTTTCTCTTGGATCAAGGGAGGACATGGTTGACGGTAATTAATTAAAGTTTAACTGCTATGAGACGTGTAACTGTTGGATACAATTAATTGAGTAATTTCAAACCTTCAATATTTAGAAGAGAATGTTTTTTAATGTAATTTAAATACGATCATTTAGATAAATGGTTATAAATGTGAGTTTGCTTGTATAAGTGTATAGTGAAATATTTCAGCATGGCAGAAGAACAAAGTTCATTATAACAGCTGCGTTAACTGGGATAGGTACAGCAATAAAGCAACAAGGAATAAGAACAGAGATTGAAACATGCATAATTGAAAATTATTTCAGCAAAAGCACAAGACGATTTTTTTTTCTCTACAGGCACCAAGAAATATATAGGGGTTTTGGCTTGATATAAATTACAAAGAAATTAATATGAACTACCTACACATAGAACTAAAACGTATCAGTACATGGTTGGGAGAGTTAAAAGTGGCAGTTAGTGAAGTAGAAAATTTTGTGGAAACGTTGCAGAACAGAACGACTAGACAAGAGCCTTATAGATTTAAGGTAGACTGTAATAGAGTAGGAAAGAATAACAGGAGACAGCCACTCCTTAATAAAGACAGAAGACAATATGGTTCTGATTATCAGGTTGGTTATGACGAACCAAGGCCTGATGGTTATAGGGTAAAAGACGGTGAGAGTAGACGTAATGGTGAAAAGTCGGACTGGTATAAATGTCATAGGTATAGGAATGGCCCTGAGAGAGACCTTTCCAATAAACTATGTAATTGGCCATCCCATAGCAAGACTGCTAGAAAAAGACGGGACGATTGGTTTGAGCAAAGACGGAGACAATATTTGAAGTCAGAGTCAAGGAACAGAGTAGAAAACGTAAGTAGAGATTCGACTACTCCTAAGGTTGTTGCGAATCTGACTCTTAGACAAGAAAAGAAGAAAATAGACCAAGAGACTCAGACGCAGGTGATTGAAGTGGTAGAAGAGAACACACAGACACAAGTTAATACAGTAGAGAAAAAAGTCCAGGTACAACCAACCAGCAAGATAACGAAGGGAAGCCAAACCGAGTTAGTAGAGACTCAGTCAAAACCAACTCACTTGACTAAGGGAAACACGGTTGAAATTAAGAAAGATAAACAGACGAGAACCAAAGACGAAAAGAGACAGGTGAGGAAAAGTATTAGGGAAAGGAATAGTATGATGGTTAATAAAGGTACGACGACTGGTATGTCAACTTCCTCATGTAAAGATATGGGAGTTGTCCTGAACCGGAGCATGGGGAATAGAGGTAAGAAGAAAGTCAGACGTTCTAAAGCCGACTATGGGAATATGATCGACGTGTCTGCAGTAAACTACTATGAGTCTGATGAGGGAACTATTATCAGTGTATCATCTGAAGACGAGATGGGGAAATATATGTAATGCGTTATGTAAGGTATACAGAAAACAGTGAACAGACCGACGCAAATAAAGGAAATAGAAAGAAAGCATTTAAGAAGAAGAATAGTAATAGACAGATAGCGGAAATTTATTCGACTACGGAAAGTGACTTAAGAAAACTCAGAGAATTAAGACCTGAGTACTTTAACAACGGACTAACAGTTACGGATACTGAAGATGAGATAGTTGAAAAGACACACCCTAGCACTGGGAGACAATGAAATATTTGGCTTAGATGCGCTCTATGGCTGTTAAAATTCCGAGGGTGAGGAAGGACATATGGCATTGTTTTGGCTTATGAGAGGAATTGCGGTTTGAGCATATACTTATGAACTGTCTAAAATAGGCAGATGAATCTTTTTTGGTGTAGCATCACATGGTACAGGGTAGGCAATAGTGTTGTTGAGGATAGAGAGTCACGGCAACTGATAGAATATTCTAAGTGGATACGTTATAAAGAATATCTTGGGTTTAGCTGTGGTGTGGGGAGAGTAAACAAAGAAATGTCTCTTGTCCGGAATGGCTAGATAGAGAGAGCTGATCACGTTGAGTGATGTATAACTGGTGTGATTAAAGTAGGGTAGATTCAGCACAGAATTAGCAGAGAGAGAGAGAGAGAGAGAGAGAGAGAGATAAACTAAGTATGAATGCTCGTAATAGAATTGGTTCGACGCAGGGCTATGACGTGATGTCTGAGATAGTTTCGCTTGGTAGTTTAAGAAGTAGGTATAGTAGCGTTGACAGATGAACCGAGAGTGTCTGATGAGGAATTGAGTATCCTGTGTAAAATAGCCAGTGGAGCGCAAGAGTATTAAGAGTAAAAGACTGTGGAAGTTGGAAGAATACGAGTTCCTGGTGAGGGGGTTGACGTAATTACATGATGCTTGCGGAGAAAGAAGAGGTGATTAAATCTGAGAAAGTTGTTGTGTGGAGAAGTATAGAATGATGGTTACGAGGTTAGTGGCTCAGCGGAATGAGGTTGGTTCTGAGAGATCGTTGATAATACTGGTTAGTGTGTAAAAGATATATAGTTTGCGAGAGATAATATATAGATTCTGACCTTTGAAAACGAGTGAATGATTGAGAAAAGTAGAAACAAGAAAACAGTTGAATTGTGAAAGTCCTGTCGAGTGTTGAAGTAATTCGGCTGGTAATGCGTTGTTCTTGTATCTGTAAAAATGTAGACACACATATGTGCGTCGTGTCAGATGATTAGTAGCAGTAGCGCATGCATGTACAAGGCGTTTAGTATATCTGGTGTCAATGTGGGTGGAAGTGATCGACACGCTTAGGCTTGGTAGTTATTGATACATGGTTGTCCATTTGTCCAGAGAGTTGATTAGCCTTATTGCACCTGTTGTTAATCTCATCTTCTGGTTTGCCATTTGATGATATTATACTTCCTAGGCACTTGAGACTCTTTACTTGTTTCGAGAAATTTTCGTTTAGCTGAATTGTTGTTGTTCGTTCTTCTTTGGTTATAGTCGTTGCCTCTGTTTTGCTTGTGCTAAATTGTTAAAGTAGGTGATTAGAAAGGTGTGATGTCTTTTGTTTGGAATTTTTGATCTTGGACGGAATCGATGAAAATATTATGACAGGCTGACAGAAAGAGCGTTAACATTCTGAATGACGTTTCATAAAACAGATTTAGTATTCTTGGCAGAGACATGTCGAAGCATGAATGCCTGATACTGAGAAATGAGAGAAGATGGTTTGCTCAATCGGAGTGAGGTCTGTCGTTAGTAATATGTGGTGTTGGTTGCTGTTTCTGAGAGAGTCCCGGTAAATAGGACTAGCAGTGAAAGATGAGTGAGGCAAGCAAGAGAATATGATTAGCTAAATGAATGAATGTCAGAGTATTATAAATAGAGTACTAGAGAACGTGTTCCGATAAGTGTGACTGGCTTGAATACCATCGCGGTGTGTGAACGAAGTTAAGAGAAAAGTTGAGGATAGTTTAGAGTTGTTGTGGTGAGATGTTAGAAAGTACTCATGCAGGAGAATGAAATGTTAGTTGCGTCGGGTAGAAAAGAGACTTAAAAGTAGCATTAGTTATTGTTGGCGAAGTCTATAGTAGTGGACGGTAATGTTTAGGAAGCTGTGGTAATTCTTGGTACAAATCCAAGGGAAACAACTGGTGTGACGAATCACAATTTCTCTTAGTAGATAGATGACTGGTAGATGACATTGGGATAGCCGTCACACTGGTAATAGATAAAATGATTTGACCTGTAGTTTACAGTGGTTGTTTAGATTTATATTCTAAATATGGTGATGTGTTAGGAGTTAAATTTGTAAAAGATAGAATGTTGTGAGGGGAGATAATCAATAATTGACTTCCAGAAAAAGTACAGTCATTTGTTGATTAATGACTTTTGTTGAGAGAACAGATATAGTCTGTTATATATATATATATACATATATATATATATATTGGGGGGGGGGGGGGATTAATGCAGGTTAATTGGCCTAGCATTGAGCGTTTTTATTACGGTTATAAGAGTAGCCGTTGTAGTGAAAAGACATAGAAGAAATGAATGAAAATTCAGAATCTAATAGAGATAGTAGCATGGAAGAAAATATTTCTTTACATGAGGAAAAAGATATTGATGTGGAGATAGCACTTATTCAAAGAAACTTGGAGTTATTGAGGAAATGGAAACAGGGGAGATAAATTGATAGAAAATGCTGCAGATAACAAGATAAAAATTTGATGATTTAAAAAGGAAAGTGATAGTTGATGAAATACATTAGCTGTATATGACACAGTTGTTATAGAAAATGGTTTTATTGATACTTATAATGAGTTGTCTTGAGGAGTAGACATGGCACTATATATTTAGGTGTTAAGATAGCTAATATGGATGTAAATTCGAGTGTGGTATATTTTTACTGTAATTTTATTGCCAATTGATGTTATGATTTGACTTCTTGAGTGTTCTTAAATAGATAAATAAGTTATTGTTTTTCTTTGAATGAGTTGATGCCTTTATTTGATATAGGGAAAGAGAAATAATATTTAAAAACTTAGGGGGGGGGGAGGTATGATATTCTGTTGTAATTTCATTTCGTTTAAATCATGATTTAGGTTGAATTGTCTTGTATGTTGAATAGTAATTACCTTGTTTACAAATATGTTGAAAAATTGTTAGAATTTAGTTTACAAACAGTTATGGTTTTGTCTAGAGTAAAGGCAATACATGGGGCTTTATATAAAACCCTTCGTTCAGAAAATGGTTAATAGACTGCTGAGGACTAGAAGAGAGACACATTCTCTTTGTGAATAATAAGTTTATGAGTATATTCTGTTGGTGGGATTGCTGTGATAGTCAGCGTTGAGAGGTTAATGATATAGTGGCTGCAAAGTTGTGGAAACATATGCCATACTTAAATGGGGTTACTACTCAAGAAAAGGGGTTCTGCGGGAGTTAAAAATAGGAGCTGCATTAAGTCAGCATTGATTGAATATATATGGATTGGATGCCATATTGGGGAAGAAAAGATTAACGTGACTAACGTATATAGCAGTGGGGTAAATGTGGGGAAAGTTTAGAACATGGTTTCCATGGGGTCGGAAGTAAACATGGATTTAGAGCCATGATGAACTTTCATAAGAGACACGAGGTG
This sequence comes from Cepaea hortensis, assembly GCA_963921405.1. Lineage (NCBI taxonomy): Eukaryota > Metazoa > Mollusca > Gastropoda > Stylommatophora > Helicidae > Cepaea > Cepaea hortensis. The sequence goes on from OY992880.1 coordinate 104,159,231, forward strand.
GCTGGTTTGTAAAAGAAGAAGTGGGTAACGTGCTACGCCAGACAGTGTGAAGACAAATAGTAAAAACATGAATTGAATCCCATGTTTTTTTTTATATATACTGTGGATACAATAGTAAAGGGAAGTAAGTATGTTAGTGAGAAATGGACATTGTCAGTATGGAATGCTCACAGCGAACAGAGATAAAATGCCATGGGGTTTTAGGGGTCCGTAATATTTGGACTGAGAAAGAATAACGTTGATTGCAGGCAGTCACAGACATGAGTTCAGTGGCGGTATATGGTTGCTGTTGATAACGGCATAAATTGAGGTTCAGGAGAAATGCCCATAATAAATGGACATTAGTGGGTTGCTGAAGTTTTTGGCGAGATTAAGAGGGAATTCTGAGTGAGGTATAGGAAAAGATTAGTTATGTGAGGTGATGTGTATAATGGGGAAAGAGGTCTTGAGGGATGATGGACCTTTTTGATTTGTGTACTGTCTGTAATATATAGACATTTGGGAGTGAATAAAATTTTTTGATGGTTGGTGCTTGATGCTGTAGATAGCAGCGTAAACTGTTGCCATAATAAGTGGTATAAGTGAACTGTAGAAGATATAATTGTTTTAGACTTTATTACATAAAGTCTCAGTTGACATAGGGGGGTAAAGGTGTGTGTGATTTAGGTGAGTGTGGTTTTTGTGAGGAAGAGTTCTACTTCTTTGAATCTCCGGTGCGCACCGATTCTTTGTCTTCCTATCGTGTGCAAGTGATTTCAGGTTGGTTGAAAGTGGAAAAGTAGTAATGTGGAGGTAATACGGTTAGTGATGACAATAGAGAGTTGAGGTAGTATCAGAAGAGTACAGCGTTTTGAATTTTTTGATATCGTGATAAGAAGGGGTAAACGGATTGCTTATGAAGAGAAGAAGAAGTATTTCAAAAAGGTACCCATATGTGTTATGATATATTGGATACAACTGAGATGTAAATATTATTGAGGTATAATAGATACCTATACAAGAAGGGGTTTTTGTGATAGGATATGTAAATAATATATATTATGTTATGTTTTTTTTTTGAAGAGCCTGAAACGAAGAAGAAATATAACTTCATAGTGATTTGCTATGTGAGACAATGATAAGAGACAAGTGGAGAATTACTAGAAGTGAAAGTAGTTACTTAAGATAGAGTTAGTTTGGGACGGCTTGGAGAAAGAATACCCGGTGTTTAGGATAAGGGGGTTAGGAGTTAAGACTTTTGAAGAAGAAAAGTCTTTTTAAAGAAAGGGAGGTGTAACAGAATGAGTAACATCTATGTTAATAGGTTGATGTGCAAACTTAGGGGCACGGTTGAGCATCCTATACGAACGATGCTCAAGCCGTGACGTGGTTTGTTTTGTTTAGGTTAGTTACAGCTAAAGCCGAGACAAGGCAACATCATATATTTGTGCTCTCTGTAAAATTATGCGGCCTATTATGAACCAATAAACCTTTTGAAATAACTACACCAGAACTTGGTTATTGATCCTCTGTACCTGTACTGTTACATAAGCAGACCAACAAATCATGTGTTATGTGGACGTCTAGACTTGTTTTAGTATGTGCTATTAAATTTAGCTTCCATTATTACGTATACTGTGTAGGGGCGGGGGTGGGATTTTTAGGTAGGAATTACGAAAGGGGGGAATGACGTTCTGAAAATATGGTGAAGGGGGATACGGGCCAAATTGTTAGGTAGGAAATACGAAAAAGGGGGGGGGGGGGACGGAATGACGTTCTGAAAATCGAAAATATGGTGAAGGGGAGCACGGGCCAAAAAAGGTTGAGAACCACTGGTATACACTTTACAATCTTATAACTATTTCTCCATGTTTCTCTTATCAAATGACTTAGTGGGGGTCAATAAAGCACAAATACAGATTTCTGTTCGTTTCACTTGTTCATTATATTTTTTTCCTCCGCATATCCTTTACATAGCATTGCTGTCAACACCAGCAATCTTCAGCTGTTGTTGATATCTTGGCAATTTTAAGTTCAGTACTTTACCATTGCTTTCTGAAAGACCGACTCACATACCCCCGTAAGTAACCAAAGCGACGTAATCCGCTGCCGAATCTCGCGCAGCTGTGTTTCGTATGAGAGTATACGGGATTACGAACAGCGTCCTTAACACCTATGCCAGGGAGCCGGCGTTCATTATATTAATGTTCAAAAATATATAGACACTGCACATATTACCTACCCGTGCTTCATAAACTATAAAAAAGCATTTAATAGAATTATCCGCGACAAAATAATTAAACAGCAATGACAAAAGCATAATAACAAACACATGCAATTAATAATGGAATATGACAGATGCGATGTAGAAATAGGAAGGAGAATAGGAATGGGAAAAAAAGCAATGTTCAGCAATATGAAACATTCTCACATCTAAACAGCTGTGTTGAACATTCAACTAAGAATGATCAAGTATTGTATTTACTATGCCTTATTGTATGCTACAGAAACTCGGCTCGTCGCTAGCTAAAATGAGGGAACGCTAAGCCACCAATTCCCCCTCACTTTTACTTCTACAAACTGTGATGACGCTGTCACATCACAGACACATAGCAAGAAACTGTCTGGGGACGAATGATTATGTTTATTAAAGAAACATGAACAAGGAATAAAGAATGTGAGGGGACCATCGAAACTTTAGGGACGTGATTATATTGACAAAAATAAAAAGAACACAAAGAAAGTAAAAACAACGATACTACAGAAACTATGATTGAAGAAAATATTACTGGATTAGATCAAGGTTAGGCTTAACACCAAACTTAAAATGTTTGACTCTAACATTAAATGAGTACTAATCTTTGGATCAGAAATATAAAGAAGAAAGACAACGAGAAGCCAAGAGATGAAAAACAAGCACAACAATGCTACATAAACTGAGATTGAAGAAAATATTACTGAATGAGGTCAAGGTTAGACAATTAAGGTAATCTAGCCATGTAAAGAGACACATTTCCTTGTTAAACGATGTTCTGGAGTGAAACATTAGAGGAGGGAGCGGGCAAGAGAATTCAGCGTAACAGATGTATGGACAAAATCAAGAGAAGGACTAGATGAAGTCTGAATGAGTGTACCATCAAGACACAGTCGAATGTTAGGCGGCGCTTACCACAACTCGACACCCCACATTGTGCCAACGGCTTTGGGCTGAGGAGCGCATTTGGGAAGGTACAAGCCTTACCTTAGTGTGATGAAATGCAACTTAAAGACTAAATGTCATGACAGGGCAGACCAGACACTAAGCCTTGGTGGACAACTAGTCTAAGAAGGAAGCTCAGACAGGCGGACAATTAGAGTATTTCTTTGCTGATCCGGCAGCTTCTGCCGAATGTCTTGTTCCAGATGTATTGGTGTTACCTTCATCTGTAGTAAACTAGGCAGGCCGAGAGAGGAATCATGCTATGCATCATGGGCACCACATGGTCTCGAAATTCAGCCCAGACTTTGTGCTATTGAAAGATATAACCCCATTTTACAAACTATCGTCTGTCTGAACGGCGAGATGCCAGTCAATCAATCAGTCATTAGCGTATCTGACCCATTTCCAGCGTCGTTTCTTCATCTCTTTATTGCACTAGTATTTGTTTAGCTCTCCCCATTCTTATTTCTTAGGAATAATGGTATTATTCATTTATTCATCCCTATAATTTAGGTATAATTGTTTGGATTAGTTTATTCATCGCTTTAAGTTGGGTATAATTGTTTGGATTCATTTATGCATCCATATAGTTAGTTAGTCGCGGTTCCAACTTCACGGTAAAGGGCCCTCGCCATAATGCTCCGTTTCTGTGCCAGTGAATATCAAACAAAATACTCCTCATTTCCCCATGTGAAAAGTGGAACAAACAGGAGTCTCGACAAACCAACAGCCCGCTATGCGTAAGGCAGCTGCCAGAATGTCAACACAAACGTCCGTCACGAAAAATAATGTTCATCGTCGATGGAAGCGGCAGTCACTAGCAAACCAGCAGCAACATATTACTGCATAAGGCAAACTAAATTAGTTCAGCAACTGGTCAGCCGCCATTTTCCTAAACATGCAGCAGTTCACAATACAAACAAGCGCGGACAAATGTAAAGTCACTCCACACGAAATCCACAGCTCACAGTGTCACTCCACGCACTTAACTCAGTAGCTGGGATACGGAACAATCTGTCATCGCCATAAGTTAAGTATATTGGCTTGGATTCATTTATTCATCCCTGTATGTTAGGTATAATGGCTTGGATTCATTTATTCATCCCTGTATGTTAGGTATAATGGCTTGGATTCATTTATTCATTCCTGTATATTAGGTATAATTGTTTGGATTTAGAACAAGTTAATTAACATATGCCGACTCTGTAGCAAAGTGGTTACACATGCAATTCTTAATTCCACACACCGCGTTCGAAACACAGCTGCTGGAGATTCAGAAGCGAACAGCTTTGCGTTGGTTTCCGTACAATGGTATAAGTACCGGTCGTTCAGAAAGCAATGACAAACATTATGTCTATAAATTGTCGTGAATATTGTGTTATTGTTATCTATAAATTGTAGTGAACATCGTATCACTATTTTGTCTATAAATTTTCATGAACATTGTGTCATTATCTTGTTTATACTTAGTTTAGTTTAGTTTAGTCGTTAGATCAACATCACGGCACACGGTTTAACCCATAAGTGCTCCGTGTTTCCTCCTAACTCAAACCTGAGTCTGGAGAAACTCAGCTCAATGCACGAACTCCGTTGCATCGGCGAGGATCCTGAAATGCTTTGGGTACATTTTTAACTCGAAATGTTGCCCGGGCAGTGCCATTAGGATACTCTTTTTCGATTTCCAACTGCCAAGGGATTTTTTACGTACGCAACAATATACACGGGCATCCGATCTCACTACCCAGAGACCAGGGAAAATTGTATTACTGGAAGTCCAGGTGGATTTTTTTAATACATCCCGGATCTCACCGGGGCCTGAACCCGGGACCTCCAGCACTCGAGGCGGACACCATACCTCGAGACCACTCAGCCCCCTATCTTCTTCTTGTTTATCTTGTTTATACATTGTCGTGTACATCGTGTCCCTATTCTGTCTATAAATTGTCGTGAACATTTTGTCATGTTTTGTCTATAAATTGTCGTGAACATCTTGACATTGTTTTGTCTATAAATTGTCGTGAACATTGTGTCATTATTTTGTTTATAAATTGTCGTGAACAGTTTGTAATTATTTTGAGCTGAACAATCTTGAGGATTGAGGTGGACGTCATACCAGTCTGCCACTCCGTCTGTGAAGAAGCATATAGTTAGTTAGTTAGCCGCAGTTCCAACTTCACGGCAGTGGGTCGTCCCCATTTTGCTCCGTTCCTGTGCCAGTGAATATCACACAAAATGTTCCTCACTGCCCTATGTGAAAAGTGGAACAGACAGGAGTCTCGGCAAGCCAACAGCCCGCACAGGTACACTGTGCATAATGCCGCCGCCAGAATGCCAACACAAAAGTCCTCCACGAAGAATACAGTTCATCGTCGATGAAATCCGCAGTCACCAGAAAGACTTCATTGACCCGGGTTTTATCCCACAATGCTCGGTCTCTTTCCGCAGGGCGACCCGCCGAAAGTGTCACATAAATCACGAACTCCGTAGCTTTAGTGCCGACTCCCAGGAGTCTCCTGAAAAATGCACTCGTGAACCGAAAAGGCAAATCAGTCAATTCAGCAACAGCCGGTAGCCATTGTTCCGAAGAAGCAGGTCACAGTACAGGACAGCGACCCGCCGAATATAAGAAAGAAAGTATGAAAGAAAATATAAAAGAATAAGAGAAGAAAATATTTCAGACATTATGAAAAGAAGTATGAAAGAAAGATTGAAAGAAAGTATGGAAAAAAATAAAAATAAAATGAATAACTTGAGGTGAGGGAAGGAGAAAAAACCTGTAAGAAAGAACGTAATTATACATTGTGTCTGTGACACAATGTAGCCGCCACGGCCTAACATTTCTGTTTACGATGGAAAAGAATCATTTGATTACCAATCCAACCAGTAATTATAGCTGAGTAATCAGAGAAGATAATACCAAAATGAAATAATTATAGAACAGTTTACAAAGAATATTAATTACACGCGGATCAAGTAATAAACACCGGCTATGCAAGCTATTCTAACTTAGTAACAAGACCCAATTCCACGTAACGTTTACTTGTTTTGTTACTTATAAAAGTAATAGTTACTATTAGAACATGTGTTCTATAATTAATTCTTTAGCTAAATTATCCTCACGATCGCATGGTCAAGACACTAGGTGATTGGTAAACAGCAATAATTGTACCAATTTGGAAAAAAATAAATAAAAATAAAAACAAAGTCAGTAAGAAGATTGTACTAGTTACAGAAGAACCTCAGTACTAAGCCACACAGGGGAAATGTACACCACAATCACTGAAAGAAGAAGAAGACCATTAATGGAAGAACAATTGTCAGAAGCCAGATGGGTTTTAGATCAAACAGAAGCTGCACAGACGCAATATTCACACTTAGACAACTGACAGAAGAAGCATCTGAACACGATAAGACCTGTAAAGTCGCATTTAAAAACTACGAAGCAGCTTTTAACAAAGTTGACAGGAATATGCTATAGGATTTTTAAAAATGTTTACAGGACATTGCTGTCAACATCATCATCTTTCAGCTGATTGTTGATATCTTGGCAAGATTATGCTCAGTAGTTTGCCATTGCTTTCTGAGCGGCCGGCTCACTTGCGCCGTAAGTTACCGACCCGATTCGAACCACTACTGATTCCCACCGTCGTCACGTTACCTACGAGAGTATACGAGATTACGGAGAAAAGTCACTAACCTATAGGCCAGGAAGCCGGCGCTATAGGATTTCCTAAGAAAATACGGAATTAGCTGACATCTACTTACTGTTTGTAAAATTGTACATAAGTCAAGCAATGGGTGCGTAAGAACAAAGGCAGGTACAAGCAACACCATTTGAGGTAAATTCATGTGTACGACAAGAATATGCCCTGTCTGTCTGTCTGTCTGTCTGTCTGTCTGTCTGTCTGTCTGTCTGTCTGTCTGTCTGTCTGTCTGTCTGTCTGCCTGCCGCCCCCCCCCCCCGCCCTGAAGCGAGGTGAGCCATTCCACACGAAACATTCCTTTCTCCACCTTACTAAGCATACTCCGTGATTCCGCAGCGAATGCAGTGTGGGCTATAGCGGTGACCGCCAACCATATTAAGGCTGCTGGTACTTCTTTCACTTCCATTCTCATGCTGAAGGGCGTAGCCTCATATGCTAGACTCTCCTTTTTCAAGCATCGCCCATTAGCCTTCGCAATGAACCCCGAGCTACTACGTCTGTTTCTCACCATTGACCCTTCAGCGTAGATCACTAATGTCACCATGATGTGTGTTGCACTGGATCAGTCGTTGCACCTAAAAATCGGTGTGACCTGCTGCCCATTCTCTGCACTCACGACCCAGTGTTACTATTACCATGTGCCAATCCGACACGTTATCCGGTACTTGTACCCACACTTTTTCATGATTAATGTTCTCTATGTCACAGGCCTGGCTGATAGATATGTCTGTCTGTCTGTGCCACCCAGGACCCGCCTCTTCAGTCTATGACCATTGATCATATTCACGACTTCATTCAGGGGGTTATCCTTGTCTGCAGCGATTCTCAAGTACCATTTGGCTTGAAGAACTATGCGCCTGTCCGCAATTGAGTCCATGTACCACCCCGCCACCCTATTTACTGGCGACTGTAAATTTTCAGCCATTCTTTCCCTTTCTATGTCCTATTTGCACACCAGTACATCATCTGCAAATGTCAAGATTCTATCAATTCCCGATGCCTCAATTGCTGCGACATGCTGATGGATACATTACAAAGCACTGGGGATGTTGCAGATCCCTGTGGTAGCCCAGGTTCAATAGTTTAAAAAAAAAAATGTTGCATACCCCTTACAGGACGTTGCAGTCAACGCCAGCATTTTTCAGCTGCTGTTGATGTACTAGGCAAGTTTTACGTTCAGTAGTTTGCCATTGATTTCTGAACGACCGGCTCACACACCGCCGTAAATTACCAGCACGGCGCGAACCTCTGCCGATTATCGCAGCTGCTGTTTTTCCCACATGGATATACGGGATTACGAACTTAACTTCTTGGCCAGGAAAACCGCCGGTGTAATAGTACAGGGGTGAAAAGTCCATGAACCCATAAGAAGTACGATTTTATGCTCATAAAGTACTGCCGCAATCCATTTAACGATCCAAGGGCAAATCTCCACGTCCAAAAGAGTGTATATCAATCGATCGTACCATACCTTGTTGTAAGCATCTTCCAGGTCAAGTGCTACAGCAACCGTCTCCTGTTTATTTCAGAAGCCCTCATAGACATAAAATGCAGATGTTGCCGCATTGACTAAAGTGTTCTTCCCAGGCCGGTAACTCTCAAGCCTTTTGGGGAGCAGTTTACATCTTTCCAAATAGTGCTGTAGTTTACCAGCTACTATCTTCTCGAGTACTTTGCCAAAGGTGTTTTGCAAGGTGATAATTCTATATCCATTTAGTTTTGAGTGATCCTTGCCTGGTTTTGGGAGTGGGATAAGGTAGTGTGCAACAAATCCTGGGGTATTTCTGCCGTTTTCACGATGAGGTTGAAACAAAGAAACCATATCCTCCAAGTCATCATCGTTCGTGTTCTTCATATGGGCGTACCTAACTGGATCCTGGTCTGGTGCTGTGTCTTTAGTTCTCTTGAGGACATGTCTAATATCCTCTACCTGTATCATGTCTTCATAATAATCATTCCTAGTGGCCTTTTGTGACTGGACCTCTCTGACCGTATCCCAGATAGCCCTGTCCTGCTAATCAGTCTGTTTTAGAAATCGTGCAAGAAAAGCCTCCCGCATGTCCTTGTCAATGGGTATGGATCGGTTGTTGTCATTCCACACTGTACCATGTGTACAGGGCTGCGCCTTTCTGTTCATTTGTCTATGCAGCCTTTTCCAATTTTACATCCCCGCCGACTTCTTTTTTAAACTGTTCCCACTTCATTTTGTGTGCCTCTGCTGCTTGCAATTTAACATCATGCACCTTTACTTTTTTCATTCTTTCAGACTACTCCAATTCTGTTTCAACTGAACTGGTTGCTCCCCGTGCCCTCTGCCAATTCTTTAAGGTCATCCTCTTTTCCCTCCACGATTGCTCCACATCTTGCGTCCACTATGGTGGTTGTGATAATATCCTTCTTGTTGTTGTAGACCGTCCCTCTGATCTAAAACGTCCCAGGCGCGAAGATTGGTTGCGGATCATAATTGAACGCCTACGGGCTCTTATAGCTTTGACTTTGCTGGACCGGGGTTCCAGTACAGAACAGGGGAGGTGGTCGCTTCTATGGTCCACTAGGACATTCCATTTTATGTCTGATGCCGCCTCTTGGGATACAAGTGCCAGGTCACTGGCCGTGTCTGGGTCCTCCAGTCTCATTGCCAGCCTAGTTGGTCTCCTGTCATTTATACAGAGCATATCCAAGTCAAGCGAGGCCTCAGCGAGGGTAGTACCCTCCCTGTCTGTTCTCGCCAGACCTGTCCCACTCTTTGGCGCGCGAATTGAAGTCACCACAAATGAGGTGCTTGGTACCAGGGGTACCCTCAGAACTTTTTAACCAGTCCCAACTCTCTATACATAACACTATACTGTTGCTTATATGTGATGACACGTGTATCCAAGCAAAGTATTCTGCTTTACTGTATTTATATTTTGTTCCCTGATAACGACTATTGCGGTAACGTTCGCCTTTATCTGTGTGTGCATTTCCTTTCTTTGAGCTCCCTAGTTATATTTTGTGTGGCTCCAGTCCTTACTTCATAACATGAAGAAAATCAAAGACACAACATTCATCATTGTTTGGTGTATTCACTTCACCTTGATATTCGTAGAACCACTTGAGTGATTTTCTTCAAACATTCACTCAGTGTGTCAGTGCATTACTGGAAAACTACCCAGGGAGAAAGTATTACATGAAAGGGTAGCAATTTACAGGCTCTAATAAAAGGCGCACGGGAGATAACGTATTGCCAGACGTACTGTCAACACAAGGAAAGATATCGTTGTTAATTATAGTTTACAGAAAGCCTCAATGAAACCCCGGTTACCCAAACGAGAAGCGATTCAGGGGAACAATACAACAATAGTTCCCAAGCATGTTTGCCTGGGTGCAACTTCCACAGTAAATACTTTAGTTGAGTTGAGTCAAGCACCGACATTAACGCACTGAGGGCATTTCCATACGTGCTCCGTCCTCATCTTCAACAGCAAGTGAAGAATCCCGATGCTAATGGTACCAGTTGCAATATAATTATGTGGCCGTCTGGCCTTTCCTCGAGTACTGGGTAAGATCCTCTGGCAACTCTCTGCCGCATCATTCTCTCCAGGCTATGATGATTTATCATACTATACATATGATCCCAACACATGCTCCAATATCACACCCAACGGTACAGACCCAGTCAATCTGTCCCCCTGCTCGTTTCCCACAACACCAGCATGTCCTGGGGAAAATCCAACAGATGCTTCCTATCTTTGATGTTTTTTTTTTAAAAATGAAGGATGCCACTATGAACGATGCATGCCTGCCTTCAGCCTTTTCATCAAGCGCCGTGTGTCTGCTACTGTCGAGCCGCACGTATGCCATTAACCTTCGCTATGAACTCACAGACACGTCTTTTGCCTTGTGCCACAGAGCCACACGTGTGGACTGTAACGTGCGTGCGTTTACCAAAAACTGGGGTGAAGGTACTAGCCAAGAATTTTATAATGCTATCATGGGTAACTGGGTCAGATACGAATGAGACGGATGTTAGGTCAGAAAGGTGGAGGTAGGAATTCCAATACAAAGGTGAGCCCTAAACACAATGGAGGATATATCACGGAGATGTCAGGCTGAGCCACGAAGGCAAAGAGAAATACGTTATAGTAGACTAAGAGACAAAGGAAAACTCAGAAAGGGTATGTTGGAGGAATGTAAATTGGGGTTCAAAGGGGTTAAATGGTGTTTTGTGGGAGGTCCGGGAAGAGGGAATAAAAGAGCAGTCTGTGAAAATATAGGGGAGTTGAAGTTGTGGCGGAGTTAGGGATAACTCGTCTAGTGGTCTTGGAATCAGTGGAATTCTGGGGCTAAGGGAGGAAATGTAGCCCGATCGTGGAGTTTGAGTTAAGTCAGGGAGACTTAACGGGGACAGCTGATTCTGAGGTTAAGTATTGGAGACTTAGCCAGGCTTTCGGCGGCAGTGGAGTCTGGGCTTATTGAGGGGCACCAGTCGAGATAGTGACATTCAGAGTTGAATTTAGAGCTGAGTCGTGAGAGAAGAGACTCAGAGGAGGTGGTTCAAGGCACGTACGGAGAAGAGTCCGTAACAGTGTAGTGTGCGAGGCCAGTAGACGGCAATAGTGTGGTCGCGGGATCTTATTGAGTTAAATTATACTCGAAGTGTGTTGTTACTGTGCATAGGCCATATAGATATATTTCAATGCTAACGTTTTTCTGATGAATATTATAGCATCGAGTTTGTTTCGTATTAAATTAGTAAGTGCGCAGTCTGGTGTTCGATATTGATTCATCGTTGTTGATCAGTCGTCCAACACAATACTCACACTGACATCCTCTAGATACAACCACAGCCACTTCTCTATGTCAATCATAACTTTGTGACATGGACGAATACATCACCTGGGCATTACATCTTTAATTTAAGGATCAACGTCCCGGTACTCAGGACATTCCCACATCTGCCCCAACCCCGGCTTCAACAGCCACAGAAGAGATCCTATGCTGACCATTCCAATAGCAGTTTAATACAAAATACTCCCAACTTTTCCTCTTCTCCTTCAGCATCGACCAGACCCTCTACTCACTTTCCTCTTATCCAGCGTTATCAGTAATAGAAACGTAATGTTACAGTACAGTACCAGACTTGCGCAACTTCTGATTATGTTGTGTTAACTTGGAGTGGGGTAGCAGATTTATGCAACATAGTTTGTGTGAAGATGGCATTTCAGTACCGGGTGGAGAGGAAAGTGTTTACACCGCTATCATTCGGTAGATAGTTTAGTTTAGTTTAGTCGACAGATCAACATCACGGCACACGAGTGTAACTCATAAGTGCTCCATTCTACTTCGAACTCAAGCCGGAGTCCGGAGAATCTCAGCTTAGTGCACGACCTCCGTAGCACCGGCGAGTACCCTGAAATACTTTGAGTAGATTTTTAACTCGAAATTTTCCGGGAAGTGCCATTAGGCAACTCTTTTTCCGATTTTCAACTGCCAAGGGATTTTTTTTTTACGCGTGCAACAATACAAACGGGCGTCCGATCTCACTATCCAGAGACCAGGGGAAATTTTGTTACTAGAAGTCCACTTGAAAAAATTCCGGCCCTCGCCAGGGCTTGAACCCGGGACCTCCAGCACTCGAGGCGGACACCATACTTGGAGACCACTCAGCCTCCGACACGGTAGATAAGTAAACAGTAAGTAAAGGGCCCTTGTATCCACCTTAAAGTGCAATGGCATAGGGTGCTGGAGCCATATTCTTGTGCTCGATAGGTTTCCAGTGTGTCGCCGTCAGCCTTTGCTTCCCAAGACAATATTGGTACCCTCTTTTAGGTTGGGTCGACCTGGGAAACAGGTCAGTTAAACCAAAAACCCAAAAAATCCGAATCCGTCCAGCTGCGAATCGAACTCATGACCACCGGCTTATCAGTGGAGTGTCTAGCCATTACGCCGCCGCTTCCCCCACTCCGGTAGACGTAAGCCCTTTTCTGACCTAAGAATCTCGAGCATCAAGGCATCTTTGTTAAGAGTTAAAACGCAGTCCTCGAGATAATTTTCAACCAATCAACCGCCACTCATTTAGTGTTGTTTGGTCTGCGCGTTTCGCACCTTATCAAGGGGCTTAAGGCAAGAGGTCGTCTTCATTGCACTGGCTTTTATCCCATATGACCAGGTCTCTTACCGCAGAGTTGTCTGTCGAAAGCGTCGCACAGAGCACGAGCTCCGTAGCTCAGTGGCGTCACTGGGGTTGGTGTCACCCAGTGCGGTAAACTCTTGGTGTCACCCCTCTAGACTTTCACCATGGTCTTCTTCCGAGTGTTCCTGTACCATATATAATCGCATATAGTAATGTTTGTAAAATAAGTCAAAAAGTTAATAAGGACATAAGAAAGAAAACAAATTGAAAAATATAACTTCAATACTTCAGGTAAAACATAAATAAAGAACTTCGACAAACTCGGACAAAGTTAAATTTTTGTTATTTAACATTAAAATTTCTAAAATTAACAATGAACGGTTATGAAACCCGACTAGACAGAGCTATGTCTGCTTTGTCAAATTTGCAATTTTTTTATTTTGGTGTCACCCCTTGGTGGTGTCACCCGGTGCGGCCCGCACCCCCCGCACCCCCCTAGTGACGCCCCTGCCGTAGCTCCAGCGACAAACTCAATAATTCACCGTGAAGACTGTACTCGTCAACTGAATGCCTGAGTCCGTCAAAACATCCGCGATCTTTGGAGCACGAGGCAGGCGACTTAAGCACCCCGCCACGGAGACCTTATACCAAACATGTCACCATGGCAACCTTGCATTGTTGACATGCGAGCAAACATACTGCGAAATAATTGACTGTGACTATGAATGTCCAACCGCCCCTTCAGTTTTCTCGCACATGTCATTGAATGCCACTTTGAACCGTTTAAGAACCACTGCTATTTGGTAAGGCTAACAATACAAATTGCGCGTCAATTTTGATGTAGTGGGAAAAGGCGATTGTCTGCGTGACTGTTTTCTTTATTTTCTTTGTATGACCTGTTTAGTTTTAGATATGTTTAGAAACAGTAGTCTCCTTCTTCCCCACCTCCCCCCCTTCTTCTTCTTCTTCTTCTTCTTCTTCTTCTTCTTCTTCTTCTTCTTCTTCTTCTTCTTCTTCTTCTTCTTCTTCTTCTTCTTCTTCTTCTTCTTCTTCTTCTTCTTCTTCTTCTTCATTTCTTCTTCTTCTTCTTCTTCTTCTTCTTCTTCTTCTTCTTCTTCTTCTTCTTCTTCTTCTTCTTCTTCTTCTTCTTCTTCTTCTTTCTTCTTCTTCTTCTTCTTCTTCTTCTTCTTCTTCTTCTTCTTCTTCTTCTTCTTAATCCTGCAATAAGACTACACACGGAGTTCGGCTCAACAGCTTGGTCATAAGCTGCAAATTCTCATCTGCAGACATTCGGCAGTGTGCAGATTCAAGCTTACTTATAGAATCACCACGTAAGCCACGAAATCCACACTTATCCTAGAGATGCAGATGTAACTACAATAGAGCCACCATACTATAGAAGAGGTACCACAATAATAATTCATATGGAAAAGTTCAATAATATCCAAACATACACTGTGAATGGAAGACTAAATGATCTAGCATTTGGACGCCTCAAACAAAGTAAATTAATCCACCAGGGAAACAGACTAAAAGGACATAATCAGTCAGAACTACGTGCAAATACAACACCGATTAAAACCATGTGTTGTTTTTTGTTTACGATCGCTCGCTTTAAACTTAATAATAGTCCATATACACTACTTCTACTTGCACTGGACTGATCTTTGTGTGTTGATTAGCTTTCCATATTACAAGTGTCCCTCGCCAATAGGCGAGTTCACTTGTAATTTACGACCCCAAGTTAAGGACGAGAAGTCAATATTTTAGTCCGGTGTAAGGGTTGAACCCCTTACATCGGCATAAGAAAACCAACTGTTTAAGAACTTGCGTTCTTATCCATTCGGCCATGCTGACCTCATTGTTATACCATGAACACTGGGAGCCAAGTTAATTTTTAAAATTCCTAACCAAGGATCGAACCCAAGACCACCGGTACAGCAGACAAGCGTTTAGCTGCTCCCTTGGGTATGTGATGATAGCTCTATATGTTTGAACCTTTCGGTGCTCTAGCTGTGATGTGATCAATATCACGCCAGTCAGCCTTGCCTCCCAGTTAGCCCCCTAGTACCTATATAGATCGACCTCGCAGCCCAGATCAATAAAATAAATCCCACCTAGAGGGTGTGCGAATAAAGGACCACAGCACCGGAAGGCAAGCGTACAAACCACTGTGCTACCTCGGCCACTTTTACTCACGTGAGTTGGAAGACATACAGCATATTTATACAGTATTCCAATAGAGAAAGTTCATTCGTACATTATCTCTAACTATTAATTGAATGATATCAGTAATTTATCCTAACCTATGCTATTGTCTGGTTTATAACAGTGCTCATGCATACACACCCCTCTTCCACTCCCCCATTGATCTTTCATGTATTGTCAATCCTCAATGTGAAGGTTGCGATCTCTTATTTTAGCTTACCAACTTTAAGACAAAGAGCGCCATGTCCTGGCGGCTCTAACTGTCTGACAGATTAGATGGATTGCAGAAACAACAAACAAATGAGCGTGTCCTGATTTCAAGTCCGTATCGCCTTCACTCTCTCTGGCGCTTGTATATTGGGAGATAAGCTATATGTAGTATTCAGTTGAAAATGGCAGCAAATTATTGGTCCTCTTTTAAATCATTTCTGCCAACACGATTTAGGGTCAAGCCGAGGGGTTTTGTTGACATCAAGTAATTGAGAAGAGCCAAAAAATTTCAGTGGAGTACCCATTGAGCAGACGACACATTTGCAATCCGAAACAATTTTGAAATGTGTCTGCATATTCGGCGCCGTTAGATACGCCGTAATGTTTATTGCTTTTGCTGTACATAAAATACGATATTGCGCCGCAGAAACGTTTCGTCTCTCTCATGCGGCGCTGAATAGTTCAGTATGTTACCAGGGCCCACAAGGCAAGTAACCTGCCATGCATGCCGTAAGAGGCGGCTAAGCAGGGTTGGTGTGAGTTTGGCTAAATCATCCCGTAGAAAACTTTAGCTGCTAAATCCAGCCAAACATGAACATATCTAGAAAGGGGTTGGCTTGAGTTGGTTGAGAGCCTATGCTCCATTGAGATAAGAAAGGCAGAAGGTGAAGAACGAGAAGAATACGATGAAGCGTCGTTGAAGACAGGGTAATAGATTAGTGCATTAGCCTTTCAATATATGTGACGGTGAATTCCATCCTCGTCGAGGCAAGGCTGCAATTCCTCCGAATATGACGGTTCCCGATAGATCCAGTCACAACGAATGGGCGTCGTTCCCACACCGCATATGACAGTTTACGATAGATTTAGTGCGCCGTTCCCACACCGAATATGACGGTTCCCGATATACCTAGTGCACCGTTCCCACACCGAATATGACGGTTCCCGATAGACCTAGTGCACCGTTACCACACCCAATATGACGGTTCCCAATAGACCTGGTGCACAGTTACCACACCCAATATGACGGTTCCCGATAGACCTGGTGCACCGTTACCACACCCAATATGACGGTTCCCAATAGACCTGGTGCACCGTTACCACACCCAATATGACGGTTCCCAATAGACCTGGTGCACCGTTACCACACCCAATATGACGGTTCCAGATAGATCCAGTCACAACAAATGGGCACCGTTCCCACACAGAATATGACGGTTCCCGATAGACCTAGTGCGCCGTTTCCACACCGAATAAGACAGTTCTCGATAGACCTAGTGCGCCATTTCCACGCCGAATAAGACTGTTCCCGATAGACCTAGTGCGCCGTTCCCACACCCAATATGACTATTCCCGATAGACCTAGTGCGCAGTTCCCACACCGAATATAACAGTTCCCGATAGACCTAGTGCGTAATTCCCACACCGAATAAGACGGTTTCCGATAGACCTAGTGCGCGGTTCCCACACCGAATATGACGGTTCTCAATTGACCTAGTGCGCCGTTCCACACCGAATATAACGGTTCCCGATAGACCTAGTGCGCCGTTCCCACACCGAATATGACGTTAGACCTAATGCGCCATTCCCACACCGAATATGACAGTTCCCGATAGACCTAGTGCGCAATTCCCACACCGAATATGACAGTTCCCGATAGACCTAGTGCGCAATTCCCACACCGAATAAGACGATTTCCGATAGACCTAGTGCGCGGTTCCCACACCGAATATTACTGTTCCAGATAGACCTAGTGCGCGGTTCCCACACCGAATATGACGGTTCCCGATAGACCTACTGTGCAATTCCCACACCGAATAGGACAGTTCCCGATAGACCTAGTGCGCGGTTCCCACACCGAATATGACAGTTCCAGATAGACCTAGTGCGCCGTTCCCACACCGAATATGACGTTAGACCTAATGCGCCATTCCCACACCGAATATGACAGTTCCCGATAGACCTAGTGCGCAATTCCCACACCGAATATGACAGTTACCGATAGACCTAGTGCGCAATTCCCACACCGAATAAGACGATTCCCGATAGACCTAGTGCGCGGTTCCCACACCGAATATTATTGTTCCAGATAGACCTAGTGCGCGGTTCCCACACCGAATATGACGGTTCCCGATAGACCTAGTGTGCAATTCCCACACCGAATATGACAGTTCCCGATAGACCTAGTGCGCGGTTCCCACACCGAATATGATAGTTCCCGATAGACCTAGTGCGCCGTTCCCACACCGAATATGACGGTTCCAGATAGACCTTGTGCGCGGTTCCCACACCGAAGATGTTGGCAATCACGTACCTCCAGTATCAATAAAGAAGAAACAGAGGTTACTTTTACACACTTTGGTCTTAGTGGGTATATGTTGCTGGACCCATACTTGTATAGACCAATCAACAATCCGTGAGTCACGTGGTCAATTTCACACCGGCCGCTTTCACTTCCCAAGACATTTTTTTGGAATCAATTTTTAGAGCGGGGTGGATCAGGTAGCCCGGGCTATTTATGAAAATCCGCCTCGGTGGGTTTTGGAATCGATGACAGGAAAAGCCAGCTAGCCACAACGCTACCTCGACCAACACTCTTAATATGGCTCAGTGAAAAGTACAGGGGCATCCTGGGTTTGGTTTGGTTGGTTCGTTGAAATGTGCGTGTGTGTGTGCGTGCGCGCGCGTGTGTATGTGTGTGTACACACGTTTAGTTTAGCTCATGTGGTTTCTTATATTCAATCAAGGTGAATGCAATGACACAAATCATGATCCAGGCGATCTTGACTACAACGTCACGGTAACTGACATCTGCAAGAACGGAACAAATAACCAAACAGGTTAGTAAACGTATACTGCCTTAATCTTAGTTTAGTTTAGTTTAGTCGACGGATCAACATCACGGCACACGGGTGTAACCCATAAGTGCTCCGTTCTACTCCTAACTCAAGCCTGAGTTCGGAGAATCTCAGCTTAGTGCACGAGCTCCGTAGCACCGGTGAGAATCCTGAAATACTTTGGGTAGATTTTCAACTCGAAATTTTGCCTGGGCAGCGCCGTTAGGCTACTCTTTTTCGATTTCCAACTGCCAAGGGAATTTTTTACGTGCACAAAAATACGGACGGCATCCGATCTCACTACCCAGAGATCAGGGGAAATTTTGTTATTAGAAGTCCTCGTGAAAAAATCCCGGCCCTCACCGGGGCTTGAACCCGGGACCTCCAGCACTCGAGGCGGGCACCATACCTCGAGACCACCCAGCCCCCTTATCTGACTCACTACACGTTCATTGCTACTTCTATCTATGACTCACTTGTATTAACTCCTGTCACAGAAAGTAGTTATATTACCCAAATCGAACTTAATTGTCACTCTAACTCCATTTGTCCCACAGTGATTGTTTAAAACTCTTCCAGACCTTGCACTCTATCACTTTAAAGCAAGTTGCTTGCAGAAGAAAGAGTTAAAGAGACAACGGCATTATAACAGAAAGGGTTCATTGGCGAAAGAAAATTGATAATGCATGCAGTAAGCGTGAAAAGATCAGGTGTTCATTTATGCTAGGTTACGGCATTATGGAATGAGATGGCCAGGTGCATTCATCGCCGCCGTTTCTATACCAAACCCAAGTGCCTATGTTTGCAATGTTTGCAAGGATTTGAGTTGAGATGAGTTAAGAACCGACATCACTGCACTCAGGACATTCCCATACTTGCTCCGTCCCCTCGTTCAACAGCCAGCGAAAAGTCATACTACTAATCGTTCCCACCGCTATCTGATTTAAAGTTCTCCTGGCCTTCCCTTTCAGTTTTGAGATTCTTCCAGAACCCCTGCTGATCCCTAGCAATCTCATTCTGTCTACATACGAGTTCTCAGTCTATTCACTTAGCTTCTCCACCTAGTCCCACAAACGCACGACCACCTCCCCCTTGTCCATAGGTAATCTACCACTAAGAGGTGCATTCCCGGCCAGCCGATCAGCCTGTTCATTCCCCCGCTCTCCCGCATGGCCAGGGCAAAATATCCATACAATTCTCACAATCTGTAAGGAGACGTCTGTGAAACAGGTTTCGGAATATTTACAGCAATCTAACTAAATGACTTGCTTGTTCGTTCCTCTTCTAGTCTATGGAGCCGTGTAGTATTTATTACGTCTGCCTGCCAAAACAGTGGTCGGGGTCAACGTCTCCAGTGGCAGGATGATTGTTTCAGATTAATATGGCGAACCCACTCCGAGTTCTGAGGTACTTGTAATGTACGTTCCCAAGTCAAGGACTAGAAGACATCATTTTAATCCAACTGAATGGTATATGGGTTGAACCAGCTACCGCCCTGGAGTTGACTCGGCATCGTATAAATGGGTTATAATCAATGTTTATAATTTCCTTGAAGGAAATATGGGGTTTACTGCGATGTAATGTAAAAGAACATGCAACTAACTTTCTTAAATAACAGTAATGCTAAATAAAATGGTTTTTTTTTGTTTGTTTTTTTTTTGCATATCCTTTACAGGACATCGCTGTCAACATCAGCATCTTTCAGCTGATTGTTGATTTCTTGGCAAGATTACTCTCAGTTGTTTGCATTGCTTTCTGAGCGGCCGGCTCACATACCCCGTAAGTCACCGATGCGATTTGAACCACTGCTGATTCTCACCGTCGTCACGTTGCTTACGAGAGTATACGAGATTACGGAGAAAAGTTGCTAACCTTTAGGCCAGGAAGCCGGCAACAGAAATGCTACACCCTCAATATAAATATAATTTTTCCTCCCCCCCTCTCTCTCTCTCTCTCTCTCTCTCTCTCTCTCTCTCTCTCTCTCTCTCTTTCTCTCTCTGCCACTCTGTTTCTCTCTCATCAACTCACTCCATCGCGTGTGCCTGTGTATAAATGGTATTTGTCTATGCGTGTCCATTATGTGCGCGTCTTAGGTAAGGAACGGAGGCCTGAAAGAGGACTGGTCACCCTACCTCAATATGTCATGACCTAGAATACTTGAGGGGGGGGGGGGGAGAGAGAGAGAGAGAGAGAGAGAGAGAGAGAGAGAGAGAGAGAGAGAGAGAGATTATATTTATATTGAGATTGTAGTATCATTTATATTTTTTTTAAAAGTTAGTTGCACATTCATTTACATGACATCGCACTCAATCCCAGCATGATTTTGGCCGTTAATCTATGCAATTTCGGGTTGAGTAGTCGGGATCCTCCGTGGCCAAGTGGTTACGCCGCCTGTCTCGAGCTGCGAAGGTCGTGGGTTCTTCTTCTTCTTCTTCTTCTTCTTCTTCTTCTTCTTCTTCTTCTTCTTCTTCTTCTTCTTCTTCTTCTTCTTCTTCTTCTTCTTCTTCTTCTTCTTCTTCTGCGTTCATCCGGATTTTGTTTTCGGACTTGACTGCGTTGTGCCTGTTTACAGCAGAGCTGCGTTCTTGCACCGTTAGGCCGACACATCCGACTTCTGCGGGCATTTGTTGACCGGGTTAACCACCCCGGAGCGGTCGTGGGTTCGATTCCGGACTCTGTCATTCGGTTCACGAGTACATTTTTCTCGGAGACCCCAGAGGGTCGTTGCTGGAGCTACGGAGTTTGTGCTTTGTGCGACGCTTTCGGCAGGTCGCCTTTCAGAAAGAGACCGAATCATATGGGATAAACCCAGTGCAGTGAAGTCGATCTTCTAGCCTTTTTAAACCCCTTGTTTAAATTGAGTAGTTTGCTATTGCTGTCCGGAACGGCCCACGCACATATCATCATGAAAATCAACGTCTGCTGCTGACTTCCAACCCGATATGTGGGGATTGTGAAACTGCCTTACTTTACCCCTAATCCAAGACACCGAAATAATTCAGATACGATGAGTACTAAAACAGAAGGCACGTCTATGAAGCATACGGTTAGTGACAGTAAAGAAAGTAAAGGACCCTATATGCACGTCGTGTAGCGTATCCAGCATTTGGTAAAAGTAAAATATGAAGACTTTTTCACGCCATTAGACACCTTTGGACATACGGTGCTTGTCCCATATTTATACAAACTATTCCACATTCAGTAGTTGATGCGGACAGTATCACGTTGGGTGCATAACACAAGTTTTAGAACCCCTGTAATGGGTATATAAACAAGCTTTAAGAACTTTTTAACTGGAATTATAATTCTTTAAAATGTATTTCACCCATTGCTGTTATTTTAAGCAAATAATTGAAGCTGAACGACGTAACAGAAAAATCTGAGAAAAATCTCATCATCTCATCTTGTTCCGCTTGAACCTTGCTGTGTCGAGGTGAGGCATAAACAGCGGGAGAGTGCCCGTTTATGGACTTCATAGATCGAGATTACCATGAACTCTGTTATTCACTCTGTCCATCGTTTACATGATCGGTCTCTTCTTCTGGTTCAATTTGGTCTGTATATCATTGCTTGTTATGGTGTACTGTTAGTTGATAGCTTAGTTATATGGCCAAACCATTTAACTTGCTGTTTTTTAATGAAATCTAGCGCCGCTATGACCTCCAATACAGTCCTGATTTAATCGTTTCTGATTTTCTCTCTGTGAGAAACAAAATCAAGAATTCACTGAAAAAACAAAGCATGCATATATACAGTTATCCCAAACTCATATCGTATTTCAATATTTGACAAGTGTTGGTTTAAAACAAAATAATAACTTTGAACATTACGAAAACAAGAAATTTCTTATTTTAAATTTCGAATACTTTTGATTTTACCGCTATGGGTTTCCAGAAGCAGACGAGTCGGTATCAAGAACAAGGGCGGTAACACAATGCTTCAATGCTGGACTATTCAGTTGACGTTTATATCACTTCTGTTCTCACTCATCACAACTTTCCCCTTATACCAGGTAAGTCCCATGTTGCTTTTCTTAGTATATTAAGAAAGGTATTCTTAGATTACTTAGATAACTTTCCCACGGGTAGATAGAGCCCGTTACTTTGGAGGAAGCAAGTAAAAGTTAATTGCATATCCTTTAGAGGACATAGCAGTCAACTTCGGCATATTTTGGCTGTTCGCAATTCCTGGTCAAGTTTACGTTAAGTAGTATGTCACTTCCAGTCTCCCTGGTCTAGAGGTTACACGACTTTCTCCGTAATCTCGTACACTCTCGTAAGTAACGTGACGTAGCGCGAGAATCGGTAGCGGTTCTCTCCGCGCCGGTAACTTACGGGGTATGTGAGCCGGCCGCTCTGGAAGCTATGGCAAACTACTGAGCGTAATCTTGCCAAGAAATCAACAATCAGCTGTAAGATGCTGATGTTGACAGCGATGTCCTGTAAAGAATATGCGAACAACAAAACAAAAATATGCCATTGCTTTCTGAACAACCGGCACTCATACCATTGTATTGAAACCAACACAAAGCGGTCTGCTTCCAAATCGCCCGCATCTGTGTTTCGAAGGTGTTATGCGAGATTACAAATTGCATTCATAACCCCTTCGCCACAGAGGCGAAGCAAACCTCACACAAATGCATGCCGACATTGGACACATTGAACTTTTGGTGTGCATAACTTGATGTGACGCACGTCCCTCTGAGGAGGACAAAAGAGACAGAAGGAAAGATAGGAAGAAGAATACTATTTCTCTTGTTTATTTTACAGTCATGTTTTTCTTCGTTGTTGTTTATCCATTGTTGTCAATGTGAATGATAGTGTCATATGTCTGTCCGTGAATGGGTTCGGGGGTGGCCGATAAGGCCCGTCATAGAATAAATAGGTCAGTGGGAGGCCGATTAGATCTGTCAGAGACCGAAAACGTATATTACGGTGAGGGAAGACATATGTTACAGTTAGGACCAACATATGTTACGGTGAGGGAAGACATATGTTACAGTGAGGAACAACATATGTTACGGTGAGGGAAGACATATGTTACAGTGAGGAACAACATATGTTACGGTGAGGGAAGACATGTGTTACAGTGAGGGACGACATATGTTAGAGTGAAGGAAGACATATGTTACAGTGAGGAACAACATATGTTACAGTGAGGGAAGTCATATGTTGCAGTGAGGGACGACATATGTTAGAGTGAAGGAAGACATATGTTACAGTGAGGAACAACATATGTTACGGTGAGGGAAGACATATGTCACAGTGAGGGACGACATATGTTACATTGAGGGAAGACATATGCTACAGTGAGGGAAGTCATATGCTACAGTGAGAGAAGACATATGCTACAGTGAGGGAAGACATGCTACAGTTAGGGAAGTCATATGCTACAGTGAGAGAAGACATATGCTACAGTGAGGGAAGACATATGCTACAGTGAGGGAAGTCATATGTTAGAGTGAGGGAAGATATATGCTACAGTGAGGGAAGTCATATGTTACAGTGAGGAACAACATATGTTACAGTGAGAGAAGACATATGTTACAGTGAGAGAAGACATATGTTACAGTGAGGAACAACATATGTTACAGTGAGAGAAGACATATGTTACAGTGAGAGAAAACGTTATGTTACAGTGAGGAACAACATATGTTACAGTGAGAGAAGACATATGTTACAGTGAGGAACAACATATGTTACAGTGAGAGAAGACATATGTTACAGTGAGAGAAGACATATGTTACAGTGAGGAACAACATATGTTACAGTGAGAGAAGACATATGTTACAGTGAGGAACAACTTATGTTACAGTGAGAGAAGACATTTGTTACAGTGAGGAACAACATATGTTATAGTGAGAGAAGACATATGTTACAGTGAGGAACAACATATGTTACAGTGAGGGAAGACATATGTTACAGTGAGAGAAGACATATGTTACAGTGAGGAACAACATATGTTACAGTGAGAGAAGACATATGTTACAGTGAGAGAAGACATATGTTACAGTGAGGAACAACATATGTTACAGTGAGAGAAGACATATGTTACAGTGAGGAACAACATATGTTACAGTGAGAGAAGACATATGTTACAGTGAGAGAAGACATATGTTACAGTGAGGAACAACATATGTTACAGTGAGAGAAGACATATGTTACAGTGAGGAACAACATATGTTACAGTGAGAGAAGACATGTTACAGTGAGGGAAGTCATATGCTACAATGAGAGAAGACATATGTTACAGTGAGGGAAGTCATATATTGCAGTGAGGAACAACATATGTTACAGTGAGGGAAGACATATGTCACAGTTGGAGAAGTCATATGTTACAGACAGGGACGACATATGTTACAGTGATGACGTCATATGTCAAAGTGAGGAACAAAAAATGTTATAGTAAGGGAAGACATATGTTACAATGAGGGACGACATAGTTACAGTGAGGAAAGACATATGTTACAGTGAGTGAAGACATAAGTCACAGTCATAAAAGTCATATGTTACAGTGAGGGACGACATATGATTCAGTGAGGGAAGTCATATGTTACAGTGACGAACAACACACGTTACAGTGAGGGAAGACATATGTCACAGTGAGGGAAGTCAGACGTTACAGTGAGGGAAGTCAAATGTCACAGTGAGGGAAGTCATATGCTACAGTGAGGGAAGTCATATGTTACAATTAGGGAAGACATATGTCTCAGTGACGGAAGTCATTAGTTACAGTGAGGAACAACATATGCTACAGTGAGGGAAGTCATATGTTACAGTGAAGGAAGTCATATGTTACAGTGAGGGAAGTCATATGTTACAGTGAGGGAAGACATAGTTACAGTGAGGGAAGTCATATGTTACAGTGAGGGAAGACATATGTTACAGTGAGGGAAGACATATGTTACAGTGAGGGAAGTCATATGTTACAGTGAGGGAAGACATATGTTACAGTGAGGGAATTCATATGTTACAGTGAGAGAAGACATATGTTACAGTGAGGGAAGTCATATGTTACAGTGAGGAACAACATATGTTACAGTGAGGGAAGTCATATGTTACAGTGAGGGAAGTCATATGTTACAGTGAGGGAAGACATATGTTACAGTGAGGGAAGTCATATGTTACAGTGAGGAACAACATACGTTACAGTGAGGGAAGACATATGTTACAGTGAGGGAAGTCGCATGTTACAGTGAGGGAAATCATATGTTACTGTGATGGAAGACATATGTTACAGTGAGGGAAGTTATATGTTACAGTGACTAACAACATATGTTACAGTGAGGTAAGTCATATGTTACAGTCAGGAAAGTCAAATTTTACAGTGAGGGAAGACATATGTCACAATCAGGGAAGTCAAATGTTACAGTGAGGGACGACATATGTTACAGTGAGGGATGTCATATGTCAGAGTGAGGGAAGACATATGTCACAGTGAGGGAAGACTGGCGGTCAGACGGAGACATCTTGACATTTGATTTTCGTATAGCGCTCCACTTTGTGGACGCCACTGTGGCTTTGACACTTGGCTGCCGTCCCTGTAGTCATGCATTCCAACTGGCATGAACGCAGATTTGTATATTTGACCTGATCTCCCTGCTCAACCAGTCTCAGATGGGTACCATTAAATGTCTTGAATTATTGTTTCAACACCGCAAGGAAATCTTTGACCACAAAATTTACCCACAGTCCTGGTTGGCTTAGAGAATTTCCCACAATGGGCATACTTTATAATGTTAATGTTTGTTCACTGTCATTGTTAGTTGTGGACTGATACGGAGCTTCCAGCACGGGATAGGCGTGCTGAATAAATTATAGTGGAACTGGGCGCGTGCAGGATGACGGATCCTTAAGCTGTGAAAGTGGTACGAAGAAAGCAACATAACAGCAGTGACGTCTATTTGGTCATGGCGTGCTACCGATGTGGAAAAGAGGCTGCCGGGGGAACGAAGCTGACTTTCTCTCGGTCGAAAGGAAGATGCATCGATAATGTTAGCAGATGCACCATCGCCTCTCCGAAGGAGGGATAGCTTGTGGGTAGGCACATATAGCGATGCTCCTGTGAGAAAAGTGCGAAAACTAAAACTAAAACGTATCAGTGGTGGATGTGCGAAATCACGAAACGAGAAAGACTTCCCAGTCAATACCCAGGCGGGCTCACACCCTGAGAGTGTCACTAAAGTAAAGAGGCCATAAAATTCTATTGGGGGGGGGGGGGGAGGGATCTACTTCTGACAACAGGAATCCTCATGTCGATTTAGCTCCGTGGGGGTGTGCTTATCACTGTAGTGGGAGACTAAGAAACGAAGATGTGTAACAGCCTTCCAAGACAAGATCCTCATACCTGTACGGCTTTAGGTGTCAAAATATTTCGTTTGCAAATACACATATTAATAAATAATGCCAAGTTGGAAAGTAAATTTAAAAGAAAGAAATATATTGTACGTTAATGTATCCACGGTATATTTTTTTTCTGCTTGACTGTGAAGAAGAAAGCACATGTATGATTACAACCATTCAGTCACATTAAGTAAATAAACACACATTATTGTTTGGCGCTCACAGAAGGAGAAGAAAGAAGTAGAGATTAGAGGGCGCAGTAGACAACATACACATTGAAAGCTATAGTTACTGACAGGGATTGGAACCTGTCACCTCCACATGACGACAGCCCCTCTACTTCTTTCTTCTACGTCTATGAGCGCCCAACAATACATGTCTGTTATTTATGAACTGTCTTAGTGGCCTCAAAGGCTTCCCCCAATTGATATTATGTAATTTAGTAAAGCATAAGACTTTGAAGTTTAAAATAGTACAAGACGGATTGTGTTTATAAATAAATTCCACAACCAATTTTTTTGTCAACTCAGTGATAAATGTTGAAAAAGTGAACACATAATATCTTCTGAGATTTACTGAGCCAGAGAGAGAGAGAGAGAGAGAGAGAGAGAGAGAGAGAGAGAGAGAGAGAGAGAGAGAGAGAGAGAGAGAACAGACAGGCAGACAGACAGGCAGACAGATATATCACCAGTATCTACTAATTTGAATGCAGAATTATTTGCCGTCGTTTTTTTTTTTTCCTTTCAGTCGGGGCACTTACAAAACAACTACAACCCTGAAGAAAACATAGGTAAGTTATTGATTGATTGATGTGATTGATTGATTGATTTATGAATCGACATCACAGCACTCGGGGCATTCCCATAAGCGCTCCGCCCCCATCCTTAGCAGCCAGCGAAGAGTTCCAACACCAATACTACCAGTAGCAATCTGATTATATGTCCGTCTCGCCTTTCCTCTGAGCGTCGAGCGTCGACCAGATCCCTTCGTCACTCCTCGTTGTCTCATTCTTGCCAGACCATGGTAATCCATTTGCTCCTCCAAGGTGTGCACGTGCTCCCACAAGGCCGCAGCCACGTCTGCATTGTCATGCATCAATACTCCACCAAGTTTTCAGAGCCAACCAATCTGTCCGCCTGTTCATTCTCCAGCACACCGGCATGCCCCGGAGTAAAGATCCAGGCGATGCTTGCCACTGGTGACCTCCGAAGCAAAGCAAACCACTCTGCCCGAAGCTTGCCTGTCCTCACCTTCCTCAGCATGCTTTCTGAGTCAGTTACAATCACGATGTATGTGTGTATCGTAATCTCCATCCAGCGGAAAGCTGCACTGACCGCCTCCACCTCCATTCTTAAGCTAGATGTTGTTGTATCTTATGCCAGGCTCTCCTGCACCAAACGTCGACCATTAGCTTTTGCTAAGAAACCCCAGGCACTTCTCCTACCCCTCAACACCGACCCATCTGTGTAGATAATCACACCACCCGAGCGAGCATTATCCTGAATTAGTTGCTGGATTTCCACTTCCGTGGCCCCTGCTGGCCACTCCCTGCACTCCCGGCTCAATGTGATTATAATTCTGCACAAGTCTGACTGCTCCGCTGGCACTCTGACCCACTCCTCTACTCGCCTAATGTTATCCAAGATGCACACCTGTCTGATTGTATCCTCCGCCTGAGCCATCCATGATTTCCCTCTTATCAGTCGCTGACCCTTAAACTGCGTCCAGCGCCTCATGCAACGGGTGATCTGTGTCTGCAGCTATTCTGGGGTATGCCTTCGCCTGCATCACCTTGAGCCTACCAGCAACAGTATGGCTGTGAATCTTGGATTATAAATGAACAAATTAGGAAGAGATTGGAAGTAACAGAGATGTGGTTCCTTAGACGAATGTTGCGAATTACTTGGACTGCCAAAGTAACTAACAACGAATGCTTTAAAGAGGCTAACGAAACTAGAACATTATACAACAATAAGAAAGAGACAAACAGCTTTTTTTGATCATGTGATGTGAAGAGAGGCGCTGGAGAACATCGTGACAACTGGAAAGATCTAGGGGAAGAGAGGCAGAGGCAGACCACGAGAAATGATGCTGGGTGGATTACGTGTCAGCAGGTCTTGGCCAGTATATATCCCGGCCCTGGTACCTTGGAAACACCTCTGCATCCCCGACCATCACAATTTTCAGGCCTGAGTTCAGGCATGACCAGATGCTCCATCTTACCCAGGCATCGAACCCTCTCAACCCGCAAACATGCCAATGTCAGCTCAACTGTTTTCTCATATGAGAGACAATCAATTACTGTAAAATTACTCTTTATTAATTTTAAAAATATATTATATTTTGGTTGTAGTTTAAATGTCAGCTGGTTCAGTGGTAAGCTATTACCAGTGTCACTTCATCATCAGCATTCAACTTTAAATGTCGAATGTTTAAGCGTTAAGTTATTGCTATTACTTCAACATCAGCATTCTAATTTAACTGTCAAATGTGAAAGGGGTCAGTTATTACTCTTGTTACGTCAGCTTCAGTATTATAATCTAACTATCCGTGTCAACTGTTTCAGGGGTCAACATATTTCTCGCCGAAGGCGATATTCTAGTCAACAGGGTAAGTACCACTGAGAACAGCCAGTATGTTTACAATACAATATTTCCGATATGGTAACACAATTAATGAGAAGACTATTCTTGTTGTTGTTGTCGTAAAATTACGCTTCTTGTAAACATACGAGGATATGTTAATAAGTAAGTCACAAATGGCTGTAGAAAACTAGCTAAATACGATAACAACTTGAAACAGTTTATTTTTATAATACATTGTCCCTTTATTTTTCAACATAATTTCCACCAACATTGATGCACTTAACCCATAATTTTATCAGTTCTCCCAAAGCGACTGCATAGATCTGCGTGCCCTGTTATCATTTACCTGCCATCCCACAGAACTGTGTGACTTACTTATTGACTCACCCTTGTAACTTTTTCTACCCAACTATGCACCACTTTACTGGAAATCGCTAGGGGCTAAGTCCCCTGAAAACCCACCTTGGCGGGAGACATTTCGCGAATGACGCCGAAGTTGAATGTGAAGTGAAAACGTGGTTTAAAAAACAGAGCACGCAGTTCTATGCAGCCGGTTTGAGAGAACTGATACAACTATGGGATAAGTTCATCAATGTTGGTGGAGATTATGTTGAGAAATAAAGGGACAATGCATGTATACAAATAAACTGGTTTCAAGTGTTATCATATTTAGTTATTTTTCTACAGCCATTATTGACTTCGCCTCGTACATTGCTAAAATAGGGTTTTAGAAGACAAGAAGATGAACTTAATTGCATCCGGGTGTCCCTTTCCTGCTCACTCTCTCTCTCACCAGAGAAGCTAATCGCCTGTCGCAAGCATCGAATAGAGCACGAATGCCTCAGCTTCAGGGACGACCCCCAGAGGTCTCCGGAACAAAATTGTGCTCTCGAACCGAATGACTAAGTCTGAAAACGAACTGACGATCCGACGCACATATGCTTTAGGCTGCCTCGAGCTGTATAGTTTGAGCGTCTTCGATTGAAAGTGATAGCTGATTGGGCTTCGTTCGCACAAGATGGTCGAAGGCAAAGATTAGTTTCATTGTCGTGCCAGAGCATGTAGGTGTACAAGGAAATGAGCAGGCCCTAGGTAAGGTTTATGTGGAGGGCGGGTGAGCCATGGGCCAGGTTGTTATACTGAATGCTCTACGAGAAATAAGACGTTTGCCAGAACCAGGTGATGACTGTGAATCTACAACCATAGTCAGACTGCGAGAACAGCAAGTTGAAAGAGGTGTGGCCAAACAAGAACACTGCAGGAAGCCGAGCACTTAGGGACTGAATGGTTCGATGTACAATGAATTTGATCTGTCCTCTAAGTAACTAAGATGGTCGAAGCACACCACATTTCTTAATTATTTGTGTATTTGTTACTTATTTTAAACCAAAAAAAAAAAAAAAAAAAAATAGCGGGACGTTGCGATCAACTCAAACCTCAGGTTGATTTACTAGGCAACTTTACGTTCAGTAGCTTGCCATCGCTTTCTGAACGAGAAGTTAACGTTGAAATCTAGCTGACTGATAAAGGAAGATCACTCACGCAACCCGTCCTCCGCGCACCGGGAGTTTAAACACAAGCGCACTAGGCCAGGCTGACTTACCTGTTGTTACTTATTACTGTAAAGTAAAGAAAGCGTGGGCTGCTGACCTGACCAGTCATTTAATGGTCAGTTGCTTGTTTGATACTGAGAACAGTCGCTGGACTAAAACCAGTCTGTTGTTGTTCTGTCTATACTATAGGAGCCTACATTAGTGTAGATTAGCGATTGGTGCGCTGTAGAATATATTATGTGTCATGTTCAATCCCCATGAAGTGCATGGGAATATTTCCCAGAAAATAGGAGTCTGTGGCATTGTGATACCGGAGTTTATACAGGAAGCAAAGAATTGCAACACTGTAAATTACCAATCGTGCTAAAAGAGGCGACTGAATAGGGTTTGTGTGGAACTGGTTGTCTCATCCCATAAGAAGCTTTCAGTGCAAATTCCAACCAAGAGCTTAACTTGAGCTGGTTGAGGTTCTATGCTTCATTTGGAAATGAAAGACACAAGGAGGGGAAGGAGACGATATGTGCCCCTCTGCTATGACTTTTGTGAATTTACATTTAACTATTCACTGAGCTGGGTCATCATCATCAAGTACCTTGTCGGCTGGCATGGGCGATCACAAGTATCCACGAATTGCGATCTTCGATGGCATGAATCTATTCGTGTGTTGACTTCCTTCCGTTTCATGACGTCAAGAAATTCTCCTCGCTGTCTTCCACTATCTCTCTTTTCAAAAATATTTGCGGTTGTCACCGTGTTCCATTTTTTTGTCTTCTTTCTGATGTTAGTGATAAGTTGTCTTTGCTACTTAGCTTCCCTCAAAATATCCAGATTGCGCATTCTGGCTGTCCATATAATTTTCAACATTCTCCAATCAAACCACATCTCCAAGGCTTCTATGTATTTTGTTTGCCTGTTTACTAATTATCCACGATTCGCAGTCGTATGTAAAAATTGGCTCTATATAACATGCACGAATTCATTTTTCTAATTTTCAATGACAAGGACTTATTGCATAAAATGCTCTTCATTTTATAGAGCTGGGTAATGACTGTAAATGATTGATACAATTATTAACCAGGAAAATTGATGTGAAAGAATTATATTAATCTAAGAAAAACTTAATTACTGGCTGTACCTTTTATATCTACAATCACTAACCTGGGTAATAATTGTGAATGACTGATACTTATTCAGGAACACATTCCAGTCAGTGATTTCACTTTTATTTACATGTAATTACAATGACTGAATTCGGCGCTGTGGTTTCGGGGATAGTTGGGCGCGCAGTTTCATAATTCCTTGTCATACCGAGTCGAGAGTTCGAAATCAGCGGGATATTTGGTACTAGGTCGCTTTGCGTTGATTTCGATGGTATGAGTTTTCGACTGTTCAGAAAGCAATGGCAAACTACTGAACTAAGATTGTCTAGTAATTAACGAACAGCCTATAAATACTGCCGGCTTGTAGCTAAGGAGTTACGGACGCGTTTCATAATCCCGCATACCGTTTTCGAAACACAGCTGCGGGCCATTTGGAAGCAGACCGCATTGCCTTGGTTTCCATGCATTGGTATGAGTGGCGGTCGTTCAGAAAGCAATGGCAAACTACTGAACGTAAACTTGCCCAGGAATCACAAACAGCAAAAAAAAAAAAAAATGCTGGAGTTGACTGCTACGCCATGTAGAGGATATGCAACTGACTTAACTATACATGCTGGCATTGATTACGAAGTCTTATAAAAGACATGTAACTAACAATGATAACCGGGTGACTGATTGTGGATGATTCTTATTATACTAATCCAGAAAGACATTTCAGTCACCGATTTTACCATTTTATTTATGTGTATCTACAATCACCAACCTGGATACTGATTGTGAATGATTGATACTTGTCCAGGAAGACGTTTCAATCACATACCACCAGACATATCGCCAGCACGAGCATATGCGCTCAAGGTTGAAATCTGACCTTCCTTATTCTCGACAGGTGTTTGTAGCGCACGATTTTTTTGTTGCACGACCCAGACCAGCCTCCCGCCACTTTTCTTCCACAAACAGGTGTACTAATAATCATATACTCACCCCTTTTGTCAGTGCGCCCCGGATATGCTCCCTTAATCATATTCTCTTGCAATATCAAGAACGGTTCTAGAATCCTTATCATTGATATGGTAAATGCATGAGTTGTCACTGCCTGCAATTTTTGGTAACAACAGCATCATCATCATCTTTATCATCGTCATCTTCTGCATAACTGCCATCAGCATC